>CM059018.1:41748513-42348513 GCA_030272315.1 Paspalum vaginatum
CATCATCGACTAGATGCGGAACTACCTGTACAAGGAGTTTGTGACAGGATCTCACCCTCATTTTTGTGTCCTATGTTTGTTTGTGTTCGATGGTGATGCAAGCTCTAAACTGAACAAGTGAACACGAGGCTTCTTGAATTGCATGCTATTTCACAATCGCACCTGTACAACAGAGTGTTTGTGCTGAATATGATTTCCTCGTATTTTAACGTGGAGATCGCTGTGTTTCAAATTTCAATTTTTTAATAGAATTGCTTTGGACAATCTGCTTGACTGACGTACTGTCAGCAGTATGATACGAAGATAGCAGGATTGGGAGGCGGGAATGAGGCAAAATAGCGTGAGGAAGAAACAGAGTTATTGTGGTTGATGGCTCTCCTGTCTCTCGGTTCTCTCCTTAAGTACATGTTGGATTGTTGGTCTACTGCAAGCTCGAATGCTGGGCTTCATTGCTCTGGCACTTCGCTTTGGCCCGGAGTCTTGCTCTGCTGTAGAGGCGCCTCCTTCTTCAGATGAGCCAGGAACACGCTTGCTGACACGTTCGTAAACCTTTCGTGCATGCATACAACGTTGCTATTCTACATGCTGGCAACTCACCTGATTAGGTGGAAGGAGTGGTTGTGCACTCGATCACTTTGAATTCTCTCTCCAACTTAAATTTGGATGCATTTTTTCTTATATTAGAAAACTAGATAATTTCCAGATAATTTCTTATACAAATTATTTGGCTCCTCTCAGATTGGTCTCAGCTTTTTTATATATTTCCAGATAATTTGCTTTCACTAACCTTTGCAAGCAAATTATTTGGAAAGAACGATCTGATTCGCATGATTCTCCCAAGGGCGACTTGATTGTCATGATGTTTTCTGCGTAAAGTATTGCAGCAATAATAATAATATTAATAGATCTTCATAGTATTTTGATTTCCCATTTTAATGACGCAGTTGCCCATCTTTTGTTTCTACCACACCTATATATACAGGATCGGGCCCTCCACAATTTCTATATAGCAAATCAAACAAATCGCAAGACACATATATATAGAAGAAAAACACACGATCGAGGAAATCAAAGGCGAGGAGGCCGGTGTTCGTTGCTGCGATGGCGAAGGCTACCATCGCCACCACGGCGGCCGTCGTTCTCCTCGTCGTCGCCGCATCATCATCCCTTCTCCCCGCCACGCTCGCCACCGCCGGCTTCGTCGCGAGCACCTGCAAGAGCTCCGACAACCCGCAGTGCGTGGCGGTGCTGGGCACGGACCCGCGGAGCGTGAACGCCACCACGGTGCAGGAGCTCGCCAGCATCGCGCTGGACATCGCCACCGCCACCGCCCGGGACAGCTCCAGCTACCTCTCCACGGAGGCCGACAAGCACGACCGCACGGACGTCGGCGACGCGCTGAGCGACTGCGTCGGCTACTACGGCGGAGCCATCGACGCGCTCGAGACGGCGCGCGAGAGCTTCGACGGCGGCGACTACAGCGAGGCCGAGAAGCAGACGGACGCCGCCGAGGACGCCGGGGACCGATGTGAGCAGGCGTTCACCGACCGGCACCTCAATGATCAGTCCACCGTGTCCGACGTCGACAAGAGGATGAAGGACCGGACCAGCGTCGCCGGCGACCTCATCGACCTGCTCTGGGGCGACCGACGCTCCCGCGGCCGTCGGCTCTCGCGTGCTTAAGACGCCGAGATCCTCCATGGACGACACCGTACCGCTCATGCATGAGCCATGAGCACGTCACGTGTTAATTTTGGAGAGCGAAAACCAAAGTTTTCAAGTATCGATTTTACTGCTGTATTTTTAGATGATCACAGACGATCAATCCAACTTATCACACTAGATCAGTTTGGCAAGCACGTATCCATGACGTAAGAATAATCCATGAAAAAGAAATGAGAGTCTCAATGTTAGAATGGTGGAAGAAAAAATAGTGACCATAGTTGTTAAGAAAGTCCGGCAAGGGCCCAGAATCAAGGCAGCCTCATCTGATTTGGTGTTGTCTCTGCCTTTTTTTTCTTTAGATTCAGCGTACAACCCCATCGCCCTAAAATCTTTGCTCCTATTTAATTATGACGTGTTATATTGGCATAAAGCTAATATCACCGGATGATGCTAATGAATGTGCAAAACATTGCACGTAAACTGAAATTTAAAATATAAATGGTTGGATATATAGTTTGGTGACATTATCCTAAGGGCAAGCTAGACGTGGCATGGGTGGACGAGGAGAGGAGCAGTGCAACACAAGCATAGGACGGGGTGGCTCGTGCGAAGAGCAGCAGCGTGACACAAGTGGAGACACGGCGTCAGCGTCAACCAAGGGGGCCTTCCACATAGGACCCAAGCTACATCAGTCAACCACTGTCAATTATTAGTGGTATATGATATTGTTCAAGTCGAGAGGTTTTTTTACTTATCTTCAAGACACCCTTCTTGAAACACATGAAATTGCACATACCTATTAATGAAATACCTATCATATTTGCGCAGCCACATTGTGCGTTGATTCATTTTTTCCCTTGGAAAAAAAGACACGTTTCCCTCATACTCACTCTGTTCTAAATTTTATTTAATGTCAGTGTATTATGGAATATATCTTACATGACAACGTTTTAAATTTGATCAAAGTCTAAAAAGTTTGAGCTATAATTTGAAACGGAGAAAGTAACCAATGCTGCAATCACTGCAGGCGACTATACCAGTCATGGGCTCATGGAAAGCGCTTATTGGCTTTCGTTGGCCTCTCACAACCATGGGGCTACATCACAGCACAACTATACAGGTTATGGTTTGCATAGCACAGCATCATCAGACGTTACTGCCGACTATTGTGATGTGTGCTTTCTCAGCCAGAGATCACTCGAACGAACGAAGCAAAATAGAAAGATACAGTATGCTGCATGCAACCAATAATTAAGAATACGCACAAAGATTGCTGCTAGTTCCTAATACTCTGGTACCAGCCAAAGATATTCGCACGTAGGTAGCTTCTGAGATCCCTCCGCACTATGCAGGAGGGGCAAACGTATTATGGCAGTGGAACGGACTTGTATCAAGCAACGTGCAGTTCAGAACCAAATAAAATGGCATTTCTCCCAAAATTCACGATCTACAAATCCATGACAGACAGGTTCAATAGATTTTAGGTTCCAAAAGTACACACAAGAGCACTCTGCTAATGATAAGGATGCTTGGTAGTTGGTCTAGATGTTGTCTTGTGCCTCTTTAAACCTCCTGGACGCTCAAACCTGCAGCAATGGACAGTACACTGTCACAAAAACAGAACTTCAAGGTAGCGTATCGAGCAAATGACATAAAAATGGATGACATTTCAAAGAAAACTGTGTAATCACAAAAAACTGACAAAAGACACAAAGACATGGTTCGGACTATAACCAAAAGGGCACAGACAATTCAATCCCTCGGATCTCATAGCTATTAACCATCATTGATGAACGAAGAACGACTAGTTTTAACCACAAGCCTATATGTCAAAAGGGATAGACAACATAGGCTTGAAGCTAAAACTAATCAAGCATTCATCTATGGTTCGATATTGTTTTCTTCAAAGGGAGCCAACCAATTTACAACTACACAACAAAAAGCTGAGAATGATCATACAAGTCCCTCAGATCTCATAGCTATTATTGGCCATCATTGATGTTTCTCGAAATTGGTTTTAGCCACAAGCCACCGATTAATCAGATAGACAAATCAGGTGGCTTGAAGCTAAAACCAGTATTCAACCATCTTTGGACCGAAACTTTATCTTCATTGGGACAGCTGCCCTACTGGCGCAACTAAGAAAATGGCATCAATCCAATGAAGAATAAGCAACCATAACGCATTGTTGGAGATAGCTCATCAGCAGCACGGACGAGCAGGAAAGAGCTTCCATATACAAGAACAATAGCTATATCATGCCCATCGAAGATGTCTAACCTGGGGGGAGAGACTGCTTCAACTTGTTTGCCTTCTCAGCATCGAAGACGCAGAGGGTGTACAGGTACTTGGAGCAGCGCACCTTGAACTTGACAACATCCTTGCTCCTCTTGATCTTCACTGAACGGGCATCCTTCCTCCTCGCCGTGAGAAGGAAGTCCTTGATCTCATGGATCTGCTTCGGCTGCATATAGAATTGGGTTCCACAAACAGTTAGATAAAGCAAAGCAATAGCATGGCAATGCAACACAGAATACTAGTAGGATGGCAGAAAATAAGAACCTCGCTGCAACTGATAACAAAGCAAACTTCCTCAACAACTTCCTCAACTTAAACGGTGGGGTTTTTTTTTTTACAATTGTAACTTGTCGATACAATCAGTACATTTGAATTCTCGTAAATACAAACGCCGAACGCTGCCGAAAGTCCAATGTGCAATTAATCAGCTGTCATAAACAGGGGAACGACATGACCGACGTCACATGCAGCCTAAGACAGCGTACAAGTAATGAACTTGTATGGCAACCACGGTCACACCAAAATACAGCGAACAGCACGCATCGGTGCAGCACAGGATGAGTGTAAGAGCAAATCTTGCTAATAGCAAGCGGCAACAGCAAATCGCATAGGGCATGTAAGAAACAGGATTACGGGGGGCACAAGTGCCACTGCTCGGCTCGGGCCAATCTGAGCCCTTGAACTATCATAAGCAGCGACACAACCCTAATCTGAGCAATCTCTTGAACTATAATTCCACGAAAATATGACAGCAAGAACACGGTCGAGAACACTCTTGCGTCTGATGCGCTAGCTACACCTACAAGCAACAGCAACTCATTTACACGGCTACGTGCGCTAGCGCCGGATCTAGGATCGAGGAGGAGGGAAGAGGAAGGGGCCATTGAGAGATAGTTACCATCTTCTCTTGAGAACTGGGAGTCGCCGAGCTCTTCTTCTCGCGGCGGCGGCGGTGGGGCAGAGCAGAGACGGCGGCGGGCGGGAGGGGAGAGGTTTATATAGCGCCCGTAGGTGAAGCCCTAGACAGGAGCGGTTCCGGAAATGCCCTCGTCCTCTCACGCTGCAGCTGGGGCCGGAGGCCGACACTGGGTTGGGCCTTATGGGCTCGAAACTTTGCTCCAGTTCCTATCGTTTTGGGCTGCTATGGTCGCTCACGCCGATTATTCCAAGTTTGCAGTTAGACTTTGATATGTTTCGATTTGTCTTCAGTGAATAAAAAAAATGGTCACTGAAGGTAGCACTAGCACATCCAAAAGCACAATAGCCCCTTATCAAAAAAAGAAAGCACAATAGCAGAACATTTCATACAGCAACCATAACAAAAAAAAAAAGGTGCATTATATCATAGACAATAAGACAAGGAATGCTGGAAAATCGTGTTTCCAGAACAACGTCGATCGCTACCAAGGTTTACAAACATAATACAACGGGGGAGCCAATTTTATTCCAAACTCAACAACGTCGATCGCTACCAAGGTTTACAGACATAATACAACGGGGGTACCAATTTTATTCCAAACTCAACTATTAGAGAAATAGTGCCATTTTTTGTAGGGCTGTGATATGTCCTTTGATCTGTATATATACGTGTGTCAGGTGGTTTACAGATTGTTCGAAAACGGTGTATATATACAATGCACTCCTACAAAGAGGTGGTGCTGCAGCCGCAATTAGTAGTCATCGCCTCTGGATACGACCTCTTTGCAGGTTGGCCGGAGCAAGATGGTGTGCTCGGACTGCGAGACATAGCTCCCTCTCACGTCGCACATTGGAGGGCACGGCTGCAAACATAGTAGTGAGATGGTGAGTAGAGTAACCATGTCCGCTACAAGGTTTACGCAATGGAGTTGAGACGGAGCCTTCGCATACCTCAACGAGACCATTTTCACATAGATTTTTCAGAGCCATGAGGTACTTTGTCTCACCGATGCGGTCCAAGTACCGGCGGCAAAACGCAAGCGTTCCAAAGTTTTTGTTGATAGTCCCAAGTAGTTGCTTAGCTTTTGCTAACCTCAAAGGCACATGTCCAACATCAAAGTTTTTCATGTAATGACTGCACTCCAAGTCCTCCCTGACAATCCCTCTTCCTGAAAATGCCACGAAGTTTATGAGATGCAAGTGTCTTCAAGGACTTAAGCATATACATATCGAAGTAGGAACTAGAGACGGGAAACTTATGCTGCGCGGCCAACCAGGAACATTCTTGCCATATAAGTGAAGTGACTTTTTTTTTGCAAACTATTAATGATGACTTATTATAGTTACCCTTATATTTCCATCAAACAGTTGAATAGCTACAAACATTAACATACCAGTAGATCCAAAAGTTTCGATAGCATAAAACTCCCCCTCCTCCATTTTTGTTTGTTCTCCACCTTTAACTATCGGAACATATTTTCCAGCATGGATCCGATATGGCTCAATGCTATGTCCATTGAGGTTCCTGATACTTTTAACTGTCACAAGCAAGAAAGCAGTTTCAGTTGTCATTGCCTTTTGCACACTACATTATTTTGCAGAATGAGAAATCAGAAGCTATAGCACCTTGAAAAACTTTCCCATTGATTTCAACCTCATATGACTCTATTACTTCTTGGATTGCAGCACCAACATCACAAAGCCGTGCATCTATTCCAGCTTCCTGAAATGATAAATCAAATTGAGTTGAAGTTCAATGAGTGTGTAATACAACTGGAGAAATATAATTTCAGACCACCATATGTATCCGATCACCACAGGAGAAATTCAAATTAGGCAGAGACATAAAAATATATACAGAAGTAGCTAGAGAGATGCCAACGCACACTATAGTTCATTAGATCAAATGGAAATCAGTATTCCAATGAACATGTGATTATGTCACACTTGATCAAAGGGGCATGGAGAAAGGTGCTAATTGAAATATTGCATTCTTCTTAAGGAAAACAAAAGCAATATTATGCATACCCACTCTCCGAAGGACAGCCAACAGAGTGTGCAGAGAAACATGTTGAGATTACCTTGACCCCTGTATTTGTGGCATCTCTTGTTGCTTGAAGCAATGGATCATACATAGGATTGAATGCAACAGTAAATGCGGAGTCGACAATGTACCCTGGAACATAAATCAGATTTTGCAATTAAGTGGCATCAATTTATACTTGCTAAACTCCAAAAAAATACATAAAACAAGAAAAAAATGGCAGACCATCTATATGTGTTCCAAAATCCAGCTTCATCACATCATCATATTGTAGCACAGTTTTGTCACCAGCATTTGGAGTCCAATGAGCTGCAACCCTAAGAAATGGGTTTTATTCATCAAATTGTGAAGCGTATGAAGATTGAAACAAGAGACACACCATACCAATGGAAACACTAGAGAAGAATATCGTACCAATTCAAGGAGCACCCAGTTGGAAAGGCAATGCCAGCTTGCAGTCCATTCTCTTTAATAAGTTTCCGGACCATGTTCTCCAATGTTTCACATAAATCAATCATTAGCATTCCAGGCTTAATAATGCTCCTCATATATTTCCGCACCTAGCAAATCACGACATATATTACAGAATTGATGAAACCAACGACATATAAGATTAAAATTATGCTTCAAATATATCAGAGGGGGCATATTCTAGACCTGCCTATGAACTTCTGCTGCTCGGCGAACAGAGTTGTACATTGGTTTTTGCAATCGTTCCAGTTCCCTCTTTTCCTCATTAGTTGTTCGCCATATATTACTGAAGAACAATAATGCATCAGTTTGTAAGCAGTTACCAGTAGGTCAGATCAGTTCAGAATAAGGATAGCTGGGGGAACCTTATTCCCCCAATGCATTCCAGAGCCTTCATGTGATTACAAAAAACAACACATGCTCAAAAAAAATACTAGGAGTTTACTTCAATAGAACTTCCACTGGTGGTGATAGACTTGCACTTACTCATCCTTATATTCCAGGATTTCACCCTCAGGAAAGTCTCCTGAACGAAAAAGCTCATCGACAGGTATTGATGGAGGATCTGTCTGTTGACATGGGTCCTTCTTCTTTCTACAAAAGACATGAGACATAGTCATGAATTGAAACAAACCAAGCAAAGAAAATAGAAAAGCATGGTTCAGTTCAACAGCAGAACTCACTTGGATTTGTTTTTCTTCTTTTTCTTCTTTGCAGATTCTGAAAAATATCGAATATCCATTTCAAAAACAACTGTTAGACTAACCTCACCCCAGATACTAGATAGAATGAAAGAAGCTTCAGCTTGTATGAGATTATGAGAACTCCAGCAACAGAACTTGCATGGCAGAGTTGTCACCTGGTGCTGTATCTTCAGATGGACAATCAGCTTGTGCTTCGTCATCATCCTCTAGTGGTAAGGGCTGAGCTGCAGGAACCACCTCCTTGCTGTTCGCAGCTTTGCCTTCTTCACTCAGATTCTCCTTTGACAAAAAAAAAAAGATGTTTAATTGCTACAAATATACAATAAAGCAAGGGAAATAAGTCATAAAAGGTTCCATAATCCATGTAACAATAGTAGCTGTTATAATTTGTTGGAGCTTTCTAATCCTTTCACTTTCAACCGAGTTCTTTGAAAGACGCCCTCCATGTCCTCTCGTCAAAAGCGTAGTGCCTACTATTAGGACAATTGTGCACATTGCTTACAATGGTGACTTAAGATAAAGCATGATTGCAACATGGAACAAATGAATAGCCAGATATTGCATTGAACATGAGTGTGCAGGCAGCTATAATGACTGCAACAGGACTAACCCTGCAAACAAAAACCCTCTGTTCTCAAACAGATGCCAAAGGAAACCTGCTCTATGTGTAGAAACAGCATAAGTGAACTGGTGCAGATACTTGCTTTGGCTTCATCATTTTGTCCGACATGCAATGCCTCCGTCTTCTTGGTAGATGTATCAACCGCAATCATATTGTATCGTATATTTATAAAGCAGGTTCAAGCCTGAATGAGCAGAATAAGCAAAACTGTAAGCGCCAACATAGCTCAGGAGTCAGGACAAACTACATTTTAAAGCGTATCGTGATTGTGAGGGCAAACGTGTAGTATACGAGCCAGTCACCGGAATCTGACAGCAATAATAGACACTCGAGACATTCATGAACAATAAATTAGATGAGCAGAAATAATATCCTGTTTGTATAATTGGATTACCCAGACAGTGCTCATCGCACTCAATCAGTAAATACCGAGATTTAGAGCCAGGTTAAGAAAATGCTCGTTAAGACAAATCGTCCACAGGTAGTTCAAAATACACCATTTAGTTATATGCATAAGACTAAGAGACAGGAACTAACTATGCCATTGTCATGTATGTCCACTCCACCCAACAATTAATCAGCTTGGCAATTAATAGCAGAATCAAAACCGTCGTCGAATTTGCTGCTCTGCCCAGAAAAAAGCATTGGGCAACGCCTTGCAAGCTCCAAGCTGGGTGCAGGACGGGGTAGGGTATTGCTAAAGAATGTCATTTTCGTCCAAGCACTACGACACTTTGACCACAAGAGAGAAGCGCACTGCAACTAGTCTTATAACAAGGTAAAGTATACAGTCTACAGCTATCCGGTTCACGTCGGCAAACCATTCTATAGCAGGAAAATTACCGTAGCAGATGAAGAAATTCGGAAAACCCACAAACTCACCCGGAAATGGAACCCCCAACGTCCGGAGGTACAAAACCGAGGCTATGGCGAACAAAGAAAGCCATACCTTCCCCCCGGTTGGAGGCCGTGGGAGCTCGACGCTGTCGGAAGGAGCAGACGCGCCGCCGCGGACGACGGAGATGACGCCGCGCCGGGACGGGAACGGGCGGAGCAGTCGACGCCTTTGCCTTGACCGATCGCAAGAGCACCCCGAAGAAACAAGAGAAGGCTTCCTTCCCGTACGTTTTCGTCGCGTCGACCTTTCTTTCTACGTAGGACCCGGACGCGCCGCCAAGTTCCCGGGCCGACACAGCCCAAAAGCCCTCTATACCACAGACGGGCCGGGCCGGGCTAGGTGCGTCTTTTGCCAGGCCCACCAAACGGCCTTAACACCCAGCAGGGAGGGTCAGGCCCCCAACAGAAACCAATCCTCGCGGTTCCCAAACCCTCGCCCTGCTCCCCGGCCGCCGCCTCCCTCCCTTCCCTCCCCTCCCCTCTCACTCACCTCGCCGCCGGCCGACGAGGAGGATGGGCAGCGGCGGGGACGAGGCGTCGCGGACGGTGGTCCCGTTCGCGGCGGACGGGACCCCGGAGCAGCTGGGGTACGTCAAGGAGTCGGTGCTCAAGAAGCGCAAGGAGAACGTGGACTGGGCCGTGCGAAACCGCGAGCGCAAGGCGGCCAAGCGCCAGCGCCTCCGCGACGGCCACAAGGTCGCCGTCAAGCGGCCCGAGGAGTTCGTCGCTGAGTTCCGCGCCAAGGAGCGCGACCTCCGGAGGATGAGGACACGCCTCAAGGTCCGCAGGCAGCCGCCCGCCGACGCGCTCGGATCCAGGCTCGTCTTCGCGATCCGCATCCCGGGGTAGGTGGCGGAGGTTCGCGGCGTGTTCTATTCCTTGGGCTTTGCTTTGCAGATTGCAATGGTAGCTGACAGGTAGCGCTGTTTGTGGTTCCCCCTATAGCTCCGTGGACCTGCATCCGCAGATCAGGAAGGTTTTGAGGAAGCTGCGGCTGACCAAGGTCCTCACCGGCGTGTTCCTCAAGGCCACCGACCTCACGCTCAAGAGGCTGCTTATGGTTGAACCCTTTGTCACATACGGGTAACTATATACTTACTGAATGAAAAAAGAACAACTTTTTTCCCAAGGCAGTAGTCCGATGCATTGTTGTTTTCTAGTACTAGTAAGTACTATCATGTTGCTGATGCTTGGTTTCACCGATGATGTGTAACGATAGGTCCCCGAATTTGAAGAATGTCAAAGAGCTTATTTACAAGAAGGGCCGTGGGTTCTTGGACAAGGAGCCTTTCCCTCTGACCAGCAACGATCTAATTGAGAAGGTATTCCTTGGTACCACCATCTTTCATATATGTGGAGTTCAACAAAATATGGAACTTTCATCCCCTGAGTAGCCAGCTCTGAATAATATTGGTTAGGTCAAGAAGAACCAACTGTAGCAAACTCTTATAAAAGAGAAAATATAGCAAACTGAACCAACAACACTTGTTAGTTCAAGAAGATCCTGTTATCGCGAGCTGAACCTACAACGCTTCGACTTGATCTGCTTCGTTTTTATGTGCACTATATACTGGGAAAAAATGTTCCGACTTCAGTGATCGATGTAAAACAAAATGTTCATGCTTAGGCTTTCACATGCAAGATAAGCTTTATTCTGTTCTTCTGGAAGTAACCTTTTGTGCTTGCTGAAAACAGGCTCTTGGCAGTCACGGCATCATATGCTTGGAGGACCTTGTGCACGAAATCGCCACCGTGGGGCCGCACTTTCGAGAAGCATCCAAGTTCCTCGTGCCCTTGAAGCTCAAATGTCCGGAGAGGCGGCTGCAGATGAAGCAGAAACCCTACAAGGACGGTGGCGACTCGGGCGACCGTGGCGACAAAATCAACGAACTAATTGACAAGTTGAACTAGGGAGGACCTTTGGCTCCGGTCGTCGTGTGTCGTGTGCAAACGAGCGATGGATCTGTTACCTTTCAGTTTTGTAATGCGTAGCTGGATGTGTACCTTAAACTTTGAAACTTTACCTGAATTTGTGCGATCAGATCGTGATATAGCAGAAGCTGCTTCATCATCTCCCCTCCTGCTTGATATGTGCCTTCGATTGGTGCCTCAAAATATCGTGGCACTGAAGTGAATCACTCCCTGCATATATTTCTACCGTGTTTGTTATGTAGCTGTCCGAGTGTCCACGTTTGTTTGAATTGCTGTTGGTGGTGCTTGCTTATTGCAATCATCGTTTCCGCCGGATCGTGGCTGATCAGCTGATGAAAGAACGGGGGAAATTGACTGGCCGGGCCTGCGCTCGTGTTTGTGTTCGACCCAGCCTGCGTTGCGTGGCTGGTGCTGCGTCTCACCAACCAACCCTCACCTTGCCTTCCCTCGCGTCGCGTCCACCCGCCGTCTCCGTCCCTCCAGGCCCCGCCGGGAGGAGAGAATGGCCTCCGCGGCGTCAGCGCCGGTGTTCGAGAGGGTGGCCGGGATCCGAGCCATCGCCGAGTCCGGCCGCTTCAAGGCAAGCTCCTCAATCCTCCCAACCCACTTCCCGGGAACCAAGCCACCGTCTCTAACCGCAGCTGCACCCCACCCCTCGCGGAGATCCCACCTCGTGTTGACGTGTTGCTTGGCTTTGTGAGTCACTGTGGCAGCGGCGATGCTTAGGATTCACCGACCGACTACTTCTGGACGCCGATTCCGATCCCCGTGTTACGAATCCTGTCGAGGAATCGCCTTGTCGCTGTAGAAATCGGAGCCTGCGGCGGCGGGTGGTGCGCCCTTGCCATTTCGCTTACAGCTGAATCCGTCTCGCAGGCCTGGTTCCTGGACCAGTTTGGCGTCCTTCACGACGGGAAGAAGCCGTACCCCGGCGCCATTCTGGCATGTACGTTGGCACAGAGAATGCGCAGCGGCTTCTGTGTTTTGTCTCCTTTAAGCTGTGCGGTGTTGCTACTTGTGTGAACTGTCAGTCGGTTGTTGCAGTGGAGAAGCTCGCCGGGAATGGGGCAAAGATGGTGATAATCAGCAATTCGTCTAGGCGGTCGTCTGTGACGATGGAGAAGCTGAGGAGCCTGGGGTTCGACACGTCGTGTTTCCTCGCGACCATCACCAGTGGGGAGCTCACACATCAACACCTTCAGAAGTAAGCTTACACCTCGCTGTTTGCTTTTATGGATGTGAAACTTGATACATGTCATGAGTATGGTAGGATTTAAATTACCTTTAACATTTACTGGGTCTTGAGGGCTTCATTTTTTTACACTGAACTGCACATTTCAAGCAGTGCTTATGGCACTACTAACTTGAGGAGTTCCTTTTTTCTGAATGCAACAACACATGGTTAATCAGAAATCATAGACAAACTCTCTATATGTTTACTGTAACATAAGCTGTCTATTTATTCCCTCTGCTGCTTAATTCATGAATTTAGGAGAAATGACCCATGGTTTGCAGCCCTTGGAAGGAAGTGTATCCACATCACTTGGGGCAATCGAGGTGCAATCTCTCTGGAGGTTTGTGCCCACCATTTCTCCTTTCGCATCAGAATAAATTTATTCTGACCTAGTTTTGTTTTCCTGTACTAGGGCCTTGGTTTGCAAGTTGTGAACAATGTTGACGATGCAGAGTTTATATTAGCCCACGGTACCGAAGCTCTTGGTTCACCTTCCGGTGATCCTCTTCCCAAAAGCCTTGAGGAGCTTGAGCAGGTTCTAATGCTTGGCCTAGAAAAGCGACTTCCAATGGTGGTAGCTAATCCAGATTATGTCACTGTTGAAGCTCGAGATCTGCGTGTTATGCCTGGTATGATCATGGCGTTAATAAGTACTATTAGGGTATTTAGCTTGGAATGGATCTGCATTGGGTGTATGATGTAAAGCTTTTGCTCACTATGTAATCTTATGCTTCCTTTCATTTGCCAATTTCTGGTTGTTCACACAAATGGCAATCTATCTCTTTTAGGCACTCTGGCAGCTAAATATGAGAGTCTTGGGGGTGAAGTAAAATGGATGGGGAAGCCTGATAAGGTATTCAAATAATCATGACCTGTCTATTTTTTTGTACATTAAAGAACAATTCGATTATATTTCTCAGAAAAAAAAAAGGGAACAATATGTCAGCATACAGAGGCAGAGCTTAAACCCTTCCAAGGGAGCCATTGCCCCTCCTGATTCTTCAAAATTATTAAGAAATAACCTCATTTTATTAGTTAACATATTTATCAAAGATTACATGATTTAGCTTAGCCCCTCTACACTGGTCATCAAGCTCCACCACTGCCAGCATGATACATAGTTTTGAGGGCACTCAAAGAATATGATGGACCATAGACTAGTGCACTTATGATTGTAGCCTTTTATAGTTCTTTCCCAGCTTAAAAATTTTAGTTTTGTTGTGGTAGACTGGTAGGTGAGGAGAACTGACTAATGTCTTATGGCTTTGTCAGGTGATCTATGCATCAGCAATGTCCCTAGCAGGTGTTGATGCTCATGAATGTATCATGGTGGGTGATTCACTGCACCATGACATCAAAGGGGCAAACGCCTCAGGAATAGCATCTGCCTTCATTGCTGGAGGGATTCATGCAGATGAACTTGGACTCGGTGAATTTGGAGAAACTGCTGGGGAGGATGCCATCAGTACACTGTGCAGCAAGCATGGATCATATCCCTCTTATGTTTTGCCTTCATTTACATGGTAGAAATACCGTCCAGACACTTCATTGTAGGTGCACTGAAAAGTAATTTTAGGCAAATACTGTTCTGGAAGTGCCACAAGAGGATCGAGCTCTTGGAGGCATTACTGTGATGTGCTTGATAACTATGGTTGGCGGTTGTTGGATAACCGTGTTACTGATCGATAGAAGCTGGATGAAGGATGATAAAGAGGGGTTAATTGTTTGTCATCAAACTTTAAAGGAAGAATATCCAAATGAATCATTGTTTATTTCGTGACTAGGATGCGATCACTGAATGAGTTTCAGGACAATGCAACTAGGATCAAAATTTCTCTATGATACTCCCTCCTTTCCTTACTCTAATATATGTAAAATGTCACCTAGCAGCTGAAAGCCTGAAAGAAGTGTCACTGGCAATTAAAACAGCATTGTTCGAACTGAAATTGGGTGCAAGCCTAAAAATTAGAAGACCAAGTTATAAGCTCACTGCTTGTCCATCATCAAGATTCCGCCCAGCATAGAAGGGTACCGAGAATCGGAACCAGGCTAGTCACACAAGGGTTGCATTTTTTTTTAGAAAATGCGCATGGTTGCATTTGCATCGCTTAGTCACACAAGGGTTGCATTTTTTTAGATAATGCACATGGTTGCATTTGCATCGCTGGAATTCAGCGCTTTACCATTACGCTGCAAGAGGCCTGTCGTTTGTCCTTCATCAATTGTTCCCTCTTTTGTGCATTGTCATGATTATGGTTTGGGTTTGAAAAAATAATGATATAGTAATGGTCAACAAAAAGGTTGTTGCTGTGAAATAGACAATAGTAAACTTTTAGGAGATTTGTGCTAATCATAGTTATTGTAAAATGATTTTTTCTTCAACCACGCACTCATGGACTCATGGTATCGTAGTCAGCCAGATGCTCTGCCATCGCTTAAAAACCATTTTATGACGCAAGTTCTTTTCTTAAACCTTCACAACAATCACTAGTAGATGTATGTAGCTAAAAGTTTGTCTTTACTTCCTGAAGTAATTCGTGCTTCTAGTAGAAATGAAAGAAAAATACGAATTTATACCAGAATGAGGCTTTTATGCGTGTTTATGTGTGTTATGTGCTGGGTTTTTTTTCTTGCATTTTCCCTTGTACATATATCTTTTTTAATGAAGTGATACACATCTCTTGTGTAATTGAGAAAAGGTTGATATCAGTCCCTGTGACACAATTATCGTGTTCTTTTGGGTTTCTTCTTCTTCTAGATTGTCTTTTCTCAGTCGACTCACCACGCTTGGCACGATGCCTTCAACCTCCGCGACTCCACGCTCCCGCACTTGACATGTTTCCCACAGCTTCTTGCAACCAGCTTTGTCCGATCACCAGACTAATCCAATTCCGTCGAGATGTCTTACGCTGAAATGGCCCATTGACTGTCATCCACTTATTTGGCCAGTGGTACCATCGCCGACCTGTTTGTCAACATTATATCCTCGAAGCAACCAAATTTAGAGGAGAAAGGTCCATCTTCATTATAACTTTGCCATGTACTATGCATTAACAAAAAAAATGTAAAGGAAACAACAAACAAAGAAAATTTCTGTTAATCCTCACTAGTCACTAGACCCTGGAGAGCAAGCCGCCCAACCCAAGCAGGCATCGAAGCCAAATCACAAATCAGCCGTCGGAGGTGGAAGACTGGAAGTTTCCAGAAGTGCCCACACACGCTCCCCCCCAAATACCTTCCTTCCTTCCTCTCGCTGACCCCTCTCCGACTTCTTCCTCCCTCACCAAGTCCCAGCCCAGTCCTCCGCCTCTCGTTCCTCTCGGCGCCGCCCCGCCGCCGCCCATCCCCCCATCCATCGGGGCTCGGATCGGTCCTCCTCGTCTCGGTGAGTAGCCCTACCTCGCTCCGGCGGGCTGTCGCATGGAGCTTCCTGACCTGGAGCACGTGCCGTTACAGGGGACCCGGCCCCTCGCTGCGTCCGTGGGCGGCCGAATCCGCATCTCGCTTCTTTCCCTCTCCCTCAGGCTAGGTTTCGTGTTCCCTGCCGCGGGGGCGCCGCCCTGGTACTCTCCTCTAACCCGCGCGCCCGTGCTGCGACCAGGCTGTTCTGCGCCGGCGCTCCAGATCAACCTAGACGAGGCCGCAGGGGGCCGCGGAGCTTGAAGCGGCTGGTTCTGTGAGGCCTAGTGAGGACAGGAGCTAGAAACCGACGGGAAGGTACGAGCTTTTCTAGGGGTGCCTAGGCATTTGAGCTATCTGTGGGGGGTTTTGTGGTTCCTGATCCACGCACGCATCCATCATTTGCTCCTGTGCCGGTGTAGGATGGCTGATGACACTTCTCACGCGGCCAGCAGCAGTTCGGCCGTGAATCCTCCTGAGGATCAGGAGTCTACCATTGAGATCAACATCAAGACCCTGGATTCGCAGGTCCACAAGCTTCGCGTGAACAAGAATGTGAGAATTGTAGTTCGCGTGGTTAGCGCTATGAGTGCAAATGTTTGTGTTTTCTATGTTTCCTGAGAGTTAATCGCCTCTTTTTGTTTAGGTTCCTGTCTCGGTCCTAAAAGAGAAGATTGTTGACGCAACTGGGGTTCCTCTGGATCAGCAGCGGCTGATTTTTAGAGGAAGAGTGTTAAAGGATGACCACCTCCTATCTGAATACCGTATCCTTGCCCAGGCTATGAAGCAAATACTTGAACTATCTGCGTCTATGTTTCACTTCCCATTTTGATGAGCTGCACTGCATAACAATTTAGACTTCCTGTTTCAGTTAGTGACGATGATATTTTTTTTTCTCTCATTGTAAAGCTAGGGTGATTTGATGACTTTGAGAGTCAGAATATTTGCTTGTAAGTTCGTCCATAGGTCGTCTAATGCCTTTTTGAGTGCATTCTCAGTTGATGTTACATGTAACACTATTGACTATACATAGTGAGTGATATTGTGTGGAGGCTGTTTTAGATTGATGGCTTTCTGTACTTGTGGGTTGGATTTGTCGTTGTAAAGGAACTTACCTTCATATTAATTTGTATTGGAAACTTTCTTCTGTAAACATTTTTGTTTGTTCATACATGTATGCTTTTGAAATCCTTTGCTGCGTCAGGTACCTTCCATGTGTTTATTTCTCTCTGTTTGAATTTCGTCACATGTATCCTTAACAACCACAAGATTTGGAAGATGGATTTACATTGCATCTGGTCGCTCGGCGCGCAGCTGAGGGCCAGAATTCTTCTGGGGCTTCGGAAGGGAATACACATCCTAATGGTAAAGTCATTCCTGCAGTTACTATGACAGCTACATCATCAATCCTCAACCAACAAGTATTTGGATATGCTTCCATGAGATGTTGCATACTTGATACCTTATTCTGCATATTTATCATTTGAAAATTAAACAAACTTTGCTCATTCAGTCTACGGGCTGCAAAAATTTGCTAGTTATATTAAGTAGTGTTAAACTGTCAGTGTTTAGGTTGGTGCTGAATCTAGTTGATCCATGTAAGGGCTTAGGTTATTAGTACAAGAAGATGTGGGACATGGGCCTGATAAAAAAAATTACATTTTCATTTTTTCTGCAGTAAATGTTGCTGGAAATGGAGGATTGTTGGACGATATTTCCAGGGTATGCTTCCGTTGTTGCTATTTTTGTCTCCATGAAATTACCTGATCTGCTTGGATATTGGGCTCTTGGCTGCCTACCTTTTTATTGTGCCTTTTTAGTTCCTTTCTTCTTAATATTCTTTCAAGAAACTATTGAGGCTTTGAATTATGATGGGACGAGGGATAGCATGGCTAGGGTTTATGCTTTATTCTAGTTTTTATGTATATTATCAGAAAAATAAGTAGCAATTGCTCGACTGGTCAAATGGTATGATGACATTGGATTCTCCACTATTTGCAGAGTGTTCGTGATCTTCTTGGTTCCTTAGGTGTTGCGATGTCTGGTGGTGTCACCAGCACCTCATTCTCGGTAACAAGGGAGTTCCTTCTCTAGATCTAGTGGGGGTACCTGAGACATCTAAGAATTTAATTATTTTATGGTGACTTTATCAGGTTCCTTTGGCTACTGCACCAGAAGGGGCCAACAATGTCCCTGGAAGAACTCAGCCAGTGAACCCATCTCAACCAGGGTTTTCAGTTACAAATCATCAAATCCATGTAACACAACTTCAATCAGCAGGAGCTATTCCTCGCAACATGGTAATATTTCGTGATTTCTTGCTCTTCCTTCTCTTATTTCAGTTTATATAGCATTATTTCGATCTTAACCAATTAGATAACAGGTTATTCCAGATTCTATGACAACTCTTTCAGAGTACATGGAGCGCATGGACCGAGTATTACAGAATAATGGTACCATATTTTTCTTATGTTGCTTAATTCATTGTTTATCATGAAGGATTTTGACACTCATTTTTATTCTATAAATGAAGGCACTCCACCATCCAGGGATTCAGAAGGCCAGCAACGACCAACAACTGATGATGCCAATGTCAACCCAAGATTTCCAAGTCCTGAGGTTCTGGCTTCAGTTATTGAGAGAGCTCAACAACTTCTTGGTGGCAGTGCAGCCTCTGCTCTTTCTGTATGTTACTTCTATTCTGTGGTTATGCTCTGTACCTTTTTGCGATAGTGGTGGGTAGTTGGTAGCTGGATGTCTTAGGGAATAGTTGTGAGAGGTAGAGGGACGAGGTCCAGGGCCTCTAGGTCGAGGTTTAGGAGCCAGGGAGGAGGGACGAGATGAGACAGGCAGGGAGATAGAAGATAGGGATAACTTGATCTATTACTTGATATTTTCATTGGTTACATAAGGCCATATATATATAGGCCAGCCTGCAGCTTGTTCCTCAATTCTTTTTTTTTATCGAACACGCAGGAGAGCTGCGTATCATTTATATTAAGAAGAATAAAAAGGGTACAACGAAAACCCCCTAGCACAAAGACAGACGCTGCCTGTTACACATACATCAAGAGGACGACCAACACATCAAGTGCCCAACTCTAGAGCCCGGGTAGCTAGGTGGGAGATACCCTTTGCCCCTGCTAAGCGCCAAAGCTCTAGCTCCTCTGAGACCTGGTTCACAAGGCCTGCAAGGCTAGGCGAAACTCCATCGAACACACATCTATTGCGAAGCTTCCAGAGAGACCAAGCCCCTAGAATAACCACAGAATTCAGACCTTGTTTGATGGGACCAGAGACTGCCTCATTTAAATTCCGCCACCAATCGCCAAAGGAAACCACATCCAGGCTCAGGGTAGAGAGACTGGAGACCAAACTTCTGAAGAAGCTGGAACCAGAACTGCCGGGAGAAGACACAGGAAGCGAGCAGATGGTCAATGGTCTCAAAATCCTGGTCTACCTTATCTAAGACTCCTTTATCTCTAAGACTCCTAATCCGAAATTATCTCTAAGATTCTTAACCAAACCGAAACTTAACTGAATAATCTGGAAACTCCTGATCTAAACCAATTCTAGATCTAATGCCGCACATGACACTTTTACCTTGCAGTGTTAATAAATCCACAAATGATTTACCTCTTGACTCCTTTTGAGGGTGATATCCTGATCATCTAAAATGTTTGCATCCTCTGGTTATCTTCTGCAATTCCCCCCTTATATTCTGGTCGTTCTTCTAAAGACTTTAGTATCATTTTCATGTCTTTACGGGTTGCTGTGTTTTTGTGCAATTCTGTGAGAATCAAGATAAACTGAAGGACTAGAGAAAAGTTCTTGACCACCTTAAACAACAACCCTGGCTTATAGTCAGGTCATAAATTAAATCCTGGTGTCAAGGTTAAATTATGAAGCTCAAATCAACTTTTTTATTACATAACTCGGTTCCTTGTTTATTTTTTAGGAGGGCCTCTAGCCTAGTGTGATTTAAAACTCTTTCTACCTTAATGAAAGGCAGAGCTCCTGCCACTTTGCTTCAAAAAAAAAAAAACTCGGTTCCTTGTTTATTTTTTAGGAGTAAGTCCCTATTTACCCCCCTTAACACTTCTGTTTGTCTATTTTTAACCCGCACCATTAAAACCGTCTACTTTTGGTTCACTTTCAATACCGGTAGCCCCTGAGCGGTTTAGGGCTTATGTCGCAGTAGTGTTTATAATTTAGATGATAGAAAAATATATAAATGAGGGTAAAAATGCTCAAACCTCACCAAAATAATTTAGGAAAAAAATCCTAAAAATAGCTTTGGACACAAAGAATCTCACAAAAATAACTACAGCTCATAAAAAAAATCTATAATCTTCAATTGAAGTATTAATGTTTTATTTTAGTTTATTATTTGAATATTGTAGAACATATATCATTAGATCTAGTTATTTTTATTAGATTTCTTATGTTTAAACTATTTGTTGGATTTTTTCTGTTTTTTTGGAGGTGATTAAGTATTGTTTTCTCTTATTTAAATAATTTTCTCACATACAAATTTAAAGAGCATCGCCACATCTGCCCTAAACCACTTTGACTCAGTTCCAGGGGCAAAAAATAGATGGTATTAACAATTGGGGTACCAAAAGAAGACGGTATTGGAGTTTGGGTCGAAATTTGACGAACTGAAAAGTTGAGGGGCCAAATATGGACTTAATCCTATTTTTTAATGTCTGCATGTTTTCCTGAGTAGGCCTAAACTTTTTGGCTATGTTTGTTTTGTTCCTTTTTGGTGCAAAGGTGCTGAGATGCATGGTTCAGTTTTGAGCTTATTTCTAAATACTATTTATTCGTTTATCCAAAAGATACCTGATGGACTTCCGAACAGATAGATGCAAACTTTTCTTTGAATATCTTCAATTTGATATCTGAGGAGCTCCTGTAAATGTAGATGCAAACTTTTCCTTGGAAATATTTGTGACCTTTATGTGCCTAATATTCTGTTTCAGCACATTGCACAACGTATTCGACAAGACGGTGGCACTGGGGATGCATCAGTTCGTCGCGAGATCCAAACTGAATCGGTTCAGCTGGGAATTGCAATGCAACATTTGGGTGCTATGTTTTTTGAGCTTGGTCGGACAATGATGATGCTTCGCACAGGGCTATCTCCTGTATGCATGATATGTTCTTTCCCTTCGTGCTATGTAACCAACTTTGCGCATGTTGTCGCCATTTTGAGATCTTATTAATTTTGCAGTCTGAAGCTTTTGTAAATTCTGGGCCTGCTGTTTATATAAACTCCACAGGACCAAATCCAATCATGGTCCAGGTGATAATTGTTATTCCCTTTGATAATTGTTATTCCCTTTCATGTTCGTTTTGATGGTCACAGCACATCATCAATCAACGCATTTTCTTTCTTGTGCAGCCATCTTATCAAAATACTCCTCCTTTTGGAGTTCCGAATATACCAGTTCTCGGTGGAATTTCTGGTGCTTTTGGTATTGTTGATCCTTCTCGATCATCTGGCTTTGGGGATCCTTCTCGAAATATCAATGTCCAAAGTAGTGGTATGGTCACATTTCAACTATTGTTTTGCTCTTGGTCACATCACATTTCAACTATTGTTTTGCTTATTTTTCTGCATTTCTTAATACTACAGTTATTCCTAATTTGCTGAGATGTCAGATACTTATAACATTCATAATTGATATCATAATATCATAAACTGGATTCACTTACTCGTAAACCTTTGTGACCATTGTGCTGGCATGAATTGGACAGCAATGTGTAATACTATGTATATTTGAAGTTCACAACTTCAAGCTAGTGTTAGGTGTGGTACCTTTTCAGGCCTGACTAGTGTCATCAGTGTACTTTCTATATCAAATACTCTGTTGTCGAATATCTTCTGGAATATCATGGAGTTCATTCGTGCACAGCAATTTATATTACTTTGCTATCGGTATCTTAACTCTTAAAAAATTGTGTCTAGTTGGCTTACCTTAACTATTATTTCATTTCTCATTCCCTAATTTAGGTCCATCTGCAACAAGTGGTTCATCTGCTGGTATGACCACCACTTCTGAAGGGATTATCAATGGGAACCGCCAAGATGCAGCAAGAACACAAGGAGGTAACCCGCCAGGTCACTCAGCTGCAACACGTGGGCCAACCAGAACAGTTGTTGCAGCTATTCCAGCACGGACCTCAGTTGAGGCTCCAAACCATGTCCTTAGTGTTATCCTGCCTGTTCAAGTGAGGGGTCAAGTTGCAGTTCCTAATCAATCATCTCAAGGTTCTCAGACAGTAGTGGGCAATGTAGCTCAGGGAAATTCAACATCTACTGTTCCACAAGCTTCTGTAGGTGGTGTTGCTGGTGTTCCTCCTATAGTGGCACAGGTAGCCGATGCATTGGGCACGAATGCACCAGGACAGGTTTCTTCATCTGCACAAAGTGCAGCAGACCAGGGATTGTACCACCCAACCACTGACAGCAGAGATAGTGTGCTGAGTTCTTCAACACCAGCCACTATGCCACTGCAGAATGATCCCTCAGGTTAGAATCATGAAAAAACTTCATTGGAAAAAATACAAGCTCATGTGACTGGACCCCAGGTCTTTTGGCTAAGGTGTTGATGAGTTGTTGTAGGTATCTTACTGATATTCACCATTCCTGTTGTTAGGTACTTGTGGTTCCAGTTTGCCGTCTCAAGACAGGAAGACTGTGAATGTTCCCAGTCTTGAGAGCGTACAACAGCATCCACAGTCGGAAGATGCCCTTGTAGATACAACCAACTTATCAGGAGACCCTGATGTTCCTCCGAGCACATCAACAGAAAGTTCTGCTCTGAAGAACCAATCCTTGGATGGAATGGATTCGCAGTCTGTTGAACCTTCTGCAAGTGGCAGCTCTGAACCATTAGGTCTTGGTGGAGGTCTGATTCCGAAGGTATTAATTGATTGAGCTGAAGACAGTGCTTTAGTCTGTTGATATTCTATTATCAAGTCCTCGTTTTGACGTCGATTGTAATTTTCTATTGTCTAACTGCTGCTTTTAACAACACTCACAGAGACGCAGCAGAACAGCGAAGTCATCTGGGAGCACAACTGACCCTGGCAGGGATTCATCTTCACTCAGCCAGAACCAAGATGCCGTTTCAGTGGCCCAGAAGTTTCTGCAAGGTTTTGCTTCCCGAAATGCTAACACAAGCAGAAACAATGCCCCTGCCTCTGCCCCTCCATCCTCTACGCCACAGCCTACTGTAGTTCCTCCTAGAAGACAGGGTGGTGAAGGGCAACCTGATATTGGTAGCATGATATCTGGTATGCTCAACAACCCGGTTTTTGGCAACCTATTGTCAAATGTAGCGTCACAAGCAGGGGGTTCAAGTGCTGATTTGAGAAGCGTGATGGAGGGGCTACAGAGCCCTGCTGTTGTGGATACTATAAGCAATATTGTGCAGAATGTTGATGAGCAAGACCTTGGGGCCATGTTTGGTTCAGGAAGGGGGCAAGGTGGCATGGACTTGTCTGGAATGTTGCAGCAAATGATGCCTGTTGTATCGCAAGTTCTTGGTGGAGCAGGGGCCCGTCCTGTTGGTGCAAATAATGTTCAATCTAGATCACAGCCTCGATCAAGTGACACTGCAGGAGGAAATGTATTTCACGGCCGAAGCTCCCAGGTAATTAAAGCGCTGAGTAATGAATTGCTTTTATTCCATCTGTCCAGCATAATTATATATGTCGCCTGTTCTGTATGTTTAACCTTTTGTATGCCATGATCAGATTGATCTCCATCAAGCTCGAGAATGCATTGAGCAGCATGAGTCTCCAGAGAATATCTTCAGCGCTGTCCTCGAAACTGCTGGCCAGGTTTATGGTGAAGACGACAGCATCCAGGGCATGCTTGAAGAGCTTGCCAGTGATCCAGAGCTTACCAACGTATGCTTTCTACCCTGTTATTTCAATCACGCAAAGAAACCAGCACCCTGTTTTCTTCCTGGTAACCCTAACCTGCTGCTTCTGTTAGGACTACTTGAGGCTTCTGGTCGAACAGGTTCGGCAGAGGGTAGAGTCAGAATCACAGGAGAGGAGCCAGCCTTGAAGCACTGGCGGGCAAGATGTGTAGCAAGCCCATTCGCTGCAATATTTATCGCTAACTTTTAAGCAAAACCAGAGAGCCCCAAGGCGTCGTTTGGGCGTTCTCATATTTGGGTGCCCGGTGGGTGTAAAGTGTAAATGTGGCATTTGTAATTTTCCCTAAGATATTGCCGCAGCGTATTCCGTGTCGGTTAAACATTGTTTTCACCAATTTTGGTAGTGGGGCACATACAGCGAGTCTTAAAAGAGGTGCAGTTTGCCTTGATTTTGTGGATACTTGGCAATGCCTGATCTCTGTTGGTCGTCGCCGTTTTTGATACTTGGAGATGTATGCAAGTTTGGTTTTGAGCTTGGACAATCTTTAGGCCTCCTTTGATTCCTGCAAAATTACTGGATGGTAAGGAATTGTTAACAGTGCAGTCTGTCAGTGCTTTTTAATCTTCAGGCCTGAAGCTGTGCTGGGCTGGAGGAGGCTTTGCTCTGGCCCTGCCACTGCCTCGTACCCTCGTCAGTTACCAACTAGAGCCCACGACGTCGGCGCAGCAGGCCTCGATGGCACGCCTGATCAGAGCTGGGCGTTGTGCCTAGTGTTCCAAGTGATTTGGTAGGAGTAAGAGTTTCTTCTTGACTTCAGGATCCAGTCAACCCAGAAATAGTGATAGGCTCCTAAAAGAGTGCCCCATCGCTGTCCGGCGTTGTATTCTATGATATTCACACGTGCTTTGCATGCTGTAATAGCAACTGTTTCCGGATCAGGAAGGAATATATAGAGGTAGCCGTGGAATTCCATGGACATGGACATGGGGAGCCACAATGGACAGCTCATGATGAGATGATGTGGCTGACCTAGTGGAGTTCTCGACGAAGCAAGCTGCACATCTGGAATCCCCGGCGGCCATGGGCCATGGGGTGGGACCGGTTACCTGTGCTGTGACCACGTGGATGGATGCATATCTTCAATATCTGACCCACCATGAAAACAAGCAACTCCTTGTATGGCATTCGCTATGTCAATGATACGCGAACCTTCATAGACACCAATGGCATACAGGGAATCCGATGAATATTCGAAAGTTGAACAAAATCATATCGGAGTTATTTATCGAGGGCTCAAAGCCCATCGTCGTGTTCTCATTTCCTTTCCCTTTTTCTGCAGTCCCTACCCTCGTTTCTCCTAGTTTGGGTCTTTATTTAGTGGTGCAAATCCGTCGACTTCCTAGGTAGACGAAACCTCTATTATCAAGGTGCAGATCCTGTCCGTGAGAAATGTACTAGTCCGGGCTCCAGATCTTTGGCCATGTACCCTTTGTGTAGCGGCGTTATCAGGGCAATAGAGGATCTGTTTGGTAGTCGACTAAATCTAGTCAGACTAGCTCCACCTGGTCAGCCTAGCTCTGGCCTGGCTAGAATAGGAACTCATGGTCTGTTTGGTTGGTTCACTGGAGTAGCCTGGCCACATCTAGTTCTTGTTTGGTTTTCATGTCCACCACTGGCAGGGGGGAGGCGGCGGTCGAGGCGGAGGGTGAAGGCCGCCTCCTCTTGCGTCCACAGAGACGCAACCGCCGGAGATCCACGGGAGGCGGAAGGTGAAGGGCGCCTCCTCGTCGCGGCCGCGCGGCAGATGTCGCCGCTGGAGATCTAGCGGCGACAAGGAGGATCCGCAGCGACGAGGAGGATCCACGGGAGGAGGACGGACGAGGATCGGCGGGAGGAAGACGACGAGGATGCCTGGCGACGAGGAGGATCCGTGGGAAGAGGACGACGAGGAGGCGCGGCTGATGTGTGAGTGGGAGAGGAGAAGAGCCCGCGGGGGCTCAGCAGGGGCAGCGGGGGGCCTGGCCACGGGAGAACGGCCGATTCAGCCAGTTTCCCCGGAGCTACCCTCGGGGGCTCAGGCTGCACTGCAGTGGCCAGGCTAGGGGACAGCTCAGACTCGGACAACCAAACACTAGGGCCTCGTACAAGGGTGGCCTGGCTAGTCTCCTTGGCTCGCCTACCAAACAGCCGAGTCTCTGCCCTCCGGTGGCCTGCTGCTAGGCTTGCTCGTTGCGGGGTATGGCTTCTATGACCGACCTCTCCTGCGCCTTTAGGTGATCAGTGAATAGTAGGGAGCTAAATTAAACGTGCAATTTTGAACAGCTCGTAGCGACATCAACCAAATTCAGCTAAGACAGGTTTCCAAACACAATAGAAACAAGAAACAACCCCTACAGAATCCTACCAGTGCATACCATGTAAAGAATGATTTGAACTGAGCTTTTATACAGTGTAATTTTTATTAGGCCGTTTGATGGATGGATGGATGCATGGATGGATGGATGGGCCGCCGGTCATCACCAGTTGACTCCCCGCTGACTTGTTAGGCGTGCATGCCGCATAGCTTGCTCGCCTAATGTCACCTGACATACATTTAGACGTAAAAAATACAAAATCATTCTACACAAAATGGAGTTTAAGATATAGATGGTGCAATAGATGGCTTGATGAAGTCAATGTACCAGCAAAACACGGTAGTAGAATTCTGAGCTCACCGGAGCTTCCTCCCTGGCAGAGCAGAGCATGTCTTTGTTTGATGTGGAGACCCGCAGGCTAGGGGGTAGTAGAGGACATGTTCTTGGCCAAGTTAGTATTCTTTGTCTAATTGTCTTTGTGTTTGAACCCTTAGCTTAATAAATTAACGTCGCTAGAGCATGTATAAAAATATATATAATACTACTATAAATAAAATGGAATTTGAAATTGAAATAAAAACGGGATGCTGCACAACCGGGATAGCAACCACCTCAGCCAACCGGAGGGTCCCAATCCGTAAAAACGAATAAACGATAAAAGAAAGCCACGCATTGCGATGCGCATTGGGGATTGGGCGGAGGTCAAGGTTTTGGTCGGTCGGCTACCTACCTCAACGGAACGCCCGGAGATCAACGCCGATCGACGCCGCCAGTCTTACTGTTGATTCTTCAGTGGATTAGGTATATATAGTTAGGCTAGTAGCTACTCACATATACGTACTCTACACAGTTACGCACGTGTACCAACGTGGGAGGTTTCAATCCTGTTTGACCTATTGTACTACGTACCCATGCGTGCATCTATCTCAACAAGCCAACCGCATGCAGCAATGGGTCTGTTCGCTGCAGCTGTTTTCAGCTGCAAACACTGTTCATAACTATTTGATTGTGAGAGAAAAACATTGTTTTATGATTGAAAAGAAGCTGAAAGTAGCTCGAGCGAACATACTGAATATTTCTTTCGGTGTCTTGTTCCTGCATGGTGGTTCGTGCATGATGCATCCGGTCCTGCCTTCGTATTCTATCCATATTATTTTTTTAACACGGTACAAAATAAACGCTCACTACGTGCGTACACTCATCTTTATGATCAAACACACACATCATCCTACCGTCGAACACCTAGCTAGATTAACTTAATTAGCATTTCTGAATCACTGCGTGAACAAGCAAGAAAGGTCTATCTGACACTATATACTGTCAAATAAATTGGTGTTTGCTTTTAATTTCCCTCTTGAAATTAAAGATCAATAGTGTCGTTCCTTCCTTCACACCTGACCTCACTTTCAGTACTGATGATCTGTAATGTAACGATGGTTATCCAAGGTAAATAAACAGCAGTACTATATTATCTTAGTCTTAATAGATCGATCCCATCCCGCTACAATTACGTGAACTGCGCCGCAGGATAACAATCATCACGAGGTAGGCCAGAACCCTGACCGACCGACCCCACGTGTGCCTCTCGATATGTCTGATGAACTGCTCCTGGCCTTTCCCATTGTCTGAATACTACGTATACACTGATGATGGGTGGTCCTCGTGGGGCGCAAGCAGCAGCCGGCCAGGCTTCCTTAAACAATTGTTACAGCCGAGTTGCATTAGTTATAATTATAAGGTGACAGCTACCTGCTAATCTCGCGCGCGCATCGATCATGACCACTGTCACTCGCTGCATGCTCAAAAGAGCCCGGTCGGATTAGGTGCTAGCTCTCATCATCAGATATCATAGATATCATGCATGCGTGCTCCATCATCAGCACATGATGCTGCAGCTAGTGTTATTTGACGAGATAGATGTTTGTCGCATCGCCATTTAATTTCAATTCCGGACAGAAAGGATATGTTCTCCATCTTGCATTGCTTCCCATTAATTTCAGCATCATTTCTTAGTATATCTTATCTAGCACGTATATGTGTGTTGGCACAGGAGGGTTGTTTACTTCCTCGCCCTCCCTATACATACAATTCAGATATCTCCAACTTGTTTGCCATTGAGTTCTTTTTTTTTTTTTTGACTCACATGCATGGTTGAGGTTATATGAGAACTTTCTTCTGCTCCCGAAATCCGTATATTCAATTTCTACCGCTTCAAATTAGGAGTGGTACTTCAATTTTACATAGCTTTTGTAAAGGATAATAAAACGATTCCGCTTTTCCCAATCTAATGCCACTACTGTTATTTAAATAAACTGAATAAATAATCCCTTTTCTGTGAATTGTGATGGCAAAGGAAAGGAGACAGGAGCCACATGCATTCTTGTACTCTTCTCCCCCATGAAGCCACCAGTCCACCACCATGGCCATGTTCCTGATCATGCCTTGGAGGCTTTCGGCTGTCAGCAGCCCACACACGTGGGGCCCGAAAATCCACGACATAAATTTACTACCACTCTGACAAGTGGGCTCAGGATCGGCATCACGTGTAACGTATGGTGATTTTGGTTTTTTTTTTATATTGCCGCCAGTTTGTTTACCTGCTTTAGTCTAACGCGTATATATGGTGAATTGGTGATGGCCGGCCGGCGACCTCTTTGTTGGGTTTAATATCGTATCGATCGGTGCAAAAAGGTTCAGGGAATCAAAGGGGGATTAAAGGGTGAAAAGGACCAGCGCCCACTAATAAGTTTTGTTTATGTTTCTGTTAGCGATAAGGCATGCAAACAGTTGTTACAGCTCATTGGTTAATACCATCTTTTATAACGTTACAACTCATAAGCTAGTAGGGACAATGTGAATCAACATTGATACTTTGTGGAGTACTACCTCTAGTTTGACACTACATAGTGTAAAATAATACTAGTTGACAAAGATCAGAGCGAGTACTGATTAAGAGATTTTGAGGAGAAAAAACCCAGTGTACTAACCTATATGTCTACAGTGCTAATTGATCTTCCATTTCCAGCATCATAAGATTTGCTTTGAAATTTCACCTTTTGTTTAGAGTTCAGTGTAACTCTACTATACATTTCCTTCTCTGATTTGTTAAGATAAGAAAACTTTTGTATGCAAACAATGGTGGTGTCATATCATTACTACTGTATTCCTTAACTTTGTGTAGCTTTTTTATTTTCCTTTAATGGCTTTTCTATCGATTGAATTAATGATAGAGCCACCACAAAGCAAATCTTTTCTTTAGAGAGAGAGAGAGAGAGATGGAGGACAGCCACAAACCAAAATTAACGAAAGGGAGAAGTAACCAATAGCAGGCTGCCATTTACACAGAAATTTATCCACATAAAAAGTAGGGGGAGGCAAGCAGGTTTTGTTTATGCTTCAATTAGTGATATCTAAGTACTCCTATATTGGGTATTGTTTTGCTTACCAAGCAAGTAACACAGCAGCTGTTGCCGCTCACTGGTTCAGACTTCAGACCATAGCTACGCACTGCTTAGTTGCACGCGTTCAGTGCTGCCATAAAACAAGTAAGGCCAATTTGGAATACAGAAATTTTATAGAAATTACGTATGAATTTTGTAAAAAACGGTTCAGTTTTATAAAAAAAACACAGAAACATAAAAATCTCCCATGTTCCGAACAGACCTTAAATCTTTAGATAAAATGAGCTAGCCAATCATACTTGTAGCTTTGTACTAGCCAAGCCTCTCTGGACAGTGATGGTTGGCCTTGTACTCCTACTTTGCAGCATAATATATACTAGTTTGAAACATTTTCTTCTTTAAAGACCACACTATATACCTTCTTAGCTCTTCATTTTAGTTCTTCACTGAAAATTTTATCTAGAATATTTGTACTTTCCAATATTCTCAGATACATGAAAAAAAGTAGTCGTACCATTTTGTTTTTGTATTGCTCTTTTGTTTTTTCTTCGTTGGTCTTTTCATTGATTGAGTTAGTGATAAATCGACCAGAAGCCAGACCTTTTTTTTTTCTCGAAACACAAACCAACATTAACAGGAAAGAAAAAACTGCAGCCAATAGAAGGCTGCCATGTTGCACAATAGTTTATTCCAAGGAATAAAAGGGGCCCATCGACCACTTGAGGCAGAAGCGGCGAACGCCGGTGCTGCGGTGAGCTCTACGAAAGCTCGGAGCAGGGCTCCTCCGACCAATATCTCCACCATGGCACTGGTTTTGTTCCCTCCTCCGCTCCTCATTGGGTGCCTGGGTGGGGGTGCTGTGGTGGCTGCTGCCAGAAAAGGTGAGGTCTTGCGATTCTAGGCACAGCCGTTGGATTTCACTTTCTTGGTTTCTCTCATTCTCGAGCTTTCCTGCCTGTTCTTGGTTCCGGGCAGATGGATCCTGCTATCTTCCCGTTTTATTTTTCTCATTTATCTGCATTGAAATTTCTTGTTACGTGTCCGTTTCAGTTCTTGTTCTCAGCCAGGATCTTCTCTGTGGAATGCCGGGCATAAAAGTATTGTTTTTCTTTTGCAGGCATCAGGCACAAGATGCAATTTTGGGGAGTTTGTTGAGGAGTCACAGAAAGGGTTTCCCGGATTCGTCAAGAACGAGGCATCGCAATCTGAAGACTTCTCCCGGTTCCATCTAGGCTAAGCTGCCCCTGGGATTCGGCCATGGAGCGGCAGCCCAGCATCCGGCTGGGCGCGCTGGAGAAGCTCAAGAGCTTCCGGGGGATCATGTCCACGGAGCGGCGGAGCAGGGACAGCCCCGGGAAGCGCGGCGACACGCCGCTCCACCTCGCGGCGAGGTCCGGGAGCGTGCCCCACGCGCAGAGGATCCTCGCGGAGCTCGACCGGGCGCTGGTCGCCGAGATGGCGGCCAAGCAGAACCAGGACGGCGAGACGCCGCTGTACGTCGCCGCCGAGAAGGGGCACGCCGAGGTCGTGCGCGAGATCCTCAAGGTCTCTGATGTGCAGACGGCCGGGATCAAGGCCACCAATAGCTTCGATGCGTTCCACATCGCCGCGAAGCAGGGCCATCTTGGTAACTTTTAAGCCCCTGCTTTTGCTTACCGTCAAAGTCGAGGGAAAAATAACAGTGTAATGGTTTGTGATTTACTCTGTTCATTATCATTTTTTTCTTTGCCAAATTAGTCGATGAATTGATGATTAGGGGTTTATGGAATTGGATTAGAATTTGAGCAGACATTGCTGAAGTGAGTTGAGACAGTCCTGTTGACCATTGACCTATTTATGGCAATTGTCTAGTCTTAGAAGTAAGGCATGCCTAGAAGTAACTGTGCTGATCTGAACTCAGAAAAATACATGTGCTCATTTGAAGATTTTTTTTTTTGGATCCACAGCATGGTAGGCAGTCATAACCCAACGGTGTGTTGCTGCTTTTACATTGCCTATTTCTTTTGATATTGCTCCAGAAATAAACGTCAATCATTTCTTGATCCTGGGTCTACTGCTAGGAAGTTGCTAGTATTCCTTTTTTTTTTTTTTTTTGCATGCTGATGATGTTACTATTGGTTAGCTGATCTTATCCCACTCTATTCTCTACCATGAAACTCATGTTAAGGGTAGTGAATTTGCATCATACTAACACAATAATAATACTATAATAGGCTCACCCCGTTTCATGTTTCTTGCAGAAGTTCTGAAGGAGATGCTGCAGGCTCTTCCTGCTCTTGCCATGACAACAAATTCTGTAAATGCTACAGCTTTGGATACCGCTGCAGTTCAGGGCCATGTTGATATTGTCAATCTCCTATTGGAAACTGATGCTAGCCTTGCCAGGATCGCAAAAAACAACGGGAAAACAGTTTTACATTCAGCAGCAAGAATGGGCCATGTGGAGGTTGTAAGATCATTGTTGAATAAGGATCCTAGGATTGGTCTAAGAACAGACAAGAAGGGGCAAACAGCACTGCATATGGCTTCAAAAGGACAGAATGCTGAAATCGTGGTTGAACTGCTGAAGCCTGATGCCTCAGTCATCCATGTCGAGGACAACAAGGGGAACAGACCTTTGCATGTCGCTACTCGGAAGGGGAATATCATTGTAGGTGATCACATGTTGGAATGTCTTTTACCGTTTACCTTATTTCAATTATACCAGTATGATTTTCTCTACCATTTGCATCCTAGCTTTCACTCACTGAACCTATTCCATCAGGATAATTTTGAGCATAAAAGGTCGTCAAATTTGTTTCTGTGAAATGCATTGTGGTGCTTAAGATGTTTTAGATGACGGACGCCAAGATAGTTTCATGTATATAAAAAAAATAAAGGGCATATTTCCTTAAAACTTAATCAGATGCACTGGGATCTTAACAGTTTTCCCCAGAGTTTTACAGGCTCTTACATTGCACTTTACTGAAGTCTGCTTTACACATCATGGTTCTGGCTCTCTGAATTTTGGCTCATACATGGCTGTAATTCCTTGCAGATAGTGCAGACTCTATTGTCAGTTGAGGGGATAGATGTCAATGCAGTCAATAGATCTGGCGATACTGCTTTTGCCATTGCTGACAAAATGAACAACGAAGAACTTGTTAACATCCTAAAAGAGGCTGGTGGAGTAACTGCAAAACAGCAAGTACATCCTCCGAATTCGGCAAAGCACCTGAAGCAAACAGTGAGTGATATCAGACACGACGTCCAGTCCCAGATCAAGCAAACGCGTCAGACCAAGATGCAAGTCCACAAAATCAAAAGGAGGCTCGAGAAGCTCCACCTTGGTGGGCTAAACAATGCCATCAACTCCAACACGGTCGTGGCAGTGCTCATTGCCACGGTGGCCTTCGCCGCCATATTCACGGTGCCCGGAAATTTCTTGGAGCCAGAGGACCTGAGCCAGGCGCCCCCCGACATGTCCCTGGGTGAGGCGTACGTGGCGAGCAACCCGGCGTTCCTGATCTTCCTGGTGTTCGACGCGCTGGCCCTGTTCATCTCTCTCGCGGTGGTGGTGGTCCAGACGTCGCTGATCGTGGTGGAGCAGAAGGCGAAGAAGCGGATGGTGTTCGTGATGAACAAGCTCATGTGGCTGGCGTGCCTCTTCATCTCGGCGGCCTTCATCGCGCTGACGTACGTGGTGGTGGGGCGCGACGACTGGTGGCTGGCCTGGTGCACCATGGCGATCGGCACCGTGATCATGCTCACCACCCTCGGCTCCATGTGCTACTGCATCATCGCCCACAGGCTGGAGGAGAAGAACACGAGGAAGATCAGGAGGGCCTCCGCCAGCCAGTCCCGGGGCTCCTGGTCCCGCTCCGTCAACTCGGACGAGGAGATACTCAACAGTGAGTACAAGACGAAGATGTACGCGCTGTAGAAGTAGCAGTTGCACCATCCATCCGAGACGGATTCTTTGTACAGAACAGAACATGACGGTGCTGTTTCGCCTTAGGCTACTGGAGAGCATTCAGTGGGATCATAAACCTGATGCTTTTTGGTTGAAAGACGCAGAGGGCTGCAGCACAGCACGATACGAGTCATCATATTGGCCCAAGGAAGGACTGAAGGCACACAAACTCAGTGCCCTGCCCTGCGGAATCAGGTCAGGTGACCTTGACTGATGCACCTGTTCTGTTCCTGGGTGGAAGCCTGCCGAACGGTGTAGCGTAGTTCTTGCACCTGAAACTGTCAATGGTGATGGGGACGATTCAGTTAGATTATAGAATAATAAACTGTAAAAGTGTCCGATACAAAGTACAATAGCCATGCATGCATTCTGATCTTGTATGGCTGGACGTCATGAAATGAAAACGACCCTTGATCGGCCACCTGTAGTTCTGAACTGATGGACACTTAAGATAATCTTTTTGTAAGCTGACCTGTTGTCGTTGGCCAATGGCCATCTCATTCCTCTGAACTCAAGTCAATCTTGAGGGGCCATGCCTTGAACCAACTCACGAAGACGGTCAAGTCGTAGTGGTTAATTAACCACTGGAAATGCCATAAGAGGTGTTCTAATAGTACTAGTAGTAGTAGACGTCATTAGTCCTGATTGAATTATCAGCCAAGATTGACCGTTGGCTGCCGTGGTCTGACTCTATCAAACCCAGCCAGCGCCAGCCGAAGACGAACTGACGAAGGCGGCCGCCGCTCCTCCACCTGCGTCGTCGCCTCTGCCTCTCCCCCGCCCCCGTTATATTGCAAACGCATCGCGACTGCACTCCCATCCCCACCGCTCACCGGCAAGGCACACGCGCTGCGCCTCTTCCTCGCCTCGTGGCCTCCCTCTGTCTGGCGGCGACGGCTGGGCGAGCGCCGACGACGAGAACAAACGAGGTACGCCCACCCGTTCTCCTCCTCCCTTCTTGCCGTGTGAAGCCGAGCACCCAAACCCTTGTGTAACCAATTTGTATTCGGATCCGATCTAATTACAGTGTATACATGTTGGATTATCTATGCCTAATAACTTCATTTTTGGGGGCAAAAAATAGTGTGTGTCTACGTGAAGCTCCTGGGGACATGGACATGGACATGTCATTGCCCGTTGTGAATGCCACAGCGGCGGTGCTCGCCCGTGTATCGGCGGCGTTCAATGCCCCCCTTGCCCGTGCAGTCGTCTTCGGGGTCCATATAGACGGTACCCCCTCCATCCTTCCTCATGGATTCATGACCTGTGGCGGTTGGGCTTACTCTCTGACCGACATTCGGTGGGCACCTGATTTTTTCAGGGCACTTGGTCGTGGAAGGCCTCCTTATTGCGGCCATAGTGTTTCAGCTCTCCAGGAAGAGCTACAAACCACCAAAGAAGCCACTCACTGAGAAGGTCAGGCGATCTTCTGCTCCTTGCTAACTGCAACTGCCAGTTAATGGTGTCGCTTGATGAAGCATATCGCTTAAAGCTAGCATTTTGGTCTTTGCAGGAGATTGATGAGCTATGCAATGAGTGGGAGCCAGAACCACTATGCCCTCCGGTCAAGGAGGGGGCCATAATCGACACTCCGATGTTGGAAAGGTTTGTACTATAGCTTGGTGCCCAACGATGGAGTCATACTGTATCAACTTCTGATCATCAGAATTGACCTTCTACTCTGCTTTTATACAGTGCTGCTGGACCGCATACAGTCGTTGATGGCAAAGAGGTTGTGAACTTTGCATCAGCAAACTACCTTGGTTTGATTGGCAATGAGAAGATCATTGTAAGAGACAAGTCTATTGCTTGACACAGGTTCAAGAATTGTATTTTTTAATATCTAAATAAAGTGGGTGACTTTCAGGATTCTTGTGTTGGTTCGCTGGAGAAATATGGTGTTGGGTCCTGTGGTCCACGCGGCTTTTATGGAACAATTGGTTTGTACCATCATTCACATACAGTGACCTTGGTTGCAGATATAGAGGAGGAACTTAACTTTTCAATGTACCTTTGCAGATGTCCACCTTGACTGTGAGGCAAAAATATCTAAGTTCCTGGGAACTCCAGACTCCATTCTGTATTCATATGGGATTTCTACAATATTCAGTGTGATACCCGCCTTTTGTAAGAAAGGAGACATCATAGTCGCGTAAGTTCACCTTATTCTTTGATGAAAATTTATGGAATTCACAAGCATTCATGAAACTTCGACTTGCTTGTTGTATTGATGACACACACTTGACATTTTAGACATCATGAATTTATCTGGCTCATAAGCTTTAGAAAAATTGTTGCCTCTTTTTTGTCTCTATCGATGAATTGATGCTGTTCCTCATTCAGTTAACAAAACCTGGCTAGTTTTCTTCTATTAAATATTTTTTTTCTTTCTCTTGTTCTTACCTTGCTAAATTGCACAAATATTTAATGTGATTGCAGTGACGAGGGTGTTCACTGGGCAGTGCAAAATGGTCTCCAGCTATCAAGAAGTACTGTAGTGTACTTCAAGCACAATGATATGGCTTCACTTGCAAGCACTTTGGAAAAACTTACTCATGGAAATAAACGTGCTGAAAAGATTAGACGCTACATTGTTGTAGAATCGATTTACCAGGTGCGATGCCTATTGTGACTGTTCTGTTCATATATGCTGTGTTTTTCTAGCATCTTATGGAACTGTACAACATAAGGCATCAACTTTACCTGTAGAACCTAACCGATTCATGAAACCTCTCTCACTATCATTGTGATTTGTGGACGCAGAATTCTGGCCAAATTGCCCCCTTGGATGAGATTGTCAGGTTGAAGGAGAAATATCGGTTCCGTGTTATTCTGGAGGAGAGTCATTCTTTTGGGGTGCTTGGCAAGTCTGGGCGTGGCCTTGCTGAACATTATGGAGTTCCTGTGAGTGTCTTGCCTCAGCTAACATGTTTCCCCGTGACACTAAAATGGTGTAATAAAAGAGAAAAAAGTGTTGATTGATTCCTAGTTACTCACCAATTGATTCATGGAGTATCACTGTACATTTAACTGGATACTTAAGCACATTCTTCCTTCCATGCTGTGCAGATTGAAAAAATTGATATCATCACTGCTGGAATGGGAAATGCGTTAGCTACTGATGGTGGCTTCTGTACGGGAAGTGCCAGAGTTGTTGATCATCAGGTAGATGCAACACCAGATTGATGTGATATTGCTTTTTGATGTAGATATTCTTGCATTTTAGTGTTCCGTCTGTCTGACCAAGAAGATATAATTTTGCAGCGCCTAAGCAGCTCTGGATATGTTTTCTCTGCCTCGCTGCCACCTTATCTTGCTGATGCTGCTGTTTCTGCCGTCAACTACCTGGAGGAGAATCCCTCAGTTCTTGCGAACCTAAGGAGCAATATTGCTCTTTTGCATAAAGGTAAAACATGATTCTATTGTCAATTAGCTCTTTGTTCGACCAGGTTGTACTTATTTGTTCTTTTTCCTGGGTTAATGAGGAAAATATTTGGTACATGAGGCTACCTAAGTGTAAACTTTTAACCTATACAGAAGCTATTGTCTGAGTTACTTGCACTCTTTTCCCTGTGAGCTCTAGGTTCCTAAACACCAGAAAAAAAATTAAGTTGTGAGAGAAATATAGGGAACCCATGATATGAGCTGAGAAAGTACAGTATGCCAAGCCATAACAACTGTTGTTCATTCACAACAAGATTTTCAACTACTATCTAGCTGACCATCTCAACACTCTTTGTATTGATTCTGCAGAATTATCAGATACTCCAGGGCTTGAAATTTGTAGCCATGTTCTGTCACCTATTGTCTTCCTTAAACTGAAGAAATCAACAGGTTCTCCTACCACCGATATAGATCTTCTTGAAACTATTGCTGACAGGGTAAGTTCCAATAAACTCTAAGAGAACTTAAACTGCAGTTTAGACGACAATCACAAGCACCTGTTTACAAATCTATTTTCCCAATAGGTCTTGAAGGAAGATTCAGTTTTCATTGTGACATCAAAGAAGTCAGATCTGGATAGGTGCAAACTTCCTATTGGAATCCGCCTGTTTGTATCTGCTGGCCATACTGAATCAGACATCTCCACGCTTTCCTCATCCTTGAAGAGGGTGTCTGCGTCAGTTCTTTCAGACTAGTTTGATCCACGCTGGATTCCCTTGAAGACGGAAGCGATACCTTTCTCTAAGCGCAGTGTCCTCTAGGCAGTGTTGTGTTTGGTAAATGTACATAACCTGTACATTTCTACATTTGACGTATTCAACTTGTTGTTTCTCATACCCACAGTAGTTGCAAAATGAATTTTTTGTAGAGCAGTGTTGTTAGAGAATGGTGCATTTGTGTTGTACATGTCGCTGATTTCCTTTCCATGTTAGTAATGATTTCCACTCCGTGTAACCTCACCGAGACACCAGTGGCCGTCTTGCCTGTCTGGATCCACAATACAGAACTGTTTTCTTTTTATTATTGGAAGACCAACGGCTTACATTTTAACACATGTACATGCAATGCCCACCTCCTGCTGTGATGTTTTTTATGCTCATTGACCAAGATGACTCGAGTCTTATGAAGTTATTCAGAAAACAGATATAGGAATTCAGGAATTTGAACTGATGGTTCTGAAACTCTTGCAGAGTTCACCGCAAAAAGTTCATAACCCAAACAAGAAATAATCATCATATGCACATAGTTAAAAGTAGGTGCTCAGAATAAACCATAACTCTTGACTTCACCTTGTTATTTCCTAATGAGAGGCACAACTCGTATGATGGGAAAGGCTTCATTTTTTAGTGAATTGTACGTCTCTACACTATTCCTGCATTCCGTATCTAGGTCCACAAACTCTCAAAGTAACCATCTAGGTGCCTAAACTTTTGAAACGGTTTATTTTTAGTTTAATCAAAGTCCAATCATGAACATGGACTTACACATAAAATGAAGCACTCCAAATGTTTTAGAACCTAGAATATTATTTTGAGAGTTTATGGAACTAGATGGAAATAATGCAGGAATAGTTCAGGGGCCAATGGTGCAATTCACTTTTTTTTTAGGATTTGATGCTTTTTATGAAATTGGAATTTTGTTTTAATGTTGTTGCTCTTGAAAACCTGAGAACTTGAAAGAATCAAGATGTCCAAAAAAGAGGTGAATTGAACTTCTAATTTCGAAACTTTGAAATTAAATCCTATCGCACAAGTCTCAATTCACCCTAGTGCCTAAACAAGTGTGTCTAGAGTTCTACTCGGTACAAAAGTTTTGCAACCTAGAGCCAAGCATGCAAGTCTAGAAAAATAAATTTCGGAAGGTAAATGCGGAATATAAAGAGAGCTAGAAGTGATACGACGATCTTTTTCCCGAGGTATCGAGGAGTTGCGACTCTCCCTAGTCCTCGTTTGGTGCCCCTCGCAAGGCTTTGCTCTCACAGGCCTCTCGCAAGGATTCCGGCTCCAAACCTCGCAAGGAGAGGGGTTGGCAAAGTAGTTCTCGCATGAACCAAGCAACCTCTTGATCTTCGCAAAGATAAAGCGCTCTCTTCAGGATGCTCTTCTCAACTCTGGAACTGTGAGCTCCAAACCGTGCACAACGCCTTCGCAAAAACCTTCTCCCGCTTCTTCCACAATCTCCAGGGAAGCTCGCGGAAGTCACGACTCGCAAGCCATCTAGGTGATCGCGATCACAAAAAGTAACAAGCCTTGGTCTTCACTTGATTCAATTTCTACTCAAGAAGTTCTCTATCAAATCTCTTGCCCCAAAGCTCAAGAGCGGTGTGTATTTTGGTGTTTGGGTGACCTTTATGTGAGTGTAAGTGATGTCTGGTTGCAAAGGTATGAAATGGAGGGAGGAGGGTTTATTTTTACAGAGGCCTAGCTCAAAAACTAGCTACTGTACGAAAAACGATTTCTATGCGACCATCGGACGGTCTGATGGATGGGCCATCGGATAGACTGATGTGTATATTTTTCAAATACCTCAATTTCCTGCCACCGCCTGCAGACCATCAGACGGACGGTCTGATGCACGTTAAAGCCCAAAACACGCAGTGGTGAACCTCCTTGTCCAACTGGTCCGATGGACTTGCACCATCAGACCGTCTGATGCACGGAACGGCCTGGGAACCAACTGGATGGACTCCCTGACTAACTAGTCCAATAGACCATCGAAGGGTCTGATGGTTGGATCATCGGACGGTCTGATGGTCACTAATACACTGCATTTGAATGGTTTTGAATAGGCGAGAAGTTTGAGGGAGTTTCTTTTGATCGAAACTGAAAAGATGAGTGTGTTAGAGCACATTTTAAGTATATGAGCTTTAGGACTAAGATGCACTCGAATTTGAGCGAAAATCTTTCAAGCTACTCACCTTGACCCCTCTTGATAGTACAGGCCATCTAAAACCATCAAAAGAATCTCTAAGTGCCCTTCTTTCGACTTTGCGGCACTTAGAGCTATTGATAGAAAGTCCAAACAATAGCCATCCTTCGAGAAATTCGAGTTGAAGGGTCTCTTTTGGTCAACCAATAAGCACGATATAGAATATAATCCCTTCATGTCATAAACTCATTAGTAACAAAGTTAAGTTATCATTAATCACCGAAACCTCTGTCTCTTAAGGTCATGTTTCTCACAAAACTGACATGAAAACAGGTAGAAATAGATGTTGGGATCAAATATGGAAAGTAAACAGAGAGAAATGGATGGGGCATTCTTGCTCATCTATCCTTTTTTTACTCTTATATAGGAGGTGAACGCCTCGGGCTTGATCTATACATTTGCTCTCACTCCCTGCTATATTCACGGAATATTTGTGAGTTGCAACAGTACATGCGCACATGTGGGGTATAGGGGAAAAAATATCTTCTGCCTTAAACCTCAAGCCCTAGATGATGCTCCATGAGCTCGTCTAAAAAGTCCTCGTGATGATTCCTAAACTTTTAGGACTCCTTTACAACATGGGAAAAACTTTCCCATTCATACATTTCTCCTATGTGTTTGACTTTGTTTTTTTTTAATTCATATACAATTTTTGTAAAATTACTGAGTTCCAAAGGGGGCCTAAGAGAAATAAAAATCTATTGACTATTGAGATTAAGAATTCATGACCCTCTTTGCACCATTTAGAATCCGTGCAAGTCCAACCTCCAATACGTGGTTAATTTAAAGCTAATAACATAGCGGCGTTTCTATTTTTGGTTGGGTTTTTGTCTATCATCAAAAGTATCTTTTTTAAGCTTGAGAAAACACATTGGTCCAAACCAGACCCCATGCTAATGTCTCAACTTTTGTGGAAGTAGAAGCAATGCTAGCTGTTGAGATCAAAGCCCTACCACACCAGACTCCATGGATTGTGTGCAAGTCTAACTCTAGTCCGGGGTTAAGTTAAACCCAGGGTTAAGTTAAGAAGCCGCCCTTTGGGAAATTGGAAACCGCCGCGGCGTCTCCTCTCCTGTCCTCTGCTCGCTCTTCCAACTCCAAACTTGAGAGAGGAGAGTAAATCAGCCGAACACGAAACCCTCCTCGCCGATCCCCATGGCGCAGGACGACAACCCGGAGTCCTCCTCCGCCTCCGCCTCCGGATCCTCCACCTCCTCCGCCCCGCCCGCCCGCCTCAACGCCGCCGCGCCCGAGTTCACCCCCCGATCCGGCTCCCAGCACCACGGCAACAATCACCATCGCCGCGGCCCGCATCACCACCAGCACCACTACCACCAACAGCACTACCAGCCGCACTACCAGCCGCGGCAGCAGCAGCACCACCACCAAGGCGAGGATGAGGGGGGCGCCGCGGCGGCGGCGGAGGATAAGGAGGGGCCTGCCGGCGCGGGCGCGGGGCAGGCGCAGCCCCGGCTGACCGACGCCGAAGCCCGCAAGGTCGTCAAGCAGGTACCTTTCGTTGCCCCCGCCCTCGATTCCTCCGGCATCTGCCGTGCTGCTCTATCCCCGTGCCGATTCTGAGCAATGCTTTGTGTGAATCTGGAGTGTCGCGCGAACCTAGATCCTTGTGCTGGTGAGCTAATCGTATGGAGTAGGAGTAAACAGATGCGTCTTTGTATGTTGCTTCCCTTGATGCTCTGTCACTTCATCGCGATCTACCATGTGCTGGAATTTTTTTTGTTTCGAGTTCCAGATGTATTCGCTACTGAGATGGCTACAGTATGTGGCATCCATCTGTTTTGATGTATCGCTTACGAGTACTGTATGTTAGTGTTGGATTTCGTAGCTGCTGCTAGCAAGGTAAGATGGTGGTGCAATCGTACTGTGGCATGGTATTCCTTAGTCCTTACTGGGAGTTGATCTCTGGAGGGAGAAACTGGGAAGACAATCTGGCGAATTCTATTTTTAGATTATCTCGAAATTACGAAATATTTTCGTGGCTAATGCTACATGGTTCATACTTCATGCAAATGCGTGGTATGGCGGCAAGGGAACAAGCTGCATTCGCATTCGAGTGTGTTAGGTTGAGTGGCAGGAGGGGGGAGGTAAGGCGGGAAACGTAGGAAGGACGATTATAGGTGTGCATGCCACTGCTTTGCGGACATGTGGGCTTCAGTTGGATTCATCAGTCGCCACTAGGGCATAGCAAATACGACAAATTACAGATTTTGTCATCTTTAGAAATTAATGTAGCTTGTAACTGGTTGACGCATTGTTTGTGGAAGCTTTAGTTTACTCATGTTTCTGTTTTAGGACAGTACTTTAGAAATTGGGAAGAAGTTAAAATCGATACAATTTTATTAATTTCCTGCTTTGCATATTTCTGAAGCTTTGCCCATCATTATTACCACCCTTCTTACTTTTCTTATTTTCCTTTTTATTTTTTAGAAGAAAGAGTCTCTCCTATTTCATTTTTTTAGAATTATAGGACTTTGTAGCTCCAGTATTAGGCAAACCAAAGACAATCAAACATTGCAGCACTGCAGATAGGGCTCTTCCGAACCAGTTTAATCCATGAACTTTTTATTACTAGAATAAAACATGTTTTTGGTCATGAACTTTCACATGCAAAAGGCGCATCCAAGATACCGAGAGACACGCTCGCTATTTTCCTTTTTTATTTTATCTCCTCACATTATTGAAAACACAGCTTTGCTTTTTTTTGTTTTTTACTATTTCCCTTTTATTTTTCTCATTCATTGGATGCTTGATTTCCATATTACTATGTATTCCTTAGATTCAATCTATTTGGCAATGTGACAGGTGGAGTTTTACTTCAGTGATATCAATTTGGCCACAACTGAGCATCTGATGAAGTTCATCGCTAAGGATCCAGATGGATTTGGTAAGTTCTACTGGTTAATCTGAAACGAACTACTTGATCACCCTATTGGCTGCTATATGTATTTTTCATTAGATGGTTTATGCTCGAGATTTTTATACTCGAGATTATTCCAAACCTGATGCAATGGAAGTGTGTATATATTGGTGCTAAAAAGAAGCTATTTTCGATACTATGTTTCTGGTATAGGTTCACATCACCACACCTCTGTTTTTGTTAAATGATTATTTTCATGTGTTAGCATAGGTTATGAGTCTGAGGAAAATTTCTGGTATAGCTATCAACACATTTTTAGAAACAGGCAAATGCTATGCTGAAGTGTTTTCTAATATGCTTGCATTATTTCCTGTTTTATTGGGAGCTGCACACCTTTCACGAAAGTTAAGATGTCTTTCTTCTAATAGAGAATTATCCATTACCTTTTCCACATTTTTGTTAAACAAACAATACTTTATTTCTGCCAGTTCAGCAAGCAATGGACATGAATTAAGAAGATGCTCTTCTTTACATCTTCATGTGATGTTTTGTTGACTTTTATTTTTCTGGTGAGTTGTGATATTGACATTTCATTGTGTTTTACAGTGCCAATAACTGTAGTTGCAGCGTTTAGGAAGATCCGGGAGATAGTTCCTGATAAATCCTTGTTGGTTGCTGCATTACGCACATCATCAGAGCTGGTAAACATCTTAATCTAATATGTGCTTTTACCCCTCCTACCTTCTGATATTCATGTTCTTGACAATACTGCCTTACTTGGTTCTTTATACTCTTTATACTAGCTTGTTTGCATACACACGCGCGCGCACACGAACATATGTAGATCTAGGGGGCTAGGGGCAAAAGGGTAAAGCAGAAACCGCATTTTTGGTAAACCTATATACCATCCAATGGCAAAACCTACCCTGTCATGTGACTCATGTCCTTGTTTTTCTTCACACCCAAACATAAGGGATGCTTTATGTTTTGATGTTCACTAAAATACTTATTATCATGTATAGGTTGTTTCAGAGGATGGAAAAAAGGTTAAACGCATACAACCCTTCAACGCCGAAGAAGTTCAGGTTAGTATTGAATTAGTTGAATGAACCCTTCACATTACATGTAGACTGCTGAAATTTTCCTTTGTGCATACAGTCTCGCATTGTTGTTGCTGAACATTTACCTGAGGATCAAAAGCATCAGACACTTATGAAGATTTTCTCAGCTATTGGGAGGTATGCCATATCCATGTCTGTAAATACAAACAGTTGCCAAGTGCAATGCTGATCTCATGAGTCATGATGTTATCTACAATTCTACAATTGCAGCGTGAAATCTATACGCACCTGCTATCCACAGGATGGTGCTGCAGCAGGTGCTGGCAAAACATCGAGGATTGAGATGCTTTTTGCTAATAAGGTCTGTGCCATGATATATCTACCTTCTGTATGAATGCTAATATTTGATCAGTGAGTGCATAGTGTTTTTTTTATCAGAGTGAGTGCATAGTTTTGTTATATGTAATAATAGATACTGTTTTTACAATTTCGTTTTGCTGCACTTGTAGCTTCATGCTTTTGTGGAGTATGGGACTGTTGAAGATGCTGAAAAGGCGGTATGTCTGCTTGACTTTCCTATTCAGTTCTGCTTTCCCACCTTTGGTTCACTAATAGAAGGAACACCCTGTGTTGTGTATAGGTTGCTGAATTCAGTGGCGGGGGGAACTGGAGAGATGGAATTAGAGTTCGCTCACTGCTTGGTTGCCTGGTATTTTTTTATTGTTCATTTTGAGTTCTTTGTGAAGTTGGATGTAGTAACAGAATGCTATTGAAAATGGTGAAGAAAATGCTTACACACTATCCCTTGTTGTTTTCGTTCTTTGTAGAAACATGGGCTGGGTCAAGTAAGAAAAGGTGGGGATGATGAGTATGCTGCAGATGAAGATGGTCCTGACACAACTATCCATCCACCAGACTATGGCACAGATGATACTGCCCAGTTCTCAGAAGCACATTTTGATAATCAGGTACTGTCATGGTCTTCTGGTTCCATGTTGCTATTACTTGCTCAAACCTTGACGGATATTCTGATGATGAATTTCACAGGCTGAAGATGGCTTCTATGACAAGGTTGGAATGAGGCAGGGGAGAGGTCGAGGACGTGGAGGCAGAGGCCGTGGCCGTGGCCAGTACTACAACCACAACCGAGATGCTCACCATCCGATTGGCACTCCTCCATCAGAGCACCCAGCTGTGCCAAAGCCGCCCCCAGGTCCCCGCATGCCGGATGGCACGAGAGGGTTTACCATGGGCCGAGGGAAGCCACTCAATCCCACCCCAGATGCCGCCTAGTCCCAGCGTAGTCTATGCCGACGGTGGCCTGTTGCCCTGCTCACCTGTCTCGCAAACCGGCTGCAGTAAACCTTGTTCAGGTGTCTAAACCGATTACTGTGGTGTGGTGGTTCATTTTGATATGGTACCAAAAAGTAAAAAAGGAAAAAAGAAAAAGAAGAGAGAAATGGCTGGTAATGTGGTACATGCGTGTATACTAACACCGGTGGTCTAAACAGTACTTGTGATATGTAGCTCTTTAAGTAGAAAAATATACTTGGGGGGAAAAAAGAGGTTTAATAACTTGCAGCGTCTCTTCAGCTCAGAAAATTTTGAAGCATATTTGGTTGCCTATAATTCCAGAAGCGACGTCGAATTACTTTCCACTAAACAACCTTCAACTTGTAGCAGGATATGTCTACGATGACAAGGCTAGGGGGAAAAAAAAGGTGTATTTAAGTGCAACAACTGAGCGATTTGGCATGGATTTGCCTGATTTTGTTTTTTTACAAAGCTTGACAACACGGTTACACAAGAGCGTCACATAGATAGATCTTACAATAAAAGGCTACAGATTTCAGAGCTCTGGAAGTGGCATTAAAACACACACACCACAAGCACATGTTCGCCTGGCTTCCAAGCTCGAGTTCATGTCCGTGCTCTGCCATCTGCTCTTGGTATACCCCTCGTCAGTGTTGCTCTGCCTGCACGGCCACCCGCGCTGGAAGCTTGCTCACCGCCGCTCCGCCTGTCGTCCTGTAACCGCAGCTCCGTCATGCCCCTTGTCGTCGCCGGCAGGACACGACTGCCTCCTCGCCTTGCCACTTCCCTTCTTAGTGACATCCACACGAGCCCCAGGATCTTTGCTCCGAGCATCCACCGCCGACGGTGGAGCATGGCGCCGGAACAATGATCGGGCTGCTGTTGTGATCAGATTCTTGGGTGCCTGGAAAGGGACTTCTTGGCTTGTTGCATAGCACCTCTCCGAGTGTTTCTTCGGTGCGCCTGGAGCAGCCGCGGCAGCAGCTGCCTTCTGCTGTTGTCCATTCTTCAGAGCCTTGTGGCTTGATCTCTGGTCTTCAGTGTGAGGCTGCTGCTTCTCTTTGGAGGCTGCTGGAGTGCCTTTGTTGACGTTGCAGGGTTATTTTAGATGAAGAGGTAGCTGTATGTGATGCTGATGATCGTGCCGGTATTTTGGCTCCCTCCGGCTTGCTTGAGAGCTGTCATAGATAATCAGAGAGATCAACTGAATGGTACTCAACAGATTAAATTCTTCAGACACTGTCATGGGAACGAGTAGTAGGGAGTAGATATCTAGCTAGGAGCATCAGCATTCGGTGATACCTTTGAAGCTGACGGTTTAACTGGACAAGGAGGTATTGGTAGCTCCTTTTGGAGTACCATCTTAGAGGACTTGGCTTCAACCTCAAGGGAAGGAAACAGTGGCGCAGCTGGCGGAGTCATCAGCCTGGAACGAACTGCTATTCTGAGAAACAATTCCATACATATGCTAGAGAAATGGTAGTATAAAGAATTTAGACGGGAGTTTGATTCTGCCTTACCAGTCATAGTCATGCTTCTCGTCCACTGGTATGAGGAAATCTCTCTTTCCTGAGGGAACTCTGCGCACATGACCACCTAGTAAAGTAACAACGACTGAACCAATTTTAGAAGCAGTTGCGCAGGATTCAGTTAAGTACTGAAATAAATATGGACGTACAATTCCCCCTCTAAATATCAACGATTCAGTTGGAATTTGGAACTATAATGGGCGTTTTCATGAACATTAAATTCCCCACACAATAAGCATAAGTGAAAGGATCACCATAGCCAGACACATCTTACCTTGGATGGCGTCGAACTCGACCGAGTACATTGGCTCCAGGAGGTTCACATCCCCGTCCTTCTCGCGCTTGTACAGCTCCCTGAAGAACACGACGCTCTCATCTGCTTTGTCTTTCTGAACCACAGATGGAGCCTTAGGCTTGCTCATTCCAGCAATTCTCCTGATACGCTCCATCTTCAAGAAACGAACCTACGCCTGTTTCAGCAAATGAGAGGATCAAAGGTTTGGAGGCTGTGTGGAAAAGGCTACAAGAATGCTACTCAAAAGAATCCAAATTTGCCGGCAATTCCAATGCTCGCTGGAGTTAACTGCGGACAGGATACGTAAATATACTAGCTGATTATTGGTGAAAAACGGATTGTTCGATGCAACCAAGTGGGAAATGATTGACCCATTCAATGGGTTAATAATAAGCATAGCGTTGCGTTCTCATTGTCATATTGCAGCATAATATATTTTCTTTCGTCTCCCCTGCTAGTCTTTTCTTGGAGGGATGGAGTATTTTTTTTTTGAACGAAAATGGCAGGAGCTCTATCTATCAATTAAGGAAAAAGAGTTCACAGGACACAAACAACAAGCCTGAAGACCGGAAAGCCACACCCGAACTCACCCCATGGGAGACCATTCCCAGGGGGAAGGGACCCACACGCAAACAGCACAAGGCTAAATAGATGCACCTAAAGCAGGGAAAACCCAACCCACCTAAAAAGCAAAACATCTTCTATAATTCTCAAGGCAATCTGGACTAGGGTAAGGGCGTTGTTATAAAAAATCCTACGATTCCTCTCCTTCCAGAGGTTCCACATTGTGTAAATCACGATGCCGTTGAAAGCACGCTTCTGATTCTTCGGGAGGGAGTATGCAATTATGTATATTTATGTATCTGTATAAGAGAAGGGGAGATTTTCCGAAGCATGCATGATCACATTCCAATCATTGGACCAAAAAAAAATCAATACTAGCCAGTCATTTCCACAAGCACCCTGCCTACGTGCTGCACACAAAGGAGGCAAGCACTACATATTCTACATGCTTCACTAGAAGATAACATATTTTTTTGAGAGGAACAGGAGGGGGTGAACCCCTACTAGTTATATATTATAAATATGAGAAAAAGCAAGAAAAGAACAAGAAGCCCCCAAAAATGGAAGGAAAGAAAGACAAAGGGTAAACCAAAAAAACGAACTACAATGCAAAATCTAGCCATTCGCTAATAAGTGGAAAATAACTCTTCTTTGCTCGATGCATAAGCATTGCAAATTTATGCTTAAACTTTTCACTGTGGGCTGAATTTGATTGAAAATCCAATCATTTCTTGTAGTCCGGATGCTTCACGAGAGTAGGATAATTATCTCCATGAAAAAAGGAACATCAAGGCATGCTTTCAAATCTTGCAAAAGGAGATGTGGATTTGAAACTTGGGAAATCTCCACATTAACCAAATTCCAGCATTCTGCAGCAAAGGGACAGCGTAGAAAAAGATGTTCAGATGTCTCTAATGCCTGTGTTGAACAGAGTACGCAGTTGTACGAAGGGAGTTCCATGCTTCTTCTCTGCAAGATATCTCGAATGCTTAACTTATCTTTTAAAAGAAGCCAGAACAAAACTTCATGCTTGAGTTGGCAGGAAGATTTCCACAACCATCTGTAAGTAGAAGATAACATATTGCCCTTACTTTGCAAAACTATTTTTTCTTGGGACTAAAGGCTATGTTCTTGATGGTGTTGCTGACTCTGGAATTCTGTATACCTATTTTCTAGGTGATACTGGTAACTGGTAAGCCGTAAGCGCTCAAGTACTAGAAGGAATGCATGATTCGTTAACAGAAAAGCTTGGTAGAAACAAGTACTAGAAGGAATCATCAAATCGAATTTCAAGTTTACTTCCTGCATGTAGCTTTCGTTGATGAGTGATTAGATACCCAGTTTTTGAAACCAGAAAAGGGTTGCACTATATATTTTGCTCATATCGATCATGCTGACTAGAATACCTTTTTTAGCAAGTGAGGCAGGTGTTCTGCCCATTTCATTTATACTAGTAGAAAGCAGGTACAAAGTTAACTTACAACCCCTTAGGAACAATATGGGGGGGGGGGGGGGATTAAAAGAGAAAGGAAAATACAAAAACACAATGCCTGGTGCCTGATGCGTATGTCACAGGCGCAAGACACCATAAGCAACTACTCAGGACTTTCATGCGCCTGGCTGTAATAACCAATGTAATGTGGAAAGAAAAGTAGAGGCTTGTCATCTGGAAACGATGCTTATGCAGCACAAAACCAGGGAGGAGGCACGGATGGGGTAATGCGGAGCATTGCGCCCAACCCAAACCCTACAGACACAAATTCAGTTGTAACACATGCATACTTAGTATGGATGAAGAATCAAAAAGAAAATTAGATACATGAACAATGATACTAGCTGGATTGGTAGCAGAGTTAATGAGGGAGAGCTGAAGAGTAAGATACGCACCTCAGTTGCCTTGAGAAGAGCCACCAGTTCACCACCGCAGGAGGAAGGAAGCACTTCACTAGCTTCTTCATTATTTCTGGCGCATGTGCGGGTGCTCAAATGTTTTTATCGGGAAATAGAATCTAAGAAGTCAAAAAGTCCCCCCTTCTCACCACCGTCTCTCCAACATCTATATGTACTAGTTTGAGGGCTGGCAGCTGATGGAGGACATCCTGTGGAAAGTTGCCTATCCCTGGACACTCACAAATTGTCAAACGCTCAAGAGAAGTGAGGCCATCCATGCCATTAGGCAACACTTTCAATGCACGGCAATTCCACACAGTGAGTTGCCTCAGCTTGACCAGATTTCCAAGGTTTGAAGGCAGCGCCAACAAACCTGTGTTGTGATGAATGGAGATGTCCTCAAGGGATGCAGGCAATTTGGGGATCTGGAGCAAGCTTTCACAATACTCAATATATAACCATTTCAGCTGGGGCAGCGGAAGGATTTCCTCGTCTTCAAATGATGAGCCCTTCCCTTGCAGTTTGGAGCAATTGAAAATACGCAGACCTTGAAGGCGAGGTAAACATCGGAGCTCCTCCATGGGCCAGTGAACAATATTGGAGCATGACCTGATTTCCAATATTTCCATGGAGACCAAGTAGTCCTGAAGCCCCAGATGCAAATTGTGTCTATTAAATATTGATACGAGGTTGTTCTTGTCACCGGCAAGCTGCAAATGTCGCAGGGAAAGCAAAGAGCCCAAAGGAATGTACATAGGAACAGAAGCATTGTCACACCCTAGTTCTAATTTTGTGAGAACTGGTATCTCCGGAACACTTAAAAGCTTAGGGCAATTCATGATACTTAGCTCCTTGAGCTGGGGAAATGTCACCGAACTATTAACCTCTCCTATGCCATATTCTACCCATCTTTCCAACTCAGGCAAAGACAGTAACACCATCCTCTGTAGCTTCGAGAATATTTGCAGAGAGGCAATGTCTGCTTCAGCTCCCACATGGATATTCTTGCACAGCGTGGTCAGGCTATCCATACTTGATACAAACAAATACTCAAGAGAGGAGGACAACCATACTATCGGCAGATCCTTGCATCTTAGGCATCCGATCATTTTGAGTTCTCTCAAGAACCGGAACATTTGAGGGTTTTTCATCCAGCGAGAGACTTTGAGTCCACCATACCCGTGCACCTCCAAAATTTTCAGCTCAGTATGAGGTACAAGATATTCTAGCACCCGTTCCTCATCACTGGCCTCATCAATTGTGGGCTTGTAGAAGTGAGCTGCGCCCACAGGGGGATCCCAGTTCAATAAAAGTTCAGTTAGATTTTGTTTCTCATAGAGATTGGCCTTTGAACCACACTTTACTTTCCGCAAATTATGTAGTTCCAACCTATTGCCAAGATGTCGTAGGCCTTCAAGCTCCTCGATTCCACATCCATATTCTGTGTCCACAATAAATTTCGTCAATGTGCGAAGGTTATGCAGCAGACTAAGTTTTGGTGGCGTCCGTTTCAAATGCTCACACCCCGAAAGGTAAATATGCTCGAGGTTCCTTAAAGTTCTCATACCTTCAGGCAAATATTGTAGCCTAGTGCAACCATTAAGCCTCAATGACAGTAAGTTATACAACTTGCATATCGAATTTGGCAAACTAACAATGTCTGACCCAGAGAGATCAAGATACCGTAAATGCGATGTATTTATAAGCTTACAGCGGATAATAGAAGGATCTTGACAACATAAGGCTCTTAATGACATCAATTTTATCTTCTCAAGATCATTGTGCTTTGATTGAACTAATAAAGTGCGGAGAGTTGATGTGCCTTTCAGTAACCCACTGACTTCTTCGAAATCCTTCCCTGAAACTTGCATGTGCTGTACATCTTTTATGGATGTTTTCCCGTGATTCAACTCTGCTGCAGATGAACATTCAGAAGTGACATCTTTTGCCAGATCATGCATTAAATCATGCATTCTACATCCAACTTCTTCATAACTATGTACCAAATGATTACATACCGTGTTAAATTTCCTCACTTTCACATCTTCAAAAAAGGACCTCCAAGCCAATTCATTGAAGACAAATTCGGCTTTATGTGGCAACAGCTCCCCTGTTCGCTCTTCATGAATTAAACCGTTTGCCATCCACAGCTGGATCAACTTATCCTTCTCCATCTCGTAGTCCTTAGGGAAAATCGCACAGAAGGCAAAGCATTGCTTCATTTCAGGTGACAAGTCTCTATAGCTCAATTTTAATATGGACAGTATTTCATATTTGCCACTCACTGTATCGCCAACATTGCTTGCTGCCATGGTCTCCCATTCCTGAACTTGCTGCATCGAACTCATCAAGCTACCCATTGTCTTCAGAGCAAGAGGCACTCCCTTGCATTTCTTGACAATGCGTGTTCCAAAGACGACCAACTCTGCTTGCATTTGCACTCCTTTACTAAATGCTCTTCTTGAGAACAATTTCCATGAATCATCTTCACTCAGGCATGCTAGCTCATGAGGTGGGAGGGTGCCCATTATTGAGGCCACTTGTCGGCTTCGACTTGTAACAACTATCATGCTTCCCAATCCACCGACAGAGGAACACAGTAGGGGCTTCAAGCTATCTTCCCACTTTTGTTGGTCTTCATTCCACACATCATCAAGAACCAATAGATACCTCTTCCGATCAATTACTTTCAGGAGCTTGCCTCGCAGCAGCTCAATGTTATCAGGCAGGTCACATCTTGTATCTGTAGCCAACTCGATGACTGATCTGACAATAGTTGTGGCTTCAAAGTTTCCAGACACACAGTGCCACATCTTCAACTCAAAGTGTTTCTGGACCCTGCTGTCGTTGAACACCATCTTGGCTACTGTGGTCTTCCCCAAACCACCCATTCCAATGATGGGCAGCACCTGCACATGACGGTCCTGATCTTGCTGGTGGTCCAACAACAGGCTCACCACAACCTCCCTGTCATCGTCTCTGCCAAATATGTCCACGGACTCATCCAGTGCAGAGTGGGTCTGCTGGTACACAATCTGCGGTGCCTCCATGCGCTCCAGCAGACCAAAGCTGTTCATCTCCTCCACCAGCTCGTCAATCTTGTCGAGCACATTCTTGAGGTCCCTGCTCGCCTTATGATGGAACATAATCCGATCCCGTGAGAAGTATAGTACCTTGCGTGATGTGGATTCCGCGGACTCGGCGGCCTCGCGTCGCAGAGCTTCATAGCGGAAGTCATCGAGGACGTCGTCCGCCTCATACGCGGCGGCCTTGAGCTTCTTCATCCACGCCTTGACGGCGCGGCCAGCCTCATTGTTCACCTCGGCCTTCTCCTCGGCGTCGGCCAGCAGGGACCGCACGTACACCAGTTGGTCCTCCAGCTTGCGTCGATAGCTTTCGACGCCCCACATGCTGGTGACTCTCTGGACCAGAGCGTCGGCCGCCTTGCCGACCATGCCTTGCACCCAGGGGAGAAGCAGCGACTCAGCCATGGCGGCTGCGTTGTTGGGATGGTTCTCACTTGTATGCCAGTAGTGGCGAGGAGAGGAAAGGTGGAGTTGGTGGATGCAGAGAAAGACAAGCAGTGGTGTGTGTCTGTGTGCTTCGTCACCGAACGTGTATGCTGAGAGAAGCAACAACTCTAAGGAAAGAACGAAGAAACTCACTAGCGGAGACAAGTGGGTGTGGATGGCGTTCTCAGTCCGTCGACCTCAACCATCAATTCAGGCTGGACTAATACGTGTACACTGTTGACTGACTTCAACGACGGTCGACGGCCCCGCCCATGTTGATTGTTGGTTACTGGATATTCGGTCCTGCGAGGCACACAAAGCAAGATCGATGATAGTAAGTATTTGCACAAGGACAGAGGCCGAAAGTTACTGTTAAATTACCGGCTACTGTTGTGCAAAAGCAAGGAGATCGAGTCGCTTGACTGTTGGTGGTGCTGAAGCAGTACTAGGAGGCATGCAATGGCCAAACTCCAACGCACTACAAATACCCACCCCGCGTGCAGCATGCTGACCAGGCGAGCGCGAGCGGCTGCTGTCGAATGGCCGGACGGGACCCAGACGGCAGGCAGCCGATGGGCGAGCCGCCGCAAAGCACGCATGGTGGCCAGTGGCCGGCGGCGGCGCGCATGGCAGGCAGCTCTGCGGGTGCGGGATCGACCGGGGCAACGGCTTTAACAGCAAACATTCCCGTTCATTCAAAATTGGGCCTCATCATCATTTGCTGTGCTCGGAATGTGAATGTGCCTTGTTTTGGGCCGGAAGACTCTTTTCGAGCCAGGCCGCCTGTCAAGGTGTAAATAACACGATGGTCTTTTTTTTTAGTTTAAAAAAAATAACACGATGGTGGTGAACTGTGGTAGCAACTTGAAAAATACTCTACCTACCTAGCACGTTCAAACTGTGACCGAAAATCGAAGTGGTCGGATTTCCTAGAATCTTTGTTCAGCAAACTTGGACAGGAAATCAAATCAAGCGCGCCACGCCATTTCCATCAGTAATACTATACAAAATGCTTTTGCTCCAAGGGCAAACATGCAGTATCCAGGGTAGGGTTCCTTCTTCTAGAAATCGCATTTGCAAACCACGTAAATCCGTCTTCCAAAGTTGGGCTTCCTGTTCTTTGTTCGCATGTGCAGCTCTCCGTGCTCCAAATTTAGCAGCATAATAATCTCTTTTCTTTTCTTATTTCCTCCTTGTTGCTTTTCTAGCCTTGTGGCCCTACATGTGGGCAATAGTCTACGGCAGTGAAGCAGTAGCTCCACATGTCGCAGTACTTACGTAGATGACGAATTTATGGTACATGCTTTCTTACGCAATCAGTAGTTGATAGACTGTATGCTTTCACTGAATGATCAGAACGTGCTCCTCTCCAAGCTATATGTACTGTCATGTACTCACCACTCGGAAGTGAATTGCATATCTGATATATCTTCCTCTTGACAAGCAGAGATATAACAGAGCCATCACAAAGTTTTGCGTTTACTGAAGATCAAGCATCTTCTTCTCCCAGTTAGGTCAGTATCTTGAGAGAATTTTCCTCTCTTGCACTTGTCATATGCACAAACATCCAACATCGCTGCAAAGGACAGACAAACAATAAGCTCTGTCTCCTCGAATGGATTTGCATGGTTAACAGTTAAAACAACGGAGTTGGTAGAAGACATCAGATTAGTTACCTTTACACCGTGTTTATATAGATCAGAGAGTCAAAATCTAGTTTCTGTAGCCATAATGGAATGATTATAGTTTGCTCATTTCGGCCATCCGGATAAAAGGATATACCGAGCCTTGCGATCCAAGATACAGCTTAAGCAAAAATAGAATCGGGGTAACGTGGCAACCGGCTTCTCATCAAACCGGACTTAAATCTCATAGACTGACATACTGATACAACAACAAAATAAAAATAAAGGAGTGAATATGCATCACAAACTGAGTACTACTGTGTTATATCAATACATGTAAAGCTCCAAAGGATTAATAACTACGAGATAACGGAATTGTGGTGATACAGCAGCACACATACCTCAGTTGAGAGGCAGGAGGGGACAAGCTTCTTCACAAACTTCTTTATATTGGACTCTGCTGCTGGAATGTCTTTATTTGGAATGGAGGAAATCAAGTCAAAGTACTCCCCGCCTTGTCTGCAACGTCTTTGCAGGTCAGGACAAACCTTTATCTCTAGGAATTTGAGGTCTGGGAGCCGTTGGAGTAGACCCTGAGGAAATTTCTCTATGCCTGGACACTCATCAATACTCAACCACTGAAGGGAAGTGAGGCCACACATCCCATCAGGCAGTGCTTTCAGCGCACCGCAGTCCTCCATGGAGAGACGCCTTAACTTTGTCAGATTTCCAAGTTTTGAAGGGAGAGCCACCAAACTTTTGCAGCAGCAGATACCCACTTCCTCAAGGGATGCGGGCAACTTCGGAATCTCCAGCAAGCTGTCGCAATGCTGTATCGATAACCATTCCAGCTTGGGCAAGGGAAGGATTTCTTCAGATGATGAGCCCTTCCCTTCCAGCTTGTTACAATGCCAAATATCCAGAGATCGAAGGTGAGTAAAGCAATGGAGCTCCTCCACTGGCCAGCAAACAATGCTGGGGCATGATCCAATATCCAGTTTTTCCACAAAGGCCAAGCAGTCCCGAAACCTAGGTTGAGTTTTGGATAGGTTAAATATTGATATGAAGCCATTCTCACCCATGATTTTCAAACTTCGCATGGTGTCTAGAGGTCTTTGGTTCTGGCTTTGACGGTCCTCTAGAGGCATCACCACCTCTGCTAGCAAACCAATTTCCAAACAGACAAGAGATGGCCAAGAGCCCAGGGGCATGCTCACAGGAACAAGACCACGTGCAGAGTCACCATAACATGATAGAAGTGCGAGAACTGGGCTTTCCGGGAAAAATTCAAGTTTATAACAATGGTAGATTCTTAGCTCTTCAAGCAGGGGAAACATTACCAAGGTACTAGGCTCTCCTGCACTGTTTTCTGCCCATCTCTCCAACTGAGGCAAGTATCTTAACTGCATCCTCTTTAACTTTGGAAAAATTTGCTGAGAGGTATTGCATCCTGCCTCTGCCACATCGATGCGCTTACATAATGTGGTCAGGCTGATCATTCCGCACAAATTCAAATCTTCAAGAGAGGATGACAGCCATACTATCGGTAGATCCGTGCATCTTGGGCACTCGGTGATAACTAGTTCTCTTAGGCACTGGAACATTTTGTGGTCTCTCGTCCATTGCGGCATAGCCAGGCCACTGTACCCATGTAGCTTCAGCACTTTGAGTTCACAATGAGGAACAAGAGATTCCAGTAGCTTCTTCTGCATTGTTACAGGCCTCATCATAAGAAGGGTCATAATCTCGGTCACGCCCCCAAAACAACAACAATTCACTTAGGTTCTGTTTCTCTTGGAGATTGACCTTTGACCCACTCTTTACTTTGCATAAATTGAAAAGTTCCAACCTATTGCCAAGTTGTTGTAGGTCTTTGAGCTCCTCGATTCCTAAGTAATCTCCAGTGTCCACAATGAATGTTGTCAGTGTGCGAAGGTTCTGCAGTAGACCAAGCTTTGGTGGCATCCGTTCCAAAGCATCACATTCCAAAAGATATATATGACTGAGCTTCCTCAAAGCTGTTATACCTTTTGGCAGATGCTGTAGCCTAGAGCATCCATTTAGCCATAATGACTGTAAGTTGTGCAACATACATACTGAATTTGGCAAGTTAATAATGTTTGACCCAGAAAGATCAAGATACCGCAAATGTGCCGTATTTATAAGCTGGCCGCGGATAATAGGAAGACCTTCACAACGCAAAGATCTTAATGACATCAGTTTTAAACCCTTAAGATGCTTGTGCTCTGATCGAGTTAATAAAGTATGGAGAGATGATGTGCCTTTCAGTAATACACTGACTTCATTCAACTCATGACATGACACTTGCATGTGATATATATCTTTTACCGATGCTTTTCCCTGAATCAACTCTTGTGCAGATGCACATTCATCTGTGACATCTTTTGCTAGGTCATGCATTAAATCATGCATCTGACATACAGTTGTCTCATGAAGTGAGCTACAAAATATCTTCGCTTTCACATCTTGAAGGAAGGACTTCCAAACTAACTCGTTGAAAACAAATTCACTTTTCTGTGCTGAATCCATCATCCCCTCTTCACGAATATAACCATTTGCCATCCATAGTTGGATCAATTTATCCTTCTCCATCTCATAGCCCTTTGGAAAAACTGCACATAAGGCAAAACATTGCTTCATTTCGTTTGACAAGTGTCTGTAGCTCAGTTTCAGTACGGACAGTGCTTCGTCACTGACATTGCTTTCTGCTATGGCCTCCCAATCCTGGACTTGTTTTTTCGAACTCATCAAGCCGCCCATTGTACTCAGAGCAAGAGGGAGTCCCTTGCACATGCTGACGATGCGCCTGCCAATAGTGACCAACTCTGGTTGCTCTTGTACTCCTTTACTAAATGCTTTCTTTGAGAATACTTTCCAAGAATCATCTTCAGCCAAGCACTCTAGCTCCTGGGTTGGAAGGGTGCCCATTATAGAGGCCACTTGTCGGCTTCGACTCGGTGACGATTATCATGCTTCCTGATCCACCAAGAGATGAGCAGAGCAGTGTCTCGAGTTCGTCCTCCCACTTGTGCTGATCTTCATCCAACACATTGTCAAGAATGAGCAGGAACCTATTCCGTCCAATGGCCCCTTGAAGCCGTGCTCTCCAGTACCTGCTGGTGTCAGGCAGCTCGCATCTTTCACCAGTAGCCAGTTCGATGACGGACCTCACAACCGAGGCGGCCTCAAAGTTTCCAGACACACAATGCCACATCTGCAAGCGAAAATGCTTCTGAACCCTGTGGTCTTTGTAGACCATCTTCGCTAGCGTGGTCTTGCCCACACCCCCAGCCCCTACAATGGGTAGCACCATCACGTTTTTCTGATCTTGGTATTGCTGGTGGAGCAACAGCTTTACTACCGCCTCCCTGTCATAATCTCTACCAAAGATTCCACCAGACTCCTCTAGCGGGACATGCGTGTGCCAACACAGAGCTTGTGGCACCGCAGGGCGCGGGCGCTCCACCAGGCCTAACGTCTGCACCTCCAGGACCAGCCCATCCAGTTTCTGAAGGACTCTGCTCAGATTCCTCCTCACCGTGAGCTGGAACAGAAGCGGGCCGTGGACGGTCAAGTACCTCGGTACCTTGCGCGCCGTGGGGTCACGTCTGCGGCAGGCCTCGTACTGCAAGCCGTCGAGGACGTCGTCTGCCTGGTAGGCGATGGGCTTCAGCTCCTTCATCCACCTCCTGATGGCAGGGTCGGTGCCGCCCTTCGCCTCGGCGTCAGGCAGCACGCGCTGCGCCAGCAGCAGCAGGCGCAGCAACCTGTCGCGCTCGGCGTCGACGCCCCACGCGCAGGCGACGCTCTGAACGAGCTCGTCGGTGGCCTTGCTGGCCACCCTGGCCACCACTGGGAGAAGCAGCGAGTCAGCCATGAGACAGTAGTAGGTCAATTGCTCCGCAGTCGTCTTGGGTGCTCAAGGATCAGGGATGCAGAAGTAGATAGGAAAATAACAAAGCAGGGCGATGCTACATGGTAACGCAAGTGCTGGCCGTAGACTGCAGATTTGTCTTTTGCGAGATGCTGGTTAGGGATGAGTACAATAGGATGGATACACCATTTAGGATTACAATAGGATTAACGAACTGGCTACACCTACACCGCTGAGAAGATCAAAGATTGGGTCGAACCTTCCGCGGGTCGGGGTCGGGGTCGGGTGGCATCAGCAACCAGCAGGTGCCAAGGCCAAGGCCCGAGCGCCAGCGGCCGAGCAGGAGACGACACGGTCAAATTTTCCAGAATCGCTCTACTACCAAACTTGGACAGGAGATATAAATTAAAACGCCCACTTATTTCCAACAGCAATGCACCGGAGGCTCTTGCTACAAAAGCAAACCTGTAACTTTTCAGGGTGCTTCCGGAAAATCACCTGTAAACCACATAGTATAAATCAGAGTTCAGTGCTACTAGTTGGGCCGTCTTCCAAACCAAACTTGGGTCTCTGTTCGCATTCACAGTCAGTCCCTTCATTCCTCGAGCAATGCCGCCGTTGTCACCGCAGCTTCCTATGCATGTTCCCTCTCGCCTCGCCAGCGGCACCACATTCTGCTTGCCCTGCCTGCCTGCACCTTTCTGCTCCATCACCATCCACGCTAATGGGAATACTTGAGCCACAGTGTATGGAGCCAGCCGCGATCAGATTCTGTCCCAAGACAAAGAGATCACGAGAAATATAAACTACACTAGTAGATTGCTGAAAACAGTCTTAAGATGCAGTTCTGAAAGCTGAAACAGTCTTAAGGAGCAGTCTGTATACATACATATGCCATACCAAAAGCTGAAACAACGTTTACCTGGTTCAGGGATCGGCAGCTCGCCCCGAAAACCATTTTAGAGGAGAGGAGCTGGCTCCCACAACATCTCAAGCGGTGCGGCCACCTCATACTGTAATGGGAACGCATATGACTTGTGAGTGGACACACTTTCCAAGCAGGGCGACAGGATTTGTAACTAAGAACAGGGAAAAAAAAAAGGCGGTTTTGGTAGCCCATAACGTAATAACGAGAATAGGTAGTTTGCTAACATGGACAGACAATAGATGCGTACTACAATGCAAGATTAAGTTTAAGCAGCAATTCAAAATGAACTAATGGGGAACCACAGAGTCTGGCATACAGATTGACACCACAGAAAACAAGGAAGTGAATTTAGTTATATTGTTTTGAGCAAGAGTGAGGCAGGTGTTCTGCCGAAGAAGTGCACTTACAAATTAGTTATATTGTAGTTTACGTCATTACGTGTAAAGTCTCAAAAGATCAATAACAGGCTAGGTGATGATGGTTGGAGAGAGGGAGAGACGTGGTGCAGGAGCATACGCACCTCATATAAGTCACCGGCCAGCCACACCAGTAACCACCCCTGCCGAGGGTGCCTCACACGATAGATTTGCATGGAATAGAAGAAAGCAAGTCAAAGTACTCCCCACCTGCCCTGCAACGTCTCTCCAACAGCCCAAGGGCATGCTCATAGGACGAGCACTTGCAAAGTCAGATCCGTGACATGCTAGATGCGTGAGAAGTGGGGCCTCAGGAAGAGTCACAAGTTTACTGCAATGTAAGACCTCTAGCTTTTCAAGTTGAGGAAACATCACCAACTTATGGGGCTCCCCTGCACTGCTTTCTATCCATCTCTCCAAGTTTGGCAAACGGCTCAATTCCAACTCTTTTAGCCTTGGAAAAACTTGAGGAGAGATAACCTCTGCAGCTTCCACTTCGATGTTCTTGCATAATGTGGTCAGGCTATCCATGCCGAATAAAGACACGTTCTCAAGAGAGGATGACAGCCATACTATTGGTATATCCTCACACCTTGGGCACTTAGAAATTATTAATTTTTTTAGGCACCGGAATATTTGAGGGTCTCTCATCCATTGCGAGATTGCAAGGCCATGATACCCACGAATCTTCAAAAATTTGAGCTCACTTGGAGGTACAAGGGACTCCAGTACTTCTGCCTCGTTATTGGCCTCATCATTTGTGAGAATGTCACTTCTTTTGTGGCCCCAATCCAACAACAGCTCACTCATCCGCTTCTCATGGAGATTTGCCTTTGAACCAGTTTTTACATTTCTCAATTTGTACAGTTCCAACTTGTGACTATGCAGCCTCAAGTCTCTAAGCTCCTCGATTCCACATCCATCTTTAGTACCCACAACAAACGTTGTGAGTATGCATAGGTCTTGCCATAGACTGAGTTTTGGAGGCATTCGTTCCAAATCATGACAATTCAACAGATACAGATGCATGAGCTTCTTTAAAGATGACATACCTTCAGGTAAACACTGTAGCTTTTCGCAACCATTAAGCCTTAGTGAAATTAAGTGGTACAACTTACATATTGCATCTGGCAATCTATCAATGTCTGAACCAGAAAGATCAAGATATCGTAAATGTGCTGGATTTACAAGCTCGCTGTGGATAAAAGAAGAATCCAGACAGCATAATGCTCTTAATGGCATCGGTTTTAACTTCCTCAAATTCAGGTGTCCTCGTCCTATTATTAGCAAAGTGCGAAGATATGATGCACCTTTCAGTAACCCATCGATATGTTCCCGTCCATAATGTGAGATACGCATGTGAAGTACATCTTCTATCACAGCTTCTTTGTGTTTTGACGCCATTATTCCACCTGCACATTCTGCTAATGAGATGTCTTTGGCTAGGTCATGCATTAGATCATGCATTTTACATACAATCGTGCCGTCCTGAAAACCATTCACATCTTGAAGAAAGGACCTCCAAACCAACTCGTTGAAAATAAGTTCACCTTTATCTTCCAAATCCATTATTCCATCTTCAGGAATAAAACCATTTGCAATCCATAGTTGGATCAACTTATCCTTCTCCATCGCATAGTCCTTTGGGAAAACAGCACAAAAGGCAAAGCATTGCTTCATTTCAGGCGACAAATGTTTGTAGCTCAATTTTAGTATGGGCAACACTGTATATTTGCCTCCATCGGTATCACTGACATTGCAATCTGCAATGGTTTCCCATTCATGGGCATGTTTTTTCGAACTCATCAAGCCACCCATTGTCTTCGGCGCAAGAGGTAGTCCCTTGCACTTGTTGCATATACTTCTGACTAATTCTGATTGCTCTTGCCCTCCTTTACTAAATGCCTTCTTTGAGAACAGTTCCCATGAATCATCTTCACTCAAACACACTAATTCATGGGGTGGAAGGGTGCCCATTATGTCTGCCACTTTTTGGCTACGGCTTGTGACAACTATCAAGCTTCCTGAACCCCCACTAGAAGAACACAACAGAGGCCTCAAGTCATCATCCCACTTGTGGTCTTCTTCATTCCACACATCATCAAGAACTAGTAGGAACCTTTTCCTGCCAATGGCTTCCTGCAGCTTTCCTCGCAACAGCTCAATGTTGTCGGACAGGCCACCGCTTCCATTTGTAGCCAATTGAATGAGAGAATTCACAATGGAAGTGGCTTCGAAATTGTCTGAAACACAATGCCACATCTTCAGCTCAAAGTGGTTCTGGACCCTGCTGTCGTTGAACACCATCTTGGCTAGTGTGGTCTTGCCCAAGCCACCCATCCCAATGATGGGTAGCACCTGCACGTTCTTCAGGCCTTCCTGATCAAGCAAGAGTTTGACCACCACCTCCTTGTCATGATCTCTGCCGAATATGTCCATGGACTCGTCCAGCACCGAGTGTGTCTGCCGGGGAAGAAGGATTTGCTGAGATGCCCAATTATTGGTGAGCAGAGCACTCCACTACCGTGTGTCGTGAAATGAGTGCGTGCAACAGGCAGTCTCCATCACTCCATGGCTTGTGCTTCCTTCTCTGGTCGCTGACCTATTAGCCACCATATCTCTGAAGGCCCATCGGGCAGTTGCAGATTGCAGTGCTGTGTTTTGAAAGGGAGGAAAGGAGAACTGATGAGGCAGCAAAGCGATGTGGAAAGAATTAGCGATGGGCAGCATCTGCTTTTTCCCAACTCATTTCCTGGCAGCTTCCTGTACTTTATTGTTATATGGTCCCCGTTACTCAGGCTGTCTTGCCTGAACTTGATGTCCACGATCTGCACCCGGGAGACTTGACCCCAGGCTACGATGGATGGAATGATTTGGGATGCACCCACATTAAATGAAAAAAAAAACTATATTAGTTCGCATTAAAACTGGAGGCGATCAGGTTCGACGCAGCTCGGCGGCAGGCGAGGCATGATTGATTTGCACGGCGAGGGCAAGTAGCAACCAACTGCTACAATGCACCACCCAAGAGGATTGAACTGAGCAACGACGATGGCAAGGGATGGAAGTTTATCGGTTGGGTAATTTCTGCGAGCACCCTGCGTGCATAGCATAGGCGTAGCACACCTGCGTGTGCGTGGCCGCTTTGCCTACACGAGGGGAGGGGAGGGGACGCGACAGCATGAGAAGGCGGCCGGGATCGGAGAAGAGAGAGGGCGCGACCTGATCCCATCTGACGCGTGACGACGCAGCCTGGCTTGCTCCGCGTGGGCATCCAATCAATCCGCAACCAATGTTGGCGGGGCTCTATGCCACCGGAGCCGGCCGTCTCGTCGTTTAATTTGTAATCGTACGAGCACCCCGCACGCTTGCATAGTAGTACTCCGTAGCATAGTAAGGTGGTGCCTGGCAGGTTTAAGACATCCGCTTTCCATTTCGAATTCCATGGAACCTAACTCAAACATCCCTTATCCAAAAAAAAAAAAAACTCAAACATCAGAAGTTCACATGTAATGTTGTTGTACTACTTACTACTCTATTTATAAGTACGACGTGGTTCATTTTTTTTTCTACAACTTAAATCTTTCGTCTTATTTAAAAAAATCAAAAGTTATCATCCAGGCCCTCTTCGGAACACGGGATTGCTTCTCATTTCTTGCTTTTTTCATTGCAATTGAACTGTTTTCTATTAAATTCCTACACTATTTCTATGAAATTTCTACGTTCCAGAAGAGCTCTTATTTTGTTATCATTTGTTTTATCACTAAAGATAGTCTGAGTATGAGGTGTGCTTTTGCATGTTTGAATATTCACATTGGCGCAAATTGAGCTCCACTGAATTTACTTAGAAAGTATAAAATCACAAGCACAATGACGACGAACTGTGCTGGATTTACTGTAGCAATATGAAAACATCTAACACGTCGAAACCGTGACAGAAAACAGGACATTTGACACATAAATGAAACTGGTCGGACTTCCTGGAAGCTTTGTTTTCCAGACTTCAGCAAGAAAGAATCAAATAAAACGGGCGACATGTTTCCACCAAGCAACAGCAATGTACACAGAATGCTCTAGTTATCAGAAGTCAGGAACAAACATGTAATTTTCAGGGTTCTTCTGGAACTCACATTTGCAACAGAGTATAAATCTGATGCTCACTAGTTCCACTGTTCCAAATTTGGGGGTCTGTTCTTATGTGTTGGCATCAGCGGTTCTTCCTTGGGCAAAGCTGCCTGCCTCACTCGAGCGCGCAAATCTTGCCCCAAGACTGCAGTTGCAACGCACTCGTTGCAGCCGGTGGACATGGCTGCCTGCCTTATTGTATCTTGCCACTATCTGGTTTGTCATATACACCAATCGCAGCATCTTCGAGACCGAGGTTCCTCTGTCGACGGCACGTTCGACTAGAGTATATATCTAGCTGCGATTAGATTCTGTCTCAGGCAAAGAGATCACGAGAAATATAAACAATGGCTTGATTGCTGAAAACCTTGAGATGCAGTTACGAGAGCAATGAAACTTTTAGCTGGTTCTGGGATGGCAGCTCCTTCCATAAAACCCTTTGACAGGAGCAAGCTCTCCCATCCCATGTCTTCTGCCTGAAATGAACTACTAAGTAGTGCAAGTGTGCAACATGATTTCTAAGTAAAAATTGGAAAAATATATACACGCAAAATTGAGTTACACTGTGCATGTGAGAAGATAAATAACAGAACGAGATAATTGGGGAGAGAGGTGTGATGCATGAGAATACGCACCTTAGTCAAGTCACCAGCAGGCAATGCATATAGGTGTGCAAGCTCATTTTTGCACGTCCAGATGGGTATAGTAGCCACCTATCCAGCAAAACATGTATTTGGCATGACTAGTTCAGCTGGCAAGAGCTGGATGCACAGTCTCTTTGGCACATCGTTGCTGGAGTCAGATGGAGAGACATGCATTTTCCATGTTCAGTTTGGCAGAACCCACATGCACACTCTCTGTTGCCCATTGTTGACAGGGACGATCTAATAGATTTTTTTGGAATAGAAGAAAGAAAGTTGAAGTACTTCCCACCTTCCCAGCAATGCCTCTGCAGGTCAGGGCAGTCCTCTACTATTAGGTCTTCAGGTGTGGAAGCCGTTCAAGAAGACCAAGCGGAAATTCCTCTATCCTTTGACATCTCCTAATTCCTAGTTCCTCAAGGGAGGTAAGGCCATCCATTCCATCAGGAAGCACTCGTAGCCCACAGCAGTCACTCAAACAAAGAACCCTCAGCTTCGACAGATTTCCTAGGTTTGAAGGCAGAGCCACTAAACTTCCACATTTGCTAATAACCACTCGTTCAAGCGAGGTGGGTAACTGCGGAATCTCCGGCAATCTGTCACATTCATTTATTTCCAACCTTTCCAGCAGGGGCAGCGAAAGGATTTCCTCAAATGAAATCCGCACAAGCGTCCGAAATCTCCAAATTTTCAGAAATCGAAGGCAACGCAAGTATTGGAGCTCCTCCACAGGCCAACGCATGTTGCAGCAATTCATGATGCACGATTCTTCCAAGCAGGACAAGCCTTGACCAAGCCCCAATGGCAGTTTGCGCAAGTCAAATATTGATAGAAAGGCATTCTCGCCCACCACCGAAATATGCCGGAGGTTCTGTGGAGAGGTTTGGCTTTGGACCTGCTGTTCCTGTAGAGACATTGTCACATTCGCCCATGACCCGAGCTCCAACTTGACAAGAGATGGCCAACACCCCAGAGGCATAGCCATAGGACGAACGCTAGTCGTGAAATATCCGAAACATGCTAGTCGTGTGAGAAGTGGGGCCTCTGGAAGACTCTCAAGTTTATTGCAACTATAGACTCTGAGCTCTTCAAGCTGAGGAAACATCACTGACTTATGAGGCTCTCCTGTGGAACTTTCTGTCCATCTCTCCAAGTTCCGCAAATTTTTCAATTCCATCTTCTTTAGTCTTGGAAAAACCATGTGGATAGCTACTTTCTGTCGCTTCCACATTGATTTTCTTGCATAACGTGGTCAGGCTGTCCATGCCAGATAAAGACACATGCTCAAGAGAAGATGACAGCCATACTATTGGTATATCCTTACATTTCGGGCAATTAAACATTGTTAATGTTCTTAGGCACCGGAACTTTTGAGGATCTTTCATCCAATTGGAGATTGCAAGGCCATGGTACCCACGAATCTCCAAGAAATTGAGCTCGTCTGGAGGTACAAGGGACTCCAGTACTTCAGCCTCAGTATTGGCCTCATCATTTGTGAGCTTCTCATTTATTTTGTGGTCCCAATCCAACAACAGTTCATTTATATGCTTCTCATGGAGATTTGCCTTTGAACCACTTTTTACATTTCTCAGTTTGTATAATTCCAACCTTTGACTAAGATGCTTCAGATCTTTGAGCTCATCAATTCCACAACCTTCTTTAGTGCCCACAACAAACATCGTGAGTATGCATAGGTCATGTAGTAGACTGAGTTTTGGAGGCATCCATATCAAACTACAACAATTTAATAGATATAGATGCATGAGCTTCCTTGAAGATATAATACCATCTCGTATATACCATAGGTTTTTGCAACCATTAAGCGTCAATGAAATTAAGTTATACAACATACATACTGAATCTGGCAAAGTATATATGTCTGACCCAGAAAGATCAAGATACCGCAAATGTGCTTTATTTACAAGCTGGCTGTGGATAATAAAAGGATCCTCATAGCATAACGCTCTTAATGACATCAGTTTTAAATCCTTAATATTCAGGTGTTTTGATTGAGTTATTAGTGAAGTATGCAGAGATGGTGCACCTTTTAGTAAGCCACTGATATTTTCTGATCCATAGCTCGAAATATGCATGTGAAAGACATCTTCTATCAATGATTTTTTCTGAATCAACTTTGGTTCATTTGCACATTCCGCTGAGATGTCTTTGGCTAGGTCATGCATTAAATCGCGCATTTTGCATCCAACTGCATGGTAACTAAATTGATTACCATAAAAAAATTTCACATTCACATCTTGAAGAAAGGACCTCCAAGCCAACTCATTGAAAATCCGTTCACCTTCATGTGTCAGATCTGTTTTCCCATCATCAAGAATAAACCCATTTGCTATCCATAGTTGGATCAATTTATCCTTCTCCATCACATAGTCCTTCGGGAAAACTGCACAGAAGGCAAAGCACTGCTTCATTTTAGGTGACAAGTGCCTATAGATCAATTTTAGTATAGACAATACTTCTTCTCTGGCCTCACCCAAATCACTATTGGCAATGTCTTCCCATTGTTGTTTTACTCTTGGTTTTGAACTCATCAATCCTCCCATTGCCTTGAGGGCAAGAGGTAGTCCCTTGCACTTGTTGGCAATTTCTCTGCCAATCGTGGAAAGCTCTAGTTGTTCTTGTCCTTCATTAAATGCTTTCCTTGAGAACAATAACCATGAATCAACATCACTCAGGCCTGTTAGATGATGGGTTTCAAGGGTGCCCATTATTGAAGCCACCTTTTGGCTACGAGTTGTGATAACTATCATGCTTCCGGATCCACCACTAGTAGAAGAGCACAGTAGAGGTTTTAGGTCATCGTCCCACTTGCGTCTCTCTTCGTTCCACACATCATCAAGAACCAGCAGGAACCTTTGCTGGCCAATGACTTCCTATAGTTTTCCTCTCAACAGCTCTAAGTTGCCAGGCGGGTCACATCTTCCATTTGTAGCCAACTGAATCAGGGATCTCACAATAGAAATGGAGTCAAAATTTTCTGAAACACAATGCCACATCTTCAACTCAAAGTGTTTCTGGACCCGGTTGTCATTGAACACCATCTTGGCTAGCGTGGTCTTGCCCAGACCCCCCATTCCTATAATGGGCAACACCTGCACATTCTGCTGATCTTTCTGGTTGAACAAAAGCTTCACCACCTCCTCCTTGTTAGTGTCTCTACCAAATATGCCCATGGACTCGTCCAGCGCCGAGTGTGTTTGCCAAGGAAGAACTTCTGGTGGAGCCTCTGCGCGGGCCACCAGGTCAAACCTTCTCATCTCCACTACCAGCTTGTCGATCTTATCGAGAACATTCTTGAAGTCCTTGCTCGCCTTAAGACTGAACACAAAACGATTCTTTGAGGTGAAGTTGCTTAGTACCTTGCCTGCCACGCTCAGGGTCTCGCGACGTATTGCCTCGTACTGCAAGTTGTCGAAGATGTCATCGGCCTGGTAGGAGACAGTCTTGAGAGCCTTCATCCACACCCTGACGTCATTGTTAGCCTCGGCCTTCACCTCGGCGTCGGCCAACAAGGACTGCACGTACACCATCTGGCGCTCAAGCTACATATGCCAGTGATTTTCTGCACAAGCGCATCAGCCGCTTTGCCGACCACGCTGCGCACCATGGGGAGAAGCAGCGTTTCCAGCATCTCTCAGATCCTCCGTGGGAATCGCTCTCAGCTTCTATGTTGAGGTTTGAAGGCAGCGTCACTACAGCTTATTTCTAATAACCTTTCTAGTTAGCTGGGAGAGCTGGAGCAAACATCGGAGCTCCTCCGAGGACCAGCTAACAATGTGGGAGCATAACTCGATGTTGTCCTTGATCCCAAGTTGGAACTTGTATTAGCTAAGTATATATTGATATGAAGCTGTAGCCTGCAGGCACCCACAAGATGCAGTTAATTTTGGCTTTGCTGGCCATCTCGAGGGATCAGCACGTCGTGTGCTGGCAATCCTCTCTGAATGCATGCACGTTGAAACCAAAGCAGCTGGAGAGTGATTTTCATTCCAATAAAAACTAGTCTATGTACGAAAATGTGCTTTCGCATAGGGGCACAGGGCTTGTCTATGAGCCGTATACGGTTCTCCACAACCAAAACGACAACCGAGTGCTGGAATTATCAATTAAAAAAAAAGTGTTGCATCCACTGCAACACACGAAAAACAAAACCAAAAGATTCGTGTGAGACAAGGGCTACTCAACCGGTTGTTTTGTACGTATCATAGACAGATTCTGCGGTGGTGACTAAGGTCGAGCACCTGGTGTAGCCGGACTCCTCGGTGATGAGCGGGACGACCTGACCTTCTCGTCGTATATGGGGCGCCCACCTTCTGGCCCTCGGTGGGGTGGGCTTGCGGGCGGCGCCTCGGTCACGGCGGCGGAGGCGACGACGCGGAGAGCTCGGTGAAGAGGCGCGGAGCGAAGGAGCAGGGCAGCAGGCAACGGCGCACGGCCGGAGGATGAGGCGGTTGGGCTTGGCATCAGGCCGGACGACGAACTGTAGCACGTTGAAACATTTTCGGCCTTTGTCTTTCTCGGCCCGTCGGCCGCGCCCACAGGAGGAAGAGGAACGCCTGCTGATCGATGGCTCATTTCGGGATTTTGAGCGACATGAGATCCACACTGGGCTGGGCTGAGAGATTTGAAGAAATTTTTGTTTTTGACTAAAAGCTAGCTAGCTACTGAGCACACTTGGAAAACACGCAGCACGGCACGTTCAACCTGTAACAGAAACCGGACATTTGATGATGATACACACAACAACAACAAAAATCATAATGGCCTGATTTCCTTGAATCTTTATTACTAGTTAGCAGTCTTCGACAGTAGAGGAAATGAAATCAACAACTCGGCAGCATGCATGTTCAATCAGCAACGGACTGACAAACAGAATGATGTTCTTGTCATGCACAAGGGCAAACATACGCACGTGTAATTTCCAGGGTTCTCCTAGAACTCGCATTTGCAGAAGACTGCATAAATCAGAGGACGTTCACTAATTCGAGCGCCTGTCTTCCAAACTTGGCTCGCTCTCTCTCTCCTCTTCTTATCTGTTGGCATCTGCAGTTATTAATCCTTTCCTTCCTTGAGCAAAAAAGCCCGCCTGGTGGACATGATGGCTTCCCTGGTGTATCTTGCCGCTTTCTGCTCTGTCGGCGGCTACGCCAATTGCAGACCGATCCAGGTTCCTCCGTTGATGGCGCGTTGAGCCAGAACATATATAGACCCACCTACGCTGCGTGCGATCAGATTCTGTCCAAGTTTAAAAAGAGAGAGAGAGAGAGAGATCAGTAGTTTGCTAACTAACATGGACAGACAGTAGATGCGTACAATGCAAAAGTAAAGTTTAAGCAGCAATCAAAATGAACTAACGAGGAAATCATGGAGGAGGTAATAGCGTGGCACAACTTAAATGCCCGAGTCTGACATACCGATTGACACCACAGAAAGAAAAAAAAAGGGAACGGAATATGCACTCAGGCAGATACACACAAAACTCAATTGTATATACGTGTAAAACAAGCCTCCAAAGATCAATAACAGGTGACGATGCAGGAGCATACGTACCTCATATAAGTCACCGGCCAGCCACACCAGTAACCACCCCCGCCGATGGTGCCTCACGACGATAAATTTGAATGGAATAGAAGAAAGCAAGTCAAAGTACTCCCCACCTGCCCTGCAACGTCTCTCCAGTCCATCGGCGATTCTCCTTAATGATAGCAGTTTCAGGTGTGGGAGCCGCAGGAGAAGACCCGGCGGAAATTCCTCTATCCTTGGACAATCCCAGATCTCCAGATTGCCTCAAGGGAGGATGAGGCCATCCATTCCGTCAGGCAGCGCTTCCATCCCACCGCAGCCACTCAAATGGAGAACCCTCAGCTTCGCCAGATTCCCAAGGTTTGACGGCAGCGCTTCCATCCGACCGCAGCCACTCAAATAGAGAACCTCCAGCTTCGCCAGATTCCCAAGGTTTGACGGCAGCGCTTCCATCCCACCGCAGCCACTCAAATAGAGAACCTCCAGCTTCGCCAGATTCCCAAGGTTTGACGGCAGCGCCACCAAACGCACACAGTTTCGAATCACCACTCTTTCAAGCGATGTGGGTAGCTCCTGTATCTCCCGCAAGCTGTCACAAGAGTCTATGTCCAAAGTTTCCAGCAGGGGCGGCAGCGAAAGGATATCCTCGGATGATATCCGCTCAAGCTTCTCAAGTCCCTGAATAGACAGAGATCGAAGGCGGCGCAAGTATCGGAGCTCCTCCACCGGCCAGCTCACGATGTTGCAGCAATTCCAGATTGTCAGTTCTTCCAAGCAGGCCAAGCCTTCCCCGAGGCCGACACGCAGTTTGGGTAAGTCGAATACTGATACGAAGGCATCTTCACCCGACTACCCACATATTTCGAAGGCTCTCCAGAGGGGTTTGGCTTTGGCCTTGCTGTTCCTCTAGAGCAATGGCCACCACGTTCGCCGGCAACCCGAGTTTCAACCTAACAAGAGATGGCCAACAGCCCAAGGGCATGCTCATAGGACGAACACTTGCAGAGTCAGATCCGTAACATGCTAGATGCGTGAGAAGTGGGGCCTCAGGAAGAGTCACAAGTTTACTGCAATTTATGACATATAGCTCTTCAAGTTGAGGAAACATCACCAACTTATGGGGCTCCCCTGCACTGCTTTCTATCCATCTCTCCAAGTTTGGCAACTCATTACAAGTACCATCTTCCTTAGCCTTGGAAAAACATTCGGAGAGCTATTTTCTGCAGCTTCCACTTCGATGCTCTTACATAATGTGGTCAAGCTATCCATGCCGGATAAGGACACATACTCGAGAGAGGATGCCAACCATACCATTGGTATATCCTCACACCTTGGGCAGTTAGAAATTACCAATTCTCTTAGGCACCGAAAATTTAGGGAGTTTCTCATCCATTGCGAGATTGCATGGCCATGGTACCCACGAATCTTCAAAAATTCGAGTTCACTTGGAGGTTCAAGGGACTCCAGTACTTCTGCCTCGTTATTGGCCTCATCATTTGAGAGAATGTCACTTCTTTTGTGGTCCCAATCCAACAACAGCTCACTTATCTGCTTCTCATGGAGATTTGCCTTTGAACCAGTTTTTACATTTCTCAGTTTGTACAGTTCCAACTTGCTGACTATGCAGCCTCAGGTCTCTGAGCTCCTCGATTCCACATCCATCTTCAGTGCCAACAACAAACGTTGTGAGTATGCATAGGTCACGCAGTAGACTGAGTTTTGGAGGCATCCGTTCCAAATTACTGACAACGCTAACAGATATAGATGCATGAGCTTCCTTAAAGATATCATATCTTCTAGGTAAACAACTGTAGGTTTCTGCAACCATTAAGCCTTAATGAAATTAAGTTGTACAACATACATACTGCATCTGGCAGTCTATCCATGTCTGAATCAGAAAGATAAAGATATCGTAAATGTGCTGGATTTACATACTGGCTGTGGACAAAAGAAGGATCCTGACAGCATAATGCTCTTAATGGCATCGGTTTTAACTTCCTAAAATTCATGGGTCCTGATATAGTTATGAGTAAAGTCCGAAGAGATGATGCACCTTTCAGTAACTCTATGATTTTTCGATTTTTCCCGTCCACAATATGAAATCTGCATGTGAAGTAGATCTTCTATCACAGCTTCTTCGAGTTCTGACGCCATTGTTCCATCTGCACATTCTGCTGATGATATGTCTTTAGCTAGGTCATGCATTAAATCATGCATTTTGCACATAATCCTGCGGTTCTCAAAACGAACGCCATCAAAAATTACATTCACATCTTGAAGAAAGGATCTCCATGCCAACTCGCTAAAAATACGTTCACCTTTCTGCATCAGATCCATTGTTCCCTCTTCAAGAATAAAACCGTTTGCAATCCATAGCTGGATCAACTTGTCCTTCTCCATCTCATAGTCCTTTGGGAAAACAGCACAGAACGCAAAGCATTGCTTCATTTCAGGTGACAAGTGTCTATAACTCAATTTCAATATGGACAGCATTTCATTTTTGCCTCTAACTGTATCACCAATATTGCTTGCTGCAACGGTCTCCCATTCGTGAACTTGATGCATAGAACTCACCAAGCCACCCATTGTCTTCAGAGCAAGAGGCACTCCCTTGCATTTCTTGACAATGTGTTTGCCAATGGTGACCAGCTCTGCTTGCATTTGCCCTCCGTTACTGAATGCTCTTTTTGAAAATAATCCCCATGAATCATCTTCACTCAGGCATGGTAGCTCATGATGTGGAAGGGTGCCCATTATGGAGGCCACTTGTCTGCTTCGACTTGTAATAACTATCATGCTTCCCAATCCACCAACAGAGGAACACAGTAGGGGCTTCAAGCTGTCTTCCCACTTTTGTTGCTCTTCATTCCACACATCATCAAGAATCAATAGGTACCTCTTTCGGCCAATTACTTTCTGGAGTTCGCCTCGCAACAGCTCAATATTATCAGGCAGGTCACATCTTTCATTTGTAGCCAACTCAATGACTGATCTGACAATGGCTGTGGCTTCAAAGTTTTCAGACACACAGTGCCACATCTTCAACTCAAAGTGCTTCTGGACCCTGCTGTCGTTGAACACCATCTTGGCCAGCGTGGTCTTGCCCAGACCACCCATTCCTATGACGGGAAGCACCTGCACATTATCCTGATATTGCTGGTCCAGCAACAGGTTCACAACCACCTCCCTGTCGTTGCCTCTGCCAAAGATGTCCAGAGACTCATCCAGTGCAGAGTGGGTCTGATGATACACAATTTGTGGCGCCTCCATGCGCTGCAGCAGACCAAAATTGTTCATCTCCACCACCAGCTCGTCAATCTTGCGAAGCACGCTTGTGAGGTCCGTGCTCGCCTTATGGAGCACAAGTGGTCGATCCAGCAAGAAGTACTTCCTCTAGCAAAAATGTAAAACTATCAGAACATCCATCGATACAGTCTCCAATGTAACACTTTGACTTGTAATGTCCATAAAAATATACCATGTCTAACGAAAAGACATACTCCTATATTATATGAAAAGGATGTTTCAGTAATGAATCTACCAATCCATATAAAATTGTATCTATTCATAGTCAAATGTAAAAAAAAGAAAGTCGACTTAGATACTACTACTACATATCCAATCGGAGGAACTGAAGTAGCGCGGGAGTAGCGGTGTACCTTGCGAGACGTGGATCCCTCAGCAGCCTCGGCCTCGCGGCGTAGAGCCTCGTAGCGGAGTTCATCGAGGACGTTGTCAGCCTCATATGCGGCGGCCTTGAGCTTCTTCATCCACGCCTTGATGGCGCGGCCGGCCTCAGTCGGCGCCTCGGCCTTCTCCTCGGCGTCGGCCAGCAGGCACCGTACGTGGTTCAACTGGCGCTCCAGCTTGCAGCGGTTGTCATCGACGCCCCAGAGGCTGGTGACACTCTGGACCAACGCGTCGGCCGCCTTGCCGACCAAGCCTTGCAACCAGGGGAGAAGCAGCGACTCAGCCATGGGCAGCGTACGTCGCTGGGATGGCTTCTCAGCGAGCAGCGTGCGCCCGTGTGGGGCAAGAAGAGGTGGAGGTGGTGATTGGAAAGAGATGGGGATCGGAGCTGGCAACGACCAGTGAAGAGGTGGAATTATTGGTGACTACTGATAGTCTTTCGCTGCACGCCTGCGAATCTGCGATGGAAGGTAAAGCTCGATCACGCTGTGCAGAACAGGTTGTTGGTTCGCACTCCTCAGCAAGCAATGGCCGATCGGCCGCCGTGACAAGTGAGGGTGAGAGGAGAAGGTGAACTGCTGCTGGTGCGTGAAGCTTGAGTTGAGAGAGAAAGGGCTGGAAGACAACCAGTGAAGAGGCGGAATTATTGGTGAGTACTGCTACTGCTGTACTCCATCATGTGTCGTCAACACTTTCCAGCTGCATGAACCAGCCCGTGATGAGAAAGCGCGTGCTGGTACCCTCTGTTGTGCTTCAGCAGGTCACGGACCTGTTAGTCGCCATGTCTGGAGGGCCATCAGGCAGTTGCAGTGAGGCTCAGCTTCAAAGGGTGATGTGAAATTGCAGTGAGGTTCACAGGCAGCTACAGACTACAGCAAAGCGATATAAAGCAAATACCCTGCTTCTTCCTCGCAGCTGCCTCCCTCTTGAAACTAAAAAAAGACGACTTGACTTGACTTGACTGAGATGCTGCTTGCCGAGTGCCCCACATCTTCTTTCAGTTTACCTGCCAGTCTTTCACCGTAGCAACATTGATGGTGTGGAATTTTCATGAGAAAAAAATGTCACTAAAGCTTAAAAGGTGGATGCTGAGGTATTATTTCGTCGTAAAAAACTGAAAGCTCCATCAGAGGAGATATTTCAGCGGCCGGCTGCAGTCTGCACGCACGTACCGTGTCCCCATCTAGACTCTTGTCCGGCGCGCGGCAGGCTACTCCAGTGGAGGTGATCTGCTAGATTGCAGTTGCAGGGAGGTCTGCCAGGTTAACAATTTCGTTCCCAGAAAAAATCCCGGTGAGGGGCGAAAACAGAATTTCGCTATAAATTCCGCGAATTTCAAAATTTCCGAACGAAAAGCCAAATCAAATTTAAAATCGAAATTCCGTTTTTTCAGGCCGAAATTTCGGTGTTTTCCGTCGGAAAATTCCGTTTTTCGACTAGGAAATGCTTCCAACATATGAAAAAATAAAAAAATTGATAGAACATTGTTTTTATCTTTTCTATTGTACTGTAAAATGCATATTAAATATATTTCACATGAATTATTCATAACAAATGCATACAAACATATGTTGTCATATGAAATCACAAATAAAATGCATGAAAACTAAATTTATTACAATAACACAAAACATAGTTACAATTCCTAAATCATAATACAAGTTCATAGTACATAAATTATATAGTCCACATGAAAACCGAAGTTCAATATAATAAACAATGTTTATGTATATCACATTATCACGTGGTACTTGATAAGTAATCAAGATAGTATGAAAACCCAATCTCAAACTAAAGGTAGTGTTTTTGGAGGTACTAAACCTCAAAAGGTCCAAAATTCCATCACAATTACACTCCTCTTCCATCATAAGTTTATTACAATCCAAACCATAGTCCAAATTGCACGTGCCATGAACATTGAACTAACATTAGGATTTCAACTCACAGAACCTAACACGAAATAATCAGCGATTATTTCCATTGCTAAGCTTTTGAACTCACAAATCACCTAAGAAATCCCTAACATTCAACTAACCCTAAGCATTAATAGTCCAAACACTAGATTTTCCTACTGCACATATGAATATTATTCACAAATAAACACTAAGTATCATAGATCGACATGAAAATCACCAAAATCCCTTACTTTCTTTCGGTTTTCAAGCTGATGGCGGCAGATTCCGCTCGGAAAAACCTAGGGTTGAAGGGTTTTTAACAGGTCCAAATCCAAATCGTCATTTTAACGAAGCAAATCCACTTAGATTTGAACTAGTTCCAGTGCTAATGGCTAATAAAAACATCTAGTTTTTTATCATATTTTTTTCTTTTTTTTTACAATTTTTTTCAAAATTTTAAAATTCAAAACGAAAAATAGCGAAAACGAAATTTTCACCGAAATTTCGGCGAAATTTCGCCGAAAAATTAAACCCTGAGGGCTGCACAAGGCTGCTGTAAACCAAAAGGCTCTTTGCAATGCTTCAGAATCACTGCAACCTGTTATAGGCTCACCTCACCTCTCTCAAAAGTGGTGAGGACAATTTCACTGCTACAAACGCGTTCCGGTGGAGATTAAAAAAAAAGGGACGCCGAGCACGCGTGTCACGGCGAGAGGCCTGTCCTTTGGGTTGGGTCATTTCTACAAACACCCCGCGGGCATGGGGCGCTGCGCATAGCATATTTTACTACTTTGCCGGGGGAAGGGGACGAAAAGGAGAGGCGACAAACGCAAGGAAATACTAGCACGGTACAGGCGAGAAGAGATAGAGAACGCGTAGCGTACGTGACCTCACCTGATGAGGGAAGGACGAGTAGCATGGCTCCGATGGGCGTAGGCGACCGATCGACGGCGACCTCCGAGGTCGGAGCAGCCTACCTGCAGCTCGCTAATGTGACTCACCCACCACAGCCGGCCGCGAGATGCGCCCGACCGAGTTGCCGGCGAGCCTGACTGCTAAGCCGACGCCGATTCGCCGCTCCGGCGGGCGGCGTACAGACGGGTGAACGCGGGTGAGGTGGCACTGGCAGGTGGTGGCGGCGCGCAGACCCAGACAGGCTTTTCCTTGGAGGCAACAAGTTGCATAGAGAACGAACAAAACTACCGATCGATGGTACAATAATCATCTTGGTACCCCGTGACTAGATTAAAACCATGGGGAGCATTACATCTACGTGCATTATTTGAGTTCCAGACTTCCAGTAGCATGCATGTCAACGTAAACGTAGCAAAATTCAACACAAGGCATCGGCCATGAGAGCGGGCCGCGTGGCGCGCGGTGCATACATATGAGGCTGCTAGTCTTGCCACTTCCTGCTCTGACGCTGCCAGCTGCAGCACCTTCATCAGCCTGAGATTTCTCCGTGGACAGCACACTGACTGCTACCACAAGATAGTCCATGCATGTCATGCACTGGCTGGCATGAGGAAGCCCAACTTTCCCCGGGAGCTTTGCACCTGATACAGTCACGGAAACACAAAACTTGAGTGACTGCATCTGCTTAAATGTCCCGACACCACATAAAAAGAAGCAAGCTGTGAATATGAATTCAGATAGGTGCATGCAAAATTGATAGCATACGCACCTCAGGTTAAATAAGTCATCAGTAACCGCAGCTACCGGTGGTTACTCATTGTATAGATTTTTCTGTAACAGAAGAAATCAAGTCGAAGTACTCCCCACCTTCCCTGCAACGTCTTTGTAGTCTGGGGCAGTAGTGCACTGATAGCTTTTTCAAGTGTGGGAGCCGTTGGAGAAGACCAGGCGGAAATTTCTCTATCCTTTTACAACTCCAGATCCATAGCTGCTCAAGGGAGGTGAGGCCATTCATTCCATCAGGCAGCGCTTGTATTCCACCACAGGCGCTCAAACTGAGAAACCTCAAATTTGCCAGATTCCCCAGGTTTGAAGGCAGCGACACCAGGCTCTGACAGTCCCCGATACTTAGTAGTTTAAGCGATGTGGGTAACTCCTGAATCTCCTGCAAGCTGTCACAATGGTCTATGACTAAATTTTCCAGCAGAGGCAGCGAAAGGATTTCCTTAGATGATATCAACACAAGCCTCCGGAATCCACAAATATGCAGAAATCGAAGGCGACGCAAATATCGGAGCTCCTCCACAGGCCAGCTCACAATATTCCAGCAATCCATGATGCTCAATTCTACCAAGCAAGCCAAACCTTCCCCGAGCCCAAGTCGCAGTTTGGGCAAGTTGAATGTTGATATGAAGGCATCCTCACCCCTCACGCACATGTATCGAAGGTTCTCCAGACAGGTTTGGCTTTGGCCTTGATGTTCCTCAAGAGACATGACCACGTTGGCCCGTAAACCGAGATCAAACCTGTCAAGAGATGGCCAACAGCACAAAGGTATGCTCATAGGACGAACACCTGCGGAGTTATCTCCCCTACATGATAGCTGTCTGAGAAATGGGGCCTCTGGAAGACTCACAAGTTTGCTGCAGCATAAGACTTCTAGCTTTTCAAGCCGAGGAAACATCACCAACTTATGAGGCTCTCCTGCACTGCTTTCTGTCCATCTCTCCAAGTTTGGCAAATCTTTCAATTTCATCTCCTTTAGCCTTGGAAAAACTTGCACAGATATACTTTCTGCACCGTCCACATCGATGTTCTTGCATAATGTGGTTAGGCTGTCCATGCCGGATAAAGATACATGCTCAAGAGAGGATGACAACCATACTATTGGTAGATCCTCACACCTTCGGAAGTTAGAAATTATCAATTTTCTTAGGCACCGGAATATTTGAGGGTCTCTCATCCATTGAGAGATTGAAAGACCATAGTAACCACGAATCTCCAATGATTCAAGCTCACGTGGAGGTACAAGGGACTCCAGCACTGCTGCCTCATGATTGACTTCATCATTTGTGAGAGTGTCACTTGTTCTATGGTCCCAATCCAACAACAGCTCACTTATCCGCTTCTCATGGAGATTTACCTTTGAACCACTTTTTACATTTCTCAGTTTGTACAGTTCCAACTTGTGACTAAGCAGTTGCAGGTCTTTGAGCTCCTCGATTCCACATCCTTCTTCAGTGCCCACAACAAACGTTGAGAGTATGCACAGGTTGTGTAGTAGACTGAGTTTTGGAGGCATCCGTTCCAAATTCTCACAGTTTAACAGGTGCAGATGTCGGAGCTTCCGTAAAGATGTCATACCATCAGGCAAGTATCGTAGGTTCTGGCAACCATTAAGCCTCAACGAAATTAGGTTATACAACATACATATTGAATCTGGCAATCTATCAATGTGTGACCCATCAATGTATGACTCAGAAAGATCAAGATACCGTAAATGTGCTTTGTTTACAAGCTGGCTACTGATAATAGAAGGATCCTTACAGCGCAATGCTCTTAGTGACATCATTTTCAAATCCTTAATATTCTGGTGTCCTGATCGAGTTAGTAAAGTGCGAAGAGATGATGCACCTTTCAGTAACCCGCTGATGTTTTCCAACTCACAACTTGAAATTTGCATGTGATGTACATCTTGTATCAATTTTTTTCCCTGAATCAACTCCATTGTATTTGCACATCCTACTGAGATATCTTTTGCTAGGTCATGCATTAAGTCATGCATTTTACATCCAATTGTGCAGGTAAGCAAATTCGCAACCATAAAAGTTTTTCGCATTCACATCTTGAACAAAGGACCTCCAAGCCAATTCATTGAAAATTTGTTCAGCCTTTTGCGTTAGATCCATTATTCCGTCTTCAAGAATAAAACCATTTGAAATCCATAGTTCGATCAATTTATCCTTCTCCATCACATAGTCCTTTGGGAAAACTGCACAGAAGGCAAAGCAGTTGCTTCATCTCAGGTGGCAAGTGTTTGTAGCTCAGTTTTAGTATGGGCAATACTTCTTCTTTGCCTCTATTAGTATCATTAATATTGCATTCTGCAATGGCCTCCCATTCTTGTAGTTTTTGTTTTGAACTCATCAAGCCACCCATTGCCTTCAGTGCAAGAGGCAGCCCCTTGCATTTGTTACAGATACGCCTGCCAATTCTGACTAACACTGCTTGCTCTTGCACTCCTTTACTGAATGCTTTTTTTGAAAACAATTCCCATGAATCATCTTCACTCAAACACACTAACTCATGAGGTGGAAGGGTGCCCATTATCTCCGCCACTTGTCGGCTTCGACTTGTGACAACTATCATGCTTCCTAATCCACCAATAGAAGAACACAGTAGCGGCCTTAGATCTTCCTCCCACTTGTTTTGGTCTTCATTCCACACATCATCAAGCATGAGTAGGAACCTTTTGCGGCCAATAGCTTCCTGCAGCCGCCTGTGCAGCAGCTCAATGTTGTCAGGCATGTCGCATCTTCTATTTGTAGCCAACTCAGTTACAGATCTCACAAGAGAAATAGCTTCAAAGTTCTCTGAAACACAATGCCACATCTTCAACTCAAAGTGCTTCAGGACCCTGCTGTCGTTGAACACCATCTTGGCTAGCGTGGTCTTGCCTACACCGCCCATTCCAATGATGGGCAACACTTGCACATCCAGCTGACCTTCCTGGCCCAGCAAGAGCTTCACTACCACCTCCTTGTCATCGTCTCTGCCAAATATGTCCATGGATATGTCCAGCGCCGAGTGTGTCAGATGAGGAAGAACTTGCAGTGGCGCCTCTGCACGCACCACCAAGTCAAACATTTTCATCTCTGCCACCAACTCATCAATCTTCTGAAGCACGTTCTTGAGGTCCCTGCTCGCCTTATAGCGCAGCACAAGACGATTATTTGAGGTGAAGCTGCTCCGTACCTTGCTCGCCATGGACTGGCCGCTCTGGGTCAGGGCCTCACGACGTAGGGCTTCGTATTGGAAGTTGTCGAGGACGTCATCGGCCTGGTAAGCGACGGTCTTGAGAGCCTTCATCCACACCCTGATGGTACCGTTAGTCTCAGCTTTCACCTCGGCATCAGCCAGCAAGGACTGCACGTAGACCAGCTGGCGCTCAAGCTTGCGGCGGTCGTCGTCGACGCCACACATGCGAGTGATTCTCTGCACGAGCTCGTCGGCCGCCTTGCCCACCACGCCGCGCACCACCGGAAGAAGCAGTGTTTCCGCCATCTCTCAGATTTTTCGTGGGAAAGCACACAGGCTGATGTCGAGATCTGAAGGCAGCGTCTTCACTAGAGCGTATTTGTAGACTGTCTAGCTGGAGCAAACATGTTAATCTCCTCCAAGGGCCAGCGAACAATGTTGGAGCTAGCATAACTCGATGTAGGATTGTTCCAACAGGAGCAAGCTGTCCCTAAGCTCAAGTTGCAATTGTATTTGTTAAAGCTGCAGGCACCCACGAGAATACGAGATGCAAATTTCACATCGTGTCCAGGGTCTTTAATTTTGGCTTTGCTGACCTTCTCGAGGGATTAGCACAGGTCTACTGCAGTGTGCAGGGAATCAGCGGCAGACCTACCGCCCGGCCACCCCGGGCGGCTGTCCGGGCTTCGGCCGCACAAGCATCATTACAAATTACGTTTCCATCTAATTAGCTATGCTTGTAAAGCTATTTCGTTGAGTATGATTCGTACATCTAATTAGCTATCTTAGATTTTGCCCAGGCTTTACACTATCTCAAGGTCAGCCACTGCAGTGTGCAGTCTGCGGGGATCCTATCTTTAAGTGGACAAGAGATGGCGAAGATCCCAAAGGCATGGCCATTAAAACCAAAGCAGCTGGAGAGTAATTTTCATTACAATAAGATTAGTCTATGGGATATGCGCCCTCGATGTCACGAGAGCCGCCCGCGGCGTCATTTCAACGAGCACCGCGCGAGCATAGCAAGGTGGCAATTGGAGAGGAGAGGCGACATGAGGGCAGGAATAGAAAAACAGGCAGCGTAACCTGTCCAGAATCCCTTCCGCAGGTGGCGCCGGCAACCAACAGGGGCGCGCCAAGACCCCGCCGGCCGGAGCAGCAGATGACGAACGGCCACACCCCCCACCCGTCATGTGAACGAGAGGAGTGAGGCGGTGGATGGACCATGGACGAGCACGCGGTGCGTGGCGGCCGCCGGCCGAGGATTCTGGACCATGGATGTGCCTAATCCCGACACCACCATCACGATGACATTCCAACTGCCACTGCAGGTGGTGGCCGGAAACCATTCGGATACAGCTTTGAGGTAAACTTGTGCGCAAAATTCCGACGGGTAAACCGTCACACCACGTTAAAAGGACGGGCATAGGCTATCACATTCACTTCATTTACGTGCACCACAATACAAGCACAGACAGGTTACATAAGTCGCAAAACTCCAACGGCCTTTCCCTGATTCATGGGGACGGGATTTCAGTACGGCTTTGCCAAAACAAGGCCTGCATATGCAGGCGCTGTGAATAGCAATGGTGCAAAATAAATAAAATCTAGAATGATTTTAATCCAGGCCATCTTCAGGCAATTGACCATTCCCAAGCCCAAAGCATTGCCACCTGCTTGGCTTCCAATCACTTCACCACCCTCGAAAACCGAATGGACCTGCAAGATGCATAGCTTATGATTCATCAACCATGCGTATATTCTAGCAGGTACTAAGACCGATGACAGGTCTTGCAAAACAAGGCAAGCAAAGAACAAGGCCAATTGATGCTCCAAAAATGCAGAAAAGCAGCTATGAAAAGCTTGATGTGCTCCATGATAGTATGACACGGCAAGGAACAAGGCAGGTAAGAACGGTTGGCCTTGATGTAAAGATGCACACCATATTTAGCCTGATGCAAGACGTGATCATATATGATACAGCAAGGCAATAAAGTTGGATCTTGCAGAAGTGCAAAGCGAGCATTCTAAAAGATCAGCATTGAACCTAAAATTCCAAAATTAAACAACATAGCACTCTAATGTAATGCTGTAAGCTGATTCTGATGATAAGCGACATTTCAATCAAGACAACTGTATCAAGGCTCAACTTTTGCATCAAAACCTACAATGCAGAACGCATGCTTGGAAACTCTTTAACAACAAAAATTTTGCACAAAAGCGTATAGATGACTGAAAGAACATATATATTTCACATACCCAGTGAAACCCGCTTCATCTTCTGGACATGTGTGCTGTCCCAGTTGACCTTGAAAATAAGATAATTTTACATGCGGTAAGAATTTGAAAAACATGTGTCAGCTTTGACGTCATTGTCAGGAATGAAGCATACCTCCCCTGTTGCTTTCCTCCATAACCATGTCTGATATTGCTCGCACCTTTGTCGTGCCTTACTCCATTTGCAGCAGCTGGGTGCATAGATGGCTGCCCAGTTCGAACTTCATCTGAGAAGCCATTGTCTTGGGTGTTTCTTACTTTGCCTGAAATTGATACATCACTGACCCCCTGCATGATGTTAAATTGATCTGTATATCCGTTTCCCGAGGGAATTGCATTCTGTGTTCTGGAATCAACTGCAGGCCCCCTCTTTTGCCGAGTGCTTTGTGCCACAGGAGTAACAGCAACAGAAGGCAATAGCGATGAGTAAGGGGCCGATGATGCCTTAGCAGCAGCAATTTTTGCAGCAGCTGTAGTAGCAGAAATGATTTGTTGTGCTCCTTCACGAAGGTGAATGAAGTCTCCCTCAATCACAAACAACTGCACAAGCACAAGTAACATGTCAGTAACACAAACTATCCAGTACGCAAAGATGGACTAAATTGACAAATGGAAGCAAACCTCTGGATGACTAGCCACGAAATCATCCAGCTTGCCATACTGCTTCTTATAATCATGCCAGTGAAGAGGAGCCAACATTTTCCCAAGCCTATTTGGTAGCTGGCAGAAAAAATTGAACATGAATCAGAACATATTCTCTACCATAGCAACTTATTATGAGGATTGGTGAGAAATGACTCACAGTTGTACTAATCCTGATTCCACCCTCAGGTCCAGCAGGAACTGCCCGTACAATGCAAGCCAATAGAGATCTCTCATCCAGGAGAGCAGGTTCCTTTGGCATACGAGGTAACTGTGAACCAAAACCACCCCCAGCTGATTTCACTGAATCAACCTGATTTACAACATTAGGATTCTCTGCTGCACTGTCTTTTAAGTGATTCTGGGCAGCTGACGAAGAAAAGTTTGAAGGTTTATGCGGCTGTCTAGGTATGGGCTCAGGTTGCTTGTCAGATGCCGATCTTTCAACCTGGTTTTAAATAGACAAACTCAATGTGAGACAACTCTCACACACAATGAGAAACTGTACAGGAAACACAGTAAAATAGAAACCTTTGATTCAGTGTTTTGCTCTTTACGCTCAACCATTCCAGTATGGCTGTTCACATTTGATGGTGAATCCTGTTCTTTGAAGGCTTTTTGCTGCTCATCATAAACCACATGTTCAGTAACATTCGGTTCCACAACCTGCGGGTTTTTTTAAAAAAAATCAACATGGATTAACCATAAGTGCACGAGTTCAATTCAAAATTTAAGAAAAGCAAACATCAAAAAGACTAACCGTAAGTTCATGAGTTGATTCAGCAGGTGCACTTGCGGGACTCTGTTGTTGCTTCCCTTGGGCATTAAGATAATCTGGATGGATACCCTGATTTGGCTTAGAGGACAGTTCATCAGCACTAATAGCACCCGGTTGTAATGCAGTCTGGTCTGGTTGGGGTGGCTGATAGTTTGTTTCATCTTGTGGTTGAGAGACATTTTGCACCTCCTAAACAAGAACAGATTCATTCCCAAATTAGAATAGGCACACTATATTACGATGAGAAAAGTGCTGTAATTACCTGCTGATTTGGCCAATGTAAGTTAGGTTGAATTGTAGACTGCAACTGAAAACTGCCAAATTGAGGAAGCCCAGAGTTGGGCGACGCTAGAGGTTGAGGAATGCCAGGAGGATGAATCACATAAGAATGCATTGCAGCAATATGAGCAGGCGGACCACCTGCTCCCAATAGAGAAGATGGAATGGGTACAGCAGATGGATTATTGCCCTGAAAAGGAGTTACACACCTTGTAAGTACTGTTTCAAACAACGATGTGTGTTATACATAGTCATAAAATAGGAAGTTGAAGTTACTGCGATACCAGTGAAAACATAAAGGTTCAGAAGGCAGGTAAGACAAAAACAAGGGCAAGGTACGACAACAACAATAACTGAAAGCAGAAAGGACTCAAGACACAGCTAATGTGGAACCACAACAAAGCAAAAACAAAAAAGAAAGACATAATGATTGCAATTAACCATGATTATGTCACCCAAACAACAGTGACCGAATTTCAGCTTTCACTTTCCACACACAGACCAAAATTGCTTACTGAAATTACTTGAAATCAATGTTCGACAATACCTTTACAGAGACATCCACACTTCCATTATTTTTCAACAACTGCTGATTCACGTCTGGGGTTGCACTACCATTTGAAGCCACGCTGTTCGCTATGCTTTGAACAAATGATGATTCAGCTGAACCCTCCCGAGAAACTTGCGGAGCATCTTTTTGTGTACCAGACCGTTCTCTTGCCTCAGTTAATTCTTGCTGGAGTTGTTGTATCGTGTGGCAAAGGCTCCGCTGCATTTCAACATACTATGGAAAAAACAGGAGGAAGAAGTGAAATTCTAGTCTAACAAAAGGGAATATAACAAAATATTGGTAACATAGGAAACCAAAGCACAAATGAATACTCGAAAGGCGTTTTGAGCTAAAAAATTACCTGTTGCTGGGAACTAAGCCAATATTGACTAAATTGCTCCGTGCGCTCACGTAATTCAACTTGCAGGGATTGAGACTGCAAAGCATCCATTTCTCGAACTTGAGCAACCCAAGTGTGGGCTTCCCTCAACTGCTCATCTTTGTAAAGAATGTTCTCTTGAGCAACCCTATGCTGGGAAAAATAAAATGGCTAGACATAAGCAGTTGAATTTAGAACGCTAACCATATTTGCAAAGGTTTCAATTAAAGAAATAAATCATGCAATAGTACGGAGTATTCAAGAAGAAACTCTCCTATAACTAAATATCATTTTCAATGCTCAGTCATCAGCACATAATACTAAACAAACAGTGCTATATACTAAGATTCCCACCCGAGGCAATGGAGTCAATATTGCAACATGATTTAGATGTCTAGCAAAGAATACCTGTTCCTCTAACGCAATGAACTGGGTTTCTTTTTCGCGCAGATGTTCTTGGAGATCATGAATTTGTTTGAGATGTTGGGCTCTTTCAGCTTCAGAGTTGTCACGTTCCCTTCTGCAGGAAATAAGAAAACACTAAGCGTACATTTCAATTAACCGCTGACAAGTAATCAAAGGAAGAGTTTCTGCATTTTTGCATGATAGGTGAAGAAATTTGATATTTTTTCTGACTGAAAAATGAAGGCAACCAGCAATGTGGCTTGTCCGTCAGAGCAACTTAACAAATCCACAGCACGCATGGCGCAGAAATTTGAATGTTGCATCAAATTGTAAAGATGTGAACTCTAAGAAAAACAATCCCAAGTAGTGAAACCTGGTCCCATACCAAGAAGTTTGCAGAGTTACAAACAGTACCTGAAAGTTGCAAGTTCTTTGGTCTGTTCTCTTAGAAGATCCTGATTTGCCCAGACCTACAAAAAAGAACCAAAAAAAAAAAAGATGTCAGACATTTTCAACTCCTGTCACTGTGAAGATTGCGAGACATAAATGAAGACCACTAACCGTTTGATGGTCAATCTTCAAAGCATTCAATTCTCTATCCTTGTCATTGAGTTTCATTTCTAGCTCAAGAATGTACTGCTCACGCTCATGAAGTTGGTCCTGCTCAATCCGAACATGAAAAGTACATCCAAATAAGGACCAGACAATCCAAGGTGATATACATGTAACTCAAACAAACAATATACTAGTATGAAGCAACGAAATAAATTCAGAACAATAAGACGAGTGAAGTTACATACAGGCAGCCAGGACCAGGAGTATAAACCATTCAATAATCAATTTCGCTCATCAGCGTATGTCAATATAGGTGGAACAGCCTAACCATAGCAACTGAAGCGCTCGCTTGTTTCAGCTAGGCAGCGGAGTTGGAAAAAAAAAAACAAAGCAAAAGCTTAAACGTAGTACGACCTTGAGCTTAGCCACAGCGGCGGCATTCTCCTTGGCAGCGGCCTGGAAGCTCTGCCGCGCCTCGATGATCTGGGGGTGCGCGATGGCCTGCGCGCGGAGCTCGATCTCGACCTGCTGCAGCTCCTCGCGCTGGCGCACGACGCTCTGCAGGCGCTGCTGCAGGATGTCCTCGCTGAGCCCCCCGCTGCCGTCGATGGTGATGGCGCAGTAGCCGTCCATCCCGCCCGCTCCTTCCTGCGCCCACAGCACCGGAAGCGGTCATCTCCTCTCCAGCGCGCCGCCCACGGCGAGAGGTCGAGGGGAAGGGGGGGGTAGAAGATTAAAAAAAAAAAAGGCAGCGTTTCTCGAGCAGGCACCTCGTAGATGGGTCGGTCCTCCGGCTGGCCCAGCTTCCCGTGCTCCGCGGCGTCCTGAACATCGAGCGAGCAAGAGCAAGAGCAGGGAGTGAGAGAGTGAGTAGGGTGACGAGGGTTTTGTGTTGTCGAGGGAGGAGGGGAGGGGGCGGGGGCCTACCTCGGCGCCATTGGAGCGGAGCGGGGCGTCGGGGACGGCGCGCCACTCCTTGCGCGCCGCCGAGGAGTCCATCTGCGCTCCGGCTCCCGCCGCGCCGCGGGATCGGGATCTGGGGGGCGGCGGCTAGGGTTTTGGCCCGCAGCGCCGCGGCGGGGCACGCGGGCGGCGCCGGCGCAGGCGAGCTGGGCTAGGGTTGTTTACGCGCGCGGGCGGGGGGAGGTGATCGGGGGAGCCGGGAATTTTGGGGGCGCGGGGGATTTCTGCACCGGTGCCGCCCCCGCCCGGGACTAGTGGCGTGCGACTGGGGGAAGGGGAGGGGAGGCGACGAGGAGGGAGACTGGTGGATGCTTGTGTGTCGTCGTTTTGTAGGTCGGACGACGCGGGGGAAGGAAGGGCCTTGGGAGTTCCGCGGCCCGTTGGACCGTGCCGTGTCTCTGGATAATGCTGGGCTGCAGTTCGCCGGGCCCCTCCGCCGATGATGGCCCATCGCCTGGGTGCGCACCGGAGCAGCTCATCCACCTACCTTTCTCCTCTACATTTTCTTACCCCAATTCGACCCAAATTAGCCCGCTGGACCACACTGCCTTGCTGCTCTCTTCCTCCCCTGCTGCTTTCTTCCTCCCCGACGCGTTGCCGCCTCCTTCCTCCTCCGTCGTCGGCTTCCTCCATGCGCCGCCGTGGCCATGCCTTCGGGTTCGGGGTTGGGTGAAGGGCCGCCGCCGCCGCCATGGTCATCCCCCTTGGCTCCTCCACCTTCGGCCTTAGAGGGAGGCCTGGGAGTGGCAAGCCGGCCCAACGGTGGTGGCGATCGAACAAGCGGCTGAGACCGGCAGCGGGGGCACCATCGGTCGAGCGGAGGTGAAGGGCGGTTGGGCCAGGGTTGGGCAGAGGAGCTCGGACGAGGATGGTGGTTGGCGAGGTCGTCGGGCGGGGCGGGGTGTGGCGGCGGCCGGTGGCCGGGGAGGCCGCGGCGAGGGTGGCGATGCACTAGCAGCCTTAGGGTGGCATGGGTGAGGCAGCGATCGACGACCGACGGCGGCGGCTGGTGACAGAGGAGGAAGAAGGGAGCTGGGCCTTGCCGGATTCGGCCCAATAATGGGTCGCGTGGGGCGCGGAGGGTGGGTGGACGATAGGCGCGTGGGGCAGCGCTGATTCCAGCAGGAGGATCAATGACGAACCATGTGCACAGAGAAAATTTTGAATTGGTTATGTACTTTTGGTCCCTATGTCGAAATTAGCCTTTGTGGTCCAAGTATCTAGAATCGTCTCTACCCTATTGATTTTAGCTAAAACGCACCACAAAATCAGAAAGAAACAGAGCCTGGCTGTGGAATGAGATCTCTTGTTTGAAGATGTTGAAGCCAGAACTAATCGTTGCATTATCTAATAAAATTGAAACATGAAGAGGGAAAGCGGAAAAAAGGGGGAAAGAGCAAGCTCACAACTCACAACCACACCACAAATTATACCGCAAAAATCCCAGGGTATTAGAAAATGCTACGTCTCTCTCTGGTGCTAGGACTGGCATTTTTAACCCAAAAAATCGAACCAAACCGATATTCGTTTTTCGGGGTTCGGTTCCAAAAATAGTTTATTTCGGTCTTCGGGTTCGGTTTCGATTCCTAACTCTTGTAACCCGAATACACCCACAAACCCGAAATAAAAAAACCTAAGACCACGCCTCCTTTGCTCCTTGGTCCTCCACTTGACAACTCCTCCCCGTATCGCACCCGCCGCCCACAAGGCCACAACATGCCGCCACCACCTTGGCTCCTCCCCACGCGTGGCACACTGAGCCGCCGCCTCCTCCACGCGCCAGGCATATTGTGTCGTTGCCTCCTCCCTCGTGCCGCCAGGAAGCCGTGCTGCCGCCTCCTCCCTGCGCAGCCGGACGGCGCAGCCACCTCCTCTCTCGCGCGTCGCGCCGGGATGCCGCGTCGTCGCCTCCTCCCTCGCGCTGGGATGCCGTGCCGCCGCCTCCTCCCCTTGCGGCCGGACGGCGCCACCGCCTCCTCCCTCGCACCGGGATGCCGTGCCATCGCCTCCCGCCCTCCTCCCTCGCACCGCGATGCCACCCCTCCGGTTCCTCCCCACCGCGTCATCGCCTCTGACCCCACCGCGTCAGATCTGCCAGAGCCGAGGCTGGATCCGCCGACACAGGCCGGGTCACCGCTCACCAGAACCTCCACCGCGCCCGGCCACCACCGCACCAAGACGCCTCTTCTTGGGTACCTCGGTGGACCGAAAAACCGAACCGAATTTTTCGGTATATTAGGGTTCGGTTCCTGTAAATCTTTTAGAAACTTCGGTCCTCAGTTTTTGGAACCCGAGCGAACCGAATTACCCTAATAGACCAAATGTCCAGCCCTATCTGATGCCATCCGAAAGTTGCAGCAAATAAAATTATAAGCTTTACCAACGGCCCATCCATTTCGAGGCCGATTGTGACACAAAAACACGTTGCCACAGCATTAATTTTTCATTTTGATACTACTCACGCCTGTTGAAATGGTAAAATACTGCCATGTGAACTGGCAGAATCACTCTTGCATCCAATTCATCCAGTATTTTTTTTTACACAGCAAACCTTAGAAATCACAACTTTTACGTATGAGCTCGGATAGAGATCTAAGATTTGTATATAAATTTTACCTTCACACAAGTTCCTGTAAGCTATCATTTAAGATGAGTAGTGCAGGAAATAGGAAATAATCTACCGTACATATTGATGCTAAGGCAATTCACCAATCCACTTGGGTATGTTTGAATCATGCATTTTATTAGGCCAGAGGAGTATGATATATTTATCAAGTTATGTGAAGCAATGAGAAAGAGGCCGGCCAAGTGTTTCCAAGCATGGTCGTGTTCCAGCATCATGTACTCCAGCCACGTATAAGTCGCCGGTTGACTCTTTTCTAGGACTTCAATAGTTCGTCTGATTTAAAAAAATTGTATAAATTAATATTTATTTTGTAATGGTTTGTTTTATCATTGTATAAAGTTTGAGCATGATTTGTTTCTTTCTATACTTACATAATTTTTTTTGAATAAGAAGAATAATTAAAGTGTTGAAGAATAATCAATCGTGACTTATATTTAAATACAGAGGAAGTACAATTTTGTTTTGATCTGAATCGTATGTAAAACTTATGAAACTTATATGGTACTCCATAGAAACAAATCTCGAGTAAGAATCTGTTTGGAACACTGGAAGAGAAAATAGAGGAATAGGAAAAATGAAGAAATAGGATAGGAATCTGATGGCAAAACAGAGAAATCAAAACATAGGAAGTGGATGAAAGGTGGTGTTTGGAATACAAGATCTAGTAACATAGGAATTGTATTTTAATACATATCATTAATTAATTCGAAATATATATATTGTCCTTTATGTGGGACCCATGATGAACAGCTATTCATGTGTTGTTCAAGAGTAGTTGACGTTTGGAGGCATGCAGCAGAAAAAAGTTCAGTTATGCCTCTTTAATGAGCGATTCAAGGAGAAACAAAGCATATTTAGCTGAACACTCGCAGGCCACCACAAGAAAGCTTCCCATTGCCTCAAACCTCATTTTCTGATTCCTCCGAAAAGACGCCTATCCAAGCACTTCCAGAGAGAAAGTTTTATGCTACTTTCTACGTTCCAAACAATGAAAGAGAAAATCTTTGTTATTTCCTAGTTTTTTCTATAATCCAAACACACCCTTAACAGTGAGGCACGTCCCACAATGAGGTAGGCGAAATTTACACATCCCTACGGTTTCAATTGATGCGCATTTATTTCTGCAAATTTTCAATTTAGACAATTACTAGAACCGGTTGCCGCGCCTACATTAGATTGGCCAGTGTAGAATTTGGTGTTTGTCTGCCAATAGTTAACTATCATTAGATTCGCAATACAAATATTATTCAAATAGCCTTATATGGATCAACTAATCGTTATTTGTGACGTAAGTTGTATGTGCTACCATGACCATGTCAAATTATTAGATAGCTTCCAGTATTCCATCATTCGACACAAACATGAAACAACAGCTTTTTCCGCCTAAGCTATGACTGTGAAATTAGCCTCACTAAGATTTTTACCTCTAAGGAAAGAGCAATTAGACCATTTATCTAATATCATTGATAAGTGTATGATATTATTAGATTGAATTACTATTTATATTAATACAGGTGGAGAGAGAATGAAGGAGGGATAGTACACCTAAAGTTGATATTGCAATAAGACATTTTGTCTGTGCAAAGATATAAACTGAAGTCGATTAGTTTTGACTCCAAAGTATGCTATCTGAATAGGTAATGGAGCCATTGTTTTTTTAGAGGTCCATGTCTTTTGGCCATAAGATAAAAGAGTAGTTTAAAAGCATTGAATTAATGTTATGATGTATGACTCAATTTTTTGTGTGTCCATCTCTCTCTTCTATTCCTGTGTTTTTTCTACGTTGCATACAAATGCTCTATCGGAAACATTTTTGTGTTTTCAAATCTTGTATAATTGCAAGTGACATGCAAATTTATTCCTATATTTTTCCTAATCATGTGTTTTTACTTTTAAAAATCTTGTATTTCAAAGGAACCCTTAAAGTATAATTATAGTCGTTGTTCCAACGAAGAGAAGATGTGAGCACACACACGACAGGAGAGGTGCAGAACAGAGAACTCATGAATGAGATATCAACTTTGGGGCATTCCACCGAACCCTTGGTGCCTTGGTGGGCACCAAAGTTGTAAGTTGTATAGGGCAGTGAAGGGGGCACCTCCTGCTGGGCAGTTCCTCGAGTAGGTGAGGGGGTGCTGCTGCTGCTGCTTGGGTGGTCATCGCCATGGTGGTCAGGCGCCGCGGCTTGCAGGAAGTGGAGGCGCGCCATGAACCAAGGAGCAGGACCGGCGGCATTTTTGGAGCAAGGACCAGGAAGGTGGTGGCGCCATGGATGGGGAGCTAGAGTAATTAGTAAGGTGCTCAGGTGGATAGAGACTAGGAGTGCTCGCCATGGGAATGGAGTTGGGGGTTGCCAGCTCCCGGGAGGAGGCGCCCATGGAGGTGGGCGACGGCACCATGGGAGATGGGATGGGGCGGTGGCGTTCTGCTGAGGCAGTAGATGGGGGTTGGTGCTGCGAGGAAAATGGCCAAGGGAGGAGCAGGGGAAAAGCACGGAGACAACGCCCATGGAAGAGGTGCTCTCCATGGGCGAGGGGAAGGCTTGCAGCGCCATGGCCAGGGCCAGTGGCACCCGTTCTCTGTCCCTGCTGCTTTGTTGTGCCATTAAGCTTGCAGCCATGCGAGGATTAGTTGGGCTGGTGGCCGCGGCAAGGAGCGGTGACGCCGGCAGCCGTGGAGGTGTGAGCGGCGCCATAGTCGTCGGGACGGTCTGGACGTACGCGCCGAGGTAGGTTGTTGTGGTAGGAGGAAGGAGGCACGGACTCCGGCAGCGTGGTACGCTGGTGCGCGAAGGCCGAAGGGGAAGGAGGCAGCCGCCGAGGGAAGGGGCCGATGGCAGCGCTTGTGCAGGTTTGCTAGGCCGATGGGTCACGAACCTTCAAGCTCCAGTGGCAGGTAGAAACGAATGGCCTGAGATCAAGCTTTAGATCGATCCGACGGCTATGAATTTAGATGACGTGGCCGAATGAGATGCAAGAGTACATGGCGCAAGTTTCGCTATTAGAAGATATCTGCAAGGATAAAAATAAAAAAACGTGAGTGGGTAGGCTCCAGGCAGTCTGGTCCTGGTCTCAAGCATGTCTCCCATTGGGCCACGAGAGAAGGTGGTGAAGGCCAGACGCCGAAGGGACACAGAGAAAGATGACATGCGCTGCCTTCTCCATGCAAGCATGTGAGGCCGTGCCGGACGAGTTATTTCTCCCCACCCAATCCAAGCTCACAAGGCTGCTGCTGCGTCTGCAGTTCTGCACTGCATGTCCATATGCCGTGAGTGGAAAGATGAGTTGGGTTTTTCCAGTTTGGCCCTTTTATCAATTTTTAAGGGCCACTTTTTAATAGATCCATGGCGAAGCTATTTTCACAAATTGACCGGACACTTAGGCTGAGTGCAACAGCAGGACTATCCACGTCCTCATTTTCTCTCTCACACTCACAATTACAATGCAAAACAATACAAAATCGTCATTTGATCTCTCGTTTGGTCACTGTTGCTGTACTCAGCCAGCATGAAAAGGCCTCCAAGCCAACATACTTGGCTTTACGTTTCTTGATCTAACCTTGAACTTGCCATATCAACATCAACGTGGCTAATCAATCGAAGGGTGCTGTCGTATGAGTTCACTCCAAAGCTCATGATCATAGCCCTACATAAGGCTAAAAATGAGTCATGCAGCCACAGTGCATCTACGATGTTTTGCACTATCTTTCACACGCCGTGGTAACGACAGCCTGAGATCAAGAGCCTAGCTTGTACTGCACTTTAGCGTGCTAATCCGTGGATGAAACGGATGTTGGCACCTTAGGCTATCTCCAAGGGTACTCTTCATCGTCTTTTCTCATTTCAAACTTCACTCTGTACGTCGTATCATCTACGGTGTCAAACAATATAAAACAGTGTGGAAATCCTCATTTTGAGGAGTACCGTTGGAGCAGAGCAACCCCAACAGTGAGCGATGTCGTTAGCTGACTCGGCACGAAACCTTACATGTATGGGAAAAAAACACAAGGGCTAGTGTGGAGTGGAAAGCACGTACTAGCGCCGTTGCTGCTTGTTTGCTTGAGCAGCTACCAACAACCAAAATACGGAAATGATAAAGTAACATGTTTCAATTATCCTGATGTGTGGGCCATGCATGGAAGACAACATGTAGAATTTGGCAATGTTGTTGAGAACACCCTTAGACTTAGACTGACTCTGGTAGCAGTGGCGGAGCTAGAATTTTGGCATAGGGGGGCCAATTCACTAACTAGATAAAATAGTAACAATATAGTATGATACATACACATATATATACTAACTTTCATGTAGCATAGATAACGAGACAATCAATATAAGTTGAGCAATAAAATCATCTGTAACTGGAGCTTGCTTTTCAACAGGTTTGGTAGGTTGATCATTGTTCACATTAGTTTCAGCAGAAATAACTGGCTTATACCAGCTATCAAGGGTCCTTATCTTGTTCATATTGCCTAGAAATGTAAACAATCATTGAAGTGATTAAAAGATAAATGTCATTCGAGAATGAAAAATGACTTCCGCTTAATTTAATTAAGTACGTGGCCTAGTGTATCACCCGCCAAGGCTACGTAGTTGGACCTTTTGTTTCTTGGGCCGGCGATGGTGCACCTATGGGACAATATTATACTGCCCATTATAGTTGAGGGTTGTCTAATCAATCCAATTAATAGGTTTTTAAATGATATGTTGTGACCTTACGGAATGGTTAAGGGGCCTGGCCCTGCGCCCCCCTTGCCTCCGTTATTGTCTAATAGATCGTCTATGTCATTGTCTATATTCAAACTTCATTCTGTATGCAATATAGTTAAAGTGTTTTTTTTACAAAGATTAGTCGGTGGATTTGGCCTTAAAGAGGTGGAGGAAGAGGAAGGAAGATGAAGCCGTGCCGCTCGATTTAGTTGCCCTGCGTCGTCTCCCACTGCATGCATCCACTTGTAAAAGTTAACGTCTTGCAACTTCAAAGTTTCCATGCACTCGCATGCACGCGATCGGGCAGGAGGTTTTTGTTTCAAGCAAATCCCTTCCGACCCCCGTATAGGGCACACAGCCACAAAGGGTACAGCAAGGCAATGAGGGCCACAAAGGGTACAGCAAGGCAATGAGGCAGCAGATCGTGCTCTAGTCTTTGTTATTTTTCCCGACAGAAGATGCTCTTGTGCAGTATATATGCATGTGATGAGGCTGTACGCCTGTACATGTCTTCTTCCTCCATCTGAGCCAGTTCAGACTTCAGAGGCCCCGGCCCCTCTGCTGAACATGTTTGGACTCTCCTCGCTCTCTGCGTGTTGGCAATCAGTTTGCTCTGCAGGGGACCAAACTTGCAGCTAGCCATTCCATTGGTGGTCACTATCTACTGTCCCCTCTGATTTGGCCTGTGTGTTCCTCCTTTATGTACAGGAGTGTCCAGGTCACCAGGACATCAATGGCCCACACCGGTCCACAAATAAGTGTTGTTCCGAGTCATATGTATATATTGTCAGCCACATAATTAATACTATTTGTTATTTTTTTTGCATGCTTTGAGTTTGGAGTAGTATTTAAAATAATAATAATGATTTGAGAATGCAGGTTTGTCTTGAAAGTTAAAAGTACCACTAGTTTATTTGATGTACTCTTGCTGTGACATGGATGCATGTATTACAACAAAACTAGTTCTCTTGTCGTGAATATGATCTGGAAGTTGGCACCATGCACGTGAAATCCTCTTTCAAAAAAGTGTCATTTGGCTAATATCGTTGATTGTGACAAAAGTTTTGATTTTGACGGGTTGTTTGACTCATGCACTATTTCCTAAAATATTTTTTGAACTGTGCTAGTTATGTGGTGTCTAGGGCTAGAGAAACGACTGATATTAAGGCACCACTGATCGACCCATCATACCCATTTCCTTTTTTTTACACCCAATTCGATCCCATCTCTTTTCTCCGCCCATCCTTAGCAATCATGCAATGAACTCCATCCCACTCTATCGCAATTATCATTATCGAAAGGCAAAAAATACCATTAGATATTTTGCCATCACCAAATCCCCCTTAGAAAAAGAAATTTATAGTAAAATCTAGTAGGTACGGTATAACAACCAGTGGGTACAACACAGAACCAAGAAAGACTCCTCTTTAATTTACAAACAAGGGACACCAAAGCTAAGGCTGAACCCAACCGTGCCCCCATTTGGCCGCCCCTATCACCGTACGCGCACTGTGCGGCACTGTTTCTGCACTGTAAACAGCGAGATGGGTAATTGAAATAGTGATAGGGGATAGGAGATGGGGGAGCCGCTGCAAGATACTGTAGCGAGTTGCAACCGCTTTCTTGTAGATGTCACAACTGCTACCGTGCTGCAGCGGAGTTGTGACTCCGCACGCTGCAGCGGTCGCAACTGCTACTGCGACTTTTTCCTCCACACCTTGTCCTCCGCCTCTAGCTCGCCGGGGAAGAAGGAGAAGACTTCGCTGGCACCGCCGTCTTGTCTTTAGGTTCGGGGTTAGGGTTCGGGGTTGGGGGTTCACTGGTGGGTCTTCTTCTCCATCTCGGGCCTTAGAGGGGAAGTGCGGGGGCGGCCGGCCGGCCAGGCGGAGGTGGCAGGCGGCGGGTGGCTGAGATCCCCGCCGGTCGGGCGAGGGAGGACGGCGGTTGGGGAGGGTCGGCGGTGGGGGCGATGGCGTCGATGGCTGGGCGGCAGCTGTGAGCACCTCCGTGTCAGGGGAAGAAGAAATGATATGCACATCCACAACAACAGATGCACATACGCGCATTTTAGTTGTGCCCTAGTTCATATTCAATTATATCGCTCAAATTATTGAAGGAAGCATATATAATTCATACTCTAGATGTGGCCATTTACCTTTGCTATTTAAATTCAGTCATTCGAACCTACTTTCGGAAAATCATCAGAAATGGATGAGCCGCCTAAATTGGCAAGCTCAAGGGAAAAAGCACTTTACGAATCACTCACTAGGAGGAGGAAGCACGATTCATTGATTGCTATACTAGAGTGAGGTGTATTTGGGCCGATTTCTCGCTCGAAGATGGGCAGACGCATGTATGATTTTGCACAATTCCTTCTACTCTACGTGATTACTTTAACGTTTTTTATGATGGAAAGCAACACAGACACTGGTACATCAGGAAAACCTTTAGAACTCACCGTTCAACTTGATCTTCGCAGGAAAAAGCTTCTTCTCTATTAAGACCTAAGGCTAAACCTAGCGGTTCCTCCATATTGATTCTGCAAAATTAAATGCTGCACTGTTACGATACTGTAGACAGAGAGAGAAATAGTTGGAATAGTGATAGGGGAGGGGATGGAGAAGGCACTGGGTGTAGCCTAATATCAATAAATAGACCAGCCAGCCGAGTGAACAAAGCCAGCCACAGCTTCTCTCTTCCTTCTAGCTCACGGGGAAGGAAGAAAAGACATTTCTTATTGCTCTTATTTATCTTCAGGCTGCTTTATCTAAGAAGGATTCTTCTGCTCTTTAAAGGATTTTTTTTATTTAGGTTGTTCAGAATAGCAATGTTAGGGGAAAGTAATTCAATGATGTAGCCGACTTTCTTGATGATAGGAATCTACATTCGTTCTCAACGTTAAATCCCGTCTTATCTGCTTAGCCGCCTAGCGGAGTTGCCTGTGTGAGGCATCAAAATAGCCTTCCCAGCGAGTGGATGAATGGAGCGAGAAGAACGCTTTCTTAGAATTGATTTGAACCCTTGTATAGTATCCATTTCTTTCGTCTCATCAGATTTTATCTTCTTATGATAAATCTCAGTCAAAACAAACTGCTAAAGCAAATAGGTTGGATGCCAGTACTTAGAAACCAGTTCTCCTCAGCAGAAGTGAAACATGAATTAATTCTAACTCCCACGTGATAAAAAAAAAAGTAAAAGGTCAAGCCGAAACATAGTTAGGGCTCTAATATGTCCTGAACTTATACTAAACTCAATTAATCTAAATCTCGTAACATTTTCTGATCTATTTGATAGTCGCCAATTAAAAGGAGACATTTTCGTAATTTTTGTTATAGCCCTTCTGGCTTGATGGCTTTATACAAATTAGCGGTTTTTTATCCCTCTGATCCTGTTTTGGATCCAATGTGGAGACAAGGTATATTCTGTCATCCCCTTCATGACTCGTTTAGGAATAACCTTACGAAGTAACAATGGATCGGATGCATAATAATCAAACAAAGGATTATGTACATCAGGAAACACAAATACATTAGTCAATGCATATGGCGTATATATGCGCCAACTGCCAACACGAACGAGCACAATACTTAATAGTGGCTTGTTCAATCGGATCGAGGGCTACCTAAATACTGTAATTAGTACTAGTAGCTATCATCAGAAAGTTTTGAGATTAAATACGTGCAAATGTCATGTCGACAGAATCTCAAAACTTGGCTGAAACAACAATCCTCTACTGATGACGAAACAAGGACACACTAAATCGTACTACGTCGGACTGAATGAGATTATTTATATACGTACCTGGAAGCATCAAGACCTAATAATAAGATTAATAGCCACCGTGCGCGCATCGTATCATCCGCCGTGCAAAGGGTGAAGAACACAACGGAGAACGACGCAATCGATCTCAGCACGTAGTGAGACGAAACAATGCACGCGCACGATGTAAAAAAATGCAGGCAGCAGCATGCAGGAGCTAGATTTTGAGCTACCAAATCAGCTAGGAGGAGGCTTTTGATTTGCGACGGCGGAGCAAACAGTGCAAGAAGCCTGCCGGCGACGAGCAAAGCTGATGAGCAGCTCGCTAGCCGCTCTGCTTCAGCCTGCGGAGCAGCGCCGCGCGGAGGCAGCCCTCGTCCCTCAGCTCGGCGGGCACGTCGACGACGGCGTCCTGCACGGTGGTCCCGCCCAGGCGGCACACGCACGCGTGCCGCACCAGCAGGTCCAGCGACCGGAGCGCGTCCATGAAGCGCGCGGGGGCGTGGCGCGCCGCGGTGGTCAGGCGCAGCGCCGCCTCGCGCTGCCCCACCACCATCCGCACCTCCAGCTCCTCCTCCTCCTCGCCGGGCTCCGCCGCCGCGCCACCGTCCACGAAAGGGCTCGCATCGCGCACCGCGGCCCGCGTAGCCTCCACCTCGAGCTGGTCCACGCGGGTGCGCAGCTCCACGATGTAGGCGGCGGCGTCGGCGAGGAGGGACGCCTTGTCCATCCGGGACACCGCGGGCACGGCGGCCCGGAGGTCGCAGAACAGGCGGTGGAGCTTGTCGCGCCGGTTCCGCTCGGCCTCCACGTGGCTGACGGCAGGCAGGCGCCCCCCGGCGCCGGTGCTGCCGCGCCCCCGCCTCGCCCCCTCAGCTGCCGCCGCCGGCGGGTTCCCGGACAGGGCATCAGCGGAGGCCGACGAGAGCGAGCCCCCGTCGCCCCAGACGGCTCCGTGTTCCACTTCCACCAGCTGAGGCTGTTCCTGCGGCTGCACGTTGTCGCCGGCGCTGTCCATCATCAGCCATTGCTCCGGAACCTCGGTGTAGGGGAACTCGAGCACAAGGTTGCCGCCGTTGCCGGCAGCGGAGATGAAAGAGGCCGTGGAGGGAGGGCCGCTCGAGGAGGTGAGACGGGCATGCTCATCCATGGAAGAATGTCACGCAACTGAACGTCGTCTGAACCTCACTCCCCTTGCTTGAACAGGCACACAGTAGCGCTAAAAATGGCACTTGTTGCTGTTTCACTTCCTTTTCAACAGGTATATTGGATGTTCAAGGTGTCTGGATCATTAAAAGCAGTGGCGAACGCAGAGTGTACCAGATAGGGGCCCGGGCTCATGTATCCCTCTCCCCTCCGCTCTCTACTCCCCCTTCTTCCTCTCTTTCATCAATTAGGAAAAATCATAGAGGTCCCGGACCAATGCTAGTTCACGAAGATCGAAATCACATGGACCCCACTACTATAGAATTGATTTTTGGGAGCTCCTCATTTTATTTTTAGAAGCGGTTAGAAATTTGAGACGGTCTATGCTTCCGTTGTATCTTAACTATGCACAATTATGTACTTTGGTTGTAATCGTTTGGCTGTAATCGTTAAGTCAGACTCTATACTGCTTGAATAAATGTGTTAGTCTCCTATGACTAGCATTTGTATCATGAGAAATCAGATGCACTTCGTGATACCATTTGTAGAAAGTGAAACTAAGATGCTGTTCTTTTTTTTTTTTTGTTGCAACGACTTGTGTTGCAGCAGAGCTTCTATACAATGTGGGCATACTGACAATGCCTTTATATATATGATCTACAACTCTTGAGACAGGAGCACAAAATCAAAAGTTGGCAACCAAGGTAGGTGTAGTACATACTTGGTAAGAACCATATGCAATAGGTAATAAAAATTCAAATAATCGAATAGCCAGCACCCCACACCCACACCCACACCGGGCTTGTTCAATTGCAAGGGGATTGAGGGGCATTGAATCCATTTCTATTCAAATTTGACTAGGGAGCCAAGAGATTTACCCCTTCAATCCTCTCCAATACTTTTGCAACCGAACAAGAGATTAAAGATGTTTAGAGAGGCATGGAAGACAAGCAGTGAGACCACACACGTTTGCCACTTACTCCATACAACGGCGGGAAAGAAAAAAATTCCTCGCATATGTGCCGAGGGGGAAGTAGCTCCACTCAGTACTGCAACGGGACTCGCTGCCATTGTCATGTGGGTCCCACGCGGGGCGGGCCAGTTGGTAGGGAGCCGAGTCTGGCTGCAGTACTGCAGCCGAGGCTCATCCGCCGCAGGGTAGGTTTCTCGTCATTTTGTCAGTGGGGGTCCTATATATGCGCTATATACACATCGATTATATATTCATACGATGAATTGTTAGTTTTTCTTAGTGACATATTCCCTCCAGGTCCGAATTAGTTGTCGTTTTGGACATCGACACGGTCTCGAAGATATAAATTTGACCAATGTTTTTATTAGAATATAAATAAATATCATAAAAAGATTATACTTTTATAAAAGTGCTTGTTAAGACAAATCCATGTATATGACTTTCAATATTCAAAACTCAATAATATAAAAGTTATACATAGTCAAAGTTTAAAAAGTTTGACATTTCACTTTTCTAAAACGACAACTAATTCGGACGTGGAGCGAGTATATATAAAAAAGTTTCCTTTTTATAAGAACGTGCTAGAGACTTAGAGTAGAGACAGTCGGGACGTGTACGTGTAGGATCATCAGCTATTAAGGCCAGAAGGGGCACCCTGCAGCAGTGCAGTAGTACGTCGGTTGAGCGAGAGGGGTGACTTTGAAACAGGAGTGCCCATCTCGCTTGTTTCCCCCTATCGATCTGAAACAAGCTAGTACTCCAATCAGCAAGCTGGTGTTTGTCGACTCTCGAAGCAAAGGATCTGTCGGAGCAAAGCACGCAGCGTTTGTCGTCTCTGTGGCGGCAGCAGCAGCAGCAGCAGCAGCAGCAGCTGAGGCTCCGTCAATGGCAGGCCGGGAGCAGATGGTGCAGTGGTCCTCCTACTCCTGCTGCTGCACGACGACATCGTCGATCGTCGTCCTCTTCCTGATCAAGTGGTCATGTTCCACGAGCCAATATTGCTCCGGCGCCGGTCCGGCCTCCGGCAGGCGCTGCCGCGCTGGGATCGCCTCGCTTGAGGGCCGGGCATTCAACTCGATCGTGTGCCTGATTGGTGGTTCTGATCTTGCATGCAGATCGATGCGTGGCAGACCACATGTGAACAATTATTATAGGGCGCGCTCTCTCTCTCTCTCCGTTTCTCCCTTGTCCGAATGCTTTATGTATTAACGGGCCGCGTGTTATTGATTTGTGGGGGACGGGCTGCCAAAACTGGGCGTCGCCGATGACAAATAACAATCACAAATCAGCTAGCTATATATTTGACGTCCAGCTCTGCTTTTTTATTCGTGGAAGTAAGAGAAACAAAGGAGAGAGAAAAGCTAGTGATTCTCTCTTCGCTATGCTCGCATGGGGTACGAAGTGCATGGCTTTTAGGTTCCACCTGTGTCCATCCTCCTTCGCGCATCCTTCCCAACTCTACTCTTACTGTCACGCCCATCAATTGGATGTGATTCCACTGCAAGTAATCTAAGCTGGCCAGCTGAGCTAATGTTAGAGGTGTTACATTGATGCCGCTAGTCATTTCTCTCTTCTATCTTGACAACTACTCCATCATCTTCCCCTTTAATTTATTTACCCCCTTGCTAATTTGATGATGGAAACTAGATTCGTTCGCAGCACCCTGAATAAGAAATCTTAAAAAAAAGCTGCATGAGAAGATACACTTCGATCTTCATCCCACATTTTTGTTTGGCGAGAAGCAGGGGGGCAGCTAGCGAATCACCTGAAGCTACGGATTTGTTGGTTGGCGGGGGGTGCCGAATGCGCGGATCGATGCCGTGTCCATTATAAAAAAAAATGTTAGCTCTAGAGGGCTCTTTTCTTACGCTGAAATAGGGAAATAGGTGGCTGGAACCTGGAGACGGCTCATTAATTTGTTGAATGCGCCAAGACGACATGGCATATTGCATGTCCATCCATGGACGCCGGCCATACCCAGTGAACAAGCCCAGATGCATCTCATCTTTGACTTTTTTAACAATCCACTGCTAGGGGCTTCCGCTCGGCTGAAAATGCGTGTGTTTTTTTCAAAGTTGGCTGCTGGACACTCATAAGATGTTGATTTGCTGGCGGATACCGCGAAAACGACAGGTTACCGGAAGACACCCCCGCATCGGGTAAATTTGCTGAAGACACCGGCTGAGGAGATGAGCGGAACACGATGAAATGTCTGTAATACCCTCGGCCCCACTTGTCATCGTCTTCTTCTTCTCCCCTACTTCGTCTCCCCCACCCACGCCGCAGAGCCTGTTCCGCCCACACCGCCGGCCTACTCCGCCACTCGCATGCATCGGCCTTGCCGCCTGCCGCTGCCATGCACCTCCACCATGTGTCGCCTCCGGCGTGTCGTGTCCTCTGCTGCGGGCTCCTCTGGCACCAAGCGAGCACCTCCGCCTTGTGGCGCCTCGCCCTGCCTCTCGCCTGCGCGCTACCGCAGGTTCCCTACTCCCGCCTCCCAAGCACGCCAGCGGGCCCGCCCTTGTTCTTGCCTGCCTCCGGTTGACGTGCTCCCAGACCGCGCTACGGAGGCGACTGACGCGGTGGGTCCTAGAGCGTCTTTTCTCGGTGTCACCATGCACGCACTTCCGCCTCAGTGCGCCTCATCCTGTTTCTCGCCTGTGCACTGCCGTGGGCTCCCTGCGCTCGCCTCCCAAGCACGCGCGGTGGGCCCGCCCCTGGTTCTTGCCGCCGCCGGTTGACATGCTCCCACCGCGCGAGGGAGGCGGCCGATGTGGCGGGGTCCCAAAGTGTCTGCGCCCGGAGCTCATGGCGGCGATGCGGCAACGCTTGGGGCGGCTGAAGGCGATGGAGCACGCCACCCCGTGAGAGAGGTAGAGGCAGAGCACACCGACAGAGGGGAAGGGAAGCGGTTGCTAGCAGCAGCACGAGGAAGGATAACTGGCATGTGGAGCCAGGGGCAAAGAATACATTTTCTAGCCTTTCTCTCACCAACTCAGACAAATAATCATATTATAGTCGTTGCGGTGTCCATCAGCAAGTTGGCAAGGTGTAGGCATGTCCACCAGTCAATTTGTAATCGTGCGGTGTCCTCCAGCAGCTCGACATCATTTTCAGTGTCCAGCCGCCAATTTTGTCTTGGTCCAAAACTTCTAGCAAACTAAGATAATGAGCGAACGGAGACCTTTTCGAGGTTGAACGGATGACGGCAGTGTTTGTCTATCATTGTTGCAAGTTGTCACTAGGGTCCTAGTTACTCAGGCTCTAGCCTCGGAGTTGCTGTCCGATAGGATATCTCCTTCTGGATGCGCTTGGTGAATTTGCATTCTGCCAATAGATGATGCTCAACTCAGGCGAAAGTCAATAGAGTGGTGGGCTGGATTGGTCCAACCCTTCGCCCGGAGGCTATCAGATGTCCAAACATCATATGTCCAAATACGGCTCTATATTGCAAGCCAGCTAAAAAATTTATATTTCGGTGGTGCCCACACTAGTCAAATCCGTAGTACAAGATTTTAATTTGGCATATTTTATTAAAACAAATGAATTACATGTGGAGCCCATCTGTCGTTGAGTAATTTCTGCAGTAAAGCACTAAAGCTTGCAAATGAATATTCATTTCGGAAAGAGTACTTCGCTGCATACGTAAACCATACGCCGGCCGGATGCTGTCCATCGGCCATCAATGATCCATTTTCATATGTACGACTGTTGGTCCAATAGTCCAATACTATGCATCTATAAATACAGTATTTGCGGCCGTATTTCCTGGACACTATGCAAGAGCACAAGCACGTTACGAGTACATGCAAGCCTGTATTCTGGGCCCAGTCACCGTGCATGTGCATGTGTACAGGAATCTTCGAGAAGATAAGCATCTAAACGGCTTTGGAGAGGATAAGCTATCGTTCAAACTCGAGTCGCCCGGTCATCCCTCGTCCTCGGAGCCGCCCGCAAGAAGCGTTCGCTCGCCAACGACTGCAAGGCGGCGCCGCGCTCCAATGAGTCCCTTGACTGCCAACCCTAGGTTTGGCCTATAGAAGGAGCAGTTGCCGTCAGGCTGCCGCAATACAGAATGCGCACAGGCACACACGCGTAGAGCCGCCAGCTGGCTGCTCGTCTCCTACCTCTGCCATGGTCATCCTCACCACATCCACGTACACACACATACACGTCCTGCTTGCCGGAGATCACATCGGAGTCATCGCTTTGGCCAATGTTAATGGTAAGACCCGCGGCGGCATCTGCACCGCCCCGTGTTCATGTATTTTGTAGGGCATCGGCGGGAGTGCGCGTACTATTGCCGCCGGTGCCGGTGCCAGTGAAGAGGCCAACGAGAAGCAATATCCCCCGTGTCCATGGCGTCCGTGCAAGATGAAGTAGCAGCAGCAGTTTATGCAGTATGTACGTGCAGCGGTAGATTGCATGTGGTGGCCAGCACAAGATCTACAGAAGAGTCAGGCCTTGACCAAAAGATGGGGCCGCATTTGTAGCAGTAGGTGTATCATGTATGTGAGGGAAAGGTAGTAGATCATGGTTGATCAGTACAGGATTGATGTACATGCAGGAGGAAAGATTGAGTCAGAAATAGCCTTTGTCAGGGACTAGTGGATGTAGGTCAAGATCCATATGTGGGAGGCAAAGAGTGGCGCCATCAGTGATGCAGCCCTCGGTTTGATTTTACAGCTACAGATAAGAAACAAGTGCTGGCCGTGGTACAGCTACAAAGAAGCTAGGGCAGAGGTTCAGCTCACACGTCATGGGAGGAAGCTAGCTGATTTAGTTTAATGCACCGGCCGCAAGATGAAGCAAAGAGCGGTGGAGCAGTAGGCAGAGGTCACCGTATGCATGAACACAGAGGGTCATGGCAGCAGCAAGCAGCGATTTCAGTCGCAGCAGCTGTACGTATTCCATAGTGCTATTCGGCTATTCGACTTTGATTATATTAGAAGTAGGCTTTGTAATTTCCTGAGCCAAGAGTGCACTTGCCCGGACGTATTTAAGTGCTATACGATTAAGCTGAGCTCTGTCCTAATTTGCCCAGATGTATTTGAATTGCTATAATCGATCTAAGCTTCCACAATTTCTAAGATGTACTATCCCACCTCTGTACTTGTCTTGCAATTTTTTCAGTTGTAAACATATATGAGAGGACCCTCAAAGGTTTAGTATTGCTCGTTAGTATATATATGCTTTGTAGAACAGGCTGGCCGAGGCAACTTTGAATGATTCGTACAATATCAGATAGAAAGTGTCCAGGCTCTAAGATATTGTGAAGCCCACCAAAGCCCGTCGGTGAATGCACTGTAGATATAAATTTCAACGGCTTGCAGAAAGCAAGGCAGTTGGCACTAATCGTGTCTTCCTCAGAGGTAGTCTAGCATGGCAGTATGAAAATTCAGAAAAGAGCCATTGAGGCATTGTATGTTAGCAAATGAATATAACGTGAAATGTTACATGACATGAGCATGGTCCCTGTTGATCGTGTGCCCTTTGTCACAACTATTTGGCATGTGTTCTCTATGTAAGCAAGCACTGGAGCACCCTGCCTCAGATGATTAATCAGTCAAAGGTTTTACTTAGCTCCTAGTTGTGTTAACGTCAGTAGCAGGAGCAAAATTGCAAAATGCCACCGGTAATACCCATTAGACTAAAGTCTTTGTTGATCAGAGGTCGCAGTGCCGGCCGTTTAGTTTAGTCCATCAAATCAGCTTGAAGATATATGGCAGAGGGTACTTTAGCTCGTTTAGGCAAGATGTAAAGCAGGGTATCATCCAGAGTGTGTTAGCTCTGAATAAAGCAACCAGTTGATTCTAAAAATTGCAATCCTAACAGAAAACCATTTTAGTGAAGTTACATAATGATTGTTTGAGAATTCTAGTAAAGTTCCGAGTTTCAAAACAGGTCATTGACCGCTGCCATTAGAGTATGTGCTTGTCTTCATATGTGCTCAAAACCAAGTATAAGTAACTGTTAGCCATATCAATGGGTTTGTAGAAAAATCATAATCACACTTCTTGACCGATGAGGCTAGAAGAATATCGCTACCATTACTTAATTTCCATGATCAACGAGGCCGGAAATGTTTTATCCTGACCGAGGCTGGACGTCAATTTGTTCATGACCGACAAGGCTAGGAGACATTTTCTTTTGGTGAACAAAATCAAGTCCGTGACATTGTTGTACGTATGCTCGAAATTGTGCTCGATAGGTAGATCCACTCGAGTGCTTGATAGCCAAATCAAGGGAATCGAAGATAGCTACATCCTAGCTAAAAATTAAAATATGCATGATTGTACCCCTATAAACTACACTTCATAGTGTCCACCAATGTAGAGAGCCTATAGGTCATATCCTGTCGAAACTTGACTATGAGAAAGCCCGTGACAAAGTAATTAAGCTTAGGAGTTTCTGGCGGATGTCCTATAATGTACTTAGAAGCTTTTGTGCCACTTTGGATCAATCAGATTAAACAAATCATGAAGGGAGGCTTCGTGGGACGACCTTAATTGGATAAGTCACCAACTTCTTCAGGAGCGGGAAACGCCTTAGGCAAGGTACCACCCTCCCATTGTCTACGAACTGCATACTTTAGAATGCTAGCTGGAAAAAGCTTCTATCAACAATAAAATGAAAGGGCCTGCTACTGAGAGTTTAGATATAGAGGTGTTATCGCTCTGCAAATATGCTGATGATACACTTGCTATACTTTTCCTCAGCAGATAGGGACAAACTTGAAAACTTAAAGTGTGCTGGCATGCTTTTAGAAAGGCAAATTTGTTCCCGGATATCCAAAAACTCGTGGATTTGGCCATTAGACATTATAAAAGCTAATATTTGCAGGGTATCATTATAAATCCATGAATCTTTGCTAGTAGGCACCGTGTCCATTAAAATATTCATTTTTAGGTTTTGGGACAAATAAGGTGGGAGAAATAACCTTTGTGCCCTGACTTCAACGGTTCAACTATACTCCATTCTCCCCCTCCCCTCCCTCCACCGTCACTGCCATATTCTCCTCTCCTCTCACGATGTGACAACCCCACCCCTGTGACGGCCCTCATCGGCCCCTGCGAGCCACAGCCGGTGCCTCCCCTCTCTCTGAAGGTCTCCATGGCTCCCCGCCGCTGCGCTTTATCCACGCTGCTGGCTCCCTCACCCTCCACACCGCTGGCCTGATGCATGGTGCCCTGCCATGTCGCTTCCTTGGTGCCCCGACTCGGCGCTTTCTCCGCGCCGCCGGATTCCTCACCCTCCGTGCCACTAGTCTCCATGGTGCTCCACCGCGGCGCTTCCACCTCGCCGTCGACCTCCATGGCTCTGTGCTGCGGTGCATGCTCGCCACCGGCTGCCTTGTCCTCCGCGTCGCTGGCCATACGCTCTCCATCTGTCATGTCGGTGGTGGGAGGGGAGGAGGAGACAGGAGTGAGGTTGAAGACAGGGGCACAAAGGTCATTCCCCCACCTGTTCTGTACCAAAACCTGGGTTTAATGAGCGCAATGTCTACGAGCAAAGATCCATGAATTTATAATGGTACCCGGCAAATATTTGCTTTTGTGGTGTCAAATAATGGCCAAATCCACAAGTTTCGGTTGTCAAGGAGCAAAACTTGCCTTTCAGAAAATATATCTCTTTAATAAGGATAAGGTATAGTAAGATTGAGGATATACTCCTAATTAATGGATGGCCGCTCATTGAGGATCGAGAAGCACTACTGGTAGAGCTGAAACTCGCCTGCGCGCTTGCACCTCGCGGACTACTGCGCCTGAGATGTAAAACCAAGACGTTCTAATCCCTAACATTATTTTGAACTTTGTTTACATCTTTGACCTATTGCTTGATGCTGAGCATGATAGAGGAAAAATCTGACTGTAAGCTCTAATTAAACCGATGATGATTCATGGTTCTGTTGATAATAGAGGGGTCCTCTCTTAAACGCTAAAAGATCTTGATCATGCATCAAAATTGCCATACATCGATGGGTGGATGCAAAGAGTGTGCTATCCGGCCGGTGAACCCATATACAGGCTAAATGAATTGGGTTGCGGCGTTGCGCAACGCACATTCCTACCCATGGTTCCAATCGCGTAAACCAAATCCTTGTGAACAAGGCTTGGGTTTTACCCGCAGAGGCCACGTACCAACACTTGCCCCACCAAATCAGTTTGTCGGTCTTTGAAGAGATAGATTTGCTTTCTCTCTTTCCAAGTAGTTACTCTCTAGCTACCATATGCTGAGATTAAATAATGGTTATTTGGTATCATGTAACCAGCATATTTATTGATTTTGTACATGCGAACATTGATATATACACAGTTAATTTAACCCCAAATAATCTCCAGAAAAAAGAATGGGGAATTAAGGTACATGTAATGGTTGATATTACATACCCTTTTCTGAATGGTGGCCTTGATATATACACATTGGTCCTCCCTCCAGGTCCGATGGCAATATATATTGACATATACTTGATTACTTGTTTAGCTAGAAGAAATAATATAGGTCTGTCTAGGTATCATAGGACAGATTTTAGATGCTCGATACCTATTGACAAATTTCTTCATACTAATCATGTGAGATTTTTAAATGACCCAATTTAGTTAAAATAGAACATATAATATCCATTACTATGTGGATTTTTTATCGTAAAATACGGGGCAGAAGATTTGTAATAAATGCTACAATTTAGGGATCCATATGTTATACAAATATAAAACGATCGAATTACCAAGACAAATTGCAAAACAAATACAATTTAGATAATATAAAAATAAAGTTACATTAGATTGCTTGGTTCAATTGAGTAATCCATATGTGACGCAAGACAGAATGATCTAACTAGACACAAAAAGGAATAAACTAGAAGGCAAAACATAAAAAAAAAACTTAACACAAGACAAAGTAATGAATAAAGAAATGTAAAACAAGTACAACTTACAATGCTAGAGCTAAAGTGAAATTAACTTGGTATGAATTGAGTAATAATTCATATGTATGTGTAAAATAAAATGATCCAACTAACCACGGAAAAGATAACACACTCAAAAGGCAAAAAGACATAATGAACTAATTAACACAAGACAAGGTAATAATCAATAAAATGGAAAAATAAATAAAACTTACAATACTATATAGAGCTAATGTTACATTAGTAACTTGGTATGGATTAACTAATCCATATGTGATACAAAACAAAATGATCTAATTAACTACAAAAACTGTAACAAATTAAAAAAACAACCATCCGTACCAAATTACAGTTCTTTTAGCCCCCTTCTCTCTGTCGAAGTCTAGATAGATGTTGTGATGAATCTCTCTCTCTCTATATATATATATACACACACACACAACATATAGGAAAAAATAAATGAATCAATTCAAACCTAAAAGGAACTATAATTTGGGACGGAGGCAGAACAACTTACAAATACTAAAAAGCTAATAAAATTACATCAATCAGATAGTATGTGAAAAAGAACACATGCCAATGTGCCCACCACGAAGCTAAACAAGTTCACAATCTGATAGATTTTGTTGAAAATTTAAAAATGTCTGAACAAACTTGAAGTATATGAAGTATGAATACATATCTCAATACACAAATTGAAGGGCGACAATATCTTTCACAGTTTTTCTTCACAAAATTAAACATATCTGGCGATAAGCACATGCAGGCTGATTTGGCGCCGGAGCAAATGCAGCGCATGCATGCAAAGGGGAAGCAGGCCACAGCCACAGCCCCCAGAGTCCCAAACACGAGCAAAAAGAGCGTGCGCTGTGTAGTAGCTTCAATTTATTTTGTGACGGGTCGTAGTGCTCCGTCTATATTGCAGCTAGCTAACCTGCAGCCAGTGGAGCAAGGCCGCGCGGAGGCCGGCCTCGTGCCGGAGCGCGGCGGCCGGCACGTCGACGACGGCGTCCAGCACGGTGACGCCGCCGACGCGGCACACGCACGCGTGCTGCACGGGCAGTTCCAGGGAGCGGAGCGCGTCCATGAGGCGCGCGGGGGCGTGGCGCGCGGCGGTGGTCAGGCGCAGCGCCGCCGCCTCCGGCCCGGCCATCCGCACCTCGAGCTTCTCCTCCATCAGCCTGCTGCCGCCCAACGGGTATGAAGCCGTCATGGTGGTGGGGGCGGAGGCCAGATCCACGGCGGCCTGCCTCTGCCTAGCGTTGGCCTCGAGCTGGTCCACGCGGCCCCGCAGCTCGGCGATGTAGCGGGCCGCGTCGGCGAGGAGGGACGCCCTGTCCATCCGGGACACGGTGGGCACGGCGGCACGCAGCACGCAGAAGAGGCGGTTGAGCTTGTCCCGCCGCTGCCGCTCCGCCTCCATGTGGGTGACGGTGGGGCCTTCGGTCCGAGGCCCTTGCTTCCGGCCCCTTCTCCTGGCCACCGGTGGCGGTGGTGAGCTATTCCCAGGAGACGGCTCGTTGTTATTACCCGCCGAGCTGGCGCCCCCGTCGCTCCACACGGCGGTGTCGTCGTCATCGTCCTTCAGCCATTGCTCCAGGACCTCGAATGGGACGACGGCGTCGTGGTCGCCGGCGGTGAGGGAGGCCGGGGAGGGAGGGCAGCAGGAGTTGGAGGGGAAGAAGAACTCGTCCATTGTCAGTTGCTGCTGGGGTGGGGTTCATGACTTCATTCATGGGTTCTTGCTAAAAAAGGCAGATGTCGTGGTTGTGGTTGCACACACGCCCCATCGACACTCCTAACGAAGTACAGTATCTCGTCTATCTGACGAATGGTATGCATAACATTTTTACGTTAAGAAGCTCACATTTGTACCAATTTTGCTGGGCAGCAACAGCAAGGTAGAGTGGTTGACAGAACAAGACGGCACAAGTGGGCAACTGGATGGAATAACAGACAAGGATTGTGCAACAACGAGGAATCCGAGGATTCAGGGGCGTGCATGGCCATTCACCATTTTCTCCGCGTAGTTATCAACAGCGTCACGTCAAATTTTATCTAGTAAAACTGCATCTTAGGTTTTACGTAGATGAAACTTTTCTCTCTTTCATAAAACTCTCACTATCTCTCATTATAAATACGGACCTTGCCATATCACCAAAAATACCAATATGTCGTAACACTTAATGAGAATAAAACTCAAATGAAATTCACACGGCGTATGAGCACAGTACCGTCGTATGAGCACAGTACCGTCCGGCAAATTTAGACAAGCTAATGCGGACGGGGCCTTTTTGTTTTTGAGGAGTGACATGGGCCCTCCTAAACAGTTCTTGTTTGTCGAATGTGGCCCATGGAGTTTGGAGTGGAACACACATGATTCCATTTTCCGTCATGAGGCTGATGGTGACGAGGCCACTTGTGGAGTAATTGTGGCACCACACATACCCTATTGCTTGAGTGGACATATTTATATTACTTCCATATAATGATAGTTACGTTTTATATTATGCGACGGAGGGAATAGCATATATATAGTTTCTTTTAATTTTTTTATTATTGTGCCGGTAGCTTCTAGCTGGTCCAAAGGTTTCATTATACATACTATGCGTAAAGCCTATATGTACCACTATAACAGAAACTCTAACTCGTGACTCCTATATGTAGACTAGTCATCGTCAAAGCTCTGCCCTCAAGGACTCAAGGTTAACAGAGGGGTATGGTTTTGAAGTTCTCCAAGGCTGCTCTTTCCTCGACCTTCCATCCCCAGCAGGGGGCCAGCTAGCAGTGGTGGTAGCGAAGGATCTCCCAACAAGGAGGCAGCTAGACGTGACAAGACTCTAACTGTGGGGGCAGGGGTGGGAAGGGTGGCAACGAGCGAATGGTAGAAACTAGCGCTTGGAGGGACAGATCAGCTCGCTATAGGGATACAAGTGAACCCAGCGAATGTTCAATTTTTGTCGGAGGCTTAGAGCTAGCAGTGGTCGTCGTGAGATTATAATGTTCATATATAGTTAGGGTCTGGGGTTATCTATTGCTGCCGCCTGCCGCAAAGTTTCGAAGGGTCGCTGACTCAGCAGTGCTGGTTGTATAGGCTGTGGGTGGGATATATAGCGAGGCGGCTGCCCGGCCGCTAGCTGCGGTGGCTGGCGTGGAGAACGGCAGAGGGGGCAGGGGCAGACGTGGTTGCCGGGGGTGAGCAGGGTATGCCATTTCAGACTGAATTTCAAACGGATTTCGACGAATTTCGTTTTCGTTTTGATTTGAAAACGAAATATCGATCGGAATCACTGGAAAACCGAACGGAAAGTTTGAAATCCTGTCGATTTTTCGTTTCTGCTCCTCATCGGAAAATTGCATCTCGACGGAATGGTTAACACTGGGGGTGAGGTGACCGATCCACGAAGTGGCCTGACATGATCGGTGGGATAGAAGAGGCACGCGAACGAAGACAGCAGATGTGGTTGATATTTAGACCGCAAGACCGTACCTAAGCGGTGAGAGAAACCATCATGTACTGGAAGACGCACACGAATGAACACTAAGCAGACTTCACAAAACCGTGTGCGCGCTAGCGGTCGAGCGAGGTGCTCCTACTCCTTCGTAACGTATTAATGAGATATGACAATTTATTCACCGTAACGACGTAGGCTTCAAGCACGCGTGTCGGTGTTGCGTGTATATATCCTAGTGTAAGGGCACGCGCGAACCGCATGTAGTTGTATCCAAAAGCTGTTTGGTTTGAGGCTACATTGTAAGAAATACAATTTTATGGGATATCAGAATGAAGCATAGATGTAATTGAATTGGACAGAGAATTCAAGCATGAAGCAATATATATTACAAGCAGGGATTATTCTGGTATAATAGGTGGTTTATATAGCCAACATACAACAGGAACAGAAAGTTGAAGTAATACAAACAAATATGTCAGTGGATGGTAAGGGCACCACAAGCCTAATAGGGTGCCGCTATTGTTCTACCCTAGGTACAGTAGGATGATTCCTTACATTGTAGTTCAAGTTGCATTTCCATGAGCTACTAATATGATAATACAGGAGGGTTGGACAGATTGGGCGAAGGAGGTGGCTGACTGGCTAATGTAATTAGGTTTCAGCGCAAATGCCAGTTTTATCAGATTCCCAACCTTGATCACCATGCAAATCTGTGATTTTGTATCAATTGTAGGTATATATGGTTGGAAATGCTTGCCGAAGGTTATAAACATGTGTCATATCCAGGAAAGAAGAGTTCATCGTGATCCCGGCCAGCTTTGTGAGCATTCTCCTGTGATGGTAAAGGAAAATAGCATGCTGCCAGTTAGATAGAGTAGCAATGAGTGCACATGCAGATGTAGGAAGGTTGGAGGAAGTTTACTGTGACAGCTTTCCCTCCAGCCCCGTGGAGAAGCTAGAAAGGGCCCTTCCATGCATCTTGATTCCTGAAGCATGCAAGGCTAAATGCAACGTAGAATGCAGGCCCAATATTTTCTTCTATGTGACTGGCCAGTGTATCTGCAGCCTGGAAAATGATAATAAATGAAAATGCGATAAGAAACACCAGCTGTATTATTTTATATAGGTATAATACATTAGCAAATACAATCAACTAAGTAGAACTTGATTCCTCGAGAAACATATGTTCTCAGCCCAAATAGCAGTAGAATAAAGTTAAGTCTTTCTGAAAACAAAGCTATGCTTCATACCACAATTCATGCAGAGCTAATCCTTGTCTTCAAGGTGTGAACATGGCCATATTGCTTTCTGACAAAATGGAGCATTAGTGATGATAGAGAGGGAAGCGGGTACCAAAGATCAATGCCTTTTTGGGTCTGCTCGGAGCAAATACATCACATCATATGCTATGCATCTCTATAGACAGCAAGGGTGAATAAAATGCCACCTGATTAATAAGCAAACATGCATGATGATGAGCACATGGAGGCCTTCTGACTAGCCATACCAGCACCACTCGATTTCTCAAAGAGCTGATAACACTACAATAGAAAAGAGATCCATGCATAGGCATCTGAACAACAGTAGTAGTCAAGGAGGCACCAAAAATCAAAACGTCAATTCAGTTCCCTCTCCCTACATATATATAGAAAAGTAAAAAGGTAGAAATCTTGTGTTCATATGTTTTTTGGGCGGCTGCCATGTCATGGTCAGCAATGGAATGAACATGCATAGGAAGACAATAGGTAAATATGGGCTCCATTTTTAGTAAAGAGTAGGCCTTCCTCCGCAAAATAAGAAAACATATAACATGTAGTTGTGTGTTTGCAGCAAAGAATAAATGATAGGCAAGAACTGCAAACATGAAACATGGAAGCAACAAACAAATGCTTAGATAAATATAGTAGTGCACCACACTAGAGATAATAAAAAAAGTTCAAAAATGCTACCTGTATAATCCAGAGGTATTTAGAAAAAGAAAAGAAAAGAACAGAACAGAAATTATATAGAAATCTGGTTCATTTTTTCCTCAAACTCTGCCAGCTGGTTAGAATTAGATAGAACATCCAGCTCAAAAGCCATCATCTCTGATGTATCAGGATCATCTTGGTTCTTTTTCTACAGAGGTAACATGTTCTGAAGGAAACAAAGGGCTGTGAGAGTGTAGCAATCTATCATAGGAAAAAACGGATCCTCAACTTGCCTTCACAACCTCAAACTCTCTATATACATTACAAACTAAATACCAGAAATTGGCCCGAGCCACGTTATTATTCTATTATATCGAACATTGGAAACAGCAATACGCTTGAGCACACAATAGGCGACTATAGAGGGCCACACATGTATCTATGCCTTAAAACAATAAGGCTATAGTGTAGGCCATGGACACCTGCTCCGTACTCTTGGCATACACATAGGCCCAAATTTTTGGAAAGCACCTACACGTAACCTGATAGACTATAAATATTCCTATCAAGGGACAGGAAAAACACAGGGATACCTGTCAATGCCATCCCAATAGACAGCCTTTTTAGTATAAACATTCACAGATTAATGGGAAGACCTAAACCTGAATGGTTGAAGCTAGGCATCCCTTGTTGGCCAACCATCATCACCATTGAGGGTGATGGTTCAGATTTGCAGGAATTCCAATTAAGCTATGCACTGTTGGTCTCAAACCTTCCAAAATGATAAGGAGCCTAAATCCAAGGTCAATCCAATTAAACGGTAGGCTACATTCCTTTTTCCATGACCTAAAATCACAAAAGTGCTCAGTATACTTTGCAGAAACGATGCATTTTATTGGATAACTAAGAGCCAATCGGATTTGAAGGCTATAATTTCCAATTTGGGGACTGTAACTTCCAATGGAGACTGTAATTTCGAAATAATAATAGAGCACTACGTGGGGCAGAGCTCTCACCAAGGCCGCACAGCGGACGCCCGTGCTGATATGGCAACCTTGCAGTCCACCTAGGTCTTCCTCTCAAGCTCCATGAACACACCTACAATCGAACCAAAGTCAGGTACCTAACCGCAGGTGAAGGAGCAGGCAGGAACTAAAGAATGCAAGGAGACCATAATCTGTCTCAATGATCATCCAGGACAAGAGATGGAAAACTCAGTCTAAAGCTGGAGGGAAAAAGAGATTTAAAACTGGAAATAAAAAGTAAGTGGGGAACCGATCAACAACAAACCTCCGAAGGATGCAATAAAATTTAGGAAAATAAGATGGTATTCCCTTCTCAATTTTTTAACTGTGACAACACACTGATAGAATACGGCAATCTAACTAAACAGGCATCAGGAAACTTAAAAACATGTACCTGTTGCCACAAAATTTAATCTTTATCGTAAATACTGCAGCTTAGCATAGAGACAATACTATTTCGACAAAGAAAATTGGGGGATATCACATCATGCATCTAAAGGTAATTTGTACCTAGTCATATCTCAGCTAGAAGAACAACATCATTAGCAACCAACAATTCCACAATTGTCACCTGCAAAAAAATAGGCATCATTGACGATAACACAAAGGTGAAAAGAACATAGGAGACGTATAGATCCACAACATTAGCTGCACAAGGAAGCAAAAGGAAATGAAGGAAAAGTGAACATGAGGAGGCAAGAGGAACGTGGAGAAAAAGAGGCAACAAGATGTCTACCACTATAGGCCTAGATCGATTAGAATATGAAGAATCGTAGCTGCAAGGTGGTGGAAAATATTATCAGGCAAAATTTGCAACCAGTGGCAGGCGGAAGAGGAGAGAAGTAGCCTCAAATCGAAATTGCTTCTGGGCAGCTGGCACTGCAACGGACACGTTCGGCTGTCCCAGTGTGTCGGGTTCTGCTGATGCCCGCGCGTTCACGAGCACCATGGTGCCTTCGGGCACGTCGAACCCGAGCACCTGCTACGGCCTCCCGCACCAGCACGTCAGCAGCAGTAGCACCATCAGTCCTGAAGGAGATGGAAGTTCGGGGTAGTGGCACAGCCTAACCTCAGGAGAAGCGTCAAGGTGGGGCCCTCCTTCCGCGAGTGAGAGGACACTGCCGTTCCACAGCACCGCGGTGCCGCCTCCATGGACGCCCAGCCGCTGGCCGGCCTCCGCAGGTGCTTGTTCGGCCTGAGATCGCAGATCCACAACCCCCAAAGGACGAGCATGGAGAGGTTGAAGGTCTACAGCCGCACGACGAGCAACAAAAGGAAGAGGACAAGCACGGGAGAGGGCAGCTCGAGCCGGGCCCGGCGTCGGCGCTGTGCCGCGGAGGCCGGTTCTGCTTTCGTCCGACGCGCACACCGCATCGAGCTGCCGGCCAACCGCCACCTCCGGCCCCGCTGGTCCAACGCGCACGGCGTGCCCAGCTCGTGGAGAGGAAGAAGACGGGCCCACGGATCCACAGCCCAGAAGACCGACAAGCAGCCCCACCTCCCGAATGCGCGGCGCAGACAGCCGGCACACCCTAGGCGCCCGGCGAGGAAGCGAAAACGGAGAGAAAACAAGGGAAAAGGAGAGGAGCACACCTAGATGAAGCGGATGAGCGAAAAGGAAGGAGAGGCTGCTCGCGGGAGGCGCCCTTATCCCCGTCCCGCCGGCCAACCACCCCGCCAGCAGCCCATACCGCGGACTGTGGCCAACAGGGCGCCGGAGGACGGATGCGCGCTGTGGCCACAGCGTCGAAGGACGAAGAGGAGGGAGCCCGTCCAGTGAGCGCGCGGCACCTCCACCACGCGCTGGCACACCCGGGCCCGTGTGGGCACGCGTCGGCCGCCCCCGGCGGGGGCCGGCGCAGCTGCGGCGGCGCCCGCCGAGCGGGCCCATGCGGAGCCGCTTTCGGGCGGAGCGGCGCGCCCCCGCTCTCCGCCGGAGCCGCTTCCGAACGAACAGCAGCCGCACATCTCGGCATCCAGCGGCCGCGGTCAGGGAGCGGGCGGAGCGCCCCTCAGCGGCCGGAAGCCCCAGGCCATTGCATGGTCTTAGATGCTGTGTGGTTACGCATGCATGGCGCAGCTCAATAATCGTCGATCAATGTGAAAGACGGTTTCCCTCTTAACATTTCCGATTGCAGTGTTTAACTCCCCATTGTAAAAACGTGGGCCATTAAAGCTATTCCCAGTGGGTAATATATCATACTAGTCAATGAGATGCCACGTAGGATTTTAAACTAATGTGACACAACGTTTAATAGGAGGGAGAAGAAAGCTTTGACACGATATCTTAGGCCATAGCACAAAATCTAATACCTTAGATCTATTTTTATAAACACAAACATCACCCTGGTTAATTACTTTAGACATTTATATATGGTACTGTGCATTGTGGAGGTTGTTTTTTTATCAATATTATATACTTTATCCTACAAGGCATTATTGAACACTATACTGTGGTACCTTGTACTGAATATAGCCTAAGGTAAATGAAATTGAGGTGGGGATTCTCTTCGATCAAGCAGTGAAATTGTGAAAGATGCATGTGCATACGCTGGTGGCGCAGCCATTAATTTCAGCTTTACCTTGGTGTTGTTGTCACGGACCATCCCGGTCGCCGGTTCCTCAATCATCTACAGACGCGCATATTCATGTCTGGTGCTGCGGCCTAGCAATTGTTAGCAAATCCACGGGTAAATAACGAAGATGATCAACCAAGAAACATAGAGTACGATAAGTAGATTTTTACATGAAAAATCATTAAAAACGAAGGAAAAACCATAGACACCAGCTAACCATATTTTTCACTGTACTTAAAGTGTTTATAGAAACACCGTACAAACGGCGGCAGTTTACAAGATGTCGATAATAATAAAAAAACTCTAATCACAGCAGCCTCCGAAGACGGACCTCCGCTACACTCTCAACCTGCCCATCTCAACGAGATTTGGATCCTAGCTCAACAGCAATGACGTCTTCTTCTAGATCTTTAGTCACATTGTTGTCATCATCTAAGTCTATCAATCACTACATACATACATGCGTGTCACGTTTTGGATCATTGATCGATCATCGCAGCGAGCGATGGCAGAATTTCAGTTTCTGACTCTTCTTCGTCGTGCCTCATGCGTACTGCCTCAGCGGCAGCGAGCGAGAGCTCCAGCACCTAATAATACCATATCTGCACACTCAGAGAACGCGCTTTGAATCTTTTGACTCTTCTTTAGTTTGTCAGAGAGAGATCCCTGTCAAAACCGACACGTTTTCGAAACCAAGAAACTAAAAGAATTCCCAGAAAAAAAAATGCAGCATTCCTGAGACAGCGAGCGAGGCTATAGCAGCTAGCTCACGAACGACGACGACAGAGCTAGCAGCGCATCCTCGATCGGCTCGAGCTAGGTGGACGACGACGCACGCAGCACGTTCGTCCTGGCCGGCCGGAGACGACGGAGCAGCCGCCGGCCACACCGCGTCAGCGCCACACTGTGTTCACCTTCTGCATCCGCACGGCCGGCCGATCCGGGCATCACGTTCTTCTGGCCCAGCGACATGATAGTATTGGAAAAGAGTCTGTTTACCTCCTAAGGCTGTGTCTAGCGGTGTCCTCATAATCCATGCATCATCACTGTTACAACACTGTTTTTTCTGAAGCATGACGTTTTTTCTCGAACTCCTGTAACATAAACATGGCTCCCTCAACTCTCAAAAACGGTTTAGATTATCCCCTACCCCAGTTAAAAGTGGTTTTCAGTGCAGTTTTAAGGTACATAACTCTTTTATTTCAAACATAAATTTGGTATGTAAGCATATGATAGTAAGATTTGAAACCACAAAGTTAATATCTTCAAGGTTTCAAACATTATTCTTGGAAATTAAACCTAAAAGTATATAGATAGGGCATGAAAAATCCAAATAAGATATTTCTAGCCTGTACATGCTAATCCCCTCCCCTCCCCTCCACCCCCCGCGTCACCCCCATAGGCTACTCGGGCGGATCCCGCGTCACCGTCAGCCGGACCTGCCCCACTTCCGTCTCGCCGCCACCGGAGCTCCCCGCCGAGAGGTTCGTGCGGGCGCTGGGATGGCGGCCGCGGCGGGAAGTTTTTACGTCTTTTCGTCTTCATCCGCTCCCTTCCCCTTCCTTGGCCCTCCCTCGCCGATGGTGGCCGCGAGCTCCCTGGCTTTGGCTCCTATGGCTTGGATTCGGCCCCTCTTCGCCGATTCTGCACCATGGCAGGCCTCGTTGGAGTGTGGCTGGGGGATGCCGTGGAGGTGCTTTGCGGGTGGCGACGGAACTCCTTCTCGCCTCCGCTCGGTGCCAGTTCCGACGCCGAGCTTGGGTGTGGTGGGCGATGTGGCGCGCAGCATAGGGGTGCCCCTCCGCGGTGCGACGCCGGGTTCGTCTGTAGCGTGGCGCGGCGATGGGATCGCGCAGCGGTGATGCGGCGTGGGGATGGCCCTGCGCGACGAGGCGGCGCGGTGTAGCAACGGCGTCTCTCAGGCGATGAGTGCGTCTGGCGTAGGGATAGCCTCGTGCGACAATGTGGCACGGCATTGGGCTCACGCGGCTGCGACGCGGTATGGTGATGGCGTCTCTTTGGCGGTTGTTTGGGCGCCATGGTGGTGCCGCGGGGTTTCCTCCTAGCCCCTGCTTAGCGGTGGTTATTCTGGTGTAGGACATCGTCGGAAGATGGCACATGCGACATTGATGTTGGTGGCCGTGCTTGGGTGACCTTTCGGTGGCTGAGTTGTAGAGGTTTGGAGTTCCGGTTGTAGATTGGTTGTGCGGTGTTCATGGGGCAGGGCGACCTTGCTCTTCTTTTTGATAGAAATTTGAGAAACAGATCCTCATCTTGGTGGCCAGAGACGGATGTGGCAAGGCCCCCATGAGAGTATGAAGTCCAGCGGCATAAGCGGCGAGGGCCCTGTGTGTGGTGAGACGGCCTCGCAGGACCCTGGATCTGGTGTGTTTACTCCATCAGTTTGGGTGCAGGCTACAACGTCTCTATGGCGGGAGGTCTCGCATGGTGGTGGCCTTTTTGGTGTAGTGTGGTATGTGCCTCTTGTTTCACGGGTAGTTTTGAGATGTGTTGTGTGGCGGAACCGCTGATTTAATTCGGGCTAAACGCACATGCCACCTCTGGCCCGCAGTGCACTTAGACCAAACTAAACCCGGTCGTCCGTCGAGAGTCATTTGACCCCCGATAACACCAAATCCCAGAGGAACCGACATCATACACATCCAGCCCACGATGGAGCCACAACAGATACATCATCACAGGCAGTTGAAAGTAGCGCAATAATAGACTTAGTTACAAACCAGTTTTCAAATAAAGTACAGTTCTAGCATAGAGTTATAAAATAGCAAGTTCAAAAGTATCTCGCAGCGGAATATCAAAGTTCAAGGGTCAGGATAACATCTCAAAAGTCTTGCATTAAAAGAATCAACATCGAGCCCACCGATGTTACTCTTGTGCCACTCATGCAGATTCATCCTAGATGAGAGCATGCAACGCATACAACACATGTGCAAACCATAAACTCTATACCTGTGCTCAAAATGTGGGGGCAAACACTGGGTACTAATTACTCAGTAGGTTTTAATGGATTGGCTTACGGCTGACGCGAAGCTGTTTACTAACAAGTGGATCCTTAACCATTGATTTTTAAGCAATGTTATGATCAGTATAAAGTAATAAGTTTTCATCATTTGCGTATCCATCAATAGAATAGTAAATTGCAGAAAAGTAAACGTTTCAATACAAGCATGCGATATTCAAAAATCATGAGTAATAATTACAAAGTGTTTAAGTAGTTACTACGTTGCCCGTGTGCGTTATCAGCATTCCCACATCTGGTAGGCATTGACGATTCGAATCGATTTTAATTCCCAGGAATAACTATCATGCTAGGGGTATATATTTACTGGCCATCGCGTTCCAGCATACAGTCCCAATCTTACCCTGTCTCTTCCCAAGTTCGATTCACTCCCCCTAGCCCCCGGGTTTTGTCCCCATAGCGAGCCTGCTGACATCTCGGTCTCCCCGCAATGAGTATAAAGCTCCCCCAGGCCACCTTCCTCTCAACCAGTGGGTAGGAACGTGTCTCTGTGCTTCAGACGAGTCTAGGAAAGACTTCACCGGTCCCATATCCCGGTTAAACACTCTAGTAATGTTATGCCGAATAGCGGACGAGCCTTACACGACTTGGACAGAGTCCAATGTGCCTACCTTCCTCGCTAGGGTCACTGGCTTCTTCCAGAGCGTAGTCGGGCCCCTGCTGCTGGTTTTTCGGCTCCTGGTGCAGCTCCTCCTCGGGCTCCTCTATGATCGGCTGCCCCGGCGAATGTCCTTCGCTCGCGGGAACTATATGCATGACCAAGTGCAATTATGAACATGAGTAAGTACAAATGCTTGCTTATGGTGTAGAAGCGATGCGATGAATCGTGTTCAAGAAATGGAGTTATGTAATGCGACGCGATGCAGTGAAACTTGTGTAGTATTATGAAATCGTACAAACCATCACCTAACGTTAATTTAGCCTATCACGTAAAACAACATGGGGTGTGTAGCGATTTAGCATCCATTCATGTAAAACGACCGAAGCTTATTTAAACATCTATTTTCTATATAGCCAACTTAGCATTTCTAACGTGTATTCCAAAACAGTACCTATGACCTAAATACTCTTATGTTTCATCATGACCTGGCGTAGCACTTATTAAATATACTAGTTTCACATTTTCTATTATTCAATTAGATCTGCATTGTTTTTGTCATTTTTAAATCAGTGCCAAAACCCTGTATGCACAGGCTCAAGTCTCAACATTGAGCTACTCCCATGACCTAGAGTCCATATAAATACCATGAAGTTACGTAGAGCATTTTTTACTATAGCAACATTTTCTTAAGTTAGTTATATGCTTAAATACTAGGCAAAGGTAAAACAGTAATTAAACGGTCAATGCTAGGGCTACCAAAATTTATACAGAGCCTAGATTTGCTAGCAAAGCCTCTGTTGACGGCACTTAATCACGTCAAACCTTATACTGCAAGCGCACAATATCGTGGTATCTTTTTCCCAAGATGAGTATCTTGGGTTTTGTCAATCCAAGGATAATTATGTTTAAACTACTATTAATCTAATGTTAACTTAATTACTAGCTAATTCTAATAGATCTAAAGAAGCTTTTAAAAAAAAGATTAGAACTACTTATACTCTAATCTACTCTCTAATCTATACTCTAAACTAAGTATAAAATGATAGATCAAGAAGTAGATTAAAACACGAGAACTATATGATTAACGTGGCAAAAGGATCCACAAGAGATATGAGACAAACAACTTATGAACTAAGAACCACCTTGATATAAGATCTAATCAACAAGTATAGATTAAGCATAAACATGATTGCTAAGGACTTACTCGAACCTTTCCCTGGGCTCTACTGTCACTAGTAACCAGGTAATCGACAAACTAGTAAATCGTAACCATCTCTAAGCATGAGCAGATTCAATCGACTAATTAAAGTAAAAAGATCTACTAAAATACATGAAAGCGCTAAAACACCTGGACAGGTAGATTCATGTTGGCAGTAAACATTGCAAAGCTATGAATAATAGAACATGCATAAACAAGAAGCTAAGTCTAAAAGACAAACTTTATTGATCAAACATGAAGGTTTTATCAAAGTAACATAAGAAGTACGAGAATGTACTCGAGATACATCAAGAACTTTGAAGCATAGTCGTCGGGATGAACTCGACGAAGAACATATCGAAAGATGAACTCGAAACTCCTCGGGAGGGCCCCAAGTCGGTCGACCACCAGGCCTCCTGCCTCCTCTTGCTTCCTCCTTTCGCCGAGATGTCCTTCTCACCGAGTTAGTTGATCGTAGCCCCCGAACTCTGCCCTAGACTCTCGACTTACAATGAATTGTGGAGAACAATTGTTGCCTCTCCCCTTTGGAGGCTCTATATTTATACTCCGGAGAGAGTCCTATACATGGAAGCTATTAGGTCGGTTCTAAGAGTCCTAAAACAACTATTTCCAAGTATATACAAGCTTCTAGAAGAGTCCCGATCGTCCATATACTCCTTTGCTTGGCGATGAAGTTTCCTTCCTTGTCCTTCCCGAAATAGGATTCTCCATATTATGTAACTTGTAGTATTTCGACCATAACTCTCTCATACGAAGTCCAAATAAGGCAAACTCGGACTCTAAATTGTAGAGCTCGAAGAGATCTACAACTTTGGTATTCAAACTTTCTTCATTTGACATCATTAAGGTCTCCGAATTAGACCCACAATTTGCTACTGTCATGAATTCCGAGAATATTTTAGGATTTAGTCCTCCAAGCAATCTTCATCTTCCAGAAACTTCTCATTATTGGGCTTTTATCCTTCAATTGGGCTTCAATTAACTCTTATTCCAAAGCTTGCTCATATTAGCATAAATCCTATCTCCGAGAAATCTTTAAAATTATATCAATTATTCCCTATTTTACTGCAAAAATCAATATTGCACAAAAACAAAGACCATTTTCGAAAACGGGGTTATTTGTTAGCAAAATAAGACTAAATCATAAGATTAACTCTTAAAGAGATATAAAATCATATAAAAATATAGCATAATTTTCGTCTAAATCTTGCGTCAACAACATCCCTACACTTAGATCTTACTAGTCCTCGAGCAAAAGATCGATAAAGAACTCAACTAAATTTAAGCAAATCCTAAATCATTACTTCTAAAAAATAATCTAACCTTAGAAATCACTCATATCATAATATGGGACTTTAAACTAATTTTCATGCATAGAGATCCCCACAAAAATTATCAAAGTCAAACGAATCATAGCAATACCAAAGTTTTCTTTCGAAATTATCAGAGAGGGTTTTTTGTTTGAAAAATTATAAAACTTCAAAAGATCAAGAAATTACTTATCCCTTTTGTCAAGCTCTGAAAAAGGCACTCTTTATAAGTGGATATCCTATAAAATTCCACTCTCTTTCTCTCATCTCACAGGAATATATGAGAAGCTTGGTAAAGGATTTAGCAAAGCTACTCATTTTATTGTCTAATTAAGATATCTCTCGAAAGATCATTCAATCAACTTAAATTATCTTGGTCATCGAAATAAGAGAATAAATATTTATATAAAGAGACAAGGAAAAATAAGATATAGATAGTGGACATGTGCAATAATAAATGAATTGGAATAAATTCCGGAATTTGCACATGGTTGGAAAAGTGAAAGTGTTTTGCTCATTACACTAATAAGATGATAAGATTTTCTTTCTACCTTTCCAAAACTTTTCTAATTCTACCTTTTTCTTCCTTCCCCTTTCTCCTTTTCCTAATTCTACTATCTCTCTGTTTTTTTTCGACCACTTGGTCATTTTTTCTCTCCCTCTCTCTCTTTTTTATTCTATTTTTTGATTCTGTTTTTTACTTGGCGCCGCACGCGCGCGCGTGTGTGTGTTCTTTCTCTCTCTTTTTTATTTGGCGCCATACCCTCACCCTCCTTTTTCTCCTATTTATAATTTTATAAACTTACTCAATTTATAAACTAATGAGCAAAAACTTTACTTATATAGGTGAGGATAAATAATGAGAGGAAGGGTTTATCGGATAAAAGAAATTGCTCTAATGATATAACCAATTGGAAAATAATATATAGGCTAGCAAAAGATGAAATGTAGATGACCAAGATTATTCAAGAGATCAAAATTTCTAAAGGGATCAAACTTAACTAAACTCACATGAGAAAACTTGCTTATAGACTGGCTTTCATAAACTAAGTTCTACTAGGAATTTTGACTCTCTCTTAACAAAGGGGTGTAAAACTTGATCAATGAAGAGAGGTTTTAAGAAAAAATTAAAGACACCTCTAATCTTTTTCTTAATCAAAAACTTTGGCAAAGCTATGAAACATAATCCTCCAATAAAGATATGGGTTATGCATTACTAATTAATCTAGTAATCTCCACATTAATCAAATCATGAAAACTAAAATAGGATTAAATATCAAACTAAAAATAAAGAACAAACTTAAATAAAGCGAGACACTTATTCAATCTCACACTTTATTAATATGTATGTTTTAAAGACGTTACATAGACTCAATTAAGACACGAATATAAAAGATAACAACTCTAAATAAAAACTTGTTAATAAAGACTATATAAAACTTATTTATTCTAGACGTTTTATCAAACGATTTATTTATGAACGGGGAAATTCTACTTACTTTCCCACACTTAGACTAAACAAAGACTCCTAATCCTCGTCATCATACTAGTGCTCCTCATCCACTGGATCATCAAGAGGATCATTTCTGATTGCACGATAAACTTCATATGGATCCTCCTCTTCGTCCCCAGTTGGATCTGGTTGATATCCTCCTCCTTCTTGTTTTGTCATGTGGTCCCAGATAGAATAGAGAGTGTCGCTTTGCCTCATGCATGTAGCTTGAAGAGACTCAACTTGCTCCTTCAGGTTGATGATAAATTCAGTGACATCCTTACGAGTTTTCTCTATTCTTTCCTCAAGTCTTCCCTCTAAGTCTTCAATCATTTCAACTATGTTGGCATAAATGGCTTCTCAACACACGGGGCAGCAGTTCACTTCATATGTTCCTCCTATGTGATAGGTGTTGAAACGAGGAACGAGATAGACAGAGCTTACTTCCTCTAATCTTGGGCTTTCTCTGTGGTTGCTCTCCATGGATTGATCTTGACTAGAGTTGATCGTACCTCCTGAGCTTACTGATGACTCTTGATAGTTGACTTTTGGCATCCCTCTAATTCTTCTGGACCTCCTATTCTTCATCTCCTTCGGTTGAATAGATAGCTTTGCTAAATTCCCTGAAATTCCATGCTTTCTGACGAAACTACGCACCCTCGCCTCTTCCTCGTCATCAGAGAAGACAACTTGCGAAAAATTGCCACGAGATCCGCGAAACAGGGGACTGGTGGGCCGAGCCTGCCCATCTTGGTCGGCCGACCAAGCCTCTTCTTGCCTTGACTCATCCTCCCTCTTCACGAGCTGGCTCTCCATTGCTTCAGAACTTGTTGTGGCTTGGATTGGTTGTGTTTGGAGTTGATGTCTCATGGCTAGGGTCTGCCCTTGGCTTTATACTCCAGAGATTCGACAGGATTAGGAAACAAAACGAGGATTCCAATCCGAACTCTAACTCTATCTGGTATGGAAATCATCGGAGACTTCGCTAGCAAAATTTACTGTCGAATATTAAAGGAATAAATAGAAAAAGCATAGATCCGAGGACCTAAACACAATTAACCGTAGATTCCAGGGACTAGAACACTAGATCTATGAGACTCAATACACAGTGCGGTGGACTGATTCATAAAAACAAAAAAACACAGGGGCTATATCGCGAAATGGGTCATCTTCCCCCTCCCTGCCGCGAGGGGTCCAAGTGGGAGAGGAGGCAGCGGGGGTTCTTACCCCCAACTTGAATCGACGAATGCGGCTGTGTGGGGGTAGGAATCGACCGGCGACGAGGCTCAGAGGTGCGGAGCTTCGGCGATGAAATACGACGCGAGGGAGCGGTTTCGGTGGACTAGAGCTACGGGAATCGGTGGCGCGGGGGCCGGGGATGGACGGCGCGGAGATGGTCAGGCGCGGGGCCAACCGGAGCGGCGCCAGCGCGAGCTTCTCCGAGCTCTGTCAATGGCAGACAGGAGGAGAGCGAACGAGGGGCGCGGGCAAGTGGAGTGAGAGCGGAAAGAGGAGCGGGGGAGCTGCCCCTCCTGTTTAAAGGCGCGGCCGACCGAGGGGATCGATCCGTGGTGCGCCGGTGGTGGCCGTACGCCGCCGGCCGTGTGGCGCTCACCGGCTCGGCAGCGCCCGCCGGTCCGATCGGCGGCCCCACCGGTCTGTGGGAGCGAGGTCCAAAAATAGAAAACCAAATTTTCCTGCTTTTGTTTAGCCTCTGTAAATCGCTGTTTTGACCTATTTGCAAGCCAAATTTGAAATGGACCTAATTGGATGAAATGTTTCTATATTTGTGATATACAAGATTGTCAAAAGGCTCAAGTTCAAATTCTGAGTCTAAATATGATTTAAATTTTAATTTTCCTCAGGTTTTCAGATTTGCCCTACCCAGGCATTTTAAAGAGAATTTTAAAAGTCCTATTTGTGGCCAAGATCACCTGAAATGATTTTTACCAAGTTTGTTCAAAATTTCAGGATCTACAACTTTCTGAATTGGAGCTTTGCATGAAAATGATTGTAGATTATAGAAAAAGTGGGATTTCTAAGAAATTCAGATTTTTGACTGTGTTTGTATGCTGACAGTAAAAGCTCTAAATCCCCTAGCAAACTCTTTTGCATGTCAAAGCTCTAATTACCAAAGTTGTTCCTCATGAAATCATCTACAAGTTTGGTATAAAAAGTTCCACCAAAAACTCACTAGAATTAAAGTTACGATCATATTCACGCTGTCATTCATGCAAAAACTAAGTGCACCACTTAGCTTTTCTACCTAGCTTGCTCATGTGAGTCAAATGCATATCAAAATGAGATGAAATAATGCTTATGAGATGTAATTAAGCAAATGATGCGCATGATATGCACCGGAGATTCCCAAGGCATCACATGCTGGGGGCTTCATCATTTGCAGTGCAGGTTCTGGGGTTTTTTCGCAGCTTTCGGTGTGCAACGAGTTTGGTGGTGGTGGCGAAAGCTTTGCCCATTCTATTAGATATGTGTCGAATATTTGTACAAGTTCGGTTATGACCGGAGTTTTAGTTGTGTTAGCGGTACAATGTGGGTTCTTTGACAAATTCTGTAACCCGGACCTCTTCATAAATATGAGGGGAGGGCTGATGTTGTAAACAGTATGACTAGATGGCTTGGCATGGAAAAGTTGCCGCGGTGTACACGGATGCCGGCATAGCTATCTAATAATAAGGATGAGCACCCATAGTTATGCCCCAGAGATGTAGACTTCGGCTGAACCTTTTTAACAAGCATTGTGCCTCTGTGTCGTCTGTGATCGTGCATGACTATCTTGATTGATCCATAGGCACTTCTGCATGCTTGTTTTCTAACACGTTCTCTGCGCTGACGATGGCGATGCCTCCGGGCACCGTTTACTTTCTTAAGAGCATCGTCATTCCACCCCTGTTCCTTCTGTGCATCTGTGAAAACACTGACCATAGGGTCGAGTGGCGGTGCCACCCATGGTGTCGCGCTCCTCGTTGGAGGCGTCGCTTTGGGAGCTCACGTCTTGACTAGGTTGAGTCTGTGTTTGTCTTGGCGGTGAGTGTTATGCCTTGTTGAAGTCCCAATCGAACCGGCCAGTTGAGTTGAGTGGTGTGTTGTTCGTTTGTTGTCTAGTCTGGTTTTTTTTTTCTTCTATCCATAGAATCGGCAGCTCTCCTGTCCGGTTCGTTTAAAAAAAAAAATTCTAGCCTGTGAAAATATTAGCAAAAGCTCCCCAAAAATGTATTTAGCCCTAGAAAAAGAATAAATAATACAACAAATCTAGAAAGTTCCGTACAATATTCTAAAAGATGTCTAGTTGCATTTTAGAAACTTCATACAACAAAAAAAAAAACGATGTGCCACTTACATGAATGCAACTTCTGTCAATGCTAAATGCATTCATGTTGGTTGCAATCCTGTTTGTTTGTTGTGGAAAGTTTTTCAAAATCAGATTTACATTAATTAGCATGTTTTGGGGCGATTTTCTAGTTTTGTTAGATATTCTTGTATTTTTATATAGCTAAAAATCCAATTTCTAGAGGTAATCCTCGTGAACCCAAAATATTTTATTTAGATTTTTGTTTCCAGAAATTGCCTCTAGGATTTGTCATAATTGTAGAAGCTTGAAGATATTTTTTACGGTTTCAAATCTTATTTGGTGTTTATCATATTTGTTTTTGAAATAAAAATGGTGCGGCTAAAAACCACTTTAGAAACCGCTTTTAACTAGGCATGGAGGCAATTTAAATAGTTTTAACAGTGAGTAAAATTCACCGACAATCACTAAACTTGTCCGTCTATATCACCTCGGAACCTGAACTCCAAAAATGCATTTTTCATTTCACAAACCTTTTTTGTGCCATTTAAATCAAATGGGTGCTAAACCCTAACCTGTTTGTTAATATGGCATCCATGCTAGCCTTTGTGGACCACACTTACATGTGCAGTGTCCACATGTAAAGTCATTTTCAAACTACTTTTAATGATGGAAACAAATCAAAACAAAATAAATAAATAATATCGTATGAAATTAAGGCGAATGAGCAACAATTCTTTTTAAATGGAGAGAGTATTTAACGCGCACACACACGCATGCATGCACGTGCGCGCCCACACACATATACAAGCTTAGGCTGCAAAAGATCAAAGAAAAATGTTTCGGCTTTTCAATAGTAGTACCAATTAACTCCAATGACTAAAGCACACCTGAACTTCTTACTTACTTATTTGTTTATTTATTTACTTATTTAATAGATGTCCAAACCAATAAAAGTAATGACGGAAATTTTCTAATGTATTTTATATTAAAAACTCAATTTGTATGTGGAGAAAAAAAGATAAAATCTTCGTAATGGGTTGTTAGGGGTGAATCAGTCCAAGATATTATTTAGAGGTTACAGTTAATGAGTGTTCCTTCTCTTTCTTAAATGTGCCGTCACACCACATAACATCAATCTATGTACACGCATGACATCAACATTGCCGCCGCCGACGGATCGTACGACAATTCAGGGTTGCGGCGCTTCGTTCAAAGTTAACTGTGGATATAGACTTAAAGACCAACTTTTCGTTGCTAGATCATGAACCCTGATGTATTTGGTCTCGAAGGACTTATGTATATTGACATATGAATGTGATCATATATCTAACTAGCTGAACTCCCTGCGCGCGTTGCTGCGGAAGTTTGAGAAATAAATAGAAATGTATATAAAACTAACAATATTGCAATATAGTTTACGTGTTAAAATTCAAACATTTAGTAGTGAAGCTATATGATGGGAATACAGAATAATGAATTGAGTAACTATAGTTGCATTTGCATGTCATGGAAGGTGTTACTAAGAGATTGTAAGGCTGAGTACAGCGAGGAAGACTAAAGGACGGGCCAAAAGACGGTTTTGCACTGTAGAACACCGTACCTGTGAGTGGGAGAAAGAAAATGGGGAGTGGGATGCTCCTCCTGTTGGAAGCAGCCTAAGCATACACATCGCTCCTAGTAAACCTGACTAAATATAGAGTATAGAAAGATTTTGTTCGTATCTGAAAATTGGTATCTCTGATGAATATCAAGATAAGAAAATCCATGTTGACATTTAGTGGAAATAGTGCAAATTACAAAATTTAATTGAAATAGTTCCCTAAATTAGATTGGACAACAACACTTTTTCAAAAAAATCATTCAAATGTATGATAAATAGTTAGAAATACCATGCATCATTATATAAAGCTTTCGCTGAGTAGTGCTTAACATTGCAGTGGTCACCAAGCCTCTTGTGTGCAACCTGGTCAAGGAGTGAACTTACTTGGTCATTGAGTTTCCATGAACAAAACAATGGAGAAAACAGAGTGGTGAAGATCTTTTATCGGACACCAAACACGGAAACATCATGTCTTTAAATGAGAGAGCGTAAGCTTATGACCGCTAAATGTTATAGCCTAACACCAGGATGACCAAAGTGTGTGCTTCGTTTGATCAAAATGTATACTCATGCCACCAAGTGAGAAGACATCAAACTTTTATCGAACTGTAAAATGCCCCAATGATGAGACAAACACAGACATAGAGAGGATGTTGTGTACCTTCATCCGATCCCCAATGATCGGGCATGTTCGCTGCAGCTATTTTTAGCTGCAAACATTGTTTCATAGCTGTTTGATTGTAAGAGACAAACGCTGTTCTATGACTGAAAAAAAACTGAAAGTAGCTCAAACGAACAGGCTGAATGTAACAAACAGAGAGACATATAGAGTATTTCCACAGTGACTGCATGGCCATTGGTGGAGTGAAGCCGAGCAGGTGTTGTAGTCGCATTGGCGTGCAGACATGGAGGTGAGAAGAACAGGATGGATACGTGTGTGCCATGTGCCGGAGGACGTAATTAAGAGTGTCCATAGGGCGATCGTACATGCAAACAAAGAGGAGCACCGTCTCATATCCCTAGTTAGAATTAAGTGTTCCAACGGTTTCTGAAAAGTCCGTTATGAGATTAGCTAGTGGAAAAGGAAGGCTTACCGATTGGCATGCACAACTGAGAATAAGTGCAGAGGCACTTGGCCAATTGGATTGGATTAGGCGTTGGGCTCAGCGGAGAGGGCCATGGAGACGAATTGGTTCACATGCAGGACGCAGAGGTATCATCGTGCATGACGACAACTGGAGCAAGGTCCGATATCCATAGTCCATATGGACGGATGGATGTGACTTAGGAACTCATGATCAAACAGTGGTAATTAAAAGATGATGTGGCAAGCTGAGAATTGAGAGAATTATAATTAATGACACTTAGTGGGTATTACTTATATATGTTATATAGATATGGCAATTAACTCAGAGTTCTACATATGATGCTGACTAAGATGAGAATTGTGATAGCTTGTGTATCATGAGACTATCGCAATGACATAAATTTTGAATCCTGGTATCGCAAGATTTGGGTTGTTTCATAGACCATATGTCTTCCTGAACAAATAATCTAATACTCGGCTTGAAACCTGTGGCCTTATATGCACAAGTGCATGCAGGTTGATTTGGCGGCCGAGCAAATACAGCGCATGCATGCAAGGGAAAGCAGGTCGACCACATAATCCAAAAGTAAAACACGAGAAGAAGAGCGCAGTGGCTCCAGAATGGATGGATCACCACGGAGAACCGGAGATCGGTGTCTCTGATGTCACTGTTAGTAGCAGATGGATAGGAGATGAGTAGAGAATGAAGCAAGACTTGGGGAAGAAGAAGATGAAGATAGGCAGAGGAATGATTGGTATTTGATTACAGTTCAGTTTTCTAATACCCTCCTTTTTGTGTCAAAGTTTTCTAATACTGTAGTATTGAAATACGATGGCTTCTAATTGTATGTGACAGAAATACTATGGTTTTGATTTACCATAGTTTTACTATAGTATTTTTCAAAATCGTAGATTGTTTGTTAGTAAAGTATTGATGTCATCTTTTCTCCTCCCTCCTCTCTCTCCCTTCCTTTCTCTGCTCTTGCTCGTCTTGCATGCCTGCACGGGGAGGCATAGCAGCGTAGCGGGCGGCGGTGTGCGTGGAGGCAGAGTCGGGGCGGGGATGTGGCGCCGGCTGTGTGGGAGTCGGAGCGGCGGGCAGCGCCGGTGTGTGGGGCAGCAGCGGGGGTGCGGGTCCACGCCAGAAGGAGCTATGCCTGAGGGGTCTCGGGCGACGCGGCATGGGATCTTGACGGCGTGGCAAGCGGCGCCGGGGAGGAGGCCGGGGAGAGGGCTGCGCGCCGCGTGGCGGGAGGCCGGGGAGGAAGCACGCGTGGGCCGTGGATCTGGACGGCTCAGTGGGAGGAGGCGAGCGGCGCCGGGGAGGTGGCGGCCTGGGGCGGGTCTGGAGGCCGAGAAGGGGCGAGTGGTGCCGAGGAAGAGGCCAGGAAGGGGCGGCGTGCCACGGGGCTAGAGGCCGGGAGGAGGCGGGCAGCGCCTAGGAGGAGCCCGAGCTGAGGTGGCACGCAGGGAGAAGGAGTGGCAAGGCGCCGGGGCTAGCCACGACACTATTGCGCACGGGGAGGCGAGGAGGACGAGCAGCCAAGGCGACGGGGCTGGCGAGGAAGAGCCCGAGCAGCGACGGTGAGTGCGGCGCTAGCCACGGCGACGACGACGAGTGTAGGGCCAGCCATGGCAGGTCACGCGGGGAGGCGGAGCCGACCGTGGCGGCGCGCAGGAGGCGGGGCCGGCTGTGGCGGGGAGGTCCCGCGGCCGCTTGCTAGTTCCGCCTCCTGCCTCCGCGCCGCACGAGTGACGCTTGCCCACCGCCGCTTGCCCATGCGGCCCTCCTCGTCTATGCCTGTGCCCATCGTGGTATTTGTTTGAAACTGTAAAAATACTGTGACAGCCCAGTATATCACTTAGATGGGCTACTGGCCCGTTCTAGTGCATACAAGCACTCATACCCATTCCGGCCCGTACACTAGCGAGCTGGGCCTCGAACACGATCTTCCCGCTTGAGCGATCCAGTAGTGTCTTCTTCGCCTGGCGCGTTGGTAACAATCTGATCGTCGTGGCCGGCGGCGGTGAAGGAGGCCGGGGAGGGAGGGCAGCAGGCGCTGGTGGGGAAGAAGAACTCGCTCATCATTGCACTCGATCGGTTGCTGCATTGTCAGTTGCTGCTGGGGTTCATCATCATGGGTTCTTGCTGAAAAAAGAGGCAAAAGATGTGGTTGTGGTTACAAACGCACGACTTCAAAGTAGGACTATAGGAGTATCTCATCTATCTATCTGATGCATGGTGTACAGATTTACGTTAAGAACCTCCCAGTCGTACACCAATTTACCTTGGCAGCAATAGGAAGCAAGGTAGACAGAACAGGACGGCACAAGTGGCAACGCGATGGAATAACTGAGTGCGCAATAACGAGGAATCCGAGGCCTTTTTCTTTTCCAGGACCCATGTGGGCCTTGAACAGTTTCTGTTGCGAAAAGTGGCCCATGGACTCTAGATGGGAACACACCTAATTCCATTTTCCGTCATGGGGGCTGACGGTGATGAGGCCAGTCGTGCAGTACATTGCGGTACCACGCACCCTACTGCTTGAATCGACAGATTGACATTACTCCTGTATACTGGTAGTTAGTGCTATACTAGCAGAGTGCCGGTGCTTTGCAACGAAATCTAGTGATGTTGTGGCGGCTTGCTTGTCCACGATCTCATGGCATCTTTAGCTAAATAAATCAAATTCACAGGGTGCCAAACCTCTCCCTAACAGTTGTGCTGCTTGCTCTGTAGCAGGGAAGCGCATGATGAATGCAAAGCATCGCCAAAAAGACCACCACCAGGCTGCCACTGCTGCAACAAATATGCATACACCGGCAGGCTGCTGAAATCAACACAGAGAGAAAAGAGGGCCGACAGGCCGCTGCACTCGGATGTCGACTGAATAGAAGCTCCGTCAGTCTGTTCCTGCTGCTCTCGTCACAAGCATCAACCTTCCCCGGCAACAATTTCAATCGAGCAGCATCCTCTAGGGCATACGACGAAGCCAGGCCAAAACCTCAAGGGCATATACCACTAAGGAACTTAGACCAGAAGCTTCATCAGGCTGCTGCTGCTGTGTAGCTGTGCTCGTGCCTCGTCGGCAAAGAAGAATCTTCATCAAGCATTAACCTCCAGGGCATGCGGCATACGGCATACCAATATACTTCCTGTTTGGAGATCAACGAAATTCAAATGATGAACTGAGCGTGGCACCAAATGACATTTTAGCCAGTTGTCATCTGCTCAGAAGCTGAATATTCTAATCTGTTATCTGCTCAAGCTCTTCAATCAGAAACTTGAGCTGCAATAGTACTTTGATATTTTTGCTATATCTCCTCCTACTGCAAGCTTTGGCCAATCCTGCACTTAATCCAAGACAAACATGGAAAATTCATCTGTCAACGGATCAGCAGGAGCCGTAGTCGTAAGTACCATCAGGTTGGGTCAGCAAGGAACAAAGCAGGCAAAATTAAAGGTCACCTAGGAACTGATGTGAGGGAGGCTCGAGGCTCTGGTCGCCTGCACCTCGCTCTTTGCCTCGTATGAATGCACAAGCGACGAAGCGAACCCACGGCGCCGCAATCCTTCGGTCGCGGAGTTGCCCGCGCCCCCCTCGCCTCGCCGGCTCGCTGCCCGTCCCCCAGCCGCCCTCCGCCCAGCAGCACACAGGCCTGTCCGCCGAGCCACCGCCGCAGTCTTCCTCGACGAGCTCCGGTTAGCTCGGAACGGCCGCCGACTGCTCCCTCTTCCGACCCAGAGACCAGAGTCTAGAGGCCACTCCACTCCACGCCCTCCTGAGCCGCTCTGTGACTCTGTCCGACGCTGTTTGGTCCGCTTCAGCCTTGGGCCACCTCTGTCCGCCGCCCATAGTCCTCTCGTGGCCTCGCCGACCGTCGCCCCTTGGCCGTCCGTCGGCGGAGCCCGCGCGCCGCCGCCGTCTCCCTCAACGCCGCCAGCCGCCCCGTGCCCGTGCCCACGCCGCCACCGTCGCGACGCCCGCGTGGCCGGCCCGCGCCCCACCACCGGCGCCCGCGCACAGCAGGGCCACAGGGCGACGGACACCGGGCCGTGCGGCGGCGTGAGGAGGCACGCACGCGGTTGCGGCCTCGTCGCCATCGCCTGGGGAGCTGAGGCGGACGCGGGCGGGCGGTTGAAGGGGTCGGCGTGGGAGAGAGAGAGCGAGGAGTGAGGGCGGGCGGTTGAAGTGAGGGTAGCGCGGGGCGTGGGTCAGACAGGCGGACGGTGTTGCGCTGGGAGGCCCAAAATCGCGCTGGCAGCCCACCTCTCCGCGCGATTAAGGAGTAGAGACTATCTAGCTACACTGCTTCTTGTAACTTCTTATTGCAACGATAGCTAGTCCAAAGGTTTTATGTACCAATCAATGTTGGAATAATGATAGAAATCTGATCCCCCCTTGGTGTATCAGCTCTAGTAGACGATTTGGTGCACGTAATAACCAAGTATTTGAGAGAAAAAATGGACACAATTCTTTTATGCAGGCTATCTTCAAAACAGTATGGAACAAAAGAGTAGCGAGCGAGACATTGGAGATCGATGTGTTTAGAGATTTGGAGAAACAATAATAAACTATATTTTTGATATACCGTGTAAACGCAACCAACATGTGTAGACCGGTTGTCAGAGCTCTGTCAGCAAGGTTACCTATAGAGAGAGAGAGTCTGCCCTGCGCCTTCTATCTCCAACGGTTAGAGCAGCTAGCAGTGGCAGCGCTAGGTGGGTTGTGGTGACGAGGTGGCCGAGGAACTCCCAAGCCCCAACAGGAGGCCATAGGCGTGAGTAGACGGAGGAATCTAGCTATAGTGGTTAGGAGTGGAGGGCGGGGTCAGGGTCAGAGTGAAGGCATGCATGGCACAGAGTAAATCGATGACAAGGCTATCTTTGGACTGCTTTGCTTATAGTACAGAATAACATTATAGTGCTACTATAGATAAAAAGATAATTAAAATAGTAATAGGCAAATCCTTTTAGACAACTAGCTGAAAATCGTCTAACATGACAACTGACAACCATCTGCCTACCAAGTAGAGGAGGGAGAAGGGAAGTTTGGGTGGGACCACACATATATGCCTATGAAAAATCATAGCCGACGAAGGGTGGTAGAAGCGCTTGTAGCAGTGGGTATGGATTGTCACGCATTATGAGCTCACTCCGTCCGATCCTATTCTAAGCAAGGACATCATTGCTTGCTCAGCTCCTCTGTCATGTTTTCACCGGAACATGCGAATTTATTTTCAAATATGTTGTTTGTGTGCTACTCCTATCCTTGGTATACTGATGCTGATGTTGTTGACTGTTGAAAGACACTTGAATTATCTGTCTTACTGAAAATTATAATATTTATTTACTTTCTTGACTTGCTTGTATCATCTAGTGTACTTTAAGCATGACTCATATGTCTGCATATTTGTGAATTTTTAATAAAGTAAATAGCTAGATATCACTCCAGACATCAGCAACGTCATACATTAAAATTTGTAGAGAGAATTTTTCCCACTGATTTGTAACCAAAGCTTATCGGCACACATAGCTTGTAACCTTCTCAATAAGAATGTCGATAAAAAAAACGAGGCAAAAAAAAAAGGTAAACAACACCACCTGGTTGGTTTAGATCCTCCAACACAAAACCTAAACTTTTTTCATTTTGCTAATCCATGAATGCCATGACAAGCTTTAATCCATTCCCAGCGCCGTGAGACTGGGCAGAGGTGGAGGGCCGAGCGGAGGCATTGGGCTGGCAACGGAGGCACCGTTGGGCGAAGGCACCGGGTGGAGGCGTGGGTGAACGCGCTGGCGGAGGCGACGGAGGTACGGGTGGATGGTGGTACTGGAGGAGACACGGGCGGACGGCAGTGCCGGCGAAGGCGTGGATGGTGGCATTGGTGGATAGCCGAGTGGCGGCACCGGCGGATGGAGGGGAATGGGTGAGGAGCCGGTGAGTGGAGGCAGACGCGAAGGGGCCGGTGTGCGGAAGGAGCAATGATTGCTCGCGTTGGACGAGAGGCGGGTGGGAGACTGCGTTACGGGAAAAGCGACTTTGTACTGGAGGGAGGATTCCAGGGTAAATTGGCTCACGAGAGAAGCAAAGCGTTTGGGTGGGATTTTCACGTTGATTGGTCCAGAATCCGCTTATAAGTGAAACCAAACAGGACCTAGTCATCCTAGCAGCAAGCTTGTTCCTTCATCATCCAGATGGCAGATCTTAATAGCCTGCTCTCCAAGCTTGCAAAGTTCTACCTATGATGTATGCTGCATGCTATGAATTTTGATTGTTTTCATTGCATAAGTGCATGTTTAGAAGCTGATGTTAGCTACATCCCACTTCCAAATCATGCATGATGGATACGCACGAGTAGCTCTTAGACATGTCGAGGTGAATTCTCAGATCGGATCTCCATGTGCAAGAGGGTTGTCACATCCTTCGGTCTCAAGCAGGTTGGTGGATTGTTTCGCTTGATTGCGTGAGGAGAGTCGATCTGGGTCGTATTGAGTCGATACGACGACAAAGTCGGCATGCATTCGAATGGAGCGTCCCTAATATTAGTTTCTCCCGCTTTGCTTTCTTTTTGGTTAATTAGACTATCTAACGCTGGTCAGATTGGTTTCCTGGGCAAAGCCTTGGATGATGTCTCTATGAGCGTCGACTGGGTTTGGCTCTTAGCTTCGGCTATAGAACGTTCCTTCTTGCTCGGCGCATGCGGGCTCCTTGCATGTATTGACCGGCAAGGTTCTTAGCTTCAGCTATGGAATATTCCTATTTGGTTGATACGCATGTTCCTGTCCTGAGATGTTTATGTTTGGGGTGATCTTTTAGGTCTATATCTAGATATCCTGATTGCTATTTACAAAGAGAGTTTTCTATCTTTTGTCATGCTATTGCAATGCAGCAGTCACATGCGCCTGTGTCGATCGACATAGTGTAAAGCTGTTGGATCGGTTATGAGATATCTAACTACAATTGCTGCCCAATCACAGGATAACAGCCGGCGATCGAGTTGACAACCTCTCTAGTTGCAAGGTCAAGCTAGGTGGCACACCCACAAAGTTAACACGCCTGACGCCGGCCTGGTACCGTCTCTGGAGGAGCAAGCTCTAGTCTCAGCAGCACTCCTTGTTCTGTGTGTCTCGTGCTATGGAGTCTGCCCCTGCCGGATTTCTGCAGCAACAACACTGACCCTACTCTTCATGCTTGTTGCCTCTTCATGCTGGTTGTCTTGGCCTAGCAGTTAGCTTGAGTATAAACAACCGCACCACAATTCTGTTGATCTACTACCGGAGTTGATTCAAAGTTTATCTTTTCATGCAAATTGATTCAAATGGTATATTCAAAACCTCCACTAATTTGTGCAGTATAGTATTCTGGGAGTATGGAACATGTTGGATTGAACTCATGTAGTTGAAATAATTCCATCAAGTGTTGCTTACATAGGTGCGTATGAGCCTATGATGGTACACATTCAGATTCTATCCATCCATCCACAAATGCTTTTCATCTTGCTTAATATAATTACGTGTAACTGTAGACTGTAAATATGCCTCAGGAACAAATTAAGGTGACATAAAGGGAATTACCGACAATATAGATGAATTGTTGCATCTATCACAATGCCTGCCTAATAAAACAACACATTCTCTTGCAGAAGAAAAAAAGATGAGAACATACAGGACCTTATGGTTTGGCTTGCAAGATAGCTTCCTGAAACTTGCACCAACTTTGCTCTATAACTCCCACAGATATTCAGTATGAAACACAGTTAAAAGATCAAGTAACTAATGCATGGCTTTCCGACACTTGGCGAACAGATATAATAAGTACACATTCAACTATGGAAATATGCAGAATATTGATTCACCTATAGTCTTACTTTTGAGTTGCTGTCAAGAAAGATCATCTAGCTCAGGAGCTAGTAAAAGATCCATCCTCAATATACAGTTATACATAAGAAGTAAATGCCCATCCTATTCAGACAGGAGCATGCTTTTCTTGAAACCCGAAACGAATTAGTGTTGGTTCGTCATATTCTTGATTGTATTTTAGTCAAATTTTGTTGATATAAATTACTAGGTATATATTAGTTTACCTTTGCACAATATCAATTCCTCTCTCGCTTATGCTCTTTAATTGTTGTCATACGTGAAGATCCCTTGTAGTAAATCTGGGCCATGTAATGTCTGTTCATCTTGGTGTAACTCACATTTTAGTTTCATAATGTTCTGGTGGATTCAGTGTTACACTATATTTATACATCCATTGACATCCAATTGATTCCTTTGTAATATTCATTTAAAAAATAATGTCTATACAGTTTCAGTTAATGCGGAGGTGCATGCTATTAAAAAACTCTTGCGTGGTGGTCTGCCTTGACAGATTGATAGGTTCTGAAAATAACCATACCTATTGTGATAAATTATGTGGCAAGTTTAATATTTGCATCACTTTTCCTAAGTTCAGTACGTTACCCTTTACACTTCTTTCATTAATTTATCTATATTATGAAGCATATTTCTGAAACTGATGTGTGACGAGTAATCTCCACAATAATACCATTGAAATAGTACGGACAACGTTTAAACAAAAGTGAACCGTAGCGATGCACGGACACCGGCCCTACAAGTACAGAGTAGTATGGAGGAGTATTTGCTTAAAATAGCATATAGCTTAAAGGTTTTTGGTTGTGGTTTGCGTGTAATGGCGTGGCTGCTGCTGCCGCCAACGTCGACAGTTTGTTGCCCATGCATCATGCATACGGCTGGCGCGCTACCACCTCGTCGTTCTTTCGTAGGGCTCATAAAATCGTCCACTGCAACAGACTGCATCTCCTGTAATGGGCTAGCACTCTCACCTCCCTTTAGATCAACTCCAGCGCTGTCTACGATCGTTTGTAATATCAAAATGACGTTACAAAAATGATATTATAACTACACTATAAATATAATAGAGTTTAAATATAAACAACGATGATCCCACTAAAGTCAGCCATATATACCTAGTGTATTATTGCCTTTTTATAACAGAGTATTATTGCTTAAAATGGCATATATAGCTGCAGGGGCGGGGTTCGTAAAGTGATGCATGGAGGTGGTTGGGCTTGCAAGTTGCAACTGTTGACGAAATTTGCGCCGGGCCAGGTGACCATGCATATGCATGATTGGGCTCCCAAGTAGATAACTGGGAGTTTCATTTGAGTTTCGATTGTATTAAATATATAATATGACACATCAATTTATGCCTGATAATAAAATATTATTAAAAAGAGAGATAGAGGGGGTTTAATGGGATAGAAGAGAGTTTCATTTAGATGAAACACAAGATATATTATTATCTAGATAAAATCAGATGTGACGTTCTTGCTAATTGTGCAACGCTGAGAACGGCCTTACGCCACACAAAGAATATAACTTTACAATACAATTGTAAAAATGAAAATTCAATTATACCTCCACAAAGTACATCCGTAAAACAAACCCTAACTCTCAGTGAGCCTCTCCATCTCTGGCATCAGCAACACTGAGATTATTCCTTGTCGTCTTGATTATTACAATAGTATTTTTTTCGTTTTCTACATGCACGATGGATCCTCGATTCTTCTTTAATCAAAATTAAGCATTTCCCCGAGAAGCCATCATCGAGGGTCCAGCCGTCCAGGCTCCTAGCCGCTCCGCTGCAGGCGGTGGAGGAACGCCGCGCGGAGGCCGCGCTCGTCCCGCAGCCCGGCGGGCACGTCGACGACGGCGTCCTGCACGGTCACGCCGCCCACCCTGCACACGGACGCGTGCTGCACCGGCAGGTCCAGCGAGCGGAGCGCAACCATGAGGTGCGCCGAGGCGTGGCGCGCGGCGGTCCTCAGCCGCAGCGCCGCCGCATCCTGTCCGACCACTCGCACCTCCAGCTTCTCCTCCAGGTCCAAGTTCAACGAGTGGCCGCGGGTGCCCGCCGCCACCGAGGTAAGAGCTGCCGCCGCCAAAGCGGAGGCCTGCTGATGCTTAACGTCGGCCTCCAGCTGCTTCACGCGGTCGCGCAGCTCGGCGATGTAGGCGGCGGCGTCGGCGAGGAGGGACGCCCTGTCCATCCGGGACACCGTGGGCACGGCGGCCCTGAGCTCGCAGAAGCGACGGTTGAGCTTGTCCCGCCGCCGCCGCTCCGCCTCCACGTGGGTGAGGACGGGGCCGTTGGGCTGATCCCGTGGCTTCCGGCCACGCCTCTTCGGCGCAGGTGCCGGCGGTTCGTCGGGCGACATGTGATCGTTGCCCGCTGCGCGCGAGCTCTCGTCGCCCTCGCCCCACAGCGAGCCATCCAAATCCAAGGGCTCATCCACCCAGTCGTCGTCCCCTATCCATTGCTCCGGGACCGGGACATCCCAACAGGAAACGAACTCGAGCTGCGGGACGTGGCCAGCCGTGGAGAAGAAGGAGCTGTGGGAGGGAGAGCTGCAGGACGAGTCCGCGGGGCAGACGAGCTCATCCATGGCCCTGTGCGCAGCTACATACACACTCTCACTTCCGTGGCTATTGCTGCTGCTCGCTCAGTCGCTCTGGGAACAAAAGCGCTAGGGGACCAAATCCATATATATAGAGAGTTATAGACACACATGGTACAAACTACGGACATGGTATTAGTTGCAGCTGTACATGCAACAAGTTGCATGCAACTATATTTGCTATACGTACACCTTCTTCTTCCTCCAGCATTCAGTCACGACGGATCTTTGTATCTTTTCACTTTCATGTTTGCTTTTGCCTCCAGCCACTCTACTGCTAGTTTACTGTTCCAATTGAAGTTTTTTATTTAAAATGTAAATAGAAAATTTACATCATATATTAATGGGAGAAGGAAGTACACTACTACTAAAGTTCTGTAATTACACTTGGCAAATGCACTCCCTCTAATTTGCTCTACAGTTACCGTTGAACTTCTCTACTTCTGGCAGCTATCGATGCTCTGCATACTGTATCACTGTATGCATTTGATCTTGTTGCATTCCCCCTGCCCCTCTCCCAAAAGAAAAGCCCAACAACTCATCCCAACCCGCCCACAACAAACCTTTTCCCTAAACGAAGGAGCTCATCGTCGCCTAATAGAATCCTAGATTTTTAGGCAATTGAATCCAGAAGCCATGTCCACAAATATAAGGACTTCAAATTATTTTTAGGACCAATTAAAAATAGAGATAGTAGACGCTTGCACACATCAATAAAAGAGATCAAAGTTGTTCCTTAATTTTATCTTGACAGTTAGGCGGCTCTAGTTTTAAAGTGGGTATATATCACCTGAAATGAAATAGATGTTCTGTAATTTTTGTTGAAATAATTCAATATACACACGAGTCGAGATTTAGCATCTAAAAGTCCTTATACTCGTGGATAAGTTTTAAATGCTAGAATTTTTAGGGGGTGTTTGGATCCCCGGGCTAAAATTTAGCCCCCGTCACATGGGATGTTTGGGTGCGAATTAAAAGTATTAAATATAGTCTAATTATAATACTAATTACACAGATGAGGACTAAACGGCGAGACGAGTTTATTAAGCATAATAAATATATGATTAGCAAATGTGATGCTATAGTAATTATTCATTAATCATAGATTATTTAGGCTTAATAAATTCGTCTCGCCGTTTACTCCTCGTCCGTGTAATTAGTTTTCTAATTAAACTATATTTAATACTTCTAACTAGCATCCAAACATCTGATGTGACATGGGCAAAATTTTAGCCCCCGAATCCAAACACCTCCTTATTTCTAGATAGGGTTTCTAATTAGTACAATAACTAACTCATACCTGCAAACAAATAGGTGTTCCTGACAGTTAAAAGAAGTGTGGCTCAAATGCGAACATGCAACTCCAATTAGGGCTCTTTTGGAACGCTGGAAATTTTTTTATTTTCTTTGTTTTTCTGTGAAATTGAACTGAAGCGCCCAATGCCCTTGTTCTCGGGGGCTACTAATCACATTCTTACAATAGATAACTACATATCTAACGAAACGGATCGAAAACAAGGTCCACTCAGAGAGTAAGACCATTGTACGACACAAGAGGGTCGGCTGCAACAAACACACCGCAACCCACACAACAGAAAAGATAACTAGTGGGTCCAACTACCACATCACCATTTTGGAAATAGGTCGTATCCCTTACTTGAACCTGGGAACAGCTTCCCTAAAAACCAACGACAAACAAAGAGTGAGCACATAAATAGTCATGTACAAGTCCACCTTCACCAAGGGAACTTTGGGGATTAGCTATATAACTACATGCAGGATATATGAGGAGCTTTTGGGGAAAATGAGCTTTTTGATGCAGGGTTGTTTTGCAAAACGTTTTCAAAAACAACTTTCCTTCCACGAACGAGGGGAAGTCGCTAGATAAATATGTCTTACAGGCCCGCTAAGGGCCCTGTAGTCTACGGCTCAACCAGCCGAACATAAACACCGGTCACTAGACTTCTCGTCCACCGTAGCCCACGACATCCGCCGCTATCGCTTTCAAAAATCATTTTTAGTTTTCAAATCAAAATATTCTAGTTGTAGAAACAAGACCATAACTCATCTATACCAGTGGATATGGACTATTCGAATAGATTTGCAATTTTGGCTAGACGGGTGTACTATACCCACAAGTCAGACTTAGCGGCAGTTCACCATCATGAGTGTCCGAATTCCAAACTCAACCCTCCCCAACACAACATCACCTGCACCACACCACGAGAGGTTCAGGACCACCCCCGTCGCCTCGCGACACTTTCCCACCTTTCATCTTCTCACTGCTCACAGCTCTCCTGGTCCATGCTAGGCTATTCAAGCAGGTTTAGGGTTGAGTGCCGCCTCATTCAACGTCGAGTGGTTGTACTAAACTACAGAGTTAGGCATATGAAACCACAACTCGGTCCTTAGTGGGGCAAACCTTCTACACCTCATGCCGAGCTCCATGTCTGCAGCCTTTTCATCTGAAATTTGCTGGCCAAGCATCAGAGAACACCGTGATAACGGTACCCAGTATCCACCCAATGTAAAAGTAGCATAGCTTGACCGTAGTCTAGCTGCTGCGGTTCTTCCCTGTTTTCGAAAACATTTTCAAAAAATATTTTTAAGCCTTTCAATCATTTCATGATGTATAGGTGTAAAACATTTGTTTCCTAAGCATCTTAGATCTAATATGGCTTGGGATGGCTTGTGTATCAGGGTTACCTTAGCAGCGGAACATAATGCATTTTTTTACAAACAATAGGCTTATGGTGGTGTTTGCAAAACTGGGTGATTTATGCATCAAGTGAGGATCCAGTGGACTTGCCATTCCCCTGGCGGGTCGATGGACACGATCGGTGTGTCGCGGTTTGGAGGTTTGCTCTGCACGTCCGATGTCGGCTCCTACAGAACGAGATTGATCGAACTCTCTGGGAGGCTCTATGCGCACCAACAAATAAAACACACGGATCGAGGTACAACATGATCTCAACATGAGTTGGATTTATCTTTAGTTGATAGAGCTTGAATGTTTAGAAGATTTGGCTGGAGGTCTTGCCGGAATTTGAGGCCGTGCGGTGGAGATATAAACTTCTATATATTCTGGGACTGTAGATGAGGCATTTGGTAGTGAGGGGCATTTCTAAAATATTCTGTATTCTAGTGTCTTTGGCGGGGAAATATTTTGTGATGAAATTTATTCCAGAAGTTTGGTCCTTCAAGAATAAAGGATCATGTTGGTGGAGTGGCTCTTCGTAAGGTAGGGCTTCGGAAATCGGGTTAGTGGAACTTTGGTGTGGGTGGTCGATGGATAGTGGTGATTGGTATGGGCTTGACATGGTTCGATAGGGCTTGATTTTAGATGAAAATCAGCGTAAGAATCACCAAATTTCAGAGTTCAAATGGAGAAGATATGGACTATTTGGTGGTAGGGGGTAGATTTATACTTTTGGAGAAGTCCAAGGGCAAGAACTGAACTTTCCACTACGTTGCCTGTTCCTTCTCCCACCCGGCCACTTAAGCCTATGTGGCGCAAGGTGGCCCAAGGCCCACCCGCTCGCCCACGCATGCTTAGCTTAGTGGACTAGCCCATGACGCGGGGGAGGAGGAACGGTGGGGGAAGGGAACGGCGTCAGTGGGACCCGTGTGTTGGTGATGAGGAGACGGCGTCAGCCGAGGCTGACAGTGTTGGTCTGTTAAATTTTGTCGGCTGGTTGAACCGGTCGACGTGAAGCCGACGGCGGTTCACTGCCATCTCCCGCCAGCGAGACCGGTTTCGGCGGAGCGGATGATGGCACGAGCACCAACAGGGGATGACAAGTGTGGGTAGGGTATCGTGGGGGTTGATTGGAGGTAGGGGAAGGGGTGTCGGCGGCACGTGGTAGGGTGTACCGATGGGTGGCCGCGCTCCAAGCAATCCCAGCAAGAGGGACAACGGAACAAGCAGCGTTGGGGTGGCGCTGGGTCGGCGACGGTGATCCCTTAGGTGCAAGGGAAGTGGAGGGCCGCGGTGGTGTGGGTCACGGTGCCGGAGTAGCAGTGTACGCATGGGGTTGCGAGCGCGCACTGGCATCGCGGTGTGCAAACGGCATAGAGGCAACGTGGTTTGGTTTGGGGCACGATGAGTGCGTGGTGGGGTACATGGCGGTGGTGGTGGTTGGGGATGTGATGATGGGGGGATTTTTGGTGTCGGCCGGCCGTAGCTGGAGCTCCGCGGCGTGGTCGCGGCGGAGTGCGCAGCGTTTCCACGTTCTAGTGTGCGCAGGGTGATGTATCTTGTTGGCGCTGGTGCGAGCGAAGACAAGAAGGTGGTGTTCTTTTTGTAGGCGGCGCAGCTAGAGGGACTGCCGATGGAACTAGCAGTTTGGAGGGGGTGGTGCGCTGGCGTGGCTCCTTGGGGTATGGTGGCAGCGACGGTGGGCAAGGAAGAGGAGTTAAGGATGTGCGCCGTCGAGGACGGAGTTAGGCGTGCATGCGACAAGGGGTTGGCGCGCGATGGTGGCCGGCTATGGGTGGCGTGGCAGGCTGAGCTGGCAGCGGCATGCTAGCATCGCGACGCGCGCGACAAGCATTGCACGTGTCGGAGGAAGGAGAAGGGGCTGAAGGGCAAGGCCTGCTTGGCGGTGGGAGAGGGGCGCGGGCCCAGGTTGGCAAGGAGGGAAGGGGGGAAGGGGCGAGTGGCCTGTTGGGCCTTTCGGCCGGGCCAGGAAAGGAAGGGGAAAATGGAGTGGGCCGGCGGGGAGAAAGAGGCGGGCTAGTCTAGGGTGGGGGAGTGGAGAAGGGGTTTTTTGCTTTTTGCTTTTCTAATTTTTGGTTTGAATTTTGGAGACTGATTTTTTGGGAGAATTTGAGGAAAGTTGGCCAGGAGAATTTGGTGGTAATTTTTTTATGAACTTGAGGAAATTGTTAAAGGTTTTCGTTGAGCTCAAAATAGCACAATCAAACATACAAGGTTTTATTTTTGAAAATTAATTTTGAATTAAGGGGAGTATAGAGAAAAAAATTTCAAGGTTGATTTTTGGGGCATTACACGAACCGATTGAAATTCTTGTGCAAATCTTGCGAAATCTAGATTCTAAAATGCGCCTTAGAATGATGGTTCAAATGGAGAGTCTGTGGGGGGTGTTCCATGCAAAAAGGTCACATACGGAACCAATAATCGCGAGTTTTGAAAAGTCCGCTTTCTTGAGTTACTTCCTTGCGTACGTGGCATGGGGCCCTGAACAACAGCGGCACGTTGCCTCAGTGGCTCAGTGTAGTCGAGAAGCATTAGAAAAGCACCGATGTATTTTTTCATAAAAAATAAATTAAAGATTGCCTTCATGTAGTCCAGAAGGATTGGAAGGACATTGTTGTATTTTTCATATAAAATAATTAAAGATTGGGTCTCGATCTGGCACCGCTATGTATACGCTATACAGTAATACTACCTAGTTAATATTAAAATCAAGTAAGGTTTTTTTTCCATCCTACCATGTGGGTCCTCTCCGCGTCGTTTTGGCCTAGCGCAGGCCCCCTCTCTGTCCCCTCGCCAACGTCCGCCGCCCGCTACCTGCGCCGTCCTGTGCGCCTGCTTGGCCTAGCGCGGTGGCCCTCTCCGCTCCTGCGCCAGACGGAGGGGCGGGCAGCGTCGCAGCTACGGGATTGGGAAGACGGCGAGCGGAGGCATAGGATGGCAACGATGCAGAGGCGTAGGGGCGGTTGCCGTCGCGGGATTGGGGCCAGTATGCATTAAGGGTAATTATGGAATCCAAATTTTAGAATCGGAATTTCGATCCAAATAACTTGCAGCTTTTTCTAGATTTTAGAATTTTGGAGGCTAGATTTTGAAATCTTACGGTCTACATTCTACTAGCTTCTAGCTGATTATGGCTGTATAAATTACAAAAACACACATGCCCAATCCAATCAGTGTACAGTAGCTGAGGGCAAAAACGGAAATAAGAGAGGACCGTGCTTTTGGACATGTTGGGCGTCCAAACAGCCATGCCCTTGGATTTTGATACATGTGAATTTTGGAATCCAGATTTTATAATCTTGCTGCTTCCATACGCGGCTTTAGGAAGACAAGGGCCTATATAGATCTAGGTAAATTATGCAATCCAAATTTTAGAATCTGGATTTGGATCCAAACAGCTTGCAGCTTCTCCTATATTCTAGAATTTTAGAGGCTAGATTTTGAAATCTTACGATCTACATTCTAGCTGTTTGTGGCTGAATAAATTACAAAAACGCCCCTGCCCAATCCAATCAGTGTACAATAGCTGAGGGCAAAAATGAAAATCAGAGAGGACGTGTGCTTCTGGACATGTTGGGGCATCCAAACAGCCATGCCCTAGAATCTTCTCGGTATGGATTTTGATACATGTGAATTTTGAAATCCAGATTTTATAATCTCGTTGCTTCCATACGTGGCCTTAGGAAGACTTCCTCTGGTTGCTTTGCCTGCGACTGATCAGGCATTTACGACCCCGGTGCGAGAAGGTGAGAGACGGATCAAAGAAAGGTCTATAAAAAATAAAAATAAATCATTTCAATCCTATTGACAAAATCAGAAGGCGAGAGAGGGATCAATAGAAGGGTCTGTAGGGGAAAATAATTATAAAAATGAAGAAAAATGAAAGGGATTTAAATCATTTTAACCGTGTTGGATTAGTAGATAAATTATATACCCTCCTCAACATATAATTATTTTTTATATGTATAGAAAGATGGAAGGGAGTAACATAATTTTGGGACCGAGGGAGTAACCCCTATAGAAAATGTGAGAAAATCCGCCGGCTAGAAACCAACGATTTTTTTGCATTTACTGTAGTGAACATAGTATAAAAAATTTATTATATTTGTCTAAATAATAATAGATAGATAGAAAGATGGCTAAAATGAAAAAAATGTTCGGAAAGGTGGTATCCTTAAGGGAGGTTGAAATATTTTTTGTCAAAAAGACAGCGCAAGCTTTTGCGTTACTGTAAATATTAATAGAAAAAGAGAATTGACTCAAGTTTAAAAGAAAAACAGGAACCAAAAACCGTACAAACCCTAACACTGCACAATTTATGAGGTTGAATTTGGAGGACGCAGCTGGATTCAGTCTCATATCCGTGCTCATCTCCGTTTCTTTGTGTGCATTCTTTGTCTTCTATCGCTATTCCACTTGCACTCCAACTATGTAGTCAACGAGAATACAAGGTGACGCTATAGAGTAAGGCTGTCACCACCAACAATTTTGCCGTTGCATGTTTACCAAAACTGTGGTTGATATGTGTTGTCACTTTTTTATCAAACTTCTCATCGTATTTGAAAATATGGTATCTATCACTTTTAGCAAATGCATAAACATATCAATATGATAATCTATCTGTATAGCCACCACCCATTGCACGCACGGGCATGTTTTCTATATAGACTTATATATAATAGCGGCTTTGCTGTTATGATCCAGTGTTGCTGTAAAAGGTCGTGTAGCCCGTGTACTCAATAGTCAACCGTGTTGGCTGTGTAGTCCGTTTAATCCCGTTTAACCCTGTTTAATTTTTTTTAGTCTGTTTAGTCTGTCGTGCAGCCCGATTACTCGCTAAATGATATGTGACTGATTGTTTAACATTACTGTTTAGGATAACCTTTGTTTTGATTGCCTTTGAAGAACCGAACAAGTGTGTGTGCTCCTTTAAGTTTTGAGGGCTGTTTGTTTGTTGTTGGTTATCAAAATCCAAGAGTAAAAAAATAATTAGTATGCAAACAAAACGCTGCCCATTTTTTTTGCATTGGGTACGGCATCAATCGATATCCCACAATTAATCCCAGGCTAGGCTTCTATTTGGGATTTTGTAGGCAACTGTGTTGTGAAAAAGACAAAAATACCTCAGATGAGCATCAATGGTAAAATGTATGCAAAGGGCAAGGTGGGAGCTATCCAAGCCCAATTGCGCGTTACCCACTAAATAATTTGGCATTCAAACCTTATAAGGTTTCGGGATTTTAGAATCTACATTTAGATAGAAAGTGTTCTCAAAATCTGGTACCTCTACCAAATAATGCCCAAGCTCATCATGGTTGGAATTTTAGCTCTTATGGATTGGAGTCGGGATATAAATAAATCATTTTTTCTCCGCTATGGCTCCCCTAGAAAAAAAAGAAGCACACCTAAAATATTAACATATAAGACAGTGCAGATCAAAATGACTTGCACCAGAAAAAATACCCGTGCGTTCCTATAAGTATAATATAAACATGGTGAGTAGTGAGCGTGTCTCGCATTCAGTGGTGTATCTACGTGTGTGTTTTTCCGATTTTGATATACATTGACAATTAGGTTTCATATGTACGGAGACAGAGAGACACATGCATCGAATATCACACAAGAATTTTTTTTCATGTATATTGTGTCAATGATCTCTATAGACTTCGAGTGAATTTTGTGGTGATGTCAATTTGGTTGGAAAATGGTATTTGTCAGGGATATGGGATAGGGGTACCCCAAAACATGTCATTCCTGCATAGCCAAGTGTGATGCCCCCGCATCTAAAAGGCAATAAAGTACAGTTCGTTAGTTCAATATATGCCGACCACGATTTATAACTTAATCTTGCTTAGAGAGGGATAATAATTAGGTGGATAAATCACTAAGCCAAAAATCTCCTATTCAAATTACAAAACCTCTCGTTGTTTGGTCGAGTAGTTCAAAATATATACACTTTCAAATGAAACATCGAAATACAAAACGTTAGTCTAAGATGTGATCTTCAACTTTGCTATTTTGACCATCGCCAAAAGCAAATACTAATTAAGAGGTTCAAAAGTTCATGCCAAATCTAGCCAACAATCTTTTAAAAAGGTGGCAAAAGGTGTTCTGACCAAAATTGGTTCTTAAATTACTTTAGAATTCACTATACACCTTGAAAAACATCCCTAAACATGAAATGAAATTAAACTTATCACTTTCCAAATGCATCAGACCATGAAGTTGGTACTTCAAAATTTGGAAACGGGAAAATCTCTACATAAATTTAAACTGCTGTTTGGCTTGACCCTTGAACATGGTTGTGCTTATATTTCAAAATCTGGGATGAACCAAAGGAAATTTTGTATACAAAACTTGTATAGTGTTTGGTAATGAACAACTTTGGTATTTGTACTTGTGACATGCAGAAAGGTTTGGGTGAGGTTTTGAACCAAATAAGCTTCAGCTGCAAACATAGGGCAAAGTCAAATTTCTGGGAAACCAAAGTCATAATAACAGAAACTTTATATACCAAAGTTGTAGATGATCACATTTTGAACAAGATTGGTATTCTGCACTTTACATGAAAGTGCTCGGAAACACAAATTTTTTATTTTTTAAGTTGTATCCTAGCCAAACTTAGATCAGAAACTTAAATTCAAATTTAAACCAGAACTTTGTGTGGGATTTTACAACAAAGTTGTTGATTGTAAATTTAGAACGTTTCTCGTATATTTTTTATGTTTTCCATAATCAGCATCTAAGTAGTTCAAAAAGCGAAATTCAAACAAAGTTCTGGCAGTCAAACGATATTTTTTCAATTTTCGCTTTTCTTTCATTTCCATGAGTCTATGACACGCGGGCCCCACCTGTCAAATTCCTGCCAGTGGAGGATGTCGATATCCGGCTGTGGGCCCCACCTCCGCACTCCCTCCCGAACCCGGTCCTTGGACCATCTGCTCCTTCGCTGTTTGGGCCCCACCTGTCAGTTGCTTAGGCTCACGGACCGTGGCCACAGAACCTCATGCGCTCCTGTTCGTCTCTTCCTCACGCCCACGCGGCAGACACCCTCTGCCCACGCAAGATGGCAGCCTTGAAGTGGTGCAGCTCCACCCCCAACGCCTCACCCTCCACTCTCACTCGCCACCCTTGGTTCTGCTCGCCCACTGCTCCCTCGCTCACTCGCATCTGAAGCTCTCTGCTTCCTCCATCATTTCGCCTCCTCGCCCTTGCTCGCGCGCGGAGCATAGGCACCATTACCGGTTCGAGTTCAAGTTCACGGCCTTGCATGCCTCTCACGTCGTCCTCCTCCCGATCAAATCGTGAGCACCACCATCGCCTCCATACGCGCATCATTTCCCCGAAGGTTTGGAGCCTCGTTCCTGTCTCCATCCGCTCCACCAATGAGCTCCACTACCACCAGTCTCACCGCATCACCAAAGAAGTGTGGCTCAAATGCGAATATGCAACTCCAATTAGGGCTCCTTTAGAAGTGGGAAAATTTCCTGTTTCTTATGTCGTTTCTGTAAAATTGAACTTATTACAGTGAAATTCTTGTGCGAATTCTACGAAATTCGTATGTTCCAATGGGTGCCTTAGAATGATGATGCAAATAGAGACTGTGTGTGGGGGGGGGGGGGGAGGGGGGTGTTCCAGGCAAAAAGGGTCACATACGGAACCATTAATCGCGAGTTGTGAAAAGTCTGAATTCTTTGCGTCGCGAACCGGCTCCAGAGTCATCTGAGTCCGAGCCTAAAATTCATTTGGATTGAGGAGTAGGTCGGTCTCATCCGTCGCCGGATAGTCATAGCTGAAGTTCATTTCATCGGATCACCTGTCCGTAAAAAAAACAGCGGACGACGCCGTCCGGAGTCAGGTGGACCGTCAAACCAAACAGCCTGACTTACTTGCGTACGAGGCATGGGGCCATGAACAACCGCGGCATGTTTCCTTTTGTGTAGTCCAAAAGCATTAGAAGCGCAAAGTGTGCGTGCGTGTGTGACTGACTGCGTTTGTACTGTGTTCCAAAAAAAATCAAGCGACCGCAAAGGCGTAAAACTGTTATTTTATTTTTCATAAAAAAAAAATCAAAGGTGGGTCTCATCTGGACAGTTATGTATATTATAGATTCATACATAGTAGCGACCTTGCTGCTTTGATCCGGCCAAGTGTGTGCGCTCCTTTTAAGTTGGAGGTCTGTTTGTTTGTTGTGCGTTATCAAAATCCAAGAATGCAACCAATTAAACGTTGCCGCTTTTCTGCTTTGTGTTGGCCATCCATCGGTATCCCACAATTAATCCCAAGCTAGTCTACTATTTGGGATTTTGTATAGGCAACTGTGTTGTGAAAAAGACACAAATACCTCTAATGAGCAGCAATGGCAAAATATATGCAATGAAGGGCAAGGTGGGATCTATATATCCAAGCCAATTGCACATTACCCACTAAACAATTTGGCATTCAAACGTTGTAAGGTTTTGGGATTTTAGAATCTACGTCTAGATAGTAAGTGTTCTCAAAATCTGGTAGCTGCCAAATGCTGCCCAAGCTCATCATGTTTGGAACTTCAGCTGTTATGTATCGGAATTGGGATATAAATAAATCATTTTTTATCCTTTATGGCTCCTTTGAAGAAAAATAAGGAAGCACACCCTAAAATATCAACATATAAGACAGTGTAGATCAAAATGAAATATATCTTGCAGGTGTCCTCCACCTTACCATTATTAATTAAAGGCTTTAAAGATGCACTACTTATGATGGGGCGTACTAGAAAAAAATTCTTGAAATTCCTACAAAACTTAAAAACATATGGTCATCCGATCCACTTGATAGCTAGCCTCTAAATATAGTTGGAACTATTCTTTTAAAAAAAAGATACAAGCGCATCAAATACCCTAGGGTAGTCTCAATTTTCCTATACTGTTTGCGGATCTGATACTTGAACGGGGTTTTTGCCAACAGACAAGTCGACAATGACGTGCATTCTCTAGTGTCATAATCAACCTCCAAGTTGCAATGACATGTAAGAACGTACACGTGTTCCATATGCACTATATATACATGCCGATTGTCGCAGGCAGTACTTACGTGTGTGATGGGAAATGTTGGTGTCGCTTGGTGTGGCTTGGGGTTTGCTGTGGTTGCAATTTTGCTTTCACGCTCTTGTCAGTAGTCACAAACACATATAATACGCAACAGGACCACAAACAAAGCCATACGAATTATATGCATGGTTTAGTTCCTTGTGCATTATCTCCGGTACTGCAGAAATCTTATGGCTCTGGTGAAATCCTTACGAACTTGCCCAAATTAAACATGAAAACATGAATAAATATCACGGTTGCTGCTTGTTAATAAATAAATAAATAAACGCTTTTCCTCTTTCGTTGGATCCAGATGGGCTCACCAGCGATATCGATAACTTCACGAATCAGGACACCACACATATACCAGCAGTACACTACACATTGCCCCGGTCGCACAATCAACTAAAGAAGCATTATTTCCCTTATAAAAAACACAAAAAGTCCATTATAAAAAATTAAAGAAGCTTTTCGTAGAAAAAAAAACATGCAGCCCTACTAGCATAGTTTGCATTGCTCTACCGTTTTTCAGTCACCATCGTTGCATGCGCGTACGGATGCATATCCCAGTCCCAGAGCAGCCACATCCACATGTACATCCGCTGCCCATACCTCACCATGTTGATTTTTTATTTTGGCCAGCAAACTGACAACACAACCATAGACTCCACGTACGTATGGCTCATAAGGTAGATGGTTACTTATTGTTCACTTATACAAGAAGTACCGTTTTGTTATCAATGATTTGAGTCGGTCTCAAGATTTTGGTCGTATCTGGTGAAACGAAAAGTATGTAAATGGATTATAAATGATACTAGAACATTTGTGGTGGTATGTGTCTGAGATATGCGAATATATCTGAGTTATGTGGGCATACCTCATTATATGTAATAATATAAAGATATTATCATAATATATTAAAATTAAATGTTATTTTGTAAATTTTTTTTCGTGGTGACCTTTGAGGAACCTTAAAATGAGTATGTGAACACACTCAAACTGACAAATGAATACGCAGACGTATTTTTATTGGTTTATTTAAGATGAGTGTAGCTACATAGTATATGTGCATGTAGAATGTAGATAAAACTCCTATATAGAAATATGAATATCTACCCTAGCCGGTTTGTATCCCAAACAAAAATATGCGGGCACGACGGCGCGCGCGTCCTGTACGGTGAGGCCTCCGGCGCGCCACGGCACATGCTGCACCGGCAGAGGCATGCAGCGATGACGTACCGGAGCGCGGCCATCCATGGTCCATGAGACCATGACCCACGAGGAGGCCGTCGGCACCGCCGCCTCGAGAGACCGATCGAACATATCTGCAGCTCCAGCCTCCAGCCTGTCGAGGTCGCCGAATTGAAGGCCCACGTACGCGGCAGCCGCAGCACGTGGTGGTACCACACATATACGCCATTTCTTGACCATCCAATTTGCACTAGAATGGTGGCGTCGTAATCACGTTAGCTTTAATATACGGCAACGGCTTAATAAAACAACGGCGCATATGTGGTTGCAGTGGCTGTACGTGGGGCTTGCGGCATGCATTTATTGAGCAGGTGACTGTACGTGTCTGCAATTTGCCAATTTCATCATATACGCCGCTCCAGGTATTCTGCTGATGGGACAGATATATACTCATTTATTACGGTGATCGATTGATAACGACGACCTCGCAACTACCGGGCGGATGCTAACGTCGAAGGATTGGTATAGAAATTCAATGGCCAATGTCGTACGTACGTACTCGCAATAATTGCATCTGTGTCCAAGGGTAGTGGTATTTCGTCGTTTATTACAGCAGAGAATATATTAATTATACTCCTATAGAAGAAACAACAACGTGACGCCCATCGAGCAGCATGGCCGGGGGGTGCATCCGTGGCAGGGTGTGTGCCTCGATCGGGGCCGCCCAACCCTCTCTTCCTCATCCTTACCCTCATCCTCAGGGAGCTTCGATCCTATCTGACTTTTGGAACATGATTAAGACAGAAAACTATAAAACTCAACATAGCATAATTTGGCCCAACAACAAGACAAAGAACACCGTGCCTAATATGCATGGGAAGCTAAAATATTACTCCGATACCTCCATATTTAAATACAAGCCGCGTGGTTGATTATTTTTATAAAATTTCAATTGTTTGTCCTATTAAAAAATTATAATCCATAATTTATTTTGTTGTAATTTGTTTATCATTATAGAGAATTTGAGTATGATTTGTTTCTTTATATGTTTACACAATTTTTTGAATAAAACGAGCGATTGGATTTTAAAAAAAAAATCAATCACAACGTATATTTAAATACGGAGGGAGTACTAGGTTCTTTTTTTTTGTTACGAATTTTATACTGAATATTAAACACCCAGCAATATGCAGGGAAAGCTAAAATATTGAATTACAAAGTGTTGAAAATAATACTACTTGTTAATGGAGTATGTTAATAGAGTGAATGAGTAGAGAATGGCTGTCCACTTGTTACGTGCAGTAGCACTCAATCCTCGTCCAGGAAGCAGACGACAAAAACAACGATCACACTACAGGACCACTCATCGATGGGGATTATAACGAGAAAAAAACGAAGACCCAAGACCACCGACGACCGTTTTCCTCCACGAGACGCGACACGACTCAGCATTCGTGGCCCCCATTCAGGCCCACCCCATAACTTGTTTCGTTTACATAATTTTTCGAATAAGACGAGAGATTGAAGTTTTTTTTAAAAATCAATGATGACTTATATTTAAATACGGATGGAGTATTAGATTTTTTTTTTAGTTACGAATTCTATACTGAATATTAAACACCGCAGGGAAAGCTAAAATGTTGAAAATACTACTACTTGTTAATGGAGTATGTTAATAGACAGGGGGCGGATCTGTGGCCAAATGAAGGGGGTGCGGTGCTTTGTAGTGTATACAAGATGTTCAAATATATGAGGTAAAAATTTAAAACTTATATATGGTGTTTTTGAAATTTGGTGGGTGCGGCCGCACCCACAACTCATAACGTAGCTCCGCCCCTAATAATAGTGTGGATGAGTAAAGAATGGCTGTCCACTTATTATGTGCAGTGGCACTCCTCATCGAGGGAGCAGGCGACAAAAACAACGATCACACTACCGGACTAGTCATCGATGGGATTAGCGAGGGAAAAAGACCACCAACGACCGTTTTCCTCCACGAGACGTCAGCATTCGTGGCCCCCATTCAGGCCCAGCCCATGCGAGGTGTCAGCCTTTCCTTTCCTTTTCGCTTGTACGAATTGGCCCGCACACACGCAAGCAAGCAGAGGACGCTCTAGCAGCCCATCACGTTGTGGACGGGCCTTTTGTATTTATGGGCCTACGCAGTGGTTTCTATTGGAGTTTTCGCTATTTGCAGTTGCAGGAGAACAAAATCGCATGCATGCCATCATTCTGCTCAACCAAGTGTAAGCAGCGGTTTTTGAAGGAGATGGAGGACATTAGAGCTTGTGTCTTCTGATTGTGTTTTGGGGGCAGTCTTCAAAGAAAGCATCTATCTATATATGATGCGAAAGCTTGTTAGGTTTTTTGGCCATGAATTTCAGTCCCGACCTTATCAATATAGATCATGGTATGTCTTTTAGTGGTGCCCACAAATTTAGGGTATGATGTGTAATATGCATACGTTTATAGATGTGAGTGCTCGTTTGTGTATGGCGGAGTCTGCGTGTGTAACGTGTTTGCAGAAAGAAAGCATGTATGATGTGATTTTCATGGTCTTAATGTCCGATCGTGCGAAAGAGCAGAAGAGTCAAGGGAATGGAAAGTACCTAAAGTAGCCGGTACAGGATGAGGTTTGAAAATAAAGAGACTAACCGATGATTTTTTTATCGTTTTTTATCACTTTCCACCATTTACAATCTTTTCTAACATGTACCAATGGAATAAAAAATGTGAGGGATATGTATGTTTTTTTGGGTGAAAAATATTATAAACTCGATCTTTTTTATAATGTAGATTGATATATGAGCAAATAAAAAGAAGAAACAAATTCCACCTTTTTATAGAGTAGATCAATAGATGAGTGAACAAAAAAAGAAATAACAGCAGTAGTTGGTTGCTATGCTAAGACTATCCGCAGCAGTGTCCTCTGTATTTTATCCCCTAAATGAGTATTTGTAGATCCCTCTAAAACATTTTATCCCCTAAATCATATTAGTCTGCAGCGGTGTCCTTTATACCATCTCTCCTATATTTTTTATTTCTTTATTACTCTCCTTATTGTACAACTGACAAGCAGACCCACCATCTTTCCTCTTCCCCTTGGTGCCCTCTTCTCCCTAGCGCAGTGCGCAGCGGACCGCCGCCACCGCCCCTCCCCTGGCCTAGGGCACCTGCGCTGCCGCCTCCCCCTCCGCTGGCTAGCGTGGCCAAGCGCCTCGCCTCCGCTGGCCCAGGACGCCAGGCGTCGCTTGCCGATGCAGCCGAGGGCCGCCGCCTCCACTACCCGGCTTGGCCAAGCGTTGCTGCCTCCGCTGGTCAAGGATGTCGGGCAGCCGACTCCCCTTCCGCTTGTGGTCTGTGCTCGTCGTCACGCTCCTCTACCCTGCGTCGCTAGCCTCGGCCCTTGATGTTGTTGTCACGGACCCTCCGGGCCGATTCCTCAATCATAATCTACAGACGCGCATATGCATGTGTGGGGCTGCGGCCCAGCTATAACGTCTTTTCTAGATCTTTATTCACATTGCTGTCATCATCTAAGGGCATCTCCAGTGTGGAGATCGAACCAAAAGTGGCAGAGTTCGGTAAAAGATTTCAACATTTTTATGGTTCAGTAGCCACAGTGTAAAGGCTGAGCTCACCAGAGCGTCCATCCTACCCCACCTATCCACTATTCCAACTACCTCTCTCTCTATGGTAAGAGTGTTTGGGCATCTACTTTTGGGCAACCTGGTGACCCCAGCCGCCCCATGCTGAAATAAACAAAGTGTATTTGGCCGAACTACCTCACTGCCATGTGGTCCAGCCATAGCAGAGCTCACTGCCAGCACAAGGTAAGAGTTGCCCATGGTGTTATTTTATTCGGTTGTGTTCGAACCAGGTTTAGAGTTCGATTTTGCTTTTCGACACAAGCATTCGATGGCTACAATGTTGTTCACGATTCGTTTTCTGTGGCCATGGTTCGCTTTCTCACGTACACTGGAGATGCTCTAAGGCGATGTTCGGGTAACATCCAGCTATTTTTCAACTAGCAGTTTGTAACTAATATTTAGCTAAGATACAATCTACTAATTAGTTAAAGATATTTATTTTTAAACACTAATTTTTAGTTGGTGTATCAAACTCATCCCTAAAGCTATTGTCAATCACTATATACATGCGTGTCACATGTTGGATCATTGATTGATCATCGCAGCGTGCGATGGCAGAATTTCAGTTTTTGACTTCTTCGTCGTCGTGCCTTGTGCGTACTGCCTCAAAATTATGCTTTGGCCCTTAAAATTATGCTTATTTAGGCAGCGAAAGCTCAAAGAAAAATGTTTTGAATTTTCAATAGTAGTAACCAATTAACTCCAATGACTCTGGATGAGAAGTACAAACCAATAAAAGTAATGACAAAAAATTTCTAATGTATTTTTGTTACATTATGGTGGAAATTTTATATTAAAAACTCAATTTGTATGTGGAGAAATAAGATAAAATCTCAGTAATGGGTTGGTTAGATTAATTGAAATTGTTAGGAGAGAATGAGTCCAAGATATTGTTTAGATGTTATAGTTAATGAGTGTTGCTTCTCCTCTTTCTTAAATAAAATGCCAGTGCTAGTTAACTTTTTTGAAAATATAAATACTCCCTCCGTCCCAATTTATAGGTCATTTGATTTTTTTTGACACCAAGTTTGATCGGCTCGTCTTATTCAAAATATTTGTGAAAATGTAGAAAAATTCAATTCATAGTTAAAGTATATTATATGATAAACTAAATCACGATGAAAATAAACGATAATTGTGAAATTGTTTGAATAAATTGAATCGGTCAAATTTAATGTCAAAAAAATCAAATGACTTAGAAATTGGGACGAAGGGAGTATACTGCAGTAGCGAGCTTGTGGTTCCCTTGCTGCTTTCATTCATAATGTGTGGTCACACCACATAACCGTCAATCTCTGTACACGCATGACATCAACATCGCCGACGATGGATGGTACGGCGATTCAGGGTTGCGGCGCTTCGCTCAAGGTTGAAACTTGATGATCTACTTTCCTTGCTAGATCATGAACTCTGATGTATTTGGTCCCGACGGACTTATGTACATTGGGTTATTGACATATGGATGTAATCCTATATGCATTAACTTAAAGTTCTGGTTATGACGCCGACGACTTGAGACAGTAATTGAGATAGCTTGTGTTTCATGGGATTAACACAATGACATAAAAACTCGAATCCTACGTCACAGGATTCGGGTCGTTCCATGGACCATACTGTCTCGCTCAAGAAATAATCTAATGGCCGTCGTCAAACCCCGAGCAAATGCAGCGCATGCATGCAAGAGAGAAAGCAGGCCAGCCACAAAATCCAAAAGTCAAACACGAGGAAAAAGAGCGTAGTGGCTAGCTTCAATTTATTTCGTGACGACTACTATGTAATTAATCTACTCTATAAAAAAACGAGTTTAGAAAAAATCATTTTGTACCAAAAACTTCTCTACCCAAAGGTATACCTATTTCTTGGATTCTTTTTATCCTTTAATCTAGCGGTCAAGTATATATGTATGGCCCCGTAAACTTCATTTATATAATTAATTCTTATAGGATTCTTTGTCTTTGGGCTGCGCAAACCTTAAAAATAGTTATGTCGTAGTTAAATCCTTACGCGTTCGTGTCTTTTTATCTGTTTTTTTCTCACCATAGATTTTATGTACCCGCCCATACTACCCGGTCGTCGCGGAAGCGGTAGTACGGTTCTACCAGTGCAGGAGAAAAGCCAGCCCGGTGTGGGACGCCTGTACAGGAGAGTGGCTTGGACTCCAACCTCAGGCAGCGGGAGCAGAGACCTGGGCGGATGGGACTCTAGCTTTGGGCGGAGACCAGGGTCCTATGTGTATTGGGCTATTGGCCACGGGTAGCGTGAGGACTGCCGTTAGTATGGCAAGGAGGTGCTGGTGTCCAAGATGGACACGGCTGTGGTGGCCAAAGGGTATGTCTGTCATTGCTATGCGTTGGACTCCAATTAAACAACATACCAGTAAGGTTTTAGTAAGCACCTGCAACGTTTATTTGGGTAGCATTTGGTTGAGAGACAAAGTGGGGTAGGATAAACCGTCTTCGGTTTCTGAAATGGAACGGTCCCATGTTCCCGTTTGATTCGAGTGACGGAGTCATTTTTTGTTTTTTTGCTCGACGGATCTCAGAGGATGGGTGTTTAACACCATTTGCAAGTGGACCCTACCTGTCACTGATACATGTCTGCATGTTCTTCTTCCCCGCACCGCACACAAGGTGCCCCCTCTTTGGCTCCTCCGCGCCGCCGCCGCAGCGACGCTCCCCCTCCTCCAGCACAACACACCGCTGCAAGGCGAGCTCGATGGGAACGGGCGGGGCGGAGCGAGCGGGCTAGCGGGCGGGCGACGGCGAGCGCAACGGCCGACAGGTGCAAAGGCCAGAGAGCGCGAGCCTCACGGCTCCCTCACGCCGTTGGAGAGGGACGGTGTCGTCCCCTCGATTTGGAGGGATGACGCTGTCCCCTGAATCTGGAGAATATTTTCTCATAGGGATGATCCCGTCCCACTTCGTTCCCTTTCGTTCCCTAACTAAACATGAAAAAAAGTAGGATCCTTCTACTTCGTCCTATCGTGTCCCTCCAACCAGACGCACCCTTGGACTCTCATGTTTTCTTTTGTTTTTTATAGACTCTGTTTTATAGCCCAATAGCATAAAAACAAAAATCTTAAACATACTCTGTCTCCGCATTAACTAATTGTATACAAATACGATCCTCAAACTCCCTCGGTCCCCTCATGATTGGTCCACAGAACGTATGGCCGCATAGAATATTTTTTGGGCCTGTATATTTTCTCTTATTTCTTTTTATTGATTCTCTATTATATAACAAAACTCATATCTCAAATAAAAATAGTTATTATACACAAAAAAACATAAAATGTAGTTTAAAACACATGTCTTGTCTTGTTTCAGTTAAAAAATTAAATGAACAGAAATGTTCATATAAATTTAAAAATTAAATAAACAGAAAAAATATTCATATAAATTTAATTTTCATATAAATTTAAAATGTAATTATACGGTATTTTTTGTCACGTGCGGGACGCACGTGTATTTTTACTATTTAAATATAAGTTACGGTTTGATTTTTTTACAACTTCAATTATTTATTTCATTTAAAAAATCTATAGATTATTACTCCCCCCGTTCATGTATGACGCGACGAAGGCAGATGCTGCTCCATAATGTATTACTGTAATTAATGACAACACAATTCACCTTCTGTCGTAACGACGCAGTCACGCAGCTGCTAGCTTCAAGCACGTGTTGGTGTATATTTTGTGTGGCTATGCATGCATGGCAGAGCTCAATCGTCGATGCATACGCTAGTGGCCGGCGCAGCCATTTCAGCTTTAGCTTCATGTTGTTGTCACGCACGCGGACCGTCGTCGCGATCGTCCGGTTCCTCATCATCTACAGACGCGCAGCATATGCATTGCATGTCTGTCTGGTGCCTAGTAGCGTCTCTTCTTTAGTGATTTAGTCACATTGTTATCATCTAATCTAAGTTACCATCACTGCATGCATGCGTGTCACATGTTGGATCATTGATCATCGGCTCATCGCAGCTAGCTCGAGCGATGGCAGATTGCAGCTTTTGACTAATCTTCGTCGTCGTGCCTCGTGCGTACTGCCTCAGCAGCAATATCTGCAGATTCTGAACGCGGTTCGAATCTTTTGACTTTTCTTTGTCAGTGAGAGAGAGGTCAGAAATCACAGTCGTCAATATCGACAGGTTTTCCAAGAAAGTAAAAGAGTTTTCAGAGAAAAAATTGCATCATGCATGCAGCCAGCAGGCTGCAGGCCTGTTTTGTTCTGTTCTTTCTGAGACAGAGCGCGCAAGGCTAGCAGGTCACGAAAGATCACCATCAGCAGCTAATTGGATCTTCTCTGGGTCCTTGGCGCATCATATCCGGCAGAGCTAGCAGCGCCTCCTTGACGGCAGCTCGCTCGCGGAGGACTTGACTTGGCTATCTAGACCGATCGGCTGGAGGTGGAAGACTCACGCTCCCCTCCCGCGGGCCGCGGCCGGAGACGGCGAAGCAGCCCGCCGGCCACCCCGTCACTGCAGCCATGCGTACCGCCGATACGTGCATCCCATTCAGGCCCAGCAAAGACCCACTGTGATATATGATCATAATGGAAATTAAAGAGTCTATTTACCTCTCAAAACTATTGCTGGGGTCTGATATTTTGTCTCCAACTATTAGTAACATGATTTTATCTACCATAAGTTATACTGATCTCCTCTATTATCACAGGAAATTTTATGTTAAAGTATGTGGTGAAAAAATGATAAAATACTTTTCTCTTGTGTTTCTATCCTACCAAGGATTTTAGTGACGTGGAACTGTCATGCTCAGTTTTATTATGTTTGCTCTAAATCTATTGCAGTGGGCAGTGGCCAGCTTGTGGTTCACTCGCAGCATTCATTCATGTATAAAATGTGTGTCATCAGTCGTCACACAAATAATCCTCAATCTCTATTCTGTACGCACGTATGCCTTGTTCGTTTCTTGTGCATGTCCCCGGCAGGACTATACTGGTCTAGTATTGGTACCCCGGCCCACAGAGATATAGGTCATAGAATCTTGAGTTTCCTTCCATTCACGGGGGAGTATGTACGAGCTAGGCTGACGACCGGTCGCCCCAAGAGACGAACAAGAGGGAGGGGCTGGCCGTACCACCGTAGAACAAGAAAAGTCAAGAAGATTTTTTTTATTTCCCTCTAAAAATTAATCTTGTTGCATCAGAATAAAAGATGCAGAAATATTCTAGCTCTATCACAAGTTCACCACCAAACAAAAACTAAGCAAATGCATATAGAATATACATATTGTGCTCTTACACACCTTGTAATCTTTAATAAAATGCACAAAACATCAAAAGAGCAGCAAGGAACAATAGAATGTACACCGTGGATAATATACTATCCCCATCTCAAAATAATTCATGTTCTAATTTGACCTAATAACTCCTAAGTCAAATTATTTTAAGTACGGACGATTTATTAAAAATTTTTGCAAGGATAGCTACAATACTAAATAAGCATGGTACGGTTATACCTATTTGGTTTCATAAATATATATTGATAATATTTCCAATAAATTTGGTCAGATTTATAATAATTTGACTTAGGGCCAAAATACGCTCAGTACGTGAGATGTTCATTTTTAGGTTAGACTGGGCTAAATCATAAACATTTCGTTAAATATATCTAGTCAAAATTCAAGCAACCTACACTCTTATCTGGTTTCCAACAGGGTGGTTTATCGGGTGGGAGTTGGGAGATATAGATGCCCAAATGGGATATCCACGACCACAAGGTATGGTACACAAACCTCGGGGCACGATAGGCATGGCACAAATAGGCAAGCCAGCCATGCTGTACCCGCCACCATGAACGTGACTCACACATAGCACGTTCGTTCGACGATCATGTTGGCGACCATGTTGGGCCAGCCTGGACGGCTGGCCCATAGAAAGTCCGTCATGCTTAAATGCCAAAAATACGCTGAAAACATGCCTAGGGTAGGGGACTAGGGGATAGCAGTCTGAAACGCGCTTCCACGTCCATCCAACCAACAGACTAACATAGCCTTCCAACAGACTAACATAGCCTTCTTTTAGTTACTGGTTTATAGTATGCAATATACTTTACCTTTACATTAATATACACATAGGTTTATGTGCAAATTGTAAAAAATAAAAGAAAATGCTGGCACAGGCCTGATGGTCAACGGATTGTGTAGTGCTTGAGAAACAGTGCCATCATGTGGGTCGATGGCAGGCCCCGCCTGTTTGGACATTTAGTACAGCATCTACAATATACGGATCGATCCACGTCAAACCAAACATAATTGCCCTGTACCTTCTAAGCAATCACATTGTATGCGCAAACACGGACGATAAATAATAATCTGCAGGACTAGCGACAAGAAACATACAACCAACTCTGCTGCAGGGCAACAGTGGTGTAGGTCAGCTTAATTATTCATTTAATCCTGCCCCTGCAGGGCGCTGGCCATGGGCTTGTTAATGCTAGCTTAGCTGCTAACGCTGCACCCAGCGGTTTCCGTATGACTCTCGAGATTAAATATCACGCTGTTATACGCCGTAGATGAGAAAAAAAATAGTTAGAACAGTGATAGAGGTGAGGTGGAGAAGGAGAGCTAGGGTTCACCTAAGTCCGCTGCAGCGCGTGGAGCAACGCGGCGCGGAGGCCGCGCTCGTCCCGCAGCGCGGCGGGCACGTCGACGACGACGTCCTGCACGGTCACGCCGTCCACGCGGCACACGCACGCGTGCTGCACTGGCAGGTCCAGCGAGCGGAGCGCGAGCATGAAGCGCGCGGGGGCGTGGCGCGCGGTGGTCGTCGTCAGGCGCAGCGCCGCCGCCTCCCTCCCGGCCATCAGCCGCACCACCAGCTGCTCCCCGTGGTGGCCGAACGACGAGTGAGTGACAGCCGCGGCCGCGGCCTGCTCACGCTTGGCCTCAGCCTCGAGCCGCTCCACACGGCCGCGCAGCTCGGCGATATAGGAGGCGGCATCGGCGAGGAGGGACGCCTTGTCCATCCGCGACACGGTGGGCACGGCGGCCCGGAGCTCGCAGAAGCGGCGGTTGAGCTTGTCCCGGCGCTGCCGCTCCGCCTCGACGTGGGTGATGGCGACACCATTGGTCCGGGGCCCTGGCTTCCGGCCGCGTCTTTTTGGCGCAGGAGCCGGCTGCTGTTGGCCGCCGGACAGGTCTAGGACCACCGCCGAGGGCGAGGGCGAGGGCCAGCCGTCGCCGGCCCACGCGGCGCAATCGTCCAGGCAGTCGTCGCTGCCCAGCCACTGCTCCAGGACATCGCAGGACACGAAGTCGGGCTCCTGCTGGTGATTGCCAGAGCTGGAGAAGGAGGCCTGTGAGGGAGAGCTGAAGGAGGTGGCGGGAGCGGGACGACTAACAAGCTCATCCATAGCGGTTACCACACTGCTACACCAGGCTATACCTGTTTGTGGAATAATTGTGCTGAAAACATGATACTACTATGGACCTCTGGCATCGCACTCTTATCTGATATACTTTTTTTTACACTAGGACCCTCACAATTATTCTAATTTACAGGACGCAAAAGCTAAAATCTTAAGACCCCTTTTATTATGAGTATCCGTTTTTTTCTCTCTACCTTATGTTCGGATAATATATCTAGGACATTCATTCTTCTGCTTTCTATCCCTCCCCTCCATTATATTTATGCTAGGTTTGGGTAGTATTAGACAAGAAATAAATATAGGTAAGAGGATCAATAAGCAAGTATAGATATGGACATTCGATTTTAGGTATGCTGGATGCTGCTGAGTTCATGCGCATGAATTTTCCACCTTTTCAGTTGTTTGTGCTAACTCCAATGACGGGTTAATCAAAAATTTAATCCATGAACCTATCGCTTCATCGGAACCTATAGAGTGTAATGAATCTTTAACTCTGCCTATGTATGTGTTTAGATGGAACTTGCTTACCTAATTTGTTTGTGTCATATCTAAACTTCTATAGAAATGGACAACATAAGATTTACATTGCAAGAGTTATTATGTAATTATTTAAATACTCCCTCGCAGTTGACTGTTCTAAAAAAAATATACGTCAATCGTTTGAAATTTTATGTAAACATATAAGAAAACAAGTCATGTTCAAACTCTCTATGATGATAAAAAAATCAGAATAAAATAAATTTTTTTAATTTTTTAAATAAGACAAACATTAAAGTTGTGAAAAAAAGATAAAGGCGACTTATATTTAAATAAGAAGGGAGTAACATTTAGGTATGTATGTATACTAGCAAAATGTCGATGCATTGCAACGGAAAAAAAAGTCCTTAAGCATCTATAAGAATAGAGCTCGTGAATAAATTCAATGTCATATTATTTCAAATTTTCCCATTGCCTGCGAACCAAATTTAGGGTGATGTCAGTTTGGTTAGAAATAATATTTTTTAGCTTTTTGGCAATATATAGAACGTAAAAACGGGAGTCCGTATGCAACCTAGGAGTCCGTTTTCGCGTGGACGTATAAACCGGAGTCTGTATGTGACCTGTGCGTCCGTTTTCGCGTGGGCTATTCCTAACATCCGAATCGGGCTTGCGAATAAATTCTAGATTATAATGTTTAGACGATTCCCGTTGACTTCCAATGAGTTTTAGAGTGGTGTCAATTGAATTGAAATGCTTATCATTTTAGCTTTCCATCGATATATAGAACGTCGAAAACGGAGTCCATATGCGACATGGGTGTCTATTTTCGCATGGACTGCTTCTGCTGTCAAATCAGGCTCGTGAATAAATTCTATGTCATATTTTTTATACGATTCCCGTTGACTCAAGTAGATTTTAGAGTGATTTCAATTCAGTTGAAAAAGTTATCATTTTAGCTTTCCATCAATACATAAAACATTGAAAACGGAGTACATATGCAACTTGGACGTCCGTTTTAGCGTAGGGTCCTCCAGACGTCCGAATCAGACTCGCGAATAACTTTCACGTCATATTGTTTCGATGATTCCCGTTGACTGCAAGTGAATTTTAAAATGATTTCAATTGAGCTAAAAATTTTATCACCTTTCCACCGATATACAGAACATCGAAGACGGCGTCCTTATGCCACCTGGGCATCCGTTTTCGCATGTGTCCTTCCTGCGGTCCGAATCTGGATCGTGAATAAATTAAATTTCAAACAAACGGTTCCCACATGTAAGATATGTGAGGTCAGACCGGACCGCAGAATTTCTCCGTCTTTTATTTTTACGTGTATATATAGAGAGACACACATAGATGTTGCGATTGGAAGTACCATATTCGGTGCAGGAATGATCAATGCAAACTAATAACATATAAGATCATAAAATTTTAAAGGGTGGCTAATAGGTGAATCCGAGATTTGTAGGGGTGTTTTTGGGCAAAGGACCTCGTACGAATGCATGCTTCGGCATGCTAGATTTAGAAAAGTCAGCCGCGCAAGTCTTTATCTACGTCCGTGGGGCTGGGGACCGGGTCGTGAGCTCGTGATTTCGATGGGGTTTGGACGAGTGGGCGGCCGGGGTCCGGCGTTCCCATCCCGGCCTTCGTCTAGAAGCAAAATATATACATCATCGCGCGTGTGACTGTTCCAGGCAGCTGGTGTACATACATATACCTTCATGTACGGTATGTACTATATCTCAAACACTATATTTTTCAGAGGCTTGTGCCAACAAGTCAATATTTGGTACAACACTCAAATGGCAACCCAATCATTATCGAGGAGAGAATCTGTTGTGGAGTACTCCCTTTGTGCTAAATTGTACTACAACCATATTTAAAGGGTGTGTCTTCTCAGCCAGTCCCATTTTACAACCATTCAATATTCATCGGATGGTGATGACTGAATGGATTCAATATATTAGTCACATTTTATACTACCACAAAAGTGACTGATGAAATTCAATCCATCAGTTACATACCAAAATTACATAGCACAATACAAAAAAATACGTTACAACAATATTAATAACTTTATATATATATATATGTAGTAATTTAACAAAGCGGATACAAAACACACACAAAACAATTTAACTGATGGATAGACAAATATCAGGTGATTGAAGATGAATGAATCTGATATTTAAATATAAGTCGAGGTTGATTTTTTTCCCAAAACTTCGACCATTCGTTTTATTCAAAAAATTTGTGTAAACATATAAAGAATCTAGTCATGCTCAAACTATCTACAATAATAAAAAATCATAATAAAATAAATAATAAATGATAATTTTTTGAGTAAGACGAGCGATAACCGCCACTTATATTAAATAAGAAGTAAGAAGGTAGTACGACAGTATATGTATATCATGTATGGCATGCAGGCACTGTTCTACATAAAATAAACAGAATATATTATATTTATGACCTTGATTTTTCATTTTCTTCTTGCAAAATATATATAGGTCGACGACGCCCTGCATGCGCACCAACGCATATGCAACAAGAGCCAGGAACAGAGAGAGACCTCCTGCAATGCAATCCAGCATGTCGCGGAGTGCGCGCTGAGTCGCTGACAGTGCCAGCGAGAGAGGCGTATGCAGATCAGGGTTCTCCGTTCCGGTCCAAAGTCTGATCGAACTCCGACGATTTCCGTTTTTGTCACGTATGCAAAACGGAATTCCGACGAAAAACACCGAAAAACCGACCGAAAAGTCCGGAATCCGGCCGGTTTTCCGCCCGATGGAAGAGTTAACCCTGATGCAGACACAGTCGGGTGTGTGTGTGAGAGAGATGCCACATCACCGTGCTTTATAATTGAGGCACAAGGCCCACGATGAGGCGGAAGAGGTGAGCGCTCCCGGGGCTGTAAACCCTAACGTGTTTAATTTGTGCTGGTACGTATATAGCCTACACCAAGTTATGCACACCACGCGAGATTTAAAAGAAAGAAGGAAAATTAGTAGCAAATCGCAAGCGATCGAGCCAGGATAGATCCAAATCACTATTCAGCGCGACAGGAACCTCTCTCAGCGCGCGGCCTCCGGCGGTTGCCACGTGACCATTGTCAGGACGGCCGGTGGGGGGAGGGGAGCGGCCGCTGCCCTGCCTCCCGAGCTCTGTCGTGCCTTCCTTCTCCGCTGACGGCTTCCTCCATGCGCCGCCTCCACCATGATCGTCGCCGCTGCCGCCTGGATTAGGGTTCGGGATTGGGGGTTGGGGCGCCACCGCCGCCATGGCCATCCCATGCTCTCTTCCACCTCCGGCCTTAGAGGGATGGCCGGGGGAGGCAAGCCGGCCCGGCGGTGGTGGCGGGGTAATGGTCAGCGACTGAGACCGGCGGCCAGGGCGCCATCAGATAGGCGGGGTAGGATGATGGTTGGGCCAGGGTGGGACCAGAGCGCCAGGGCGGCAGCGGTGGAGGTTGTGGGGTGGGCCGGGGCGGCGGCGGCCGACGGGCGGGGAGGCCGCGATGAGGGTGCCAAGACGCCGGTGGCCTCCGGATAGCGGCGGTACGGGGACGGGGTGGCGCCGGCGGAGGAAGAAGAGAAGGAGGGAGAGAGGAAGAAGAGAAGCGCCAGGAGAGGGTCTAGCGCGCGTCCAAGAGAGACACCGGGATAGATGGCTTGTGGACGCAAAGCAGCTTCATAGCTGCCAAGCAGACCGAAAGACGACAACCAAGCACCCAGATCAATATGCTTTCTACTGCCAGAATTTTTTAACTGTTTAAATTCGCTTATATGGAGAGTCAAAACCAGGACGTCAATACCCCAAAAGGTGGAGATACCCCATTCGCCGGTATAAATCTGGTTCGAAGGTTTTCTCGACCAGTTAAGATTGAGATCTTCTACTTTGATTACAATACCGTGATGGCGGTTCTTCCCTATCAGTCAAGTTTTTTTTTTCTTTTTATTACCAGACTAAGCATCTGGTGCAAAATATTATAGATACACTGGACGGGTAGGCTGGCGAGGTATACCGCTGGTAACAAATGGTACTTACTTTATTAATCTAACAGTAATACTCTATGCCTCTAATACATGTATGCATGTATGCCAATAATCCACTTGCGTGCCTCTGTCCAGCCCAGAGAGCCACAGAGGCTGCAGAACCCGTGCGCGGTACGTCGTTGAATGAGGTGCTTCTTCCACCTGCACGTCGTCGTCTCGCTGCAGCCTCCATGACCATGTGACTGATGGCGAGGCTGTCGGTCCGTGCGTGTGGACCGGCCCCGGCCCCGGCCCGGCCTTCACTGGCCGGATTCTTGGACCATGTGGTGCTGCGTCTGCGTGAAGCCAGAAGCCTGCAGCAGCACAGCAGCTGCTAGCACTGCATCGGACAGGCCATTGGCTGCTGCTGATCTGACGACTGCCTCACTACTGCGAGGGAGATCTCGTCGGAGGTGCAAAGACAAGCTTATCCATTGCAAATTTCAAAAAGATCAGATAACATGATGTTATGTTACCTAGGGGGTGTTTTTTTTATAAAGTTACCTAGGATGTTTGGATACAGAGATAATATATTATCTTTAGATGTATATGTGCCCTACAAATGTCTAGATACATCTAAGGATAACGTATTATTTCATGGAATCAAACACTTGGTTGGATGCTGAGATTCTATTTTGGATAATGTGCCTGCAACTTTATTTTTTCAAATATCACCTATTATCAATCCAACGAAGTATAAGGCATTGGGTTTTGTTCAACCCAAAAGATTAGCTTGATAAACAAGGATTGCCCGGCCTTACAAATTGTGTTCCACAACCATGGATTTTCAATAATGTGGAACTAAATTCAACGATCTCCTCCGTCACACATTGGGCCCAAAATTGCCTAAAAATTTTAAGTACCGGGTTCAAAAGGGTCGAATCATACTCATATTAATTTTTTTAATCTAAAAATCACATGTAACTCATTAAGACTGTGACGAAACATTTTAATCATGACCCATCAACACCCCTACCTCCACTACTCTCCTTTCCCATCAATTTGGCGTCTACAACCATCGCCGGCCTGTCCATTGACCTCTTTGGTTTTCAGACCACACGCCATAAGACCATCTCCAACCATAATTTTTATATGGATTGCCTATCCATATTCATCTTCTATTCCAATTATTTTTCTCTTTATGTACGGTAACGTTACAGTATCAAACATTATTATTATAGACAGTGGATATAGACAGTGGTGGGAGACGGTCTAATTGATCATCGTTCATGCGCGTGGCTTAATTTATACTGTGTTTCTTTGACGTCTTTGTTTTGTTTCCAGCGACTTCTTCTGACAACCATTAAGGACTATACCGTACGGTGGCATACTGGCATGTGCAAGTGGTGCAACTGTTCAAGGCCTCCGAAGCTAGAGGCCCCCAACCCATAATAATTAGCCAAGATTAATAATCAAGAGATTTCAAGGCAAAAAAAAAACACATTTAGTTTTTTCATTGAAGGTGTGCGATTGCAAGATCAGTTTATTGCATGAGTGTTAGCTTTACCATTTCAGAAGCATATCGTTCGATATATGCTCTAAAGTATTGTAATAAATACACCATTGAAGTTCCATAATTAAGTGAAAAAAACTTTTGATTATATATTCTGCATCTTTTTATTTTTGTGGGCCCTATTACACGTTTTAGGGGCCATAAATTATATATTCCCACTATTCTTTTTTTACATTTCTTAATTCAAAAATGAACTGATCCGTACACACACACATTCGTGAACAAAGATAGTATTCCCTTCGTATTTAAATTTAAGTCACAGTTGATTTTTTTCTAAAAATTTGATCACTCATCTTATTAAAAAAATTTAATTTATAGTTTATTTTGTTGTGATTGTTTGATCATTGTAGATAGTTTGAGTATGACTCATTTGCTTATATGTTTACACTAATTTTTTGAATAAGAAGAATGATCGAAGTTTTGAAAAAAAAAATGAACCGTGATTTATATTTAAATATGGAGGGAGTATCACATTTGGCTCACAGGATAGATTGTTCCTGCTGCCGCCCTTATCCAATTATACGAGAAGGGCTTTTGCTATATCGTGACTTGATCCCAATTTATTAGGAATAAGAACAAAATGCATGTCCATGAACATGGCAGGAGATGTCATTCGGCCTATAATTGAACTCACAAAAGTGTGAATTTTGTATCCTTCACTACGGATGGGTAATCATTGCTAGGTCCAAAACCCGTCATACTCGCCGGATTTGGAACCGACAGTGCGTGTGCGTAAGCGACAACGATGGCGTCGTTAGGGCACGTACAATGCATCATTATTTATAGAAGTGTTTAAAGAGAAAGAAATGCTAAGCACCACCTAAAAAACTAATTTTTACGATGCAAGAGAGATGCTTATATACATACAACCTCCTCGTTAGCACTCATTAAACACCGATACTTAAATAAACACCTCATACACCTTTAAGCACCTGATGCTAGAAAATAAACTGATTTTTATTGCTAAACACATTTTTTAAACACTCCATTGGACATGCCCTTATGGATACAAAGCGGCCGGTTAGCATGAAGTCATTTTTTAGACCCCGCATAATATACGGAAAAAATGACCTACCGCTTGGCCCGCTAACGGCTCTGCTCGCATTCCTGTGGTGCGGTTCTAGCGGTAAGTTATTTTGTTTCAGGATCCTGCACAGTCGGGAATAAACAAAGCAATGTTTGACATCTTCGTAAATTTAATACGATGGCGCTTGCACTTTTTGTTTTTTTATATATGTGAAGAAGAGCACCACAAAATACAAATACAGAAGGTGCGGGCACGTTCTAAATCAAACTTAGTGAAACAAAGACCTCAATTGCACCAATTGTTTAACAGGAGATAAGCCAATTAACATACTCACAGCAACCATATACTGTATAGTATAGTACGTGGAAAACAAACATGCATGCATGATGAATGAATAGATACATAAGACAAGCGGATCTCGGAGAGGAGGATTTGGCGCCGGAGCAAGTTTAGTTTGATTTATAATCCGATAAGAGAGATCGAGCGCGGCCGTCAAGCAAAATAGCTGCTCGGAGCAAAATAGCAGCGCAAGCAAGCCACCAGCAATCCAGCAATCCCTCGGCGCGCGGCGGCCACGCCCACGACAGCGTCCTGCACGGTCAGGCCGTCCACGCGGCACACGCACGCCGTCGGCGGCGAGTCCCGCCCTGCCGTCACAGAGAGCTTATTAATATCCACCCGGCCCGTCGTCATCCTCGATCGATCCAGCCATTGCTCGGGGACGTCGCAGCAGGACTCGAACTCGAGGGCCGGGTGGCCGTCACCGTCGTTGGACTGTTATATGGGGTATATTTTTCTCGATCCTCACAGAAAACTAAAATTTTAAACCGAAAATAAAATATGAACTTTCAACCTTCGTCGCCACAGTTCCCGGTTCGTGATCGCTCGCTTCCTTTTCCCCGCGCGCAAAAGGATAGGCGGGCCCCTCCTCACTTTTTTCTTTTCTCTTTTATTTTCATATTTATCTATATGTTATCTTTCTCCATATGCTAACGTGCATTTAGGTTTTTACTTGCATCCAGTTAATTCTTTTTTTTACTCTTTTTTTCTGTTATCTTTTCATTTTTTATTTTCTCTTTTTTTCATATTTATACTGACAGAATTGTTTATCTAACAATTTTGAACGTAAGTTTTTTATTATAAATCTTTTATGGTAAAAATTATGACAACATAATTTATGCTAACATAATTTAATATAACTATATGACATAAAATTATGATAACATAATTTATGCTAACATAATTTATGCTCGCCATAACATTTTAGAATGTAAGTTTTTTTTACCATAATTTTGTGGTAAAAATATGCTAACATAATTTATGCTAGCATAATTTACTGCAACATAATTTGTCATAATTGTATCACATAATATAGCTCATTGGTATAATCTGGCATAAAATTATAAGAACATAAATTATCATAACTGTATGACATAAAATTATGCTAAAATAATTTATGCTCATTGTAACAATTTTATAGTGTAAGTTTTTTTATCATAACTTTGTGGTAAAAATATGCTAACATAATTTATGCTAGCAAAATTTACGGTAGCATAATTTGACATAACTGTATGGCATAACAAGCTCGTGGGTGTTATTTATTAGTATAAAATTATGCTAACGAAATTTATTTTCATGAGAATTATGCTTAAGTATAATATTGAGTAACCTTACATTGGCCTCTTCCCTCTCACGTCGAGCGGCTCGATCGCGCAATCGAGGGCGCCCCGGCGCTGTACCGTCCAAGCCCCACCTGGCTCTCGCGCCGCGCCGCTGTGCCGGCTGGGCAAGCGTCACCCGCACGTGGAGCGGTGGAGGGGGCCACCATCGCTCGCTGGTTTTCAGATTAACGATCGCTCGTTAATTAGTGAGGCCCCTTCGTCGCCCTCATGTTTTGCCATCCATCCCAGAGAGCTTTTAATTATTTGGCTGGCCCGTTGTCATCTTCCTGCCATTATGTAGGGACGTCTCACGTAGCTAGAGGACTCCAACTGTGGTGGCTGCTAGCGACGGTGAATAGTAATTAAGGAGGCCAGCACGCAGGGACGAGAGCTGGGGCATGCAAGCTCATCCATAATATTGCCCTATAGCGCGTGTTAGAATGACACATCGTAATCACTTTACCTGCTTTAGTTGCTAAGGCCTAAAACAGCACATGTGGTTGGAGTGGCTGTGGTGGTGGAGGCACCGGAAGGAGGATGATGCCAATTGTGGCAGTGATGGTGTGATGGGGATTGAGGTGATTGTGCTTGCAATTTCATCGTGTAAAGTATATGTATACTGATGAGGACAACACATTTATGGTAATAAGGACGGCATCGACAGTGAAGGTTTCCGAACCATTTATAAGTGTCACTCCATTCGTTAAACGATGCAAAACCTATTTATGTATTTGGTAAGTATAAAACTTCGAAGAAGCCATTGACATTTAATGTATAGCCGTCCAGATTGAGACCCATCTTTGATTTATTTCTTTATAAGAAAAAAAATAAAATAATGCCCTTCTAATGCTTCTGGACTACACGAAAGAAACGTGCCGCTGCTGGTCATGGCCCCATGCCACGTATGCAAATAAGTAACTCAAGAATGCGGACTTTTCAAAACTCGTGATTATTGGTTCCGTATGTGACTCTTTTTGCCTGGAACACCCCCACAGACTCTCCATTTGCACCATCATTCTAACTGGAGTTGCATGTTCTTCGCATTTGAGCCACGCTTCTCTTAACTATCAGCCACTCAGGTTTCTTTAAAGGTATGAGTTAGTTGTTGTACTTATTAGAAATCTTGTCCTGAAATATAAAATTCTATTCCCTCCATTCAAAATTATAAGGGTTCTAGCCTTCTTTTTATTTGTCTATATTTATATAGATGTTGATGAATCTAAATATACTGAACACACATACATAAAGTAATGAATGCATTTAGTAGAAGTCTAGAACCTTTTATAATTTCGGATGGGGTGAGTAACATTTAAAATTTGTCCACGAGTATAAGGACTTTTTGATACTAAACCTTGACCCATATATTGAGTTAATTCAACAAATTACAGAAAATCCATTTCTTTTGAGGTGATCCCCAACCATTTAAAACTAGGGCTATCTATCAGTCATGCCGAAATTAAGGAACAACTGTGGTCTTTTTGTGTGCAACATCTATTCACTCTATTTTTTATTCGTCCTAAAAAAATTTGAAGTCCTTATATTTGTGGACACAAGGCTAAACGACTATATAATACCATGCCTTTTAAATTCAATTGCAACTAGGATTCTATTAGGCGAGAGATCTCACATGCAGCGGGCAATGAAGATATGTCGTTTACCAAGAGTGCCACCTCAGAAAGTATCTGTATCCTAATTTTGTTTAGATGAAACCCACTCTCTTATCATATTTCACCTCGTTAATTTCATTGTCATGGCATCGTCTTTGCTTATGTGGTATTGTTATTATTGAGATTAAAACTCAAACGAAACTTGCACCAGGAAAACAGAACGTCCTGACTCAATGAAGGAAGAAGAATGTGGCTTTGTCGTCTAGAAAATGAGGGGGGGAAAGCACGTACAGCTGCAACCACGGTTGAACTTTGTGGACGGGAAGTCCGAAATTTTGGACTTTTTTCCGTTTTTGGTGCACTCCGGGATTGAAATTTCTACGTGGAAAATTATATATTTCGATTCCAAATTCAAAAATATAAAAAACAATTTTTGACAAAAAACGAAATTTCGAACAGTGCTACTGAAATTGTGAACCCTGTCTGCAACAGTGCTACCGAAACAGTGCTGCCCGTAGTCCGTACCATGTGTTTATATATATGGATTTGGTTCCTAGAGCGACTGAGCGAGCAGCAGTAGCCACATAAACTTACGGAGGTGAGAGTGTGTAGCAGACTAGCTGCGCCATGGATGAGCTCGTCTGCCCCGCGGCGTCGTCCTGCAGCTCTCCCTCCCCCAGCTCCTTCTTCTCCACGGCCGGCCACGTCCCGCAGCTCGAGTTCGTTTCCTGGGATGTCCCGGAGCAATGGATGGGGGGCGACGACTGGGTGGACGAGCCCTTGGATTTGGATGGCTGCTCCCCGTGGGTCGAGGGCGACGTGATCTCACGTGCAGCGGGCAACGAAGACATGTTGTCCGACGAACCGCCGGCACCTGCGCCGAAGAGGCGTGGCCGGAAGCCCCGGCCGCAGACCAACGGCCCCGTCCTCACCCACGTGGAGGCGGAGCGGCAGCGGCGGGACAAGCTCAACCGCCGCTTCTGCGAGCTCAGGGCCGCCGTGCCCACGGTGTCCCGGATGGACAAGGCGTCCCTCCTCGCCGACGCCGCCGCCTACATCGCCGAGCTGCGCGACCGCGTGAAGCAGCTGGAGACCGACGTTAAGCATCAGCAGGCCTCCGCTGCGGCGGCGGCGGCTCTTACCTCGGTGGCGGCGGACACCCACTGCTGCCACTCGTTGAACTTGGACCTGGAGGAGACTCTGGAGGTGCGGATGGTCGGGAGGGATGCGGCGGCGCTGCGGCTGTCGACCGCGGCACGCCACGCCTCGGCGCACCTCATGGTCGCGCTCCGCTCGCTGGACCTGCCGGCGCAGCACGCGTCCGTGTGCAGGGTGGGCGGCGTGACCGTGCAGGACGCCGTCGTCGACGTGCCCGCCGGGCTGCGGGACGAGCGCGGCCTCCGCGCGGCGTTGCTCCACCGCCTGCAGCGGAGCGGCTAGGAGTCTGGACGGCTGGACCCTCGATGGATGATGTCTCTCCACTCTGCTCCGTCGTCTCGTCATCGACAAATTAAATCATGTTAGCAAGCACTACACATGTTTCGTGGCCACCAGAGCATGCATGCACGTACTCATGTTGTCGGGGAAATGCTTAGTTTTGGTTAAGCAAGAATCGAGGATCCAGCGTGCGTAAAGAAAACGAAAAAAGTACTGTCATGTAGTAATAATCAAGAAGACAAAGAATGATCTCCGTGTTGCTGATGCCCGAGATGGAAAGGCTCACTGGCGTTACGTACGGTTCATCTGGGCTTCCAAGTTTTTACGGGTGTACTAGCATATAAATATGATGTAAATCTGGTCATAACTTTTGTTTTGATGTGTTTGCGGTGTCTAATAAATGTTTTGGATTGAATTCATATAAATTTATTTTGATTCATTTGTCCCATTACATACTCCTTCAGCCCTAAGTGTACTTCCAAGTTTGTCCTGAATCAAACTATTTCAAACCGTAAATAGAAATTGTGAACGATACATAGCACATATGGTGGCACACTCTGTGAAAACAACAGATTTTTGGTGTACACTCCTGCATCGTGTAAATTTGCTGGAAGATACTGCCACCTTTAAAATAACCATTTTTGGCCGAGTTGGAGAGAAATGCCCTGAAACGACCATAATACCCCTGGCTCCACCGTCCAGATCCTTCTCCGATATCAACTTCTCCCGCACCCCCGCACTCATATTCTAGCACTCCTATTCCTCTGAACTTTTCCTCTAAAAGGAATATTCCGGCCCAGTCAGCCAGTTTATTTCCTCCAAATCAATTTCTCCTGTACTCATATTCCTCTATATGTTTTATTTATTCCCACAGACCACCATATCTAAAATATATAATATTTCACACCACGGACATGCGCCCCCCACAGTCTCTTTCCCCTTCTTCCCTACTCTCCACATCTCCTCCTGGGCGTGCGCCCGCCTGCCGCCGCCTCTGCCGCCGCACCGCTCGCCCTCCTCCGCCGCTGCACCGCTCGCCCACCTCCCCGTCATCCCACCCGCCCACTTCCCTGCTGCTACTGCGGGCATCGTCGCCCCGCACCGCCTCCTCCATTGATGACCGTGGCCGCGGATCTGTCGACCACGCCTCTCCTCCGCACGTATCTCCTCCTAGCCGCCGCCGAGTTCCGGCCGCCCGCCTCATCTCCATGCCGGCCCCTACGCGCCCGCGGATCTGGTGCCAGCTCCTCCATGCCCCGACTCGTCTCGACCACCCCTGTCGGCCTCTACAGCACCGCTCCCAAGGCCTCCGCCTCATCTCTCCGCGCCCAGCCACCTCCTCGCCTCTCCCTGCTGGATCTGACGCAGGCACCGCCATCCCCACCCTCTCCAAGCGCCACCTTTGCCACCAGGAGGGCGAGGTGGTGGCCACCAGTGGCCAAGGAGGGCGCTGGGGTCGCCTCACCATCTCCGACCGAGTGCGTGCGGATGCGTCCGTTGCTAGGGCCCACAACCACACAGTGCATGCCGGAGGGTTTATATTTCCGCTGCATATGGGAGGAAAGCCAGTTTCTGCTGCAGTGGCGTAGAGTGTGGAGGAGATGGCTGCAACAAATTTTCCTCCAAATCGTTACGGCGTGCAGCTGGCTAAACATATAGCGTGGTGGAGTGCAGATGGTCTTATACGTCCTACTGTCTCTCCCCCACCCATGCCGCAGCGCTTGTCCTGCCCACGCCGTGGGTCAGCCTCGTCCGGGAGACCGGGACCCGTCTACGCCCTGGCAACTAAGGCAACGCTCGTCACGGCCTATCTTGCCTCCACTTCCGCCGTCGCCGCTGCACGCCTGGCCGAGTGCGGCGTTATGCCGAAGCTCCTGGGGCTCCTGTGAGAAGGCACTCGCCCCGGTCGATGCCATCCTGTGCACCAACACCGGCCTCGCTGCCAGGCACATGTTCGTACTCTCTTGCCGCCTCTGCTGCAATTGTCAGCAGCTGGGGTATTGGGCTCACCGGTATGGAGAGCAAAGGGAGGGACGATGGGAGGGCGCCAGGGCGTGGGGCCCCTCGACAGGAGAGTGCGGCGGCCAGCGACGGCCGCGCAGGCGGCGGCGGGCAGGCAGGAGTGAGGGTGGCCGGGTGAGTAGGGATCAAGCTTTCGTTCGATGCCGTGACTGAGGCTTTGCGTTGGTACAAAGAACAGATACAAGCGGGTATAGGATGGCTCTAGTGAGAAAAAAGAGAACGACTGTAAGAACAGGCAAAATGCGTAACTCCCGAAAAAAACTTCTGCCCACTTATTGGATCCAACCATGGATAACCAAATCAATTAACATCTGACCATCGAAAACCTAATAAATTATGTAACCTTTTGCATCAAATATTGCCTGTGGGCCCAAATACCTCATCCAACCAATAGATCAGAGGAAGATATACAATCTACTGGTGGGTATAGCATTGGGTTGTTGATTTCTATGTAAAAAATATTTTTTAAAAACTCGTTGTTTTTTATAGAGTAGATAAAATTAAATTCTTTGTGTGACGATGTAACTGGTTGGGAGCCCAAGCATGCATGGTCACCTGGCCCAACGTAAATTTCGTCAAAAGTTGCAACTTTGCAAGCGCGAGCACCTCTATGCATCCGTGTCTATCACATACCCCGCGGCTATACATGCCGTTTTAAGCAATAATACTCTATGTCTATGGCTCTGTTTGGATCCCATAGGCTAAACTTTAGCACCCTACTAAAGTTTAAAGTTTAGCTCTCTTAATTGGAGTGCTAAAGTTTAGCACATGGGGAATGTTTGGATCACCCTGCTAAAGTTTAACACATGGGTATAGAAAGACATCTATACCCCTAAAATGGTTTCCTCCTCCCCTCCCTCTTCTCCTGCTCCACTCCCGCGTGTGGCCCCTTTGGCCCACTACCGGCCGCCTACATCCACCCGCCTCAACCCCCGGGGCTCCTCCACCTCTCCTTGCTCGCCATGGAGTTGGGCGGCCGGAGCGGGGTGGCGCATGGGGTCGGATCTGGTCACCCATTGGACGCCGCCACCTGCCACGCCCTCACCTCCACTGGCGGCTGCTGCCCACCTCGGGCCAAATCCAAGGCGGGTCCATCCACGCCGCCGCCTCGGCGTCCGTGACAAGCTCGGGCTACCTCCTCGCACCAAATCTAGGGCGGCTCTCTCACCTCCCTGTCCTCTCCTCGCTGCGGCAGCCTCCAACGGTGGCGGTGGGATCTAGGGGTAGCCTTCAACGGCGGCGGCGGGCTCCCGCGAAGAAGGCGACTTCCCGGCACGGCGGCACAGGTGGAGATGCGGCGGCAGCAGCGCGGGTGGAGGAGCGGAGCAGGCGAGTTGGGGAGAGAGAGGGTGCGGGGTGGGGAGGGCAGGCTGTGAAAAGTGGTTTGCCTGGACCACTTTTAGCTCAGTTTAGCACCCCTTGAGGAGCTAATGGGTAATGGGTGCTAAACCTTAGCACTGCACTTTTAGCACCTTTTAGCACTCGTGTTTGGATCACCATGCACCTAAAAGTGTAGTGCTAAACTTTAGCTAATGGGATCCAAACAGGGCAGTGGTAGCCCATTATGATTCATGCAGTGGACGATTTTGTTAGCCCTCCGAGAGGACGACGAGGTAGTAGCGCGCTAGTAGGGATGGTAATGGGCTAAGACCCAAATGTTTCTTCACGATCCAAATGAGCCCTCGTTGATTTTTAGTTCAAAAATAAATAGTAATATGATCTGATCCGTTGTAGATCCGATTTTTAAATTTCTAGTTAAAATTTGAGATGCGCTAGCCAGCCTTATATGCATGATGCATGGGCAAGAAAAAAAAACTGTGGTACGCAAACCACAACCACACCTTTACTATCTTAGCTATATGCTATTTTAAGCAAATACTCCTCCTCCATTACTAGTACTCCGTACTACATCATGTTTGCGGTGAATTTATTGTCAGCGGCCGGGCCGGGCCATATATATGGACGGTGCACCTGCAGAGAAATGGATTATTATTGGCCTGTGAAAGATTCCACGCGCGTATATAGGATGGATATGGATTAGGCACGTGCACTTCTGGATTTGTACAAATCCGTGGTATGCGTGGACGTACGCCCCTAGGTTGAAAGGCTAGGCGTCAAAGGATCTCGCGCCGCCACGGCTGCCATGATACCGTAGCTCGCGGCGTGGATACGTTCGGCGTGAATTCATACAACGCCAATTTTTCTTACAACTACCAAAACAGGCACTCACGTGGTAAGTTCGGTGTTAGATTATCAACCGCTGATCTGTTATTCAGACACGCTATGTTAGCGTTTTATTCAGACATGCTGAGCTTGTGTAAAGGGCTACAATGGAGAAAAAAAAAACCCCACCATCCTCGTGTCTTAAAAACCGGCGCAGGCATATTTGGCAGTCGCTCTCACACACCGTCTAGGTCTCTCTCTGTGTCATCAGCGCGCCCAATCAATGCGCCTCACGACATGCAGACGCAGGTGGTCTGATGCTGTATTCCTGTGGCTCTTGTTGCATGGGTGCGCATGAAGAAAAGTCAAGCCACCTAGAATAGTGCATTTGTGTGTGTATAGAGATATGTACACGAAAAGGAAGCAGCCATAGAATGCATGGTCCATTTGGTGTCACTGTGACATGACCAAGAAAGGTGCAATATATAGAAATTGAAGCTTGAGCTTATCCATGAACTATACCTCCTCTTCAGGCTGCCAGGGGAAAATGCCACTGACATATGCAAAGGCTTCTCCAAATTACTCTTACTCCCACTCTTTGGCCAAATTATTTGCTAAACTTTCAACAGTCAAGTGCATGTACATGCTCAAAAGAAAAGACTTGCATGCGTGCTCATCTTATCACAGTGGGTCATTGACACATACGGCCACATCTGTCACTGATAGAATGATGGGAGTTGAAACGGATTAGGGCATGGTGTGTCAAACGTATAATTTTGCCGTGAATGGATCCATTCATCAACCTAAATCAATGTTATAACAGTGAATGGTTCATTTTGATTTGAAGTTTTCATCAATGACTACAGTACGCTAGTGTTGTCAAACCCTGTGTTTCTTCACGAGCTAGTCTCTTGGTAGCAGACAAACATTACAAACTTATGCAAAAATTTGACACCTACAATTAATCCAAATTACTATCTTTCACTATCTCTCACATGCTCATACTCTAATAATGGAATACTGATGTACATACTTCTCATATATATTTGTCCATAATGGGCTCTAGCTAGTTAACTACATATATTTTATAATGGCATTGTGACAACTTATATGCAAGTTTATGGGGAACATATTATATTTCATAATAGCACAATAGTACTTTATATACAAATTTAGGGGCTGCTTTAATTTATATCTTGAATGGTATGGTGGGTAATCTATATGTAAGAAATTCAGGGGTTACTTTAATTTATTTTTCGTAACGGTATTGTGAGTAATTTATATGCAAATTTAAAAAGTTACATCTTCAATTGATCTTTCATATGACATGGTAGGTAATTTATACATAATTTTAGGGATTATTTTAATTTATTTTACTATGATGGGTGTTTTTTAAGAAAACAGAATATATCAACTAACTACTGACCGTTTATGTTCTTCAGAATTTATTTTTTTAATTTTTTTAGTGCTCCTTGGAAAAATGCTTCCTTCGGAGCGTTCAGTCAGTAATAGTAAGATGACTACTTAAGATAGCACATATAGACTTATCTAAGTAGCGACCTTGTTGTTTTGATCCGGCTTTTGAAGAACCGAACAAGTGTGTGCTCCTTTTAAGTTGGGGGTCTGTTTGTTTGTTGTGGGTTATCAAAATCCAAGAGTAAGAAAAAATATATGGAGCATTATGCAACCAATTAAACGCTGCCGCTTTTCTGAATTGGGTTGGGCATCCATCGATATCCCACAATTAATCCTAAGCTAGGCTGCTATTGGGGATTTTGTAGGCAACTGTGTTGTGAAAAAGACAAAAATACCTCAAATGAGCATTAGTGGCAAAATGTATGCAAAGGGCAAAGGTGGGAGCTATCCAAGCCAATTGCACGTTACCCACGAAATAATTTGGCATTCAAACATTATAAGTTTTTGGGATTTTAGAATCTACGTTAGATAGCAAGTGTTCTCAAAATCTCGTACCTCTACCAAATACTGGCCAAGCTCATCATGTTCGGAACTTTAGCTCTTATGGATCAGAGTTCGGATAATACAGTTTTTACGGTGGTTGGAAAAAATAAGAGTCATCCATCGAGTGAATACAGTTTAAAAATAGACGGTACCATGGTACCGATACCAGGCCGTACCAAATATGTAGGTCCAGTACTAGAAATGGTGGGACCGGTATCAATACCATTTTCTTGTTTATTTTAATTATTCAATAATTCAGCTAGAAAAAATAAATGGGGTGGTACTGCCTAGTATCGGAGGGTACCTTTCCAACCACTGTAAAATGTCTCGATAATAAATCATTTTTCTCCGCTATGGCTCCTTTGAAAAAAGGAAGCACGCCCTAAAATATCAACATACTCTGTATAAGACAGTGCATCAAAATTGACATATATGTACATATATCTTGCACTAGAAAAATAATACTCCTGCATTGCTACCAGAATAATATACGGTCAACTAGGTCTGACACGGGACAACATATTGGATGCCGCCCCACCCTTCAACCTCCCGCACCGCTCCTCCTCCACTGCCACCACGCACCTAACCACCCCTCCTCCCGTGCCCACTCCGGTGCCGACTCGGGGCTCTGACCCGCCCGTGCCACCGCCCCTTCGCCGCCACACGCTGCCACCCCTCCTCCTATTCTGTGCCAGCCCGCCCTGCCGCTCCACTCCTTCGCCTCCGCGGGTGGGTTTGGCGGGGTCCGACGGGTGCGCCGTGCCGCCGCGCGTCTCTCTCAAGTGGTCGCGCCCGTCCTTCGGTCTTGGTCTCGGTCCCGGCACCAAATCTGGCCCGCCGCTTCCTCGTCCGTTGACGCCACCCGCGAGGAGAAGCATGAGGAGGGACCCCGAGCTGAGCAGGCAAGTCATGTTACAACTTGTGATTTTAGATGTTGTGGTTTGTGACTTGAGATGCTGTATGAGATTATATATTTTCATCGGATGAATTTTAGTATTACGATAGTTGAATTCGAGTATTGCATACATTATTTTTCGATGTTGAAAGCATACATTACTGATGTTGCACAGATCTTGCGTTTTTTTCATGTTGTGCGAAACATTAACCGCGTTGTGGTGGGATTTCCCCCCTTGAATGGGATGGGAGGCGGTGATTTTTTTTGTCCAAGCGTTGATGTTGCAGAATTTAATTTTCAATGTTGCGCGGACTATTTTTCGTGTTGAAAATACTCATCGGAAATGTTGCATGGAGTGTCTGATAGGGCTAATCCATCGGACGTTCGGATGCTAGAAGGCACGTATAATATAACAATGGTAAGCCGTTAGCCTGCATCGCATTTAGTGGTGTATCTACGTGTGTGTTTTTCCGATTTTGATATACAATAACAACTTGATTTCGTATTATGTCTAAGGATGTGTTTGGATCCAAAAACTAAACTTTAGCTCATGTTACATCGGATGTTTGGTAAAAATATTAAATATGGTTTAATTAGAAAAATAATTACACATATGAGAACTAAACGGCGAGACAAATTCATTAAGCCTAATTAATTCATAATTATCGAATGTTTACTGTAGCATCACATTTGCTGATCATAGATCAATTAGGCTTAATAAGTTTGTCTCGTCGTTTAGTCCTCATCTGTGTAATTAGTTTTATAATTAGATTACATTTAAAACTTCTAATTAGCGTCAAACATCCGATACGATGAAAACTGAATTTTAGCCCGTAGAATCAAACGGCCCTAGCGATAAGTCATAGCGGATGGGGATAATGACATACTCCGTGCAATGCAACTTGAATGCTAGTTTATTATGGCTTATCTAGAATCACATAAGAAATTGTTCGTGTATATTGTGTCGAGAATTTCTACATAGACTTCAAGTGAATTTTGTGATGACGTTTGTTTGATTGCAAAATGGTATCTCTTTATAAATAAAACGCTACTCACGGCCCACGGCCATGCGTCATGCATACGGCTCGCGCGCTGTCACCTTGTCGTCCTCTCGATCGTCATCATCGCTTGACCGCGCACCGCTGGCTGCTCTGCTGACGGCTGACGACTGGCCGGGAGGGCTAATAATCGTCCACTGCATTAATTGTAATGGGCTACTACTGTCACTTCCCGTTATATAGACATGCATGCATGGAGTATTATTGCTTATAATGGCGTATTCAGATAATTAATATAGCCGCGGGTTACGTGATAGGGCTGTCGCGCTTGCAAGTTCCAACTTTTGATAAAATTTAAGTATGCCTGGCCAGATGAGCATGCATGCTTGGGCTCCAACCAGTTACTACCTCACACAAGGACTTTAAGTTTATAGAAAAAAAATGGACAAAATTCACTTATACTTCCACAGATTTATATGCTAGTACATTGGATGCACTGGAACCCAACACCAGTGAGTCTCTCCATCTCTGGCGTCACCAACACTGAGATTGTTCTTTGTCTTCTTGATTACCCTTCTTTTTTTTTTTCCGTTTTCTCTGCATGCACGCTGGATCCTCGATTTTTGCTCGACCAAATCAAGCATTGCCCCCCTGCTGGGTGCTGGCCCTGGCCGGGTATAGTACGTGCATGCAATGCTGGACACGAAAGCGAAACATGACATGAGTAGTGCTTGCGAACATGATTTGGCGATGACGACGACGGATCGGAGCGGCGCGAGACATTTCGAGGGTCTAGGCGACTAGCTAGCCGCTCCGCTGCAGGCGGTGGAGCAGCGCCGCTCGGAGGCCGCGCTCGTCCAGCAGCCCGCCGGCAGGCACGCCGACGACGGCGTCCTGCACGGTCACGCCGCCCACACTGCACACGCACGCTTGCTGCACGGGCAGGTCCAGCGAGCGGAGCGCGACCATGAGGCGCATCGAGGCGTGGCGCGCCGCGGTCGTCAGGCGCAGCGCCGCCACCTCCCGCCCGACCATCCGTACCTCCAGGTCCAAGTCCAACGAGTAGCAGCAGTGGGTGCCCGCCGCCGCAGCGGAGGCCTGCTGCTTAGCGTCGGCCTCGAGCTGCTTCACGCGGTCGCGCAGCTCGGCGATGTAGGCGGCGGCGTCGGCGAGGAGGGACGCCTTGTCCATCCGGGACACCGTGGGCACCACGGCCCTGAGCTCGCAGAAGCGGCGGTTGAGCTTGTCCCGCCGCTGCCGCTCCGCCTCCACGTGGGTGAGGACGGGGCCGTCGGTCTGCGGCCGGGGTCCGGGCTTGCGGCCACGCCTCTTCGGCGCTGGTGGTGCCGGCGGTTCGTCGGTCATGGCGTCGTTGCCCGCTGCGAGCGAGCTCTCGTCGCCCACGCCCCACGGCGGGGAACCATCCAATAAATCCAAGGCCTCATCCACCCAGTTGTCGTCCCCCATCCATTGCTCCGGGAGATCCCAGGAAACGAACTCGAGCTGCGGGACGTGCCCGGGCGTGGAGAAGGAGCTGGGGGAGGGAGAGACGCAGGAAGAGGCCGTGGCAGGGCTGACGAGCTCATCCATGGCCCTATGCGCAGCTACACACACTCTCACTTCCGTAGCTATTGCTGCTGCTCGCTCAGTCGCTCTGGGAACAAAAGCGCTAGGGAACCAAATCCATATATAGCATAGACACATGGTACGGACTACGGGCAGGGTATTAGTTGCAGGCTGTACACACAGCTGGTTACTTGCAACTATGTTTGGTATACGTATTTACGTTGACGCCCAGGCTAGGGCTCCTTTTTTTTCTTCTCATTTTCTACACGACAAAGCCACCTTCTTCTTCCTCCATTCAGTCACGACGACGGATCTACGTACCTTCACTTTCATGTTTGCTTTTGCCTCCCGCCACTCTACTACTAGTTTAATGAATGCAAACCGAATTGTGAATTCTGTAATTAGGGTCAAAATCTCGCCATACATGTATGCTCGTTGGTGTATATAGGTCCATGCACGCACCACCAGCTGGTAAATGCACTACCTCTATAATTTGCTCTACTGTTCGTCCGTTACCTTTGACCTTCCCTACTTCTGGAAGGTATCGATGCTCTCCATACTCTAAGGCTATCCACAGTTCCACACTCATCTACTGCAAAGGAACTGCGATAATTGAGTTCTACAGTAAATCGAGCTGCAACGGGGCACCCTATTGCCCACCCTACCATCGCGTAGCAAGCTTCCAACGCCAACTTGGGGTGGTTCTAGTACCCAGTTTTCCCACTCTATCGTCTCTCTCTCCTCCGCGTGGCAAATGACATTGTTCCTCCCACGCATTGAGGGAGAGCAGACCGCCGGCGGTGGGTGGCGACTGTCGCGTAGAGTACTCAGTAGATCTGTAGCCGAGGAGAGGAGGGGGAAGGAGGAGGTGGCGGATCACGGGCCACCAAAGGAGATGGGCGAAGGTGGTTGGGGCGGATCCAAGGCCCTGAGATGACGAAGACGGGCAACAGCGGCAAAGGACAAGAGGCCGCTGCCAGTGGCTCCGTGGTGGCCGGCGCAGCAAAGATCTGGCTAGGACCGAGGAGGCGTCGGCGTACCGGCCATACCCGCCGGTGGAGGTGGCGGCGAACCAGATCCGACCGGTGGTGGGGTCGATTCGGCCCTAGGAGGTGACAGCGGACCAGAAATATTCTCCTTGCGTGGCGGCCGGAGCGGAGACAGTGGCGGCCGGCCTTCATGCATGCGTGTCAACACCGTCCTCCGTGTCCAATAGAAGGAGTGGGAAGGAAAGGGGAGGAGGGGCGGTGGCGGTGGCGGTGGCGGGCGCGCGGAAGAGATGCTCCGGCGTGGCGGCGGGGGAGGAGGCCTGTGGTGGGGGCCCGGATGAGGAGCGGCGCGGTCGGCGAGGCAGGCACTGGCGGAGCAAGCAGGGGAGGGAAGGTTGTGGGCGGTAGGGTTGGGTGGGGTAAGATATATTAAAAAAAGTGTGGATAGCCTAGGCATTTGCTATTATTGCACTTCCTCTCCCCCAGCCCTCTCAGAGAAGAAATGCCCACTCAGACACCCAACCGCCTACAACGAACCTTTTCCCTAAACGAAGGAGCTCATCGTGTCCTAATAGATTTCTAACCTTGTCTGTCCACATGAAACAAGGACTTCAAATTTTTTAGGACAAATAAATTAAAAATAGAGTCAATAGACGTTGCCCACATAAATCGAAGGGACCACAGTTGTTTCTTAATTTTGGCGTGACTGCTACGTACCCCTAATTTTAAATGGTTGGGGATCACCCGAAAAAGAAGTGGATTTTCTTTAATTTGTTGAATTAGTTCCATATATGGGTCGAGGTCGTTTAGTATCCAAAAGTCCTTATACTTGTGAATATATTTTAAATGTTACTCCCTCCGTCCCAAATTATAAACCATTTTAGACCTCTATAGATTCATTCACTACTTTGTGCATGTATGCTCAATATGTTTAAGATTCATTAGCGCTTGTATGAATATGAATAAAGAAAAAAAAGACTAAAACCCTTATAATTTGGAACCGAGGGTAGAATTTTTAGATTTCCGGACAGGGTTTCTAATAAGGACAACAACTAACTCATACCTATAGAAGAAACCAGAGTGGCTGACAGAGTGACAGTTAAAAAAGTGTGGCTCAAATGCGAACATGCAACTCCAGGAGAGTCTGTGGGCCGGCAGCGTTCCAGGCCAAAAGGGTCACATATGCAACCAATAATCGCGAGTTTTGAAAAGTCCGCATTCCTGAGTTACTTGCGTACTTATCATGGGCCCATGCGGCACGTTTCCTTCGTTTGGATCCACTAGACATTCTTATTATCTAGCTAATAGCTGGTATGAGCTAGATAAATTTTAGCTGGATGAATAATAGCAGGGAGGTAATAGATTGACTAAAAAGTCAGAGAACAGAGGAAAAGTCCATAATACGCTTGTTTGGAAGGCGACTGGGTCAGTTTCGGTAAAATAGGAGAGGTACCGCGGACATCTCGATCGAATAATCTCCCGTATATGATATTGTCTGATATTATCTAGGTTTTTGGTGGATTATGAGATGACGAGGGGAATCTAGGTGTAGATAAACTTTATCACCCCTATGATTTGAATATGTTTGGATTCTTAGAACTAAACTTTAGCATATTATGATTATCTGGGTGGATCTAAACAGACTCTTAGAAGATCATCTGTGGGAGTTTGGTCTCAGTAGCCCACCACAAGGTAGGTCTTATAGTGGTTTTGAGATCGGTTGGGGTGACAAGAAGATCGTGAATAGTGTACAGAACGCAAGAACACATCGACTTAGACACGTTCGGGCTGCTAGGTCGCGTAATACCCTACGTGCTGTATGAGGTGGGTAGTATTACTGGATGACTGAGCAATAGATGAGATGATCTACGACATGCCCCTAACTCCCCTTATATAAGCCGAGGAGATAGGGTTACAAAATACGTCCCTGAGGAGCCACCGGCAATCGGCCCATGAGATTACGCGCCGGATTTTCAAGAACAGATCCCAACTAACATTATCTTTCGAGATCCGAGTGGTTTTACTTGCAGTCCACGCTGGCCGGTTCCTTGAGGCAGGGGTCAGAACCTCCCGTCCCACTTGTCAGGACAATCCGACTAGTCGTCGTTGGGTACCCGGGGTATATGACTCCCACATCATCAATTTATTTTTCATAAAAAGAAATAAATCAAAGATGGGTCTCAGATGTGGCTAATTGCTCTCAGCTAAAATTATCTAGATAATTATTGTTCGCTGGTAACCTATTAGCTGGATGACAGTTTGGTTTTAGCAACTAATATATTAGCTAATAGGTATAAGAGTTTTTTACGTGCTATTAGTTGTCATTAGCTAAATTAGCTAGGTTGAGCCAACTAATGAGATAACTGTTATCTATAGTCTAGCTAATTGTTAGTTGATTTATTAGCCGACTCTGTTTGGTTCTTTAGCTATTATTTTTTTGAGCTAAGACTAAGTCTAGCAAATCGTCTATATGGTTGTCTATATTACGAAAATGACACTATAGATATATTGTAGACATAGTGAAATTTAAATAAAGACGATTGGAGACATGGTCTGCTGGATTCTGCTTAACTATTAGCTACATAGAACGAAACAGACCATATATAGACTCTATGTATAGCAGCGACCTTGCTGTTTTGATCCGGCCTTTGTAGAACCGAACAAGCTGTTTGAAATCCAAGAGAGTAAAAAAGAAAACAGATACTCCATGCAACCAATTAAACGCTGCCGCCCCTTTTTTGCATTGGATTGGGCAACCATCGACATTGGGTTGGGCACCCATCGATATCCCACGGTCAATCCCCAGCTAGGCTGCTTTGGGATTTTGTTACCTGTGTTGTGAAAAAGACAAAAGTACCTCTATTGAGAATCAATGGCAAAATGTATGCAATGTGAAAGGTGGGAGCTATCCAAGCCAATTGCGCGTCAGTGCGTCACCCACTAAATAATTTGGCATTCAAGCGTTATAAGGTTTTGGGATTGACAGCCAAAAAATATAAGGTTTCGGGATTTTAGAATCTACATTCAGATAGCAGCTAGGTACGGTGTTCTCAAAATCTGGTACCTACCCAATACTTTCCAAGCTCATCATGTTTGGAACATTCAGCTCTTATGGATCGGAGTTGGGATCTAAATAATCATGTTCTCTCCGCTTTTGCTCCTCTGGGAAGAAACGGAAGCACACCCTAAAATATCAACATATATGTACATATATCTTGCATGTGTCTCCATCTTACTATCACTAATTATAAAGGCTTTAAAATGCACTAGTGAGATTACTACTAGAACAAAATAATATCTTGAAATTCCTACAGAACTTAAAAACATATGTCATCCGATCAACTTGGTAGCCTCTTAATATAGTTGGAACTATTCTATTTTTTCAAAAAAGGTACTGTACACATTATGCAAATGCCCTAGGGTATTAATCTCGATTTCTTTACTGTTTGCGGACCTGGTACGTGATGGGTTTCCCAGCCGACAATTATGTCGTATTCTCTAGTGGTGTCATAATAATATTTGCAATGCCATGTAAGAAGGTGCACGAGTTCCATACACCATACACATGCCGATTGTCGCAGGCAGTACGTATAACGTGACTGATGGGAAATGTTGGTGTCGTGGCGTGGCTTGGGGCATTGCTGTGGTTGCAATTTTGCTTTCACGCTCTTGTCGGTAATCACGCGACAGGACCACAAACAGAGCCATACGAATATGCATGGTTATTTCCTTGTGCATATCTCTGGTATTGCAGAAATCTTATGGCTGTGGTGAAATCCTACGACCTTGCCCAAACATGAATAAATCATGGTTGCTGCTTGTCAATAAATAAATATTTTTTTGCCAAACTTGTTGTATTATAATAGATAGAAAATTACAGCTACGCAGAGTAAACCACGGCTTACAAACCATAACAAAGGAAATGCAAATAGACAGAAACCACCCACGCATCAACCAAGATAACCAAAGTTAGTGTAAGTCTATGAGAGAAGCCAAACATAGGGGAAAAAGACGACGACGCCTCTAGCAAGGAAGTGATGCTCAAAGCGCCCTCGTCATCGATCCAACCGAATAAGCTTTCGCTTGACAAAGGGCAAGAAAGAGTTAAACTGATAAGACGTACAACAACAGAGAAAACTTCGTAAAAAAACGAAGTCGTTATCAACACCGAACATAGAGCTGATGGTATAGCTTTTGCTCTAATCACCCCTGCCTTGACCCCAACCGCTAAGCACACATTGTCCGCAGCAGATACACCGCCTTTGCAAAGCTCCAAGTAAGAAGCAGACCACGACGACATGACGACAACACCGGCGGCAGGGAGCCAACTTGAACTTGAGAATCGGGGACCAAAGCTGCGATCCTAGGAACAACCAGAGAGCATCGACCCACGGCAACAACCACAAGAAGCTTGGAGCAACGATCTGCTGCAACAACGGGAGGAGAGGCTCAATCCAATACAACAACAAGGCGACAAAGCGAGGAGGCCGGAGAAGGCATCCACCAGCCCCGGTGTCGCAACCCCATAGATGCGCACGCTAGAGACCAGGCGGCCGATAGCGGCCGGCACACGGTGGTCATGGGGGGCGGTAGCGGCCAGCAAGTGGAAGCCGTGATGGCCACCAGTGCCCAGCAGCTAGCGGGTGGATGCGGTGCGCGGCGGCCCATCTGGCCGAGGTCGAGTGTGGAGGCCAAGAGCTGCAGGGCCGTTGGCATGTGCTGGCAAGGGCGGCCTATGCGCGGCGGCTCCAACGGCCGAGGCTAAGCACGGCGGCCAAGCGACCAAAGCTGGATGGCGACAACAGGACAACAGCAAGTGGAGCAGCAGATGATCCAAACCCGAGGAGCGCAGATCCAGCGGTGACCGCCTAGAAGGAGCCAGATCCGGCAACGCCAGAGCATCGATGGTGGCCCATGATAGTGGAGGAGGTGGATCCGGCCCCGGGGACCAAAACTGGTGAGAACGATGACGACTGAGGCAAGCTCGGTGGTGGACTATGACTAGAGGTGGGAACTGGGTAGGGAGAGGAGAGGCGGGGAAAATGTGAGAAATATGACCCTAAAAGGTAAATGTTTCAGTGATTAATGACAACTTAATCTTGTTACTAATGAGTTCATGGCATGAAGGGTTTATATTCTATAACCGTGCTCATCGGTTGACCAAAAGAGACCCCTCACCTCGGATTTCATGAAGGTCAGCTTGTGGATTGGATATTCTACGGCAAGATCAAGGATTGATAGCTCTAAGTGCTGTAAAGTAGAAAGAAGAGCACTTAGGGATTGATTTGCTAGTTTGTAGATAAGCCGTACTATCAAGGAGGGTTGAAGTGAGTACCTTGATGCACTTCATTCTAAGAGTTATTGTCAATTTTGAGTGCATCTTAATCCTAAAGCTAAAACATACTAAAATATGCGAAAACGCACTCACCTCTTTCGTTTGAATCAAAAGAAAAACCCTCAAAAACTTCCATTTTGTTTCGAATCAAAATAGCGCTGAAAACAAAGTTTTTAATATGCACCGGCATACAAATGCGTTGTTGTCCTTAACGTTTTCGGTCTGTGCACTTAGTGTGTATTAGATCGTCTGGTGGTTCACCACCGGACAGTCCGGTCCATGCACCAGACATTTTGGGCCGAGGGTTAATCCAGGGCGTCCGGTGGTGTACCACCGAACCGTCCGGTAGCTTCACCGGACGTTCTGGACCAAGTGACTTTCCATGGCTTGGTTGATGCACTTCAATGCACTGGACTATCCGGTGCCTCACCACCGGAGCGTCCGGTGGTCCTTCAGCAGTCTGCGGGAAAAAGGGGATTTGAAAATATAACGCACCGGACCTTCCGGTGGCTGTGCACCGGACTGTCCTGTGGTTTTGCAGAAAATTGATTTTGTACAGTGACGGCTAGTTTTTGGGCTAGCCTCTATATAAAGCTCCCCTTCCCTCCATTTACCACCTTTGCGACCAGGCATCACTCACACACACACACAAAGGTCACCCAAGCACCATATTTCACACCATTCTTAAGCTTTGGGGGCAAGAGACTTAGAGAGAGAGATAACTTCTTGAGTAGAAGTTGAATCAAGTGAAGACCAAGGCTTGTTACTCTTGGTGATCACGATCACCTAGATGGCTTACGAGTCGTGCCTTCCGCGAGCTTTCGGGAGATTGTAGAAGAAGCGGCAGAAGGCCCTTGTGAGGGCATTGTGAGCGGTTTGAATCCCACCATTCCGGAGTAGAGAAGGGCATCCTGAAGAGAGCGCTTGATCTTTGCGAAGGTCAAGAGGTTGTTTGGTTCTTGCGAGAACCACTTTGCCAACCCCTCTCCTTGCGAGGTTTGGTGCCAGGATCTTTGTGAAGACTCCGCAAGAGCAAAGCCTTGCGAGGGGCACCAAAAGAGTACTATGGGGAGTCGCGACTCCTCGATACCTTGGGAAAAAGATCGTTGTGTCATCTTTTCTCTTTATATTCCGCATTTACTTTCATGCAATTTATATTCTGCAATTTACATTTTTAGAATTGCATGCTTGGCTCTAGGTTGCAAACCTTTTGTTATTGTGTAGTATCTCTAGACGCACGTAGTTAGGCACTAGGGTGAATTAGGACTTGATCGGTAGGATTTATTTCAAGTTTCGAAACTAGAAGACCAATTCACCACTCTTAGACATCTTGATTCTTTCAAAAAAAAAAGAGAGGAAGATAGGGAGCCACGAGGCACCCACCTTGTGGCACCGCGGGCTGAGCGATGATGGCGGGCGCCAATCTAAGCTTGTGCAGGGGCTAGTGAGGGGAGCCGCCCAAGAGCAATGGGGGGGGGGCTCCTCCTGCATGCGATTGAACAAATAAATAAATAAACCATTGTTGGTTTTTCCTCTTTCGTAGTTTTTTTGGTTGGCATTTCCTCTTTCATAGGAAAACTAAAGAAGCATTTCCCTTGTGTTAAAAAACTGAAAAACATATCGCTTATAATAATAAAAAAAGAAGCTTTTCATAGAAAAAACATGCAGCCCTACCATAGTTTGCATTGCTCCCGTTTCTCAGACAGAGCTTCAAGGGGAAAATCACCACCGTACATTGCATGCTTAGATGCATCCCAGAGAGCAGCCACATCCACAAGCATCCGCCGCCCATACCTCAGCATCTTGATTTTTCATTTCGGCCAGTGATATATAACTGACAACACAACTATATACCATGTAAGTATGGCTCATAAGGTAGATGATTAGGGTCGTACACTCATATCCACATTGTTCACCAGAAAAAGTCTACGTCACCGGCCACGTCAGCAGTCCACGTCATCACCTCGATGACTCAGTGCTTGTTATTAAGGACAAAATACCCCTTGGGTTCGGCCTCGCCGCCCCGGCAAACCTGCACTGCCGCAGCCATCAGCCCCATCGCCGGACCTACACCCGCCATGGGATGCGCCCCCCTCATCCCAGTTGGCCTCCTCGACGACACTCCCCTCAACTTGCCTGCGCGCAGGCCTAGCACCTGGTTGGCGAGGAGGCAATGCTAGCGGCGGCACACCAGGCGATAGGTGGCATGTGCGGAGAAGGGATGAAGAGTAGGCAGTTGAGCATTGTGTCGTCAAGGAGGCCAATTGGGATGAGAGGGGCGCGTCCCACGGCAGTTGCAGCTCCTGTGACGAGGCTGAGGGCCGCGGTAGTGTGGGGGCTGCGACAGCGAGGCCGAGGCCGAGCTCCAGGAGACCGAGGCCGGTGGTTTTTGAAGGACATATGGAGCTTGTCTCGTCTATTTGAATAGTTTGAATGGTGCTTTTATTTAGACAATTTATTTCACAAAAAATCGGAACAAAAAATAAAAAGAATACGTGGAGGTGACTTCATGGAACGAACTGGGCCACACAAGCGAAAAGGACGCTCTATCGGCCCATTTGTTCATAGACCTACGTAATAATTTCACTCGGAGTTTGCGCAATTTGCAAGGTATGTAAGCTCCTTGTCTCACACATATGAAAACGCAAGTTATATTCGAACTTCCCCTAATGATAAAACAAATAATAACAAAATAAGTGTGAAGTAATCAATTTTTTTAAATAAAACAAATGATTAAAATTAAAAACCAACCGGGTTAAATAAAAAAGAACGGAGGAACTATATATATTTTTGTACTTTTATTTCCTTTTCCTATTGAATAGTACGACCAGGTACTCCCTCTGTACTTATAAGTCGCAGTTGACTCTTTTTCCAAAACTTCAATCATTTTATTACAAAAAAAATAAAATTTATTATTTATTTTATTCTGATTTGTTTTATCATAGTACAGAGTTTGAGCATGACTTGTTTTTTTGTTTATATAAATTTTTTGAATACGACAAAAGATTGAAGTTTTTCAATAATACGAATGGAGTAGTTTTAAAGAACGCATCCTTGCATTGGCGTGGAGCAAAGAGAAAGAGGTGATTGTTTTGTAAACCAACACCTTTTAAGCTACTAGTAAAGTGTTCATGTTTTACATCGGAACATGTATCGTTAGACTTCTTTTACAACGTACATGCAGCGCTGTAAATGTTACTAAACAAGTTAAAAAATATTACTATTGTATTATAAAAGTAGACTCTTACCATGTGGATCCATTGCGCCTGGATGGCTGGACCGCAAGTGCACTGCATCGTTTTCGTCCTCATGATGCCTTCTCTCGATCAGGGGCAGAGAGCCCGCTATAGTAGTCTAGTATAGCCTGCATCATACCTAACCCCACGAAAACCTCTAATACTATTTTTTATTTCAGCCCATGTTCAGCCTCAGTCCACAGCTTGGAAGCGGCCGCCAAGAACTCTCCAGAATACGCGAGAGACAGGTGACCGAGGCGACAAGGGCGGCGGCGTCGATCCGGCCGGTTCCGCTCCTCTCCGGTGGCCAGCTGGACTGACAGAGGAACCTACGGATCGGCGCCGGGCACTAGTAGGAGCAGTATAGTTTTTCTATTTTCCGTAGATCTAGCTTGTTGAATAAACTGTTTCGGTGGTGGCCATAGTCTTCATCGAGCTTCTATCCCTCCGATCTAACTCTCCGGTAGCTGCAAGGTTGATGGGTGTGGTTTCCGATGTGAAGATCGTGAGGTATGTTATCCTCTACCAGTGGCGGAGGACAACCAAAATTTTAGGTATGGCGGTGCATTTATAGACTATATTCATATGTTATACCGAAACAAAAGTTCACCACAAAAAAATCGTTCAGAAGTATCTCAAACGAAGAAAAACATGTAGAGCACACATCAAATCAACAATTGGACCAAAATAATCTGTCAAACAAAGAAAAAACATAAATTAGTAGTGAAACATTAGAGCTAAAATATTAAATGCAACGCGAGATATACAATTAATGTATAGAGTTATACCGGTAAATTTATTAGTTGCGTCTAGGATATTTCGGCAATTTCATGTTCCTATCTTTCTTTGCTTGAAATGCCTTTTTGATATATTCAATATCAATTACTTTAAATATCTTTCTCTCAATATACACAAGCATTAAGTCATTAAGCCAACCATTAGACATCTTGTTCCGCAACTCGGTTTTAATTATCTTCATGGCCGAAAAAGCCCTTTCAACCGATGCGGTTGCTAGTGGTAGCAACAATGACAACTCAATTAGGCGATAAACCAATGGGAACATTATATGTCTCTTGAGCTCAACCATTTTTAGGGCTAGGCTTGCAAGATCTTGACAAACTCTGAACTCCTCAATTCTCCTTACATGGACAAGAAAGGTTCATAGCTGTTCTTTTTTTTTCGATCATCAAAAGAGAAGTCATCTAAATATATCACCATGAGGCGAGCAAGCTTATTCACGTCAAACTTAGAAAATGAATCCCTTGGATCAAGGCATGCAAAGCAAGTAAGCAATTCCGAAGATACATCATTGAATCGATGATCAAACTCTGTTGTAATAGTATCTATTGTAGCTTACAAGATATCAACACGGAAGTAATGATCTTGAGTGATATTGTTTCTTCCTCCTTTTCTTGATCGATCAAATCTTGGTATATTATCTTCCATATTTGGTATTGGGATATCATTCTCATAGCAGAATGCTTTGGCTTTATCAAGTAATGGCTCATAACCTTCACTTCTCAAGTTGACCAAACGTGTTTTCACATCAATAACCAAAGACATAGCCTCAACAATATTTTGATCCTTCTTTTGCAAGAGAGAAGATAGTTCACTTGTTATGCAAAGGATCTGTAACATCATCTTCATGATAAAGACAAAGCTAAAAGACTCCATGGTATGCACCAAACCGCTTGCCCTTGATGGATTGCGTTGATCATCATGTATGACTGATAGAACTTCTATTATTGAATCCCACATTGTTTCAATACGAAGCAAAGTCTTGTAGTGAGATCCCCATCTTGTATCTCCAGGCCTAGCCAATGATGTTTCTTGATGTTGTCCTCTACCAGAAGAAATTTCTCCACTCTCCAACCTATCCAAAAGATGTGTACGATGATTATCAAGCAACAAATCCTTCCTCTTACGAGATGCACTAGTGCTGCTCACAATCATGTTGACATAGTCAAAAAAATCCTCCATAGATGAACAACATCTTGAGACCGAAACAACAACTAGCTGCAATTAGTGAGCAAAACAATGGATATAAAAGGTATACGGGTTCTCATCACGGATTAGTTTTTGAACACCATTAAATTCACCTCTCATGTTAGAAGCCCCATCATACCCTTGCCTTCTTAATAGTGCAATAGTTAAACCATGGGCACTAAGAACTTGTACCACTGCCATCTTTAATGCTTCTGATGTAGTTTCCTTGACATGCTTGATTCCCAAAAATCTTTCTATCACTTGGCCTTTTTTGTTCACATACTTGTATGAGCAATGATATGATATTTTATTTAGAAACTTCATATTGGTAAATTGATCAATGATCTATGAATCATAAACATAGCCTTTTACCTTACTACGATGGCCATTTGCTCTTTGACTGATGTATCATGGGATTCATCAACGAGAATAGAGAATAGACAACCATCCATCTCTTTCTTTATTACTTTGGTAACCGCTTCAGCACAACATGTTGCCATTACTTTTTTATTGTGCCAGATGTCATTTTTGCATTTTTAGGACAGCCTTCGTAAGCCCACCTCACTTCCTCATTTCTTAGTTTGTACCAATCAAGAAATTACAAAAAATTGCGCCTTTGTTCAAAGAATTTTCTGATTCATCATGTCCACAAAATGGTTCACCTTGCAATGCAATATAACTCACAATACCCAAAGATGTATCCAAACGAGTTTCAAACTTTGCTTTAGCATCTTCAGTTTGAACTGTAACTTTATGTTTTACATTTGCCTCTTCTTTATCAAAATCAACATATGCTGTTCTTGCTCTATTATGTTGACTATTAGGCCCACCAACATGTTTCCGCAATATCATGTAGGAATTCTTCCATTGCTTAAAGCCAATTCTTGTAAAGGCCTCATAACCAAGTTTGTCAACATCTTTACCATTTCTAAAAAGATAGCAATAGAAGCAATTAGCCCTATCCTTCTCCAAACTATATTCCAATCAATCATATTGCTTAAACCAATCTTTTTGGAAGCTCCTATTATCTTGTCCTTTAGGGAAATTATGATATGAAGGTTGAGTTTGACCTCTTTGTTTGAAAGCCCTCCTAACTTCATCTCTATTATTAGGACTAAATTGATCTATTAGAATGCGAAGACCTGGATCTGAAATGACATGCTCCGGATTGAACTCGGTTATTGTACCTTGATCATTTGCATCTTCATCTTGAGTTTGCTCTCTACTTAAGTTTGCACCGCCACCTGCTCGACCTTCAACTTCTTCAACCAGAATTGGTACTGCTGCAGCGCCGGTGCTCTCTACTTGAGTTTGCACCACCACCTCCTCCCTCTCCAATGCCTCAGGACCAATTCCACCTCGATGAGTGCTTGGGTTGCTGCTAGATCCTTGGCTAAAGTAGCTCTTCAGATCTGCAAAGAAGAGATTACATTGAAGTAAATTAGCCCCTCAACCTTAAGTTCTACATCAATTTGACTTTGACTATTCGAGTACTTCTATTTGGTACCTCTTCCATATCCTACTGTTTTTCTTTTTCCCTTTCTATTGCTGCTGGAGTCCATCGTTGAATCTTGATTCTTGAATGTTGAATTGTCAAGCACTTAGCAGAGAGATGAGAGAGCAAGAGCACTTGAGCAGAGAGATGAGAGAGCAGTCACCAGTCAGGTAGAGGGCCAGAGGGCAGAGGGGGCTGGCCGCGGGCTGCAGGTGGTGACAGCCTGTCGGGCCGCGGGCGCGCGCATAGGCGCAGGAGCGCAGCTGCTGTTGACGCTCGTTATGTACTAAAATTATGCTCTATTTTCATATGATTTTATATCTTTTCGAGAGTCAATCTTATCATTTACTATTATTCTACTAACAAATAACCCCGTTTTTGAGAATGCTGTTTGTTTTTGTGCAATACTCATTTTTTGCAGGAAAATAGGGAATAATTGTGGATATTTGAGAATTTCTCGAAGAAAGGATTTATGCTCTGAAGAAAGGACTAATTGAAAGCCCAATTGAGGAAGAAGCCTAACAAGCGAAGAGTCTTAGAAAATAAGGATTGCTTGAAGGACTAAATCTTGAAATCTTCTCGAAATTCATGATAGCAGCATCTTGTGGGACCAATTCGGGGACCTTGACGAATTCAAACGGAAAAAGTTTGAATACCAAAGTTGTAGATCTCTTCGAGCTTTAAAATTTAGATTCTGAGTTTGCATTAATTGGACTCCGGATGAGGAAGTTATGGTCAAAATACTACAGGCTGCAGAGTATGGAAGGTTTATTTTGGGAAGAATCAAAACGATGACTTCATCTCCAAGCAAGGAAGGATATGGACGACCGGGACTCTTCTAGAGATATGAATATACATGGAAATAGATGTTTTAATTGTTCTAGGACTCTTAGAACCTACCTATTAGATTCCATGTACAAGGTTCCCTCCGGGGTATAAATATAGAGCCTCCTAAGGGGAGGAGGAGGAGAGAAGTCCACCACATTATTTATTACAAGTCAAGAGTCTAAGGCAGAGGTCGGGGGCGAGAAGCGTTCAACTCGGCGAGAAGTCCATCTCGGCGAAAGGAGGAAGCAAGAGGAGGTAGGAAGCCGGCCGGTCGGCCGACCCCAAGGGGTCTGGTTGGCCAACCAGGCGCTTTCCGAGGAGATCTCGAGGTCATCTTTCGACATGTGCTTCGTCAAGTTCATCCCGACGACTATGCTTCAAAGTTTACGATGTATCTCGAGTAATTCCTTGTACTTTTTTCGATACTATGATGAAACCTTGTTATTCGATCAATAAAGGTTGTCTTTTAGACTTAGCTTGTTGTTTGTACATGAATTATGATCCATATCTTTGCAATGCTTAATTCCAACATGGTTTTCTGGCCGGATTAAACGTTTTCATGTTCTTTTAGTAGGTCCTTTTACTTTAATTAGTTAATTGAATCTGCTCATGCTTAGAGATGGTTGGAGTTTGCTAGTTCGTCGATTACCTGGTTACTAGTGACAGTGGAGCCCGGGAAAAGGTTCGAGCAGGTCCTCGACATTCATGATCATGTTTATTCTAGGCTTTATGATTAGATCTAGTTTCAAGGTTGTTCTTAGTATGAAGGATGTTTGTCTCATATCTCTTGTGGATCCTTTTGCCATGTTAAACCTATCGTTTCCACGTTTTTAGCCTAAATCTTGTTCTATCATTTTATGCTATAGTTTAAACCCTGTTTAGAACACATTTAGATTATTAAGTAGGATATAATTAGAGTAGTCTTAATCATCTCTTAAACCTTGCTTTAGATCTATTAATTAGAATTAGTTAGTAATTCAGTTAATATTAGATAGATAGTATCTTAAACATAATTATTCTCGGATTGACAAAACCCAAGATACTCATCCTAGGGAAAAGCTACCGCGATACTGTGCGCTTGCAGTATAAGGATTGGCGTGCTTAAGTGCTGTCAACAAGCTTTTCTGACACCGTTGCCGGGGAATAGTAATTATCGTTTAAGTTGTTATAAATCTTTTATTAACTTTGTTGCTACTAATTTTAATAGTTAGTTTATTTATTAGTTATGTGTTTAAAGTTATTTTACTAGGTTGCTTATAATTTTTGCTTTTATTAGTTCTTTAATCTTTATCTTATATTCAGTTTAGTTTAATAGATTTTAGTTTTAATTGATTAGCTTAATTCATTCTTGTTCTTAAGTTTTCTTTTAGTTTGACTAATCTAGCAACTTTGCTGTCATAGATTTTTTGTTTCGTATTTTCTTTTTTGTTTTTGAAATTAGTTTCAGATATGACTCCAATGTCTGAAGAATGAGAACTTCTGACACTTGGAGAACGCTTAACTCCAAAAGCCGTGGACCTCAAGTTTCAAGAATCCAACAAGAAGCCGGAGTCAGGATCATACGAGCTGAAGCTAGAAATCATCTGGATTGTTGCCGTAGATCCATTTAGTGGAGAAGATGATGAGAATCCATACAAGCACCTGGAGAAGCTCAAGCAAGTGTGCCACACTTTCTATCAAGGAGTCCATGTGGAGTGGGTTAAGTGGAATCTCTTTCCATTTACCCTTGTGGACAAAACCAACAAGTGGTATCAAGCTGCCTCGATCGAAGCCAAAGGAGATTGGGAAATTCTTGAACAGAAATTTCTCGCAAGATTCTTCTCACCACTGAAGGTTTACAAGCTGAGGAAGCAGATTTTCCACTTCGAACAAAGATAGAATGAAGACATCGACGAAGCTTGGGAGAGACTCGATGACATGCTTACACAAGGGCCACTACTTGGAATAACGCCAGACGGACACATTCATACTTTCTACTATGGTCTGATGTCAGAAGCCTTCGAGAAGGTGAACATTACCGCTGGAGGATCATTGTTAAGCAAGACGTTGAGTGAAGCTAGCAAGATTCTATCAGATATCTGCATGGCATGCAAGAGCAACAGAGATAGGAAGGACAACGGAGTGAAAGAATCAAGAGACCATATGGCGCCTACACCTGCCATTTTTTAAGACCAACCACCTGTCAGAAAGACTACAGTGTCCTATGCCTCTGATGAGGAGGATTTTGGAAATTTTGCACCTCAAGAGGAGATCAAGAGTGACTACAGAAGTCTTGCAAGTGCAAAGTCTCTTACGGAATTCGAGAAGGTGAGTTGGATGCCAGTGGAATTTGGAGATACACTCAAGTGTGCAGGACCACTCCCGGCAGAAGACTTAGTGGAAGAAGAAGAGCTGTTCCCACCAGAAGTGCCACCAAGGAAGAGCGATGATAGTCAAGATACATGGAAGATGCTGCCGAAATTATTCCAAGAAGAAGAGTTGGACAATGACTTTGTCTCCGAAGTAAAGCAAGTGATTGGGGTAAAGCCGGAATCATCACTTACCGAAGAAGTTATCATTCAGCTACCAGCCGACGAATCTTCAACTGGAATTTCTTGCTACATCAACAACGAAGACTTCAACAACATATGTTGCGCCATGGAAGCCCAGGTAAGTACAATGAGCTATGAAGTTTATTCTAAATTATGTGATAAACCATGCTTAATTTCCACTAATCTTATAATTAAACTTGCTAGTAATGAAGTAATTACACCTGTAGGCTTAATTAAAAATGTTGAAGTTAACTTTGCCGGAAAAGTTATACCAACTGATTTCTATGTTATTAATGTCTATGATGGTAATATTAAATTAATTTTTGGTAGACCTTTTCTTAAATTAGTTGATGTCGTAGTTAATAATGAAAAAGGAAAAGTCACGCTTAATGTTAATGGATTAAAATATGACTTTGATTTTTTACCGGCATCTAAAGTGCCCATTAATCTCACTCCGGATATAGAAGAGACAGAGAGTATTAATTATATTAATGCTTTTAGAGAACCTTTAAATCTAGTTTTAGAGGGAGAAGTGTGATGCCCTAGGCATCTCAAGTGCATTACACTAAAATCATTAGCATAATGACATCTTTTCAAAGGCATTTTATTTTGAGAGCATGCATAAATTAGTTCAATTGAGCAACTAAACTTAGTTTTCAGAAAAGCTGTGTTTGAATTGCGGATATAACTTAAATACAATTGTGATTTTTATAAAACCTTACATACCAAACTTGTAGGCAATCCCATAAGGAATGACTTTGGTATTTTGTGTCTTGGCATGCATGAATGTTGAAATCTAGTTTTGGGTCATTTTATGTGAAAATGTGACTTCTGCCAAATTCAGCCCTGTTAGGTAAATTCAAAATTTTGTGAAACAAAATTCAAAATCTTGCCATGTCATGAATACCAAAGTAGTAGTTCATGAGATTCTATGCAACATTGGTATATTTCACCTTTCATGAAAATGCACCTAAAATGGACTTTTATAATTTCCAAGTTGGGGGTTTCAAATGGTCAAACAGGAGTCAGCAAGTTAATTTTAAATTTAAATCACTTTATACTTGGAATCTGGTATAGGTCCTTTTGACAAAGTTGTAGATTTCAAAAGGTACAACATTTCATTCAATTGGGTCTTTTTCAAATTCGGCTCCTAAATTGGTCAAATTTGCGAAATTCAGAAACCTGATCAGCTGGTCAAAGGGAGTTTATCTTTTTCGATTTTTCTTTTATTTTCTCGTCTCTATGACAAGCGGGACCCACCTGTCAGACCCGCCCGCGCCAGCGCACGGATGGATTCCCCCGCTCCCTCGCCCGATGCACCGAGTCCATACACCGTACTCTCTATTCCTAGAATTGACCCCACCTGTCAGCCACAGTGGTCCATAGACCCGGTTCACCCGCGCACCTCCCTCTTCTCTCCCCGCCCGCGCGCGCCCACGCGGCGCTGCGCGCCGAGCAGCCGTGGCCACGCGCCGGCCTTCCCGGCCGCCACGGCCACGCGCCCCTGTCGCGCGCGGACAGCGCGCACGGCGCGCCACCGGGGCGAGGGCGAGGCCGACCCTATTTCCCGAGTCCTCCTCCACGCGCTCGAGCTCTCTGTTCTTTTCCCCTTTCGACCTCGCGCGTCCGCCATTGACGGAGCTCGACCGATCTCACCCCCGGCCACTCCCGCCCGCTCCTGAGCTCAACCGTCACCACGCCGGGCTTCGTCGCCCTCGACTCCATCCTTCCGCACTAGCCTAGGCCACTGATTTCGTCCCGACGCCGCCCACCGCGCCGCCGGAGCTCGTCGCCCTCTGCTCATCGTCGTCCCACCTCCTCGCGCCCTCTCCCGTCGATTGAAGTAGGGGGTAGGACTCCCCATACTCCTCTTTCTCTCCCTGGCACTCCGCGGCGAGCTCCCGAGCCCCGCAGGGCCGGGATTGGCCGCGCGCCACCGGAGCTTCCCCTCCCGTCGCGAGGAGGAAGACGACGGGAGGAAGAAGATGAACATTTTGCGCTATCGCCCTCCGAGTTTAACAGTTTTATGTTTCCATACCGAGCACTGTGTACTGAGTCTTGTAAATCTTGCACGGGAACCCTCAGAAGCTATGGATAATTACATATAGGTCCTGGATCTGTTTAGTTTCGTTTTAAAAGGCTTTTAAAAATGCTGAAACTTCGAAAAATCATAGTAAAGTGGATAAAAATCCAAAAATAGCAAACTTTGTTGCACTGTATTCCTAATAAATAGATCTACAGGATGGATATGATGGTTGAGTAGGAAAAGACAGTTTTGCCCCTGTTTTTATTCAAACATGTAAAACCCTAATAAATAGGAAATAAGGACTAAATGATCTCCAAAAATAGCCAAATTTGAGCAGGGACCTTATTATCATGTGTAGGTTCTGTATAAATTTTGTTGGCCCTAACACTTACTATTGAATTACTATTTTGCCCTTGTCTTGCACTAAGCACATATTAATCTTAAGAAAAAGATTAATATGGTGAATAATGTTTCAAAATGACTTTAAGTTTGATAAGAGCTATAGTTATGGAGTAACTTGCTAGAGTTAGAGATGATGCATGTGAGGTTTTGACTCTAATTAGAAACTGGTAGAAATAATGCATATTTATGTAAGCTTCGGTCGCTTCACATGAAGCGATGCTACCTCACCACGCACACCCCACGTTGATTTATGTGACAAGCTAAGCTATCGTAGATGATGGCTTGTACGATTTCTTAGTACGAAACAACTTTCGCCTCAATATGCATAACTCTATATCATAAATCATAAATTCACTGATTTACGGCATTACACTCGCATCATAAAGCAAGCATTGCACTAATACATGCTCCAACTGCATCATGTCATACATATAGATTCCACAAACGAAGAACCACCGCCGAACCAACCCGTCGCGGAGGAACCAGAAGAGGAGTTGCACCAGGAACCAGAGGGCCAGCAGCGGGAACCCGACTACGCTCCGGAGGAAGCTACTGACCCTAGTGAAGAAGGTAGGCAGGACCATACTCTACCCAGCAAATAAATTATACTTGATGATTACGCATATGCATTAGGAGTTGCTTGGAACCAATTGCATTAGACTTCCTGGCTGCCCTGGCCCTAGCACCTATACATAGAGTTCGCAGGACGAGTATGCCTAGAAATTGCTAGGTACGAGTAGACACGAGTGTGTGGACTCGTCGCGTAGGTGTTTTCAAAATCACAAAAGCTTACAGTTATATCACTTGTAATTGTTGCTCATGAAGTAAATGAAGACCAGGCGGAGATTTTATTTCAGTATTTACTATTCATGATGTCGCACCCGGACTCCGCCCGAGTCGTTTAAGGCCCGTCCGCTGTTCGTCTGCTGATCGGCATAACATTGCTAGAGTGCTTAACCGGGAAATGGGACCGGTGAAGTCTTACCTGGGTTTGTCCGGAGTTTTCGAGGCTACGCCCATCCACTTGCTGGAGGCCGATGGGCCCGGGGGCGCTTGTACTCGAGGGAGGGCTGACCCGGTGCGGCCGTGGTATCGCTCCTGAGGGGGCACAACCCGGAGGTTAGGTGGGGGCGCTTTGAATCTTGGGACAAGACAGGTGGAGATGGGGGCTATATGTGGGAACGCGATGGCTAGTAAGCATATACCCCTGGCATGATAGTTATTCCCGGGAATTAAAAATCGATTCGAATCGCTGATGCCCACCAGGTGTGGGAATGACAATATCACTGTCGGGCAACGTAGTAATTACTTAAATTCTCGGTATTTTAATACTCATGGTTTTTGTAATACTACATGTTTGAACTGAGTTGTTACCTTACGGAAATTTACTATTATGTTGGCAATCATACAGACAATGAAACTTGTTGTTTATGTTAATTAAGTTGCTGTTAAAAACCAAAAGCTAAGGATCCACTTGCTAGTAAGCTGCTTCGCGTCAGCCGTAAGCCAAATCCATTATGACCTACTGAGTAATTAGTACTCAGGATTTGGCCCCACATTTTGAGCGCAGGTATGGAATTCATGGTGTGCACCTGTGTTGGAGGCGGGGCATGCCCTCATTTAGGATGAGGTGACTGAGTGGTACGAGGGCAACATCGGTGGGCTCGATGTTGTACCTCTAATGCAAAACTTTTGGTGATAACATGGTGACCTATAAACTTATATTTCCGCTGCGAGAAACATTAGAACTTACTACCTTATAACTTTATGTTGGACTTGTATTTTATGTAAAAACTGGTTTGTAACTAAGTCTAACTTTGTGCTATTCAACTGCCTGTGATGATGTTTCTGTTGTGGCTCCATCGTGGGTCAGATGTGTATGATGTCGGTTCCTCTGGGAAAAGGTAATATCGTGGGTCGAATGACTCTCGACGGATGACCGGGTTTAGTTCGGTCTAATCGCACTGCAAGCCAGAGGTGGCAGGTGTGCTTAGCCCGGATTAAATCGGCGGTTCCGCCACAAGAAGATGAAGGATTCTTCTCCGAAGAAGCAACTGAAGCCACTAATCAACTAGAACAAAATATAGAAGGAACCCAAGACTTTCAGTAGAGCCACTAGGTGACCTTAATAAAAAAGAGGCGCCAGATTTGGAGTTAAAACCTTTACCTAATGGACTTAGATACGAGTTTTTAGGTGAAGATAAAACCTACCCAGTAGTCATTAGTGACTAGCTAAGCCCAGAAGAAGTAGAGAGGCTGTTGGAAGTCTTGAGGAAACATAAGAAGGCAATTGGGTATTCTCAAGCAGATCTAAAAGGAATCAGCCCAGCATTTTGTACTCACCGCATTCCTATGGAGGAACACCACAAGCCAGTGGTTGACAATCAAAGGAGGTTGAGTCATGAAATGAGATCTGTAGTTAAAAAGGAAGTTATCAAACACTTAAACGCCGGAATCATTTACCCAGTACCATTCATTGTGTACCTAAGAAAAGAGAATTAACCGTAGTTAAAAATGATAAAAATGAATTAATCCCACAAAGAACAGTGACCGGTTAGAGAATGTGCATTGATTACCAGAAATTAAATAAAACCACTAAAAAAAGATCACTTCCCTTTACCTTTTATAGATGAGATGTTAGAGAGACTTGCTAAAAATACCCATTTTTGTTATTTAGACATATTTTCTGGTTTCTTTCAAATCCCTATTCATCCAGACGATCAACACAAGAGTACCTTCACTTGTCCCTATGGAACTTTTGCCTATAGGAGAATGCATTTTGGTCTTTGTAATGCACCTGCTTCTTTCCAAAGGTGTATGATGGCTATATTCTCCGATTTTATTGAAGATATCATGGAAGTTTTTATGGACAATTTCTCAGTTCATGGCACGAGTTTCGACCACTGCTTAAGGAATTTAGAGAAGGTGTTAAAGAGGTGTGAAGAGGTCTAAATTGGGAAAAGTGTCACTTCATGGTTAGAAGAGGCCTTGTGTTGGGACATATCATTTCTGAGAAAGGAATTGAAGTAGATAAAGCCAAAATAGAAACAGTAGAAAAATTACCACCACCTACTGACATTAAATCTTTAAGAAGCTTTCTTGGTCATGCTGGATTTTATCGGAGATTCATAAAAGATTTTTCTAAAATAGCGAAACCACTCACTTACCTGCTTCAAAAGGATATTCTTTTTGATTTCACTAAAAAATGTGAGGTTGCTTTCAGAAAAATTAAGGAATTACTTATTAGTGCACCTATCATTCAACCATCAGACTGGAATCTACCTTTTGAAATCACGTGTGATGCAAGTGACTATGTAGTGGGAGCTGTGCTGGGGCAAAGAAAGGACGGAAAAGTACATGCCATTTATTATGCCAGCAAAACTCATAATGAAGCTCAAGTGAATTACGCTACTACAGAAAAGGAGTTGTTAGCAGTAATTTTTGCCTTTGAGAAATTTAGATCTTATATAGTTAATTCAAAGGTCATAATCTAAACTGACCACGCTGCTATCAAATACCTTCTCACTAAAAAAGATGCTAAACCTCGTTTAATTAGACGGATTCTTATGTTACAAGAATTTGATGTAGAAATTAGAGACAAGAAGGGAGTGGAGAATGTAGTGGCAGATCATTTATCTAGGATGAACCACGACAAGGGCGGCCAGCCAATAAAAGATGCGTTAAGAGACGACACCCTTTATGCAGTCTTAGATAAAGATTCATGGATGATAGACGTTACAAGGGCCATTAAAAAGGAGCCACTTACTCATCTTAACTATAATTTCAAAAGAAAAGTCCTAGCCGAAGCTAAAAAGTTTTATTGGAACGCCCCTTACCTATATAGGTTTGGATCTGATGGAGTCCTTAGGAGATGCGTCCCTGCAGAGGAAAGAGAAGAGATTTTTAGAAAATGCCACGCTGCAGAATATGGAGGACATCATGGACATTTCAGAACTCAAGCTAATATATGGGGAAGTGGGTTTTATTGGCCAGGAATGCATGAGGATGCAAGGAAGTTTGTTGCTTCTTGTCCAGAGTGTCAGAGGACCGGAAATGTCACATCTAGAAATTCAATGCCTCTCACTTATAATTTGCAAATTGATTTATTTGATGTTTTGGGAATGGATTTTATGGGTCCATTTGAAAATTCACATGGTTATGAGTACATTTTGGTGACTGTGGATTATGTCTCAAAATGGATAGAAGCTTTACTATGTAAAAAGGCGACTACACAGGAATGTATAGAAATGATTAAAAATAATATCTTTCCAAGATATGGAGTCCCTGGAGTCATCATTTCTGTTGGAGGATCGCATTTTATTGGTAAAGAGTTTACTAATTACCTAGAGAAAATGGGAATTAAGCATAGGGTCTCCACAGCCTATCACCCACAAACGAATGGCCAAGCCGAAACATCAAATAAACAATTAAAAGAAATTCTTAAAAAAACAGTAATTAAAAGAGGAAAGAATTGGTCAAATAAGCTTAGCGATGCTCTTTGGGCATGTAGGACTGCGTTTAAAGCCCCTATAGGGATGACACCTTATCAATTAGTTTATGGAAAGACTTGTCATTTGCCAATTGAGATGGAGCATAAAGCTTATTGAGCAATTAAGGAGCTAAATTTAGATTTAGATGCTGCTCTAGTCAAAAGAAAGATTCAGCTAAGTACCCTGGATGAGGCAAGATTGCAAGCTTATCTTAATGCAACTATTTATAAAGAAAGGGTTAAAAGATAGTTTGATAAAAGAATCCTGAAGAAAGATTTTAAGCAAGGTGACAAGGTTCTGCTTTTTAATTCAAGGTTTAAATTATTTGGAAAAGGAAAATTACAAAGCAAATGGGATGGACCTTATATTGTTCATGATGTGTCACTTGCCGGAGCAGTTACTATTATGGATTTCGAGGGAAACAAGTTTATGGTAAATGGTCAAAGGCTAAAGGTGTTCCTTGAAGGAGATAAATTTGAAGTCAATTATATTGACACATATGAATTCAAGGAGGTTAGGATGCATTACCATGGCGTTAATCCCTAGTTTTCCATAAGTTTTCCTACCTTTGTATGTAAATAGTTACGTTTAATTTCAGTTTTTTATAAAGATTTAGATCTAGATTTATTTTTAATAAGGTTACCGACAAAACTTGGAGGCTTTTCGTGTCAGAAAAGGCCCAGGTCGGCCGAGCCCATGGGCTTTGGTCGGCCGACTGGGGGGTTTACCGAGGCGGTTCGCTTCCAGATTTTGTCGGCAGAGTCCTCATAGTGTACCAAGTATATTTAGGGAAGAGTTAGGATCGGAATCACTGTTTAGTTTCCAAATTTCGTTAGCCTCCAGAGTATAAAACCATGGGTAAGCCATAGATCTGAGACATCAAACTCAAAACACATCCAGACCTAGCCACGACGTTTTCTGAAGTGATGGAGATGCAACTCGTGAAGAAGGAGGCCGAGGCGCCGCAAGAGGGGTCATGGTCGGCCGACCAAGAGGGCTCTAGTTGGCCGACCAGTCCTATTCGCTGGGGTTTCCGTCGCAATTTTTCGCAGATGGTCTTCGATGATGAAGAGGAAGAGGCGACGGTACGTGGATTGGCCGGAAAGCGGGAGGTCTCGAAGCATATGGCCAAACTTTCAATCAAACCAAGGCAGATGAAGGTCAGGAGATCCAGAAGAATTGAAGAGATGCCTAGGTTGAACTATTGAGAAAGTCCTACTCGTTCCGGAGGTACTATTCACTCAAGTGAGGATCAGCCTATGAGCCATAGCCATGGTCAAGAATCAGAGACTGAGGAGGTAAACTCCATTGCTATTGCTCCTAGTTTCAATACTTATCATGTTGAAGCAGAGGATGGAGTAGGTTGCTGCCCAATTTGTAGAGAAGCTATCTTTTTCAACAAGAAGAAGAGTGAGGACATCCGTGATGTAATCGTTGATTTAGAGGAAAGGCTTCAAAAGAAGATAGAAAATACCAAGGTTAGAGTTAACGATTTTGTTAACGACCTTAAGTGGCAAGTGAACCACCTCCAAAGAATCTGTGGGAATCAAAGACGTATCCTTAACGATATTTGGGGCCATACGGAAGGAAGAAACTATCAACCGGATGACACTTGGGATGGACCAGAAGAATATTCACCGCCACCCAATTACCTTCTCGGTGAAGATCCTCTCGATGCACCAGTGGATGAGACTCACTGGTATTCTAGCGATTAGGATTTATGCTTAGTTTAAATGTGGGGATATTAGAAATTCTCCATTAGTTAGGAAGTCTAGATTATAGTTTTTAGAGTAAGTTGTCTTTTAAAGAGTCTATGTATATAGTCTTTTATATTAATAAAATGTGTGATTGAATAAATTACTTTGCTTTATTTAAGTTTATTTTTTATTTTTACTTTGACGATTAATCTTGTTTAAGAATTTCATCATTTGATTAAAATGGTGATTACTAGATCGATTAAAATTGCATAACCCATATCTTTATTAAAGGATGATGTTTTATAGCTTTGCCAAGGTTTTAATAAGAAAAGATTAGAGGAGTATTATCTTTTCATTAAAATTTATTTTTCTTTGATCAAGAATTACATCCATATATTAAGAGAGAGCTAGAAATCCTAGTAGAGCTTAGAGTTGAAAACCAATTTAAAAAACGAGTTGTCTTATTTGAGTTTGGTTAATTTTGATCCCTTTAGATATTTTGATCACTTAGAATTATCTTGGTCATCTACTTTCATCTTTTTGCTAGCCTTTGTATATTCAATTGCTTACATTAATAGAGCAATTTCTTTAATCTTCTTAACCCATTTCATCTCATTACTATACCTTTACCTATATAGAGTAAAGTTTTTGCTCGAATACTCAATGTTCCATGAAAAGAGAAGCAATTCGTCCAAAAAGGTGGTAAAAAGGAGAGGTTGCGCCATATATATAGTTTTTTAAAAAAAAGAAAGAGAGAGAAAGAGAGGAAGATGGCGCCCAGAAAAAGAAAAGAGGGAGAAAAAAAATGACCATGTAGTCGACTATTAAAAAGGTAGAATTAGGAAAAGGAGAAAGGGGAGAAAAGAAAGAAAGAAAGAAAGAAAATAGTAGAATTAGAAAAGTTGAAGGAGCAAAGAGAGTTTTATTATCTTGTAAAATAATGAGCAAAAACTATTACTTTTCCAAACCATGTGCAAGTTTTCGGAAATAATTCCACTTCATTTGTTGTTGCACATGTCCACTATCTATATCTTCTTTTTCCTTGTCCTTACTTTTATTTTCTTCTTTTTCGATGACCAAGGTAGTTTAAAAGTTGATTGAATAATTTCTAGGGAGATACCTTAGCTAGACAATAGAATAAACAGCTTTGCTAAGCCTTTACCAAGCTCCGCTTAAACTCTTGTGAGATGAGAGAAGAAGAGTAATTTTATAGGATTAGCTAATTATAAGAGTGCCTTTTTGAGAGCTTAATATTTGGGGATATAGTAATTTCTTGATCTTTGAAAAGTCTTTGTTAAAAAAAACCCTCTTTGATAATTCCGTAAGAAACTTTGGCATTGCTATGATTCATTTGATTTTAATGATTCTTGGTGGGGATCAATATGCATAAAAAGGTTAATCTGGAAAGATCCATGTTATGATTTGAATGATTTCTAAAGCATGGTTATTTCTGAAAGGTGATTATTTAGAATTTGCTTAAACATAGTTAAAGTTCTTTTATCGACCTTTTTGTTCGAGGACTAGCAAGATCTTAGTGTGGGGATATTGTTGACGCTCGTTATGTACTAAAATTATTCTATATTTTCATATGATTTTATATCTTTTCGGGAGTCAATCTTATCATTTACTATTATTTTACTAACAAATAACCCCATTTTCGAGAATGCTCTATGTTTTTGTGCAATATTCATTTTTTGCAGAAAAATAGGGAATAATTGTGGATATTTGAGAATTTCTCGAAGAAAGGATTTATGCTCTGAAGAAAGGACTAATTGAAAGCCCAATTAAAGAAAAAGCCCAACAAGAGAAGACTCTTAGAAGATAAGGATTGCTTGGAGGACTAAATCTTGAAATCTTTTCGAAATTCATGACAGCAGCATCTTGCGGGATCAATTCAGGGACCTTAACGACTTCAAACGGAGAAATTTTGAATACTAAAGTTGTAGATCTCTTCGAGCTTTAAAATTTAGAGTCCGAGTTTGCATTAATTGGACTCCGGATGAGGAAGTTATGGTTGAAATACTACAGACTGCAGAATATGGAAGGTTTATTTCGGAAAGAATCAAAACGATGACTTCATCTCCAAGCAAGGAAGGATATGGACGACCGGGACTCTTCTAGAGATATGAATATATATGGAAATAGATGTTTTAATTGTTCTAGGACTTTTAGAACCGACCTATTAGATTCCATGTATAAGGTTTCCTCCAGGGTATAAATATAGAGCCTCCTAAGGGGAGGAGGAGGAGAGAAGTCCACCGCATTATTTATTACAAGTCGAGAGTCTAGGGCAGAGGTCGGGGGCGAGAAGCGTTCAACTCGGCGAGAAGTCCATCTCGGCGAAAGGAGGAAGCAAGAGGAGGCATGAAGCCGGCCGGTCGGCCGACCCCTAGGGGTCTGGTCATCTTTCGACATGTGCTTCGTCAAGTTCATCCCGACGACTATGCTTCAAAGTTTACGATGTATCTCGACTAATTCATTGTACTTTTTTCGATACTACGATGAAACCTTATTATTCGATTAATAAATGTTGTCTTTTAGACTTAGCTTGTTGTTTGTACATGAATTATGATCTATATCTTTGCAATGCTTAATTCCAACATGGTTTTCCGGCCAGATTAAACGTTTTCACGTTCTTTTAGTAGATCTTTTTACTTTAATTAGTTGATTAAATCTGCTCATGCTTAGAGATGGTTGGGGTTTGCTAGTTCGTCGATTACCTGGTTACTAGTGACAATAAAGCCCGGAAAAAGGTTCGAGTAGGTCCTCGACATTCATGATCATGTTTATTCTGGGCTTTATGATTAGATCTAATTTCAAGGTTGTTCTTAGTACGAAGGATGTTTTTCTCATATCTCTTGTGGATCCTTTTGCCACGTTAAACCTATCGTTTCCACGTTTTTAGCCTAAACCTTGTTCTATCATTTTATGCTATAATTTAAACTCTGTTTAGAACACATTTAGATTATTAAGTAGGATATAATTAGAGTAGTCTTAATCATCTCTTAAAACTTGCTTTAGATCTATTAATTAGAATTAGTTAGTAATTCAGTTAATATTAGATAGATAGTATCTTAAACATAATTATTCCCGGATTGACAAAATCCAAGATACTCGTCTTGGGAAAAAGCTACCGCGACAATGTACGCTTGCAGTATAAGGATTGGCTTGGTTAAGTGCTGTCAACAACCACGCTGCCGCGAGGGGTCGCTGAGGCCGAGGCGCTGAGCCAGCGAGGCCGAGGCGCAGGCGCGCAGCCACGCGGGGGAGCCGGGGGCGATAGCCGACAGCCCGGCAGGCGCGGCGCGGGGGCAACGGGCGTGGCGTGCCGGACGGCGGGGCGACGAGCGGCGCCGCGGGGGCGGCGGGGGCGACAGCCGACAGGCGCGGGGTGGGGCCGCGGGGGCGATGGGCGCGGGGCGGCGCGGGGGCGGGGGCGACGGGCGCGGCGCGAGGTCGATGGGCGCGGCTAGGGTTCGGCACTTCGGCTTCGCCGCTTTGGCGCACGTGGGCATGACAGGAGCTTGGGAGGTGGACGAGGCCAGCTGCGCCTGCTTCCTAGTGTTTCTTGGGCTAGGCTAAAATGCAGGGTTATGAAAAAAATTTGGACTTTAGGTATGACGCGCGCCATACTAGGCCATAACAGGCCCTCCGTCCCTGTCCTCTACCTAGTCTACATGTTTGGGTTGGAGTTTTCAATCCCCTCTTTTGGGTTTCTTTCATTGCTTGGAGAGGAAATGTCGATGAAGCAAGCAGCGCCAGATCCTATTCTTGGCGACGAAGTTGTGGCCTTGAGCCGTATGCCGGAGCGTTCAACGTTCAAGAGCACGGGAGGCTATCTGCCGTGCCACTGTGTGCATCTTCTAAACTTGATGGGGCTTCGTCCATATGGGAATCAGCATCAAGCTTCTTGCTCAGTATCGTTCCTCATCGTCAACGTTGGGGAGGAGCTGGGCAAAGGCAGGTCCGATTTGCGGCGAAGAAGACCAACAGGAGCACCTCCAAACTCCAAAGGACTTCAATGTAATTTATTTTTGTTTTTGGAGCTCCTTCGCAAGGGGCTGGATGTAAAATTACCTTTCTACTAATCCAACCCATCATGTTCTCAAAAAAAAACTTGGAAGCGGCCAAGGAAGAAGGGAGGTCCAACCCCTGCATCCCCGGCGATGTAGCAATCCGCACGACCTGCCGCCTGCACTGCGCCCACGCCCCGATGGCCCCGCTGCATCTAGCGGAATGGTCGGGCTCCGCTATTGTGGCGGAAGCCATGGAGGAGACGGCTGCAGCGTTTTTTTACACCAAATCTTTCCACTATCCAAGGTAGCGGAAGCATAGGGGAGAGGGAGATAATCTTAGGCTACCCACAGTGCTACCCCTCTGTATTTTTTCCTTTAAAATACTATTGTCAACTTGCTTAGAGATGTTTTTCCTCACTGTCAATTTCTTGTGATCCATATTCATCTGTATGTTTTCTTTATATCCAACTACCTAATTTTTTATTCAATTACCGAATTTTTTATATACATTTAATTATTATAGAAAATATAATTTCAACAAACCTATTAAAAATAGAGAGAAAATAAAAAAGAAAAAAAATGGAGAGAACAGGTGCTTGCTTATGACTGTGAGGCGACAGACTGTGTGCTCGTGACTTCAGGCATCTATATACAAACAATAGAAAACTAGGTGGGCCGCGCGGGCATACTGAACCAAGTTTTGATTTTAGATAATAGGAAGTCACCTTGCCACGTGGGTAGAAGTGTGGAAGAAAGATTTATGTAAAAAATGATAAAAGTTAAGTGCTATAGAACATTGAACCAGACCATTTCTTTGGTAAACCACAATTTCGTAAATGAGTGAACACCTATATTACTCTTTTTGCATAAATAACTTATGTATTTTTCAACTCAGTATACACAACACCACATGAGCCCAACCTATACATGGATGACTGTTGTCATATCAACAACAAAGTATACTCTCACTACTTTATATGACCATAAGGGAACATGCTGTTGTGTCGCTGCTCCAACCACCGGTAATTTCTAACTCCAGTATTCAGAACACACTATGAGTGGACATCCTGCATAAGGATAGTTAGTTTATGGTAGAAAAGAGACATAAGCAATCCTGCATAAATAAAAAAAAGAATTTGCATCAATATATCGCGGCAATTAGACACTGTTGAAACCTGAATATCTATCTCAGGTTATAGAACTGGAATATCACATGAAGCAAGTATAGGCAACTTGAAATCAAAAGGTCTCTATTTCCAATGTAATGATGCATTTGCTTTGATCTACCTATTAGTACAAAAGATCTCCGTTCTGAGCATGACATGAGTCGATAAACAGAATTAGCATGCACATGACATCAGTCGAACATTATAATCCTCAATCAAGAAATAGCATTATAAAACATAGGAAGCCAAGTACTAAGCTAACATTATCAGGAGTACAGGCATGGTCGCAATGGAGGCACAGAGACAAGGCGTGGATAGACCTCGACGTCCCTTGCTTCAAATCGGATAAGGAATTTTTCCATGCTTCGACAACAGTGACGATCGGGGATGGTGCTTTAGCATCCTTCTGGCATTCCAATTGGTTGTCTAGTACCTCTCCCAAAAGTTGGGCTCCATCTCTTTTTGCAAAGGCCCGTAGAAAGAACATCTCAGTGCAAAAAGCTCTCATGGATGACAAATGGGTTTCCTAGTTGTCCTAGTGGAGTCAACAACTAAAATCAAAGAGTTTGTCTCCCTATGGGAAGAATTAAGTTCAATCCAGCTTTCTCCAAACAGGGAGGATGCCATTCATTGGCGTTGGACCGCTGACGAAGAATACTCAACTAAAAGTGCTTATTTGGCCCAATTCCATGGAAGCTTCTCAAAGCTCAAGCTTCTTCCCATTTGGAAGGCATACGCAGAGCCAAAGTGCAGGTTCTTCGCATGGACTCTCCTGCATCGGAAGATTCTTACAGCCGACAATTTGCTGAAGCGTGGATGGCAACACGATCCCATCTGCAGGTTGTGCAAGCAGGAGCCCGAATCGATTAACCATCTATGCAAAGACTGCACCTTCTCAAAGGGCGTTTGGGATCTGCTCCTCTCTTGGTTTAACAAGAATGATCTCCGGACAGTAAGTCAGCAAGGATCGGTCTAAGTGTGGTGGAAGAGGTTGCGGAAAATGGTGATGACTCATGAGCGCAGACTCTTTGACGGTCTAGTGATCTATTTTTGGTGGGAGCTGTGGAAGGAGAGAAACCAAAGATCCTTTCAGAATGTTGAGAAATCAGTGTTGGCAGTGGCCTCTTTTGTCAAAGAGGACCTTAATCTTCGTAGAGCGGCTTTTGGCCCATAGTGTTTCTGTTTTTTTTCTTTCGCTTTCTTAGTGGGTCTCTTTTAAGAGTCCTTGTTGCAGTGTCTGTAAGTCGGTGTTGTAGCATCTGTATCCGACGTGTCTTTTATTTCTCTTCTGATGAAATTCGCATCACAGCAAATCTCTTGCTGTGCGTTTCAAAAAAAAAAAAAGAATTTGGATGCAGAAGCAAATCCAGATCTGAACATTTAGAAATAAGGTTGGGCTTGTTCTAAGATAGGTATAATTAGAAGAGATGAGCATGAGCTGTTGTTTCCAGTTTGGTGTAACAACAGAAATGGCGATCACCAGCAGGCTCTGAGTGTTTGTTTTGCATCTAAATGAACCAAATAAAAAGTCTCTGGGATTGAACAAACAAACCCATGCGGCCTCCTTGGGTCACTAACCATTGAATCCACCTACAGCCGTAAATCAACCAATTCATAGAACCCTTAACACAATCTGCCCAATCTGCTGAATGCCCAATCAGGATGTGTGGAATCGAACCAATCCATGGAGATGTGAACCACAAATGAGGAAGCACTGACTTACCCTCGCTCCTTTGTAGGGTCCGGATGACCTGACGAGATCGAGCCGTACCGCCGCCGGTGGCCGGGAGAAGGAAGAGCCGTAGCGCCGCCGGTAGCAGGGAGGTGGAAGACAAGGACGTGTGGGCCAGCACGACAGGAGGAGGGAGTAGTGCGAGCCGCTTCGCACAGGACGCAGCAGCGGCCGTCGCCGGGAGAGAGAGACCTGTCACGCGAGCGATGCTGCAAGCAGCAGCCAGTGCAATGAAATGAGGAGCCGTTTCATGGGGTCTGGGAAGTGAGGCGGTGGGGGACGACGTGGGTCGCGTCGTCACGCGCGGTGCCATCCGTAGGGGCTGCCGGGCGGGCTAGGAAGAGAGGCGGTGCGGGCGAGAGGCTCGGTGGCGGCCGGCGCGGAGGCGTGACGTGGAGGCAGCGGCCGCGGCCGATTCCCGGCGGCGGACGCATCGAACGCGTAGGAGGCTGACGCGGTGGCGCAACCCGACGGCATGTGGCGCGGCCGGCACAACCGACACGCAGAGGCAGCAAGAGTGGCTGGCCCCCGGCAGCGGGCGTGTCGGACACGCAGTGGGTGTGGCGGCCGGCACCCGGCGGCGCGACACGACGAGGACCGCGCCGGCGTAGATACGACGAGGAGGACCCGAACGATGGCCACCTAATCTGTGTTTCCAAGCACATCGAAGGCAGCGGGAGACGCAGGGAAATGTAGCCTCCTGCGGGGGCACTTCAGGCCGTCGGACCGCGCTGGACGCATAGAGGCACTGCCGCACTGCTGCGCTGTAGTGCACCGGTGGCGGCGGTCGAGTCCTCGTCCCCGACGAATCAGAATTCAGAGCCCATGCCTGGTCCATTTCGTCCTTGGCCTGGCAGCATCCTTTCTCCTACCTCCTGGCCTACGGGGCGGCGGCCGGCGACGGTTGACAGAGTGAAGGCCCAGCGGCTGGGCAGAGGTTTGCGCCCTGCGTGCCTGCTTCCTCTAGCCGGCGGCGCAGCGAGCAACGGGCTGCGGCCTGCGGGTCGTGCACTCGTGCCTAGGCTCGCGTGGTGGCGGCGGCTTCGTCCGGCTCATGCGCTGGTGGCGGCTCGCGCGGGTGCGCCTCGCATGGCTTGCAAGTCGACGCACGAACCACGGTCCACCGTCACTTTATAGTAGTAGAGGTATAAAATTCTGCATTTCTGCTGCCGCACAAATGTACTGAGTCGTCGACATAGAAACTCAGGTCACTCCATCCAACTTACAACACTAGATGGTTTGTTCCATGCATATCAATATATCATATCACATTATCACCTATAACACATCACCAAACCGTAGGCTCAATTGGGCTTAGTTGGTATGCTGCACAAATTTGTTTGAGATTTTTTTTACTTCCTCTTGTTATGCAGTATGCACAGATCTTAATGTATATCTAATGGTGCAGTGCATAGAGGCACATATGGTCTCATGGGAAGAAAAATATGTGCTTTGCCAACTTGTTCCTTTCAGGAAAAACCTAATGAGATTTGCTCTGTGGCAGTCGCCTGATGCTCTGCTCTTCCGTCAGTCGACGACGTGTGCCGTCCACCCGCTAGTGGACGAGCGAAATCACACGCGGGCGGCCGGGCGGGTGAGCAAGCTGCGAGCCCGCGAGGCCGCGGATGAGCGGAGCATGGGCTAGCTATCGGCTGTATCCTGTATGTGGCTCGGCTTGTGGCTCGACTTGGTAAGCCGGCCTCTCCAGAAACCACTCCGGCCACTCGTCTGTCCGTGTTTTTCCTCCATTTCTTAGTGGAGCTAGGGTTGGCGACGGGGAGCCGGTGGATTTGATGCCTGGCGATGGGGCCTTGCGACATGTCCCGGTGACAAGGGCAGGGAGTGGATATGCGGATCCTGGCGAGGGGGGAGAGGCTCCCTGGAGTTGTGTATCGGGAGGTATGTGAATCGATTTGCCCCAATGTTTGTTTCATTCTGATCCCCATCCAGTAGGTTCTAGGCAATGTGACCCTGTGCATGTGGGTGGGGTGGGGTAGAGATGGATCCGATGCCTAGCAGATCCGGTGACTTCGTTGGTGGAGGATCTGGCGACCTCACGTATGTATGTGATGAGGAGATATACAGAGGGATACAAAAGACTTTGTTGTTGTTTGTGTATGCAATGGATGGGAACGGGGTGTAAAAAGGTGTTGTTCAGTTTCTTAATTGATGGATTTATGTCATGCTTGATTTTGGCAGATTTCCTGTATGGTTGTTCGATTGGGTTTTCAAAGGGTCAGCATGTATGGTCTGTGTGTATGTTGGGTTTTGCTGTTGTCTGTCTCTGAGGTGGTGGGGGTCTATCTGTCCGTCCTTGATAAGGAGATGCTATATGCCATATGCTTTGCACACTCAAGCTTGGCTAAGTACGCATTGTGTCTGTTTGTATATTGTTTTCTATCTGTCTCTATTTTTCTGTGGGGGTGGGGGGGTCTATCAGTCCTTGCTCGCTGCTCCCCCCCCCTCCCCCTCAATTTCCGGTGCTATTCTCTCCTTGTGGCCTAGTTGTAGAAATGGAAGGAGATATAGAGGCTTTCAAACTGTGAATCGATGATCATTCGTCTCTGAAGCTAGGTGGCTTTCTAGTACACTCTGTCTACCTGTGTCTGTGTGTGGGTGGATGTGGCATTATCTCTCTATTTTACATGTGTCTGTTAGAGTTTAGGCTGGGTTTTATTTTAGTTTTCTAAGGGTTTGAGATAAAGTGTGTGGGTGTTTTAGTTTTTGATGTGTCTTTTGCCGTGTCTGTGGCTGCATCATGTGTGCGATGTGTGGCTTTTTAGGACTCCTAACTCTTAGGATTTAATTACACTATCATTAGTTAAAAACTAGATGTAAATAATCTGCAATTTACACGTCTCCTTTTCTATTTCTAACTGTAGTTTATTAGAGTTTAGGATGTATTCTTTTGTTTGTGTGTTGTGGCTGTGGCATGTGTGGGCTGTGTCTTTTTTAGTACTCCTAACTTCCAGAGTTTAATCACACTATCATTAGTTGGAAATTACACCCCAAAAATTAGTCAAGCTTTAGTGTAAATCAACTGTAATTTTAGTATAAATTAGATGTAAATAATCTGTAAATTATATATCTCTTTTTCTATCTGTAATTGTAATATGTTAGAGTTTAAGAAAGAGCGTGCCTATTATAGTGTGTTCAAACTATCTACATTTTTTACTGTTTAGGGTTGTGACTATAGGGAGTTATATATGTCTATCTGTCTGTCCGTGTTGAAACTACTGACATAAAATCTTCAGTTGTTAATTTGATGCATGATGACAGTAGGGAGGTATATAGATGTATCTGTCATGTCTGCGACCCTCTCTGTGTGTCTGAACCTAATTCTCATTGTCATGTTTGTGTACTTGCCTATCTATATTTCATTTAGCATGCACAAGTCAACTAAGCAGGTTTTAATGTTTAGTGATCGCTGGCCACACCTATTTGTCCCATTATTAACATCTGACTGGCTGGTGTGAGTGTATCTGTGTCCACCTATATGTTGAATTGGTTTGTGTATGTGACTGTGTTTGCATTTTGGTGTGTGTTTCTCACATACGCGTCTGTCTCTGAGACGAATAATATTGTCTCTATGATTTGTGTGTGCGCGTGTGTCTCTCTATTTGTCCGCTTATTTGTTTAGGCGTCTTTATTCTAGTGAATAATTCAGTCCTATAATTTATCAGTTAGTACTAGTGTCTTTTGAGTTTGTTGAGCTAGGTTTCATGTAACGTTACATATCAATAGTGTGTTTTTAACACTCTGTTATATATCAGTTGTTTAGGTTATTGGAGTTTATGCTGTGCCAGTCATATATATATATATATATATATATATATATATATATATATATATATATATATATATATATATATATATATATATATATATATATATATATATAGGAAAATTCCTTTCTACATGTGTATATAGCTACACTCACTGTGTATCTCAATATTTTGAGGGTATCTGATCGAATGAAAGGTATGTACACGAAGTATGCAATTATACTAGCCATCTGTGGTGGTATGTGCATGAGGTATACGAGAATACCTAAGGTATGCAGACATACCTCAATATATATATTGATATAAATGTATTATCATAATAAATTAAAATCTGGGGCTGATTTGTAATTTTTTTCGTGTGGTGACATTTGAGGTATCTTAAAATAAGTATGTGAACATACTTAACTGATAAATGAGTATTCGGATATACCCTTATTAATTTATTTAAGGTGAGTGTAGCTACATGCACATGTAGATAAAACTCTTCCTATATGTGTGTGTGTGTTAGAGTTGAGATAAAAATTTGTCTTTGTATGTGTTATTAGCTAGGGTTCAAATGTGTGTTACTATTTCCATATTGTTGTATGTGTTGCTTTTTAATGACATATGTATTTTTATATGTATCTCTAAGCTGATGACCAGATGCCTCGGAAGAAGCAACAGAAGCTTTGTGTGTCAGACAGAAGCAATAGAAGGTTTGTATGTCACAATGTCTAGTGTCTGTGTCTTTGCTTTATGAATTCTATTATGTGTGTGTTTGTGTGTGGGGTGTTTCTTTCTCACCCTCTTCTGTGAGATATGGGGATATATGGGACTGTGGCTGTCATCAGTTTGGTCATGGCTGTTTTCTATGCCATTGGGGTTTTTAAGGATCTATTTGTCTTCCTAATATAACAGCACACATATTGTTGTTACATACAGTTTACACATCCTGTCAGAGTGGCTGTGGATAGATCTATGTGTTACTGCTACTGCTAAACATGTATGTGTCTTTGGTGCATGTTTGGGTGGTTAGGAGGGGCATCAGTTTGTGAAGAAAAACATTATCTAGATTCAAATTTGATGTAGAGGTTTGTCATCTCTCTCTCCCTGTTCGTCTTTGTAGGTTAATGGGTGTGGTTGTTGTTGTGCTTAGGTCTGTGAATGAATGAGTGAGTCTTTGTCTTTAGAGATAGTGAGTCTGTACTGTCTCTGTTAGTGTGTAGGTATGTTAGACTGTTTCTGTTGATTTTGTATACTTAATATCTTCATGTTAGTTTTGGCTGTTGATCTGTGTCTGTATTTGTGTTTTGATTGGAATTCGGAGTGTGCCTGTGGCTGAAAGGAGGTATATATCTGTGTCCAAAACTGTTATTGTATCATACATTCTCAAATTGTCGCATTTAGGTATTTGTTTGTTTGTTTAGCTATAGTTATCCTGGCTGTTCTACTCATATTTTTTTCATGCACATGGTTCTCTTAGATATAGTTTTACACTTTCTCTGAGTGTCTGTTTCAACAAGCACTTATGTTGTGTTTGTGTTTCGATATAAGTTTCCTAGATAGCATCTCCTCCTACTAAATATGCATGTGTCTTTTGGTGCAGTTTTGATGTGGTTAAGAGGGGCATTAGTTTGTGAAAAAAAACATCATCCAGCTTGCTCTTTGAAAGCAAAGGTACTTGACCTCACTCTCTCTCTCTGTATTTTTGTTTAAATTCTATTTGTGAGTGTTTGGCATGAGTTTGACTATGCATGTCTATTTTCTTATGTATACCAATGTGTTTTATTACACATCACACACATGTGTGTTACTACAATGTTGACACGGGGTTGTGTGTGACTGTCACTTTTAACAAAAATTTAGTTTACTTGATTGATTTTTAGGCTGTTAAGTTAGCTTTTAAGTTGAATGTTAGGTCGTTGTGTGTGTGACTAGATAGGTCTCGCTGTGGTTCTGTGTTATGTGTGACATAAGGATTTATGGAGCTTCGACAGTCCCATACATCTTGTGCTGTTTTACTCTCTATTTCTATCTTTTTCTATTAGAGTTTGCCCATATCTATTTCACACTGTTGTGGCTGTCTTTAGTTTGGCCGTGGCTGTTTTTTCTTTTTTTAGGTCTAAATGTTTATAATATAGTTTGTATGCCTATGTGCTCTATTACACCATCGTTAGTGTAAGTTTATTGTAAATTACAACCATAAAACGTAATGTAACTTTATTGTATAACATAGTGATGTGTTTTATTACACTATCATTAGTTTTAAGTTTAGTGTAAGTTACACACATTTGTATCTTTAGTGTCAATCAACAGTAGCAAATATGATGTATGCAGTCACACATCACACGTAGAGTTCATCTGCGATTTTCACATGTTTTTTATTGTAATAATTCTTCATATGATCTATTTTTCAGGTTGTTGCTAAATATACGTGCAATAAAGTTGACAAGGCATGCAGGGAGAGAGACAAACAATTAGAAACCTGATTAAACAATGTGTATTCCAGAAGACAGACAGACAATGACAGCACATGCAGGGAAGCCAGCTCACGGATGCACAAAACATGGCTTTGTTTTTCCATGAACTCGAGCCGGCTCAGATACAGTCATGCACACGGATGCACAAAACATGGCTTTGTTTTTCGATGAACTCGAGCCGGCTCAGATACAGTCATGCATCGGCTCAGTGTCTCGGTCTGTAGCCGGCTCAGAACAACACACACAAGTGTGAGCCGGCTTGGCAACAACATTTTTGTCTCACATCGACTGACAGAAACTCAATCGTCAGCCACTTTTGCTTTTTGCGCACAGGCACAGCAACAGAAACAAAACCAGCTGCAAGATGCACATCCAACGGCCCACATCAGTGACCGATAGTTTGATATAGAGACAAACCCAAACCTAATTTGAAATGTTTTTTTATATAGAAACCCATTCCCCATGTAAATTGGAGTGGTTTTGGAGGGAAAATTTTCATCTATAACCCACACGTACGTATTAGGAGAAAATAAATATTCCTAATTCTACTATACAAACAAGCCCTAGAGAAGATGAAACACGTCAGCCCAGCTCAATTTTTATTGCCTAAACCAGCAATGCTCCCGATATAAAAGGAGCGGAGCAGTAAAACCCTCATGAACCATTGTTATTTGTTAAACTCCTAAACAAACATTGTTAAACTCCAGCAGTGTAAACACCGAATCTGCCATCACCCACAACCACCACTCATCGGATGAAAAACACTCCAACCTAAGGCCCCGAGCCCGAGGCCTAGCTAGATAACTATGGTAGCTACTCTAAAATCTAAATTAGTCATGGAACGTAAAATCGTTGTTAGGAAAGGGTTTTCTTATCGGAAAATAAATTCATCGGGGGGGGGGGGGGGGGGGGGGTTCAAGGAGGATGAATAGGATAAACAAGATATATCGGAAACATCAGACGAAATTCAAATGAATTTTGAGTAAATTAAATACATTCAAACCAAATTTAATCCAAAAAAAAAAACAAGGATACAAATATTGTACCACAGTGCCTACCGATAAACAAGAGATATCGGAAATATCGGCATATATACCAGTAGTAGATAAACTGAATTTTCAATTTGTTTTCGCTGCAGATTTGAAACTAATCGCTTTTAACAGGAAAAGCAGGCCCATGCTGCGACTTATTAAAGGTGCAGCCTGAAGTACATAATAACCTTTCTTAAAAGCAGCATGGATGCGTACTGTGTACACCAGCTCTCAGCATGCAGGTTAAGATACTGTGTACGTACTGTTCGTGGTGTGAAATTCATGTACAGTGTAGAATGAACTACGTACGTACCTGAATGATTATGTGCCTGCATCAGCATATATATTCATCCTCAAGCACAACGCACTGCACCAAATTAATCAGGAATAACTCATCCATCGACTGAACATGCGTGGACAACACACAACCGAGCGATTGATCACTGATGTATGAATTTGCATATATAGCGTCGTCCATGATTTTTTCTTTAATTTCTTGATTTATTCCACACGAATATATATAGCAGATTAAAGCATCTGATTGCCTATATATCTGTGTAAGTAGTATACTAATGCACTAGATGAGCAACACACGGACGACGTTAATTCTTGACCGACTAGATGCATGTAGTATAGTTAGATTAAGCGTAGGCTATCCAACTTGTGGTCACCGGAGCTCAGCATTCGTGCGCGCTTAGCTCTCTTCCTGCTGCAGGACGTGGAGCAGCGCGGCGCGGAGGCAGCCCTCGTCCTGCAGCGCGGCGGGCACGTCCACCACGGCGTCCTGCACCGTCGCCGCGCCGCCCACGCGACTCACGCACGCGTGCTGCACGGTCAGGTCCAGCGACCGGAGCGCGCCCATGAGGCGCGCGGGGGCGTGGCGTGCCGCGGCCGTCGCCAGCCGCACCGCCGCCGCCTCACGGCCGACCATCCGCACCTCCAGCTTCTCCTCGAGCCCCCCAGAGGCCGGGCACATGGCCGGGTTACCTCCAAGCTTCCGCGACGACGCGGCCTGCTGCTTGGCCTCCCCCTCCAGCTGCTCTAAGCGACCGCGCAGCTCGGAGATGTAGGAGACGGCGTCGGCGAGCAGGGACGCCTTGTCCATCCGGGACACCGTGGGCACGGCGGCCCGGAGCTCGCAGAACCGGCGGTTGAGCCTCTCCCGGCGCTGCCGCTCGGCCTCGACGTGGCTGATGGTGGTGGATCCGTCGGACCGGGGTCCGGGCTTCCTGCCGCGCCTCCTCGCCGAGCCTTCGGACAGCGCGACCACCGCAGACGGGTTGCCGCACAGGTCGGAGCCTGCCGAGTCATGCGAGCCCCCGGCGACCCACTCGGCGCCGTCATGCATGCTCTTTTCGAGCGCTTCGTCGCCCATTAACCATTGCTCGGGTACCGCGCAGGACACGAAGTCGAGGACCGAGTGGTGGCCGCCGGCTGCGGAGAAGAAGGAGGGCGAAGAGGCAGGGGAGCAGAAGGACGCTGGGGAGACGAGCTCATCCATCATGTCCCCGTGCTGCTGCATCGTCAACCACTCCCGTCCCGTACGTATCGCGCTTTTGCTAGCTACAAATGGCAGAGATTGAACTAGTAGAACCCTTGACCTTGAGGTGGTAGCAACGTGTAGGGAGCGAATGTCACACTGGCCCATATTTATAGCCCACGATCATTTGCAATAAGAACCACGCAATTCCAGAAGTATCACTTGAAACACACGCTGTGCCCTAAAACACAACGAAATCGTGATATTAGACTATCCTCACCAGTGGCGTCTGCCCATTGCACTTGGTACTGTGTGTACGCTATAGATAAAAAGAAATTTAAAAGATAGACGAATCGGTGAAAATAGCCTTATCATGCAAATTGAATAGTTTTTTTTTCTCTAGAATCCCAGTAATCAAACTCTAGTTATTTTGGCTACAAGCGTAGAAACCCATGTTCATTTGCCATATGACTAAAAACATATTTTTCAACCATACTCCTAACCAGTGATAAATTGCTAGAAGACACCGTTGTCAATACTATAATATTGATTCCTGACAAGGAGAGAGAAATACAGTGAAAATGTATCTTTTGCTCTTAGCGTACTTGGCATACTCTTCCTCCTTTATCTCCGTCCATCTATCTTTCTCCTCATGTCCCACGGCACACTAACGTGGTATCAGGCCATGCACCATGGCGGTGGCATTCCAATCCACCACTGCATCCTCCTTACACCCCATATGGTGCACTCCGCCCCTCCACACATAGTTCGGCGGCGGACTCAGCGCTCGGTCACCATGGGCGCGCGGATGCCCGGGCTCCGGCTGCATGCACAAGCATCACTAGAGATTACACCTTCAACTAATTAGTTATGCTTGCAAGGCTGCAACTAATTAGCCACCTTAGATTTTCCAAGGTTTCATACTATCTCTAGGCCCACCACTAATATAATCCGTGACTCTTCGCCCCAATCACAGCCACCACCTGATCCATTGGGGCGCCCATATGTCGGGGCCGTCCGTGGGAAGCTGACTAATCTCGTCACTGTAATCTGGTATGTGTAGCTAGGGGCGTTATGGATATTTCATATTGTTTCTCTCTTAGTCTCAACATGAAATTATTATTTTAATGACAGCGGTGTCTTTTTGTAAACTCATATAATTATGCCATAGTGTGAGCTAGCATCCATATGCTTGTTGGCCCACAACACTTCTTTCGATGTCCCATAGCCAATTTTCCCTCCAGAATATTAGACTAAACGCTACAATTAGTTCATCTTCGTGTATAAACCTTCCATTTTGTTTTCACTCAAAACGGCGGGGACAATGTTCATTGAGTGCATCTTCCTCATTCAAAAAAGCGATAATCGGCGCTACTTGTATGTTTCTTTACATTTTATTAAGAAAAACTCGTGTAAATATTTTATAATATTAATCGCGTTCCAAGATGGAATGGCTAGTCTAGAGAAGAGCCTAGCCAATTATCTCCCCCCTCAATTTGGCCTTTATTCCTCACGTCCCCTTTCGACTCCTCACGTCCCCTTTCGACTCGTTCCGAAAGTTGAGAAAGCCATTGATGGTTAGTTGCATTCCTCTGTTGACAAAAAAAAAATCTCGAATAGTGCTCAGTAGAATGAGTACGAACTAATCCATATCGATTAGTTATATAAAATTCAGTACGATTGTCCCTTGCAAGATAAGTCCTGACGAGTATATAATGACGCGATGTGAGATCGATTTGAGCTGCTAACCAATTGACGTAACATCTTATTAGCATCTCAATACACATAGTAGTATATATGTTTCTAGATAAATAATCAGCCATACTCATACACGCGCTTATTAACCTCTAACTAATGGGCACATGCCTATGTTATATCTCACGTAGTAAGATTCCTTTGGAAAGCAATAATTTCACAGGATTCACACTAGAATTAGTTCAACTAGTCAATCAACCAGTGCTCTCGCACGGAATTAGAGTTTTAAGAGGTATATGTATTAAAAATTGGTAGATAATTTTAATAGTAGTAGCAATGGATAGTTTAGAAATATATGTAGTTTTAGGAGGTGTATGTGTCTGTTTTTGTTATTTTTTATAATAACGTATGTTTGTAGTTTAGAGTTTAGAAGCTATTTTATTTAGCAATATTAGAGGTGATTATTTTAATTCATCTTTCATAATGGTATGGTAGGTAATTTATATGCAAATTTTGTGTTACTTTAATTTATTTTTCATAGTGGGTTATTTCAATTCATCTTTTGATATGCAAATTTAGGGGTTATTTTAATTAATCTTTCATAATGGCATGGTGCGTAATTTATATGTAATTTTAGAGGTTATTTAATTCATGTTTCATAATGTCATAGTTGGGAATTTATATGCAAATTTAGAGGGTTATTTAATTCATATTTCATAATGACATAGGGTAATTTATATGCAAATTTAGGTGGTTATTTTAGTTCATCTTTCATAATGGCATGGCGGATAATTTTTTTAAAAATATAATAGATCTACTGACTATTATTATTAGATCTACTTGATGGATGGTCAGATATTTCTGATTTTTGTAAGAATTTTTAGAATTTATCTTTTTTTATAGTGCGTTTGGCGAAGATTAATGTTGAAGTTCAAAAAAAAATTCCAATTAGTAGTAGTAAAATTTCACATGAAAAATGTAAGGTAAAATTGCGCATAAAGAAAACACGCTTAGGTACTGGCAGAGCCTCTGAGCACGCATGGAGCGAGGGTAGCAGCGCTGATCATCCCCTCCTATAGTGCAAGCATCGCAGTTCGTGCACACTCAACACGTACCATGTACACAATTAACACTCGTGCATGTCATTACACACGCTAGCTATAATTAATTGAATGAACCAGCAAAAGGCCGTCCCAAACGTCATGCAGCATGGTACTGTTTATGTGTTGATCGAATTGTCAAAGTGGAGGGATTGAATTCCATGTAAGAGAAACTTGCAAAAATTCACCCCATATGTCACATTTATTTATTTATTTATTTATTTATTTATTTATTTATTTATTTATTTATATATATATATATATATAGACACACACACACACACTTCCTACTCTTGACTTAACCCCACTGTACGCATCAGTGGAATTCGCCCACCACTTCGATACATAGAGCTACTAGCTAGCTAAGTTAGTTCAGTCAAGCTTGTTCCGACGCTTTAATTATGTTTATTCTTCATTATATATGTCGCAGCAAATTATAGGTAGTGAAAACTTCTATCCTTGATTCTCTTTTCGTCAAATCTCTAAAACATTTTTGGAGTTGTACTTGTAGAAGGATAAGTTTGATAAAGACCACATCGACCGATCGACGACTCCAGGTTTGGCAAAAAGGCAGAAATCAACTGGGCGCATGTGGTGGTGTGGTGGTCTTTGCAACAAAACTGATACATGATGGATCTTTAATTTGCACCCTTAACACCCCATGAGGTGGAAGTGGAATCTCAACAATAAAGTTACATGTGGGGTGATTTCTTCAACTTCAGCTTGTGTGCACAAAGCAAGGTCTCTAGCTAGCGATAAAACCGGCTCATATATTGACATTTTTTTAATATAAAACACATATTGATATGCCGGCATGGGTGGCTTATCGGTGCATTTATTCATGGTATTTTTATGTCTTGTATATACTACTTTCTCTGTCCCAATTTATAGATCGTTTGACTTTTTTATACAGGTTGACTTACCATCTTATTCAACAAATTTCATAATTATCATTTATTTTCATTGTGATTTGGTTTAACTATAGCTTTGATTTTTTTCATATTTCATAATATACTTTAACTATAGCTTTGATTTTTTTTCATATTTCCGCAATTTTCTTGAATAAAACAAGTTGGAAAATAAATACCATTAAAATAAATATTGAATTATTAAAATAAATACCACTTTATTTTAAATTTTTAAGCTGAAAATTATTGAATAATTAAAATAAATAATAAAAGGGTATTGATACCGGTCCTACCATTTCTGGTACCGGACCTACCTATTTGGTATTTGGTACCGTCCGGTACCGGTACCGTGGTACCGCCTATTTTTAAGTCATTGGATTTCATTTCGTATGGATGGCTCTTATTTTTCCAACCACAATAAAAGTTGTATATTTCTTATATCACTTTACACTATGTAAGTGTTGATAGAACACTTGACTCGTTTTTCTAATGTCTATTTTGTTTTGTCTCAGTGGGGACATAATTTGAGTCATTGTGTTTTTTCCATAAACTTACTCATTTAGCCTCATATATATTGCAAAATACGAATTTTGTGCCACTCCTTGCTCGACCTCTACACGTTGACAGCTCAGTGAATTTATGCAAAAATTAATAATTGCAGTGGATGGCTCATAAAATATAATCGGCGGCAACGCATACTGGACTGATTGCGATTGCATTATAGCTGATATAGCTAGCTAATTTGCCCTCTCAACGTGCGAGCTATTGGGCACATGCCCGTACCGACGTACAGCGGCTGGGTTTGACTTCCATCAATCGTTTTCTAGGTTATTCCGGCGATTGAGAGAGATGAATAGGCATGTGTACAACGCGTCACATGCCAACAAGGCACGTATCTATCTATCTAAACTCAGAAAATATTTTTTTCTTCATCCTCAAAATACTTTTTGCACGACGAAGAACAATATATGAGCCCAGGGATCCAATTCCATCAAGAAAACAAGCAATTTAAGAAGGAAATTGGAAGATCTTTAAGTGGTTAATTTAATGCTCCACGAATCTAAGCTCGATGTGGCAGGTGGTGTATCGACCTGGTGAGGTAGATAGCCTAACTTCGGAGTATATATGGGGGGTATTTGGCGGGATGGTGCCGTTTGTTTGGTTGGTGGACATGTGAATGAAGCCATTACAGGGTGGGATATTCCACGAAGATTTGGGATGAGCGTATCCCGAAAAATCGGTCGGACACGCCCATCCCACACGGACGATATCTTCTCTCCCGTCTCTCTCCCCAAGCACACATGACGGCACCCACGAGGAGGCAGAAGAGCTGGTGCCCGCTCCCACGCAGAGGAGGAGGAGGACCCAGGAGCTAGCACGGATGAGGAGGAGCCGGCGCTCGCGCCCACGTGGAGGAGCTGGTGTCCGACACGAAGGATGAGGCCTCGGCACTAGGGGCGGAGACAAGGGGGGATGGGAGGGGCCAAGCCCCCCTATGGTTGAAAATTTTGTACTAAAATTTTTTAAATTTAAATAAAGTTTAAAAAATTAGTACTATCGGTTTCCTCAATCAATAAGAAATTCAAGTTTCTGGCTCCGCCACTGCCGGATGCCCGCACCTACTTGGAGGAGAGCCGGCAGCCGATGCAGAGGAGGACCCGACGCCTGCACCGCGCCAAGGAGCCGGTGGCCAGCGCAGAGGAGGAAGAGGGAGCGCACGTGCTCGCACAGAGGAGAAAGGAGACAGCGACCGGCGCGAAGGAGGAGAAGGTGGCGCCCGCGCAAAGGAGGAGGACTCGGCGGCCGGCGCGTGCGGAGGAGGCGTGTGGGTGGGTGAGGGCGGCGGCAGTGGCCGTGGTTATGGAAGGGATGTGGGATATTGTTTGTATGAAAAACAGAGGTCCTGCAGTTAGCAGCGGTAAACGGAGTTGGAACAATTGCATTCTCATCCCTCCAACAAACATAGAAATAGAGTTGTTACATATCTTCAACCAAGCACGGAATGGAACCATTCTATCCTAGAATCCAGTAACGCAACCATTCCATCCCACCATATCCACCAACCAAAAACTACTTTAATGTGCATGTATCATAAGGAGTAAGGTGTGCGTACATATTTGTGGGCATGTATATCTGAACGATGTTTTAAAAAGAATAATCTCCTTTGGCTAGAATACATATGATGATAATATATATAGCTGTTTCTTACTAACGGGCAAGGGTTGATATTTGGCTAACTATATCAATTGCCAAATATAATCTAGTATATTTTGTTTTCTCTCGTCCATGCAATTTATTTTTTTGTCATTATTTATCTTTCCCATTTTCAGCACCTAGGCTACCACAATATTTTGTTGTCGATTCCTAAGTCTCGAGACATTTTTGTTCAACTGAGGCAACATTGCATCTTCATTTGATGTTTATAATTATAACACAATCATGATTTTGAGAATAATCCAATTCAAAATGTAAGCTAGAGATGGAACTTTTAACTCATCTTTGAATAAAAAAACTTCGTTTCTATGATTTCAGAGCTTATTTATATTAAGCTATTTTATTTTATGCGATGGTGTGTGACTGTGTGTCTATGGACCTAGCTAGTGATTGTGATCGGAAAAGTAGATGGCACTTGTGGGGATTCAAAACGACAGGCAGAAGGTATGTATGTAGTAGAGTACTAGAGTCAACTCGTCGGCACGTGAAATGTCTATTGGAATCATGGCACCAGTACGTACATGTGAGGGGGCATATCCGATACAAAAGGTATAAATATTAAAAAATTGTATAAAATTCCTCTAAAAATATATGATAGACTTCTACATTTTGAAACTTATTGACACATAGGTAATTCATACATTTATGTATTTGTGACAAAAGCTGAGATTCAAAATTGATTCTCAAGAAATTACGAATATGACAAATTTTGGGTGTGTAATTTACATTTGATTTAATAAATAACTCTGAACTCCAACTTCTCTCTGTGAGAAAGTAAGTCAATGGACGAGCTATTGATGTGCCAAGTCAGAAAAAAAATGAAACCTCAACTTATCGATCGCCCAATCTAGTTTTTGGTTTATTTAAAAGGTTATGGATTTATTTACGTGAAAACCATTTCTAGAGATGGTTCTAATTAACCACAAAACCGATAGTGATGGCATAACACCTACTTTGATATACTCCACGTCATTGTGATGTGCCTTTTATTTTTGTTTCAATAATTCCCCGTCTTCAAGATATAAATCAGTGCCGTTCTCGTATAACCTGCCATGAATCCCATGATAGCCCCGGGCCCCTGGCTGGTTATTTGGAAGTGAAAGAAGATGAGGAACGTTAAAGTGAGCATTAGTTTATACCCGCCCCCTAGTCTCGATCTTATGTTTGGAGACTATCCATTTCATTTTAAAACCATTATTTTTTTGAAATAGAGGAAGTATAAGAGTACCCTAAACCATATCTGGTGCATTCGTTGGCCCATCATGCGTACGTTCGATCCTCATAAATAATCCGTTAATGCCTACCATCAGATTGGAGCAGTCGCGTAGCTAGCTAGCTTTGGCTCCATTATGAATACAGTGTACGATGCATGGGCGTGACGCCAGGAATGAAGACCAATGTGCGTCCTTCGTGCGTGAGAGTGACTCCGATGGCTTTCATGGCCTCTTTCGGGATCAGGACGAATTAAATAGGCACAGGGTATATGTGTATATACTATTAAATAAAGAGAAACGCTATTATCGGTGAACAGATATTTTTGGAAAAAAATCTATCAGATTTTGCAATGTTCCGGTCTAAGGAAAAATATGTTCTAGAAATAAATGTTCTAGAACGTTTGACTGATTTTCTTTCAAAAATATGTTGGATTTTTGCAATGTTCTAGCCTATGAAAAAAGAATATTCTATTAGCGAATTGAAATAAAATGTTCCATGTATTTATATACATAATAAAAGAGCGAGTTTCTGTAATACTATTTTTCACCAAAGAAGAACATATGTACCTCTCACATTGACATGCCCCACTGCACAGGTTAAAAAGGATTGAAAAATATCTAGAACGATAGAAGAAAAATGTTTTCACCCCTAAAGTCTTTTATTTTCTCATTTCGTCTTATACCCATACCCGCAGGGTACTTTCCTTGATTGCCCAACCCGTCAGCTCCTTCATTTCTCTCCACGCCTTCCGCTCTTCATGTGTTCCACATAGGCCCGCACGTATGTATGCTGAGACGTGGTTCATGGTGTGCGTGCCGCACGCATACATCTACACTCTTGTAGAAATAAAATGTTCAAATTATCCCACTTTTTCTATCATAGCTGGATGGACCCGGGCTATTGGATTTTTTCGAACGACACAGGAGAGCTACATAAGGAGGGAAAAACATTACAATGAGATGAGAAAACCCTCCCAACAACACAACCCACCCACACAGTACTTAACAAAGACTCAAGACCACGACCGGCGACAGAGCCATCTAAGGGGCAGGAGCACTCCTTAGGAGGAGTTCTTGCAGGTTAGAAGCTCTTGCCAAGCACCACAAATAGCCCTTATCCACCACCCGAGCAAGAACAACTTCCATGCCCGAGCTCCATAAAAAACACATGCATTCCTATGCTTACATACTTCCCAAGTGACGAGGATGACTAGAGAGTTGAACCCTTCAAGGAGTTCCTTGGGAGGGAAGCGGTAGCCTTGCACCACCAATGGCGGATCTAGGATTAACACTCATCCGGGGCGACTACTTCACTCTCTTCTCATTTTTCATCATATTTTTCTAATTTTTCTTCTTCTACCTCTATTTTTTTTTCTTTTTCTGATCCTTCATTATCCATGTCTATAAACTGTAGTAAAGGTTTAGGAGGAGCTCCATAATCCGCATCGGGGTAGCTGGGGCTGGAGCCCGGCCGCCCCGGTGCTGGATCCACCCCTGTACACCACTAGGCATCGAACCGGTTCGAAGCAATAGCTATCGGACCATACCAAGCCTGAGCTTCCGCAATATCGACCCCCCGTACCTCTCTGGTGATCCAACTGTTAAAAAAATAACAAATATTGTCAGCATCCCAGGGAAGGCATACCCCACAGGCTGGCAGATGCTCATCTTTGCTGGTAAGTAGGGGAAGGCAACACCCTTGTTGACTACTACCCAGGACGGCAGGGCTCTAGTGCCACCACATGGCACCGGTCAGCGCCCACCTGCTTCTGGGGGCCTAGGGACATCACATGCCACCTTTGCATTTAATGTGGAGGTGAGAAACCTAGTGGTGTGGCAGGCGCCACTCTGGACACTATGGGCATGCGATCCTAGTCGTGCGAGAGCAGTTGAAGACTAATGTTTGACCAACAACATCGCTCCATTGTGCACCACATTAGGACTTCCGTTCGTACGCAGCATCGTGGTGCAGTGAAACGTGACGCGCAACAGGACGGCGGACCGTGCATCCCGTGGCTACATGATTTAGGATGAATTGGTGGGTTATTCTTCTACGTATGATGGCCCATTGATCATACATGTATCTCACTCCTCCCTTAAACTATAAAAAGGAGGGGATGGCACCATTATTGGGGGACCGCCGAACTCGGTCGAGATTGAAGATCATTGACATATATTTATGCGTGTGTTTCACACTTGTTTTCGTTAGTATCTTTCTAATTTGATAAGATTGTAAAAATAAAAAAAACAGGTTGAACGTGGCTGTAGCGTGTAGAGGCCAAAACTTGTACTTTCTATTTCTAAAAGGGAAACTTGTATCAGGCCGGCCTGTTGTCAGTGCTATCAAATTGCGTTAGGAATTAGGATCCTATTATTTACAGGATGATTTGTTTGTTTTTGCGTTTGGTTTAGGGAGGCTAGCGGATGCCCTAGAATGAGATTTTGGGCAAGTTAAAAGGTGTGAAGTGTTAACACCCCACCGCGCAAAGGTGAAAACGGATCGATCCTTGGCTCGTGGAAGATCGAATAGCTCATCAAGGCCAGAAGATATAGTTGTGTCAGGACTAAGGAGAGTGGGAGAGGAGTCTATGCGGATGGTGATGCAGGTGGCCGGGGCACAAAGCATGTCTATATAGATGGGACTCCAGTAGTGGAATGCCGGCCTCCTCCTCTAGCTAGATAGATCGGTGCGAGGTTGAAGATGAGGAAAGCAGATATAATAAGACTACGAGACCAAACCAATCTCTGTAAATTTCATTGTTTGGGATCATATATCTATATACCTAATATATATATATATATATATATATATATATATATATAGGAAAATTCCTTTCTACATGCGCATGTAGCTACACTCACCTCTGTATCTCAAGATTTTGAAGGTATCTGATCGAACGAAAGGTATGTACACGGAGTATGTAATCATACTAAACTATCTATTGTGGTATATACGTGAGGTATGGGAGTATATTTGAGGTATGTGGACATACCTTATTATATGTAATAATATAAAGATATTATTATAATAAATTAAAATCAAGGACTGTTTTGTAATTTTTTTCGTTTGGTGATCTTTGAGGTATCTTAAAATAAATACGTGAACATACTCAAACTGATAAATGAGAATGCGAACATACCTTTATTGATTTATTGAAGGTAAGCGTAGCTACATACGCATGTAGATAAAACTCTTCATATATATATATATATATAATATTAAAGCAAGTAAGGATTTTTGATCCGTTTTGGTCCGTCATGACACGTGGGACCCGCTTGTCAGTCATCCAACCGTCCGCATCCGCCCAGCGCGTTTCGGTCTCCATCTCCTCGGCCGCCCCAGCGCCCAAAGAATCAAAACAGACTGAATTAGTATGCGGTGCCAACTGCCAAGCCACATCTCCACAGCTTAGGATAGAAACAGGAGGCAGCAGTGCGCGGGCAAAACCACAGCCCACAGGGAGCCCCGTGCTGCCGGCAATGAAAGCCTCGGCCGCGTTGTGCTTAAAGCCCGAAGCTCGCCAATCCCCAGCCAGCCCCGACGACCTCTACCTGGCCGGATCTAAGGAACAGAGGAAGAACAACGGTGGAAGTGTTTGTGGAAACTGGAAAGCGAAACAGAGTGGGGAAAGAAAAAATTCAGAAGAGATGAGGTCGCGTGTGTTGTGTACTGGAGAGAGAAAAACTCACTCCTAAAAATACATCCAACGGTGGAAGTGTATTTTTTTACTCAATGCCTGGTTTTTCTTCTGAGAGTGACTACCGAAATTCAATCTATTAGTTACATTTTACACGACCACATAGGGTGTGAAAATCCATGAGTAATATCAAATTACAAAACATAATACAAAATTTATAGAGCACTAATAAATAATAAAATTGTAGATATATGTAGTAATTTAACGAAGCAATAACCATCCATCAATCATGTAATTTAAAAAACAGATACAGAATAGACATAAAACCATGGACTAACAATCCATCAATTACATTTTACCGCACCGTGCTGACTCCATTGGATAGTAAAAAAATTTGACTGACAAACAAACAAATATCAGGCGATTGATATGGAATAAATCTATTTTTTTCTTAGGCTAAGGTCACTAGACCAGCTATATGGGGTTTGCACCGTAGAATACATTGTTCATTATTGAAGTTTGAAATAGAAAATAGGATATAAAGACGGGTATTGTTAGCCTTATGGAGGAAAAGAAACAAAGTCATAAGAGGCATATTTTTAATTTTATTGAAAAAATATAAATTATGCCTAGACCTTAGGGTGATCTATGTTTTCTAGAAAAAAACTATATTTTTTTATAGTTTTTGGGCACCATCCATTTTTGAAACTTCACCGTGACGGGTCCTTCACTCCTTCGCCACACATGAAGCACCTTTTGCAAGGGCACCGGCCGGTGGCTTGGATGGTAGTACAAGTTTCCGTAGCTCAACATAGACGGAGGATATAGCATGGTAAAGAGCATGGACCAATGTGTGTATGACGGTGAAAAAAATGACCGGCACTAATAAGAAGGTGGGCTAGCATGCTTATACGTGCTCAGAGGGGGGGTACTTGTCCTAAGACACTAGATGCACCAACCAATTATCTCAGAGACAAGAAACAACCAATTATCTGAGAGGCGAGGAAACAAAAACTTTAGGAACCTAGATTCCTTCCTCTCCTATAAGTAGTGAGATTTAAGTCTAGCAAATCGTGTAAATGATTGTTTATAGTACAAAAATGGTATTGTAGCTACACTGTATACACGGTGGAGTTTGAATATAGACGATGTCATAAACGATCTGCTTGAGAAAACAAACCAACAATCAAAAGCAAATCAAGCAAAACGAAGAAGAGTGAAAGATAATACAGAGTCAGATAACGACCCGTAGCATCACACGGGCATTTTTGCTAGTAGTACTGTATATAGGTATGAATTCAGTTGACGTTTCTATGTTTGATGGCTCCTGACCATACAAGCCAAACAGTACATGCGCAACAAACCATTTTATAGCAGAAATCAAACTAATAAGCACACTGTTTGAAATGCATGTAGAAGATACAAAGCCTCATTTTTGCGAGCAAGGAATAGTTCGATTTTCTGCATACAAGTAAAGATGCTGTTTGCAACAAGCAGTTGGATTTCTGCTCGATGTGATGTCTTTTTTGCAACATGTGCAAGTTTAACGTACAGTACGACAGCAGGATATACGCATGGACCCAGACCGGATCGATCGATGTGACACAACAACGAATCGGAAAAGCACAAGCACTAATGCTAATAAAGTCGCCATCGCATTCCATTCCATTCGCACGTACCAGTAGGCCGGGATAGAACCCGATCCCTATTCCCTAGCTATACTACATACGTACTACCAGCTAGACCTTGCCTGCCCAGGGGCGCTCGAGCTGGCAGACGACGACGTCGCCGTTGCCGCCGCCGCCGTCGCTGCTCTTGCTCGTCTTGGGCGGCGGTGGAATTACCGTTAACGAGGAGGCGTGGCCGTGGCCGTGGCCGTTCCACAGGACGATGAGGTCGCGGAGGTGTGGCGGCGGCGCGCTCCCACTGCCGGAGGCGCGTCACGCCGATGCAGGGGCCGTAGCGCATGTCCATGTCGAACTGCCGCAGCTCCTCCTCGTCGGCGCCGTACCCGTACCCGTACCCGCCGCGTTCATCGTCTGCAACATGCATGGGGTGCGTCATCGATCGATCATGCAACTATAGCTCTCCCCTCTGCTAGCTTCCATGCATGTCTCAAAAATATAGTAACGGTGACGCGACGAGGATATTAATTAATTAGTTGGAGAAGCTAGGCGACGGCGCGTACCAGTACGTACCTGCGGCGGCGACTTGCAAAGCAATGGCGTTCTTGGATTTCCTCTTAGACGACGACGGCGCCGGCGGCTTGGCTTTGTAGGTGGCGGCGCCGGTGCCTTTCTTCGTTTGCCGGTACCAGCTCTTGAGCCCGCCGCCGCCGCGCGGTGGCGCCATGAGACCTTGGATCACGATCTTCTTGGTTAATTCGCCGTCACGACGATTAACAATATACGGTAGTATTAATCTGTTGCAATACGATTATCATCTGCAATCTGCGAAGTAGGAACTACTTCGGCTGTCGAGCGAGCGCAGCCTCGGGAAATACGGGCCCACGGCCCAACATAAAAGCACACCCGGCCCTAAAATAGAAACATGCTCGCGGCCCAACACGAGCCGTGGTGGCCCAGGAGAAAAAGGATGGGAGGAATCCGTGGATGGATGGGGGCGGGGGCGGGACAGCGACGCCGCCGGCGGAAAGCGTGGTTTGTCGCGGCGCTCCTCGACGACGACGTGGCCGCCGTGGACCGCCGACGAGGCGAGGACGGAGGCGGCGGGCCAGGGCCACGGCTAAGCAAGCAGCCAGTGCGATTGGTGGTCTGGTTGATTATTAGTTAACCAATTGATAAGTTAGCGCGCCGCCGTCGCTGTCGCGGGCGGCCGCAGACCACGTTGCATGGACACCGACCGCCGCGACGCCCCGCCGGTAGTCCATCCGCCGTGGATGGCTCGCTACCAGGCACGATCGCTTTCCCCGTCCGCCTCTCACCGTACCGCCCGGACAGCTCAAACGCCGACGAGTGGCGCCGCCGCATACCGTCGCCTCGCTATTTAATTCGTTCAAATTCAATTGGTCAATCGCCCTGTTCCTTTCCGATCCACCGGCCCGATCATCTAGTCTAGAATAAAACGTGCATGTTTTGTTCTTTTTTTATTTTTTTGGAGCATGCATAGAATAGAAGCTGGTGTTTGCGGCAAGTATGTACGACAAGGCTCGCATACTTCAGGGAATATTATTAGGAGGGGTATTAGTCTGCACATCATGCATGGTTTATAATCTTTTTGGCTCAAGCCCAATATTGTCTAGGCAGAGATTCTTTGGTTGCCGTAATTGTCTCTTCTAATTTATTGACCACATGTTTTGTGGCAAAGTATAATCAGCTGTGGCAAGCTTAGACACACGAACCAAACATGCCCACTTATCTATGATGGTACTATGATTTATCGACATGGTTGACATAGAGAGGTCGTCGTCCTCAGCAATGCAAGGTGTTTGGTTTGAGTAGTGGGCTAGTCAATCATCTTGTCACTCCTCAAATTTTTTTTGAAATAAAATAGGTTGATCCATCACCAGACACTACCTCATTAGTTCACTGGTGCATAACTAGTACTAAGATGAGGAATGAAACTATCCTACCAAAATTTTTGAAATCACTCCTATGATACATCACCTCATGTGAAGTGGTTTGGTTCCTCAAACAAATAGTAGATCACAAGGGAGGCCGGTACGGTGTATATACGATCCCGCACACGACATGGCCGATTGAAGAAGGAAAACTCTCAATTGTGGTCGTCAGTCATGTACTGGATGTGTGTACTGTACGAATTTGTTATTGCTTTTTTGACACTCACCTAATGTGACACGTCCCATCCAGTCAACACGCGGATTCTAAGGTTAATCATGATGTCCATCTATCCCTAGCACTCTTTAAGATATCCATTTGAGGCAATCACGGAAATCATTTCGTGTATCGCTTACTTACCATCTGTTGTATGCCAAAGTACTACGTACGAAACTAAAATTACATTTGTTTCCATCTTACTCTGAAAGCATGGGTAGTTTGTCTGGATTTAGCCTGCACACTCTGCCACCAATCTATTTTTGCATGCCAAAATACCGCTACACAAACACAATTCGTCGCCGTCGGTTTCAACTCCAATACACAAGATAATGTCTACACAGTATGCAAAGGAAGCGTCTAGCTAGTAGGAAGGAGCGAGATGTGGCTAGGCTCACGAATGGTGACACTTGTCAAAATATGTCACATCCCACCGAGCCAAAACGACACCAATTCCAGTATAGATGAGCCCCAAACTCGTCCATGGACCACCTAGCAATCTTCAAGGTATATATACACAAACATGTTTGGAGTATCAATGAAGCCAGTTCCATGTGCAGATAGAATGCTTAATTATCCGCAACTGAAAATGGTTTATGCCGGGATATTGAGAAATTAAAAGACACCATTTGCTTTCCCCGCTACCCTACACAGCAAGACACAACATAATTTGCAAACCACGGCAAGACACCTACACAAGGAGTACACGAAAAGCGTCCGCCGTAAAAACAAATCCCATTTGCAGAAATCCGCAAACGAGGACAATCACGGAGGAATTGAAGTCAAGAGAGAGCGCGGCCGTGTGGATGACGGAGGAAGCGTAGAGCAGTACGTAGCGTAGTCTGCTCTACACACACGGTGGGATTGGAATGGTCCGAGCAAGAAGAAGAAGAATGACCAATTGACCAGGGGCGGGCCAGGCACACGCACCCACTAATTGCGGCGCCATCAATCATTAACGACCAAGCCCACGAGCGAAATTATCGGAAATGACCTCACTGACTGGATATCACAGGTCAATCACATCGCTGAAAGGAAGCGAGCGAGCTAAAATAACGTAACTAATCGCCGGGAACGAGGGGCCGATTAGGACATTTCCCTCCAATAGGATCACGCGTCACGTAACCCCCGCCTCGGGCCACATGCACACGCGAACCCAGCGCCCCCGGCCCGTCCAAAACAAAAAAAAAAAACCAATTTTTTTTTTGGTTTTCGGCGATAGCTTGCTGGCTGCTGCCGCAGCTGGCTCTCCTCTCCTCGGCTTGGGCTGGCAAGACTAGACTGCCATCTCCTCCTCCTCCTCCTCCTCCTCCTCTCTGCAGAGTTCGGCGCCCTCCACCTCCGCCTTCCCCGCCTCGCGCTCCGCCGGCATTCCGGCAGTTCCTGCTTCGGGTCTTGGGGACCGGAGCGGGCATGGACGACCCGGGCGCCGCCGACCCCGCTGCCCCCGCCGCGCGCCACCACCTCTCGCCGCAGCAGCACGGGGGCCAGCCGCCGGTGCCGCGCTCCCCGACCCCGCTGGACCTGGCGTCCGCGTCCGCGTCCGGCCTCCGCCGCCTCTCGCCCTCGCTCCGCCCGCCCGCGCACCCGCACCCGCAGCCGCAGCCGCGCCTCCCGTCGTCGCCCTACGCCCAGATCCCCGCGCCCGCCCACGCGCGCTCCCTCTCCCAGCCGCTCTTCTTCTCGCTCGACTCGCTCCCGCCGCCGCCGCCGCCGCCGTACGCCGATCTGGCCGCCGTGCCGCCCTCCGCCGACCCGCCTGCAGCAGCTCGGCCTGCCGCCCCGGAGGGCCGCCCACCGCCGCTCCCAGAGCGACATCCCCTTCGCCAACCTCAGCCCGCCGCTGCCCCCGCCCGCGCCCGTCAAGCGCGAGCTCGCCGCCGCGCCCGACGACGACGCCGCGCTCTACGACCTCGTCAGCTCCTACATGGACCTCGACGCCCTCGACCCGCTCAACTCCTCCGACCGCGACAGCCGCGCCAGCGCCACGCGCGCCGACAGCAGCGAGAACGAGGCCGACAGCCAGCCCACCTCCGTCGACAGGAACGACGCCGGGGCCAAGCCACGGCATTGCCGCAGCCTCTCCATGGACAGCTTCATGGGCAAGCTCAACTTCGCCGCGGGGGACGACTCGCCCAAGCTGCCGCTGCCGTCGCCTGCCGGCGGCGGCGGCCTCACCAGGACTGGGAGCGGGTCGCTCGAAGGTGGTGGCGGCGGTGGTGCTGTGGCCCTCTTTGATATGGAGTTTGCCAACGGAGAGTTCACCGAGTCCGAGAAGAAGAAGATCATGGCGAATGAGCGACTTGCCGAGATAGCTCTCACGGACCCCAAGAGGGTCAAGAGGTGCGCATTGCATTTCTTCGTGTGCTGCCTGGGAAAATTAATAAGTTGCTCTCTTTTCCCTGAAATTCAGTTCTGGATTTTGACCCGTGGAATTCCCCTCCCCCCAGGATTCTGGCGAATCGGCAGTCGGCGGCAAGGTCAAAGGAGCGCAAGATGAGGTACATTCAGGAGCTTGAGCATAAGGTGCAGGTGTTGCAGACAGAGGCTACGACGCTCTCCGCACAGCTGACAATGCTGCAGGTTTGTTCGCTGGAGCTGCTGTGGGTTTTGATCCGCTTTGTATGATTGTGATACTTCAAGTTCACCTTTCTGTGCGTGCTTCATTGCAGAGGGACTCAGCTGGACTGGCTACTCAAAACAACGAGTTGAAAATCAGGCTGCAAGCAATGGAGCAGCAAGCGCAGCTGAGAGATGGTAAGCTTGTTTTGATCCTCTTCTGCGTTCGTCCCCAGTTCTCTAGTGATAACGAAAAACGAAGGGCTTCTTGCTTCAAATACCGGCGTAATGATTAGTGTACCTTGCATTGCTCATTCGGTCTGATTTCCGAAAATACACCTGTCAAGTTGCTTACAGACGTTACTTAAGTGTTTGTTGCTTGGTTTTGTAAATGTTGTGGTGGTGTCTTTTGTGCTTGGCGCTCATGACTTTTGTTTGCAACTTTTCCATGTGGAATTTCATGTTAGTTAATGTTAGAATGCGAAAATAGTCGTTTATGAAATCCTCCTTCCCTGGATTTTTGTTAATTACTAGCTGAATTGAATAATACATATATTTTGGTCATAGGATTTTTTATAGAAACCATGAAAATACTTTGTTAGTTCCAAATTATTCAAGCATTTCAATTTGAAGGACTTCTAGCATCTTCAAAGAACTTATCTGTATATTTATTTGGAGTTTTGTCACATGTCTGCTTATCTGGTTGATATATCCACATATTACGGGTTCATTTGCGGATTGTTGCCACCAGATAATATATCAGCCATGCCTAATTAGCTAGGTATACTCTTATGCCTTATTGCTTTGTTTTATTTCACTATTCACTGCTTATCTTGAAAAGTTCTGCATAAATATATGCTAGCATTTACTAACTTGTGGGTAGTTTTGTCTTTTCATTTCTGATTAATGAACAAAAAATTAGTTTGTTGATTATTGAAATATAACCTAGACCAAGTCTAAATGTCAGATGATTTTGTTTCCAATTTATTGCTTCTGAAACCTTGCAGTAGTTTTACTTATTGTCTTTTTGTTACAGTCCCTACACCCTACATGCCCTTTCTTTTTTTTCCCCCTTATTTATTGTTCTTCGTGTATTGCACCTGGTGTCAGCAAATGGTATACTGAGAGTCTTGAGACTAGGATTTCAGGCTCAGTAAACAACAATAGTGATTGAATTGGAATGACTGCGATTTGTTGATTTTTGTGATAACTCAAGGCATGTTGTCGGCGTGCAGTGTAACTACTAGCTCTGATAAATGCAACTCAGATAAAGCACTGTCACACACACTGTTGCCAATCATATAAGTGACTGTAGGCTGGTGATAAATGTAGCTTAAGATGTTGGTGACTTTTTTGAGATAATGGAATAAACTAACCCCAGCCGCTACATTCAAGGATGTTGGTGGCTGTCCACCGCCACAAGTTGATGTTATTTTTCATGAGAACGTCATTTTAGTGGCTGCTAGGCCTACCTTCAAAACTTACACATGTGTGTTCAAAGAAAGAGCTTGCACTAGAAGCATGTGCCATTGCATTCTCTCCATGCTTGGTGGCTGTGCTTTGAGCTAAATGTCATTTTTTTTTGTACTTCCCACCCATAATTTGAAAGCTATTGTCTTTCGTGCAAGGTTTAAGATGCAGTCATTCACCTAACATTGTTAATTCAGTAACAAATATGGCCATTTTGCTTTGATGAAAATTGGTGTGTGGTTGCATTAAAATCCATATCCCATAGTCTAGGTTTCTCTTCCACACCATAGTCTAGGTTTCTCTTCCACATGAGCACATTCATTGATGTGTTAGCTCTTGCTGTACAATCTCTTTGTTGCTGTGTGTTGACTTGCTGCACGCTCTTCATCGAATTATGCTTCTTTTTCACTGATTCATGTGGTGCACACTCTGCAGCCCTGAATGAAGCCTTAACTGCCGAGGTCCAGCGCTTGAAGCTCGCGACTGGGGAGATAACCGATGGGCGTATGCCCAAGGGCCTGCAGCAGCAGATGAACTCCCAGATGCTCCAGCTCCAGCAGCTGCAAATACAGCAGCAGGCACCCCAACAGACGCAGCAGCAAGGCCAGCGACAGCAGCAGCCTCCACAGCAGCAGCAGCCCCAGAAATCTGGGTAGGTCGGCGGCGGTCGAGAAAAACGATTCGGAAGCTGATTGAGCATGGCAAATTGAAGGGTGGGCCGGAAGGGGGGAAAAGAAACAGTCTTTTGCGTATATCAGACAGGTTGTAGGATAGCAGCAATGGTATGGCGAGCGAGAGACGCCGTCCGTACCCCCAAGAGTTTCTTTTGTTGAACACCGTACCTTAGCTGGAGCTTGTTGTTCGTGTCAGTATCATACATGGGTACCTTGCCTGACTGTTGAGGCGTCGTGGTTGGGGTCATTCTCGCCTGAGGTGCTTCTTCAGTAATCAGTACTCTGTCCGTGAAGGGTCCTTAGGGTGTTACAAATGTACTCCTGTAATAGTGTAATTATTATCTATATAGCGTACCTTAGCGTCTGTCCAAGTGTTCCATGCTTTGTGGCTGTTGCAGTCGGCAGTGTTGGGTTGCCGTGGGGGTGGGTTGGAGTTGGAGGAGGCAGCGAGCACATGGTGGCTGATCGTGCTTGCGATCTGGGACTTGGAAGATATGTGGGTGGTCCTTGCGTTGTCCTACGGAGTACAGTATATGGTGCTGCTGGACTGGAGTGAGTGTCTGCCTGTCTGTGGAATCCTGGCGTGGAACGGACTGTGTCCACCGAGCTGCAAAAGTGCAAAAAAAAGAGTCGAGGCGGCTTGGTGCCCACGCGACGGCACTGCCACTGCGGCGGAGATGAGTGCTGTATGTACTTGTACAGTGCCCCTGCTGTGCTGTTGTCCTGAAGAATCTCTCCCGTGTCGGTGCCGGTGCCGGTGCGTGCCGTGCGGGTTGCAGTTGCAGTTGCAGAGCCAGGCCGCCGCGGGCCCGCGGTTGCTCATCGGGGCAGGCCGGAGGGGTGGAAGGCCCAAATCGATCCATGAGAGTGAAGCCGTCCGGATGGGCCCCGTGGGTTTGAATTGTTTTCCTTTTCTGTTTTCTTCCTTCTACGTTGGCCCACCGCCCTCGTAGAAGAGCAAGATTTGGGAAATTGAGAGTCAAAACCTTTTTCTCTTTCTTTATATGCAAAAAAATAATTTGATTGGTCAATATATCTGTTCTACGCTATACTTCGAGGTCATTGTTCCATGTTATATTTAGAATTGTGCCTTTTCATGATAATTGATTGCTCTGCTAATACAATTAAGTTATCCCACAATTTTCAGAAATGGTCTATGACATTTGTATCTAGGTTTTGATTATTCCAGGAGGTGACAAAAACCAATTTCCCAAATGTCAAAGATTATTGTTTTGTCGATGCGGTTATTTTTTTTACGATTTTAAAAGAATAATCATAATTTCATGTATGTTTTGTTCCTTCCATGGTAACTTCTTGTAATCAAAATTATTGTTTTGTTTTCATAATTCGTGCTGAGCATCTAGGTGGTTCAACGGGCTGCACATGACGGGCAAGCAGACGTGATCACAACAGATTGGAGCGCAGCATGCTGCCTAATCGGACGACGTGGCAAGGCGCAATCGGGTAGAGGCGATTGGATATGTGAAATCGTTTCTCCTGGCCTCTGTGACTGCCTCTGCTGTCTAGAAGTACAATAGCATGGTTGTAACCTCAGTGTGGACCATCGCCAGGCCATTTCCGAGCTGTTTCCGGCGGCGAGCCCTCGGCTGTGATCGCTTGAGTAGCTGATCCGCCGTCTCTGGTTGTGTCTTGTTCATGGATAATCTGAGAATCTTGTCGTGGAATGTGCGGGGACTCAGCTCTAGAGCATGCAGGAGGAGGTTGCGAACGGTGGACCGGCGCCGCCGACATGGACTGGATGCACATGACGCCTGCTTCCTCCGTGACAAGCAGCAAGTAACCACCACTTGCTTGTTTTGTGCCGGTTCACCTGCAGGGAAGTCGGGGCTGGTCTACTCTCAATTAAGTTTGTTGGATCGTGCGGACGGAGCGCAACAAGCGTTGCTTCGATGGCGTGCAAGGACAGCCGATAGACATCATCGGAGCTGCTCGAGACCTATATGTGGGGCCTCTGGTTTCTCGGCGGAGCGCCCAAGTGTGTTTGGCCTCAGCTTGTTAGCTGCAGTTAGCCTCCCGGCCATGTTTTGGTAGTTGCCGGCGTGAGATAGTTCCCTACTGGTTCCTTCGTTTGTGTGTTGTAAGCTTCGTTTCGTCAATTTCTTCTTAATATAAAGATACGCCGATCTCCTGCGTATTCGACAAAAAAAACTGTTTTTTCTATTTGTAAAACCGTTTGAACCATGCTATTATTAAGAATTAATGCAACAGAATAAGGTATAGTATATATTTATATGTTCTTATTATTATTTTTATTTTTGAAATATATCAACATTTACAATGTACTACATCAATATTTTGGATAGACTCTTTTTACATTTGGAACGTAACATTTTGGATATACAACTTCAACATTTTTGAATTATTCGAAAATGTTCGATTAGGTTATTTCAATTGCTGAGTTAGATTTTACTGATTGTTGTATTAAGTTAAAAAGAATGTTGAATCATATAGAAAACGGGAGATAACCTTCATGACAGGATTTTACGTGAGGTAGGGTGTTCTGTTTTTTCTTATGAAAAAACATGCACAAAAAGTCAAGGGACCCAATTATGTTTGAAAGAAGTGTTAGTTGGGCTTGATGGGCCTTGAAGATGATGAGCTTAATCATCTGCCACAAGTTAGATAGGAAGTCCCAGAATCGCAAAAAACTGCCTTTTCCATTTGTAAAACCGTTTGAACCATGCTATTATTAAGAATTAATGCAACAAAATAAGGTATAGTATATATATTTATATGTTCTATTTATTTTTTAAATTTTTGAAATAAATCAACATTTACAATGTACTACATCAATATTTTGGATAGACTCTTTTTACATTTGGAACGTAGTATTTTGGATATACAATTTCAACACGATTAGGTTATTTCAATTGTTGAGTTAGATTTTAGTAATTGTTGTATCAAGTTAAACAGAATGTTGAAGCATATAGAAAACGAGAGATAACCTTCATGACGGGATTTTACGTGAGGTAGAGCGTTCTGTTTTTCTTATGAAAGAACATGCACAAAAGTCAAGGGGCCTAATTATGTTTGAAAGAAGTGTTAGTTGGGCCTGATGGGCCTTAAAGATGATGAGCTTAATCATCTACCACAAGTTCTAAACCATGCATCAAACTAGCTTTGTTAGATGCACCATGTAATATATATTAATTGGATGTGCATTTGCCTAACATTATACGTAGTAGATGTTGCTCCATCCGTTTTAATTTATAATTCTTTTGACTTTTTTGGCACCAACGTATTATTCAAAATATTTGCGAAAATGTAGAAAAATTCAATTCATAGTTAAAGTATATCGTATGATAAACTAAATCACAATGAAAATAAATGATAATTGTGAATTTTTTTAAACAAGAATGAAAATAAATGATAATTGTAAATTTTTTTAATAATACGAGCCGGTCAAATTTGATGTTAAAAAAGTCAAACGACCTGTAAATTAGAACAGAAAAGTAATATATATTGACCGTGTGCACGTGTGAGAGACGCGCGGTGACCTCGTGCACGTTTTGCAGGGGTGCCGCCGACTGGGCACTTGCTTGGCCTGTTGGGCACTTGACCTGGTCGACGATCTCGACCAGCACTGCACGCAGAGACATTGGCACGTACACACGTGCGCCCGCCGCAAGCATGCACCGTACCCTCGCCGTCGTCCGGGCATGCATGCATGTTGGACCAGCTAGCATATATCTGCCGTCGTTGGTTAGTTGTTGCGTTGCGTGCCTATACACTGCTACTAGTGCATAATACACCGTACGTCTCTGTACGTACGTGGCAAATTAAACCAACGGCCTGATCGGTACGTACCGCCAAACGGACGGCAGCTAGTCGTGCTGCATGCAGCCAGTCGCAAGAACGAAGCAGTAGATTTAACGATGAGAGCAAGTATAGTAATGAGTTAATGGTATGCTTACCTAGCATTTTTGTCTATGTGAAAAAGAGATATATGAGAAAAGGTGGGGAGTGGACTCTTATTTAAGGATCAGCCTCTACACAAACCCCAAGACAAAACAGGAAAGATAAAGAAAGAAGAGGTTAATCTAAGAACCAAATTTAGAGTCTACCTAATTATGTGAATCTACTTTGCGTTATTTCTATATGATATGACAGCAATATAGAGTCCACTATGAGCTCTATTATTAAATTTGCTTTTGAGCGCACTCGCACCGGCGTGGCCGCCGCCCTTTCAATTCAGATTGTTAATTAAGGTCATTCAAACTCTTTACTGGTTGAGAAGGAGAGCACGAGTTGTAAGCTGCACATCATTCTGGCCAATAATAATGGAGGCCGGCCGGAGGACTCATCACATCAATCGATTGATTTGGAGATGAATCGTGGATGGATCGGATCGGAGTACTCATCTCAAGTCATCGATTTGGAGATCATGCAAGTTGATCCATCGATAGCACATACTGTACCTGTACATGAAATTGCCGGCCTAATGGCTAATGCTCAAGTACGTGTCGTCAGTGCTTGTGACTTGTGAGCATGCATGCAGTGAGCTACCGATCGATCGAGCCGCGTCGTCATGGTCCATTATATTGGTCCCTGGTGGCGCGCGTGATTAAACGGAGAATCCCGATTAAAAACAACATGCAATGGACAACTCAACTTGCATTGTACTCGATCCATCCATCGAGGCGTGATCAACTCGATCCGTAGTATGTATGTTTCGAAACCACGTACCACGACAAGGATCCGTTGTACGAGTTTTGAGTGTCAATGCGCAGTCAAATTAAAGGCTATTAGTATTAGCTGCCCAGTTGGCCTGGGCTCATCACGTAGTACTAGCTAGCAATGGATCATGCATATCAGGTCTTGTTTTCATACTCCCTCTATTTTTTTTATTTGTCAATTCTTAGTTAAAAGTAAATTAGCTAGCGACGAATATTTGAGAACGATAGTACTATCATTTTTTCCAGTTTCAATATAATGTCATTGTACTGTAGAATTTAAGGCTACGTTTGGTTGTTTTTTACAAACGGAATCGATCCTGTGCGAACGTCTCGAGCCTTCTCCAAAAATCGAATGAGGTCCCACATTCGATTGGGACAATCTTATCCTCTCGTGCTGCCTCTCCACCATGCATGCATCTTCTTTTTTGTTTTCCATCTTATTTGGTATTTCCATGAACCCCAGTACAAGTTAGCTTTTTCTTTGATATTGTTTCAATGGGACTCTTGAGATGTTGAGACTACATTTTGTTGGCGTTGCACTGAAAAATCATAGTTGTACAACAGTAGGTGCGTGCAACGGGCTTCGGATGGTTGGTTTGGGTGTTTTAGAGTGTAATTTGGGGTGTTGCAATAGGTGGTTGGTTATATTGCAACATCAAATTCAAATATGTTTTAGCAATTGATTTCGAATGTTGCAATTGTGATGAATTTTTTATTCGACTTATTGATGTCGCGATAGTTGAATTTGAGTGTTGCATACACTATTTTTTTCGATGCTGGAGATATGCATTTACAATGTTACGCGGATTTTGCCGTTGTTTTTCCATATGTGAAACATGAACCGACGTTGTGGTGGATTTTTTTCCTCGAATCTGAATGGAGATGGTGATTTTTTTTTAAATCCAAGTATTGATGTTGCAAAAGTTAATTTTAAGTGTTGTGCACACTATTCTTCAACGTTGAGGATACATGTTTCGAATGCTGCGGAGACCGTCCGACGGCCATCACCCGGATCGGACGTCCAGACGGTAGCAGTGCCGTTTTGCAGAAGTATTTTGAATATCATAGTATCACCAAAATTGCAGGCCTGTTTGGAATCATTGGTTTTCAGAACCATAGTTTTAGAACATCACGGTTTGCAATTGTCGTGACAATACCATATGCATGAACCAAAATTTGGTTGTTTTTTAAAAAAGGCAAATAATAGTCAAACGCTGTGGTAAAGAAACATTAACATGCATTATTAAGAAAATCAAATGGAGTACAATACTGATGCACACGTGAGATTGGCGCAAGCGGAATTCTTGGCGGGCGCGCTGGGCACCGGTACCACGCAGCTGGGCCCTGGCCGTCCGGGGCGGCGGCCGGTAAAGTTGGACCAGCATCATCATCTCATTGTTGCGTTTGCGTACTACTAGGTGCATGCTGACAACGTGGCACACACCGACGACGTGACCGACCTTTTCGATCAAAGCTTGTGCTAGTTCCTTAATTGTTGTTAGTTGATCACGTCTCTTTGGTCAGTCATGCTCCAACATATTCATCGTTCGTCCCAATTAATCATGCATGGTCTTTGGTGCAGTAAGATGGAGCACGGCCAGCCGCGCGACGGACGTACTACATTCCCTGGCTACTACGGCATGCAGATCTGGGAGCGAGGATGAACGAAGCTACAACGACTCCGTTCTGTTTAGAGGCCTACGCATACACGAAACCCTAGCTAGCTGAATGGTGATTGCTTGGTTTGCAGCAGGAAGAAGCTGCTGCTGCTGGTGGTATACGGAGTTTGGCGCCAGTCCCTGTCTCCGATCCGATCCGGCTTAATTTCCAAGTGTTTCTTTCCTTAATTAGTTTTGTCCTTTATATATCCATTATATATAAGTATATATATAGCATGTGGATGTATCGTGTGCACGTACATGCACCGGCCGGCAAGCAATTCTATTCTGTCTATCTCTCTGTATATACATGGTACTGTGTGCCCTTGGAAGGGCCGGCCGAAATTATTTGTCAATTAATAATCGGGTTGCACGCATGTGTCCTTTGGATCGTAGTGCGTGGCCGGGGACGATTTCCAACTGGATGATGAGACTTGCGTGCTAATAGATACTCGTAAATCCGCAAGCTAGCGGTGGGTTCCCTCTCCGTCATGGCACCGTACACCACGCAGTGACGTGTACTCTAGCTATATATCGATCACCAGGCCAGGCATATGCATGGCAGCTCCATCCACGTATGTAGGAGGAGATGGAGACTTGGGAGAGCTGGGTCAGAGAGATCCATCGCTTCAACCTAGCTAGGTAATTATGCTTCTGTCACCGATCAGAACTTCTATCACACATTTTATATTCTATTTTTTATTTTCAACTCTATTATGTCTATACTATAGTGCATTTAATTTACGGTGTTAAGCATCTACGTATGCACGCTCTGGTGATGTCAATCGCATAGCTGCAGTTGCGGCAGGTCGATCAGCGTCAGCGACATATACTCTCTATATATTCTTGTGCTCGAATAATCGATGGGAACGGGACCACACGCCGTACAATTAGAATTTTCGTTAGAAACGCAACGCCCGGCCGGCCAGATTCCACATATACCATGGTTCCAATAAATGGTAAGTACAGTACTTGCAAATTAATTAAAGACGAGCTAGTAGGCAGCAGCAAGTGTGTACATACATACTCTGTATTGGGACTGACAAGCATGCAAGAACGTACAGGCGTGAATTGCATTGTCAGTTTGGCACAACACTATCTAGAGTACTGCGAATGTAGTAGCTGCGTCGCCAAGGGCTTGGGCAGGTGGCAGGCAGCTGACAGGGTGCTAACCCAATGAATACTGTACTACACATATGCAGTAGTTTGCCTCGATAGCTCGATGGATGCCCATAATTATATTGCGATATTGATCATCAAGTGGACGAGGTTGACGTCGTCCTGCACCCGACAGTCTAACTAAACGATGATCGATGGAGGCCTCATATATATGCATGCATGGGGAATCGGCACGGTAGCACACGTTGGCGACGCAAAAGGCATGCGCACGCTCTGTCATTGACGATCTCCATGATCAACGGCACTTGCTATTGTTTGTTGGCAGGTCCTTATTATTATTAATATAATAGCACTAGATTGATTATTTGATTTGTGCCCATATATAATTAACGACCTGTAGTGATCGAGCTAGCTGCTTGCTGTCGTACGTCCTAGCTTTTCCATAGTTAACATATGTTAAACGCTGCTCCTGGATCTAGTCGATATATATCTAGCTAGATTATTGTTAGATCCATCATCTTTGTGCAGTGCAGATCTAGAGCACACACTGCAGATGCGCGGCGCAGCTGAGTATGGGCATGCGTGGCAGAACCAGAACGAAGACGAGGCCCCGGCACCCGGCCCTCGCATGCACATATACTGTGCGGCAGCTGTTTGTCGTCGTCCAATAAGTCAACGCTAATATAGTATACACAATAGGAGTATGTCTGCAGCATATACGTATGCAGATGTCGCATACCAGTCTTGCTTGCAGATTATATATAGTATAATTTGATGGCGCCTGCTGTGCAACAAGCAGTGTAGCCATAATCTATCGATGGAATGAAGAAACAAGCTAGCTCGAATATATATATATATATATATATATATATATATATATATATATATAACACACATGATATCATGGTGTATGTGCGTGAGTTGGGAAACGTAACGTACGACGTACGCATGCAAGCACACAGAGTAGTAGTACCGGTCGATGGATATATAGATCCAGAGGTTGTGTCTAGATCGATCTCTCTTGATGCGTGTACCATGCATGCATGTGTGTGTATGGTAGTAGCGCTATTATGAATCTATAGTAGCAGCAGCAGTAAATCCAAACGGAAATAAAGCTCGATTGATCGTGATCAGCGGCCGGAATAGACGATCAACGACGACGCAGACAAGGCTAACAAGGGTACGTACAATCATTGCTTATAAAAGTATTTAAAGAGAGAGAAATGCTAAGCATTATCTAAAAAGCTAATTCCTACGATGCAATGAAGGTGTTTATATATGTGTAACCATCTCATTAGCACTCATTAAACACCAATGCTTAAATAAACACCTCATATATCTTTTAAGCACCTGGTGCAAGAAAATAAACCGGTTTTTATTACTAAGCATATTTTTTAAACACCTGGTGCAAGAAAATAAACCGGTTTTTATTGCTAAGCATATTTTTTAAGCACCCATTGTACATGCGCTAATAAGCGTGTGCATGTTGGCGCACGACTTTATTGAGCGGCGGCGTGTCCATGCATTGCGTGGCCCCCTGCCCTGCATGCAGCTTCTCCGTGTGTATACTGAGTACTGACCAACCACCCTGTCCTCCGTGACGCATCTTTAAGACGATCGGCGAAGCTCACCGGCCGGCCAGCAGCTGCTCGCATCGCATCGCCTCGCCTCGCTCATCATCGACCGCTCTCTGCTCGATCTGCTCTCCTCATCCGATCCGCACAGTGTCCGCTTCGGTGGATGGATCAATGGGAATGGGAACAGTTTACACCTTGGCAGAACAAGCTCTAGAAAAGAGAAAAAGCAGTCAATTTAATTTTACATACTCCCTTTTTAGTTTCGAATTTTATAGGTCTTGGGTTCGAGCCCAAGGGATAAATCTTTTTGACCATTTTACAAATGCCACGAGGAGCGTTTGTACTGACTCCATAGTATATGGGTTTTTCAATTGATACTCCATAGTATATGGGTTTTTCAACCAGTACTGATGGGGTTTCTCCAATAGTGTTTAAACTGTGATAGAGAATCTAAGTCATAGATCCATTCTCATAGATAAAAAAAAACATCACTCCAATTAAATGTCAAACATATCAAGTATGATATTATGGTTTTACAGAGTGTTTATTTCTTCCTAGCACTATTACTCTTCGTCCAATATCTCACTCTACATATACGAGATTGTAGAAAGAGTATGTATGAAATTAGATGCGCATATATATGCATCTCGAGAATGAGAAGATAAGTATGCAATTAATTAATGGGCCTATACAGTAGTAGGATTTTTTTTAAAGAAAGTACCTGACACTGACAGTAACTGTCTCGTCGTTACCTAGGAGTATGTTGTTACTCAAGCGCTGTCTGTGTCATACACACTGTGTGTCGTACTGCCATGTACGCCACTGCAATTTATGTACAGTATACGCGTGCTTATAGCTGGACTAATTACAGGAGAAGTGCACATCAATCTTATCTTTCCCGGCCGGCTAGTAGTACGTTGTTATCGCGCGTGACCGATGTGTTCCGAGGTTGTTGGAATTTCTTTGCTTATTATTCCTTGCAGCTGTGCTTATCCACTTACGCAAGGAAATCACATAGAAGCGATCCATCGAACCCAAGAACAACCAACCATTAATTCCACAGTGACTTTTCTCAACGGATCCTTATAATATAAAATTCTTGTACGGTTTCTGCTCGCTTGTAAAAAGAAATCTAGCTACCACTTAACCATTTTTCCTAGAATTTAGTTCTTAGAATTTTAGTTTCACCCAATATTATTACAGAACTCTACTAGACACACTATATTAAACATGGTCAGAGGATATATATATATATACTCTAGGCGATTAAAGTGATGAGCACCACAAAACATACGTATATGCTATATATAGGCAGCTGGCCGGCAGCAAACGTATGCACACATTGCAACGACCTGCTGGACGTGGTGGCGGCAGGGAAACAAACACGACAAGCTATGTACGTACGTATTGCTGCAGAGAGTGCAGCTGACACGGGTCATATGTATGCAGTGCCGCCTAGTTTGAACTGAACATTGAACAAATATGCAAGCTGCTAGCTTAGCAGCTGACACGGATCATCACCATGTTTGGCGTGTACGACGTGGCTTTCGATCGATATATATAGAGGCCGATCCGGGGAGAATTTGACCCAACTTAATTACGTACGTGTACGTATATATATGTATGAGAAACCTATTATACATAGTTGCATGCCATCCTTCTTATGGCCTTATGGGATGGTGTTTGGCACAGTATCTTATCTAACCATTAGATTCTTTTTAGAGCCTTCACGTTAATCCTAAAACGTATCCTAAAAATTCTCACAAAAATCAGAAACATCCAACCATCCATTACAGATTGGAATATTAATAGACATTAGATCTATTTTCTAAATAATTACCCACCTCTATCATTCTGAAAGGTTTTGAGTTCAACTCTCAACGAAAGCAAATTTCTTCTTTTTTTTTTTTGCAGATTTTTCTATTTTCAATTTATTTTCTAAGTAATTACCCACATATGCCATTACGAAAGATCTTGAGTTCAACTCTCAACAAAACCAAAATTTTTCTTTTTTGATAGCTTTATTCTATTTTCAAATTTACTCTCAGGTTTTTGTCAAATTTTTTCCCATTTACAAATTTACACTACTAAATGATTCCGTAACTTTTTTTCGTAAAGATGCTAGAAACCTTTCTATTAAACAAATATTTTGTACCTAATTTTGCTATTACTAATTGGAGCCTCCTTATTAATCCTCACAAGATGCGCTAAATAAAAGATAAAATCATAGAAGTTCTCACAATAATCAGAGACATCCTATCATCGAACGCAAACTGAAATCTTAATAGTCATTGGATCTGTTTTCTATGTAATTAATATCCCGTCATCCATCATGCAGCTATAATAATAGATCTGTTTTTTAGGAAAAAATCAAATCCTAAAATTCTCACAAAAATCAGAAACATCCCGTCATCCATCATGTAGCTCTAATAATAGTAGTCATTAGAGATCTATTATAGTTTCTAAAAAATTACCACCGTGACATTATGAAAGATGAAATAAAATAATTCCCTAAATTTGTATAAAAATTGCCCATCATGCTATTATGAAATATGAATTAAATAACCCCTTAAATTTACATAAAATTACCCACCATGCCATTATAAAATACTTACTAAAATAACTCCCCTAAATTTGCATATAAATTACTCAACATGTCATTATAAAAGATAAATTAAAATAAGTCCTAAACCTGCATATAAATTATCCAATATGATATCATAAAATGTAAATAAAAATAATTTCTAAATTTGCATATACATTACCCACAATGACATTACAAAAGATGAATTAAAACAATCAGCTCAAATATTATTACGGATTAAATTTATATTCCCTTCGCACGGGTTAATGGACTAGTTAATTTAATTTGTCACCCGCCGGTGTGGGCAGGTGCGTGCGTGTGAGAGGGCTACATGATCGACCATCAAATGGCCAAAAAAACACAAACAATAAACGACCATTAGTTGAATTGAATCTACTTGTAATCACAGTTTTGTTTTGTATACTTTCGTTTGCTTACATAAATATATAGTTATAATCGGTCGCGAGAAACACCGGCCCCCAAGTTCATAAGAAAGGTGCCGTGTGACATATGTGCACTGGTACTACTGTAATGATTGGGTACCGTATTATAGTTTTAAATCCGTATTTCAGCTCCCCGCTAGAGCTGGAGTTTGCAAAGTAAACTAAAATAGTTTTAGAACTTTTAAAATTATAAAAATTTTACGTGTACGGAGAAGGTATTGAATTGAATGTGACCCAGACAAAGCCGCTCGCACGGGCGGAACGCCGCCGCCGCCCCGCCAGCCCCTCTCCGCCACCCTCCGCCACCTCGCCGCCGCCCGACCTTGCGGCCGGGAAGCCCGCTCCGGGGCAAGGACAGCGGCGGTGGGGCTCTACTCTCCTCCTCGCGACCCTTGCTCCCCCTATCCGAGCTAGAGCTCTCCCCATCGATTGGTGTCGCCGGAGTACGAATCGGCCTCTCTGAGGCTGGATCCGGTGGGCCTAAGAGTGGATCCGGCGTGCCCCTTGCTGGCCCTCGTCGGGACTGCTGCTGGCCAGGCGTGGCAGCCCTCCACCGGTTGCCGCTACAGCCTGAGCTCACCCTCTCGTCTGGCGTCGCTGGAGGTCAAATCCGCCTCTCCGAGGCCGGATCCGGTGGGCCCAAAGGTGGCTCCGGTGTGCTCTTAGCTGGTCCTCGTCGGGGCTGCTGCTTGGAACGAGCTCTCCACCGCTTTGGCAGGGGTCGTCTGACAGCGCCTCTCCATCCATGGCCTCCGGCGGGGGCTCGTCCGACGGAACCACCCCTGTCTCCGGTGAGGCGGCGCGTTGCCCCTGGCCGCGTTACGCCCTTGTGAGGCGGCTTGGCGGGCGCGGCTTGGTGGCACCGCACGCGGGACTAAGCCGCTGCCGCCGTTGTGCCTCTGCTCCACTAGGCATTGGTGTCCTCGTCGGAGCTGGCACCCCCGGACTCCTGTTCGTCGCCGGCCCGATTTCCCTCCGGTGGCCTTTGATGGTGAGTGCGCCTCTCTCTGTTGTTGTACCGTCAGGCGGAGGTCCACGATTTGCGCGTCCTGCTAGCCGGGTATGCTCAGCATCGGGGGAGGCGACCTCGCTGCCTCTTGCCACAGCTGCACCGTCAGGCGGAGGTATGTGTTCTTCACGTCCTGCTGGCCGGGCCAGCTCTCCAATTGCCGGCGTTCTTGGGGCGGCACCACCAGTCTCTTCAGGCAGCCCCAGCAGGATGCCCGGGCTGATGCTTTCGCAGCGCAGGGTGTCGACCCCTTTGGGGCTTGTCGTGTGGCAATGGCGAAAGCCGTGCAACGGCGATGCCCGCGGGCGCCGCTCACCCATCTTGGGGCGTTGTGATAGTGCCCTCACACCCCCTTAGGTGGAATGATGCCCTCTGGTCAATTGCCCCTTATGCTACAAGTTTGGGTTAGGGTCCGGTGAAAACCTCTACGACGACGTCGACGTCCGCAGGCGCCGAGATCCTCCATGGAGGCATCGTTCTTGTGGCTCCAACCTTTCCGCCGTGGTGAAGACCAATGACCTTCGTCCTCTGCGTGGTTCGACCAGTGCCCGCCCTTGGCACCTCTTCTCCGTCGGCGCTCCCCTTATTGATAGTAGCACGTAAATCATATGCCGGGTGGTGTCCCGATGTGCCGTCGGGTGTTGCTGTTAGCTCGAAGGGGGATCGTCGTTTTCGGTATGCTTTGGCCGGTGCGCCCCTACCGCCCTTAGTCCCAACTCGCGTTTGTGTGGCAGATGGCCACAAGGCAGCGGAGCGGCGTAGCCACGACAGGCGGCCTGGATGTGCAATGGTTTTAGTGTACCGGCGAGTATGTTGCTCTTGTGTGTGCATTTGTCAGCGATTGATAGTTGTCGTTGGTTCTGTGCGTCGCGTTATTATATGTGGTTTAGCCACAATTCATCCTTGTGCTAGGGCACGGTGTGTTTTTCTTTTCTTTTATCTGTGGTTACGCCACTTTTCACCATTGAGCTTGGGTGTGTACCTAGTTTAGCTAGGTGATGTCGTGATTTTAGACCCATTTTTCCAAATTAACCGAGCAATGTAGGGTTTTGCCTCATTCCCTAAAAACGAGGTCGTTGATGTGTGGTTTTGCCATACAAATATCAATACAATTCAAGGTAGAGATACTCTCCCCCTCGCGTAAAAAAACCGTGTACTTATTGGTCAAATTAATAATTAGAATGTTTTAGAACGGAGTAGCAAGCAAAGCAATGCATGCTAGCTCCGATCCCACCCATATGTACGTGCGTGGCCCATGTCGATCATCGCCTCGCCGGGGATGGAGTAGATGGCTGGCGAGAGTGATAGAGCGGTTTAAATGGGAGAGCCGGGACGGCGGTGGCAGCACGTTCGGCGAGCATGGCCGTGACCTCGCCTGTCGTTTCTCATGGCGGCAGTCTGCAGAAGCAGCACATTGTATGCTATGCTAGCTGGTGGTGCTGATATACATACAATACAGCTAGCCACTATTTTTATCTCAATTATCGTGCGCTGTAGTAAGGCTGGCGGCAGCAGCTTACTGCATTGTGTAAAAACATTGTGCGTTTCAAATAACTCCTCTCTCTCTCTCTCTGTATAGTGTATCTACAGTGATAGTGATGCTACGACTATGCTCTGGGTAAACTGCAGAGAATTCATCGAAGAAGTGACCGATCGGTGGATGCAGCATGTGCGGATGTGCCATAAGGAAAAGCTTTCTTGTCTCCAGCAGAATGAACATGTTGCTTGGTACATTGCATCAAAAGATTACTACTAGTATATGTAACAGGAGCGTGCCGAACAACGACTAAAAATCTTTTTTATAAGAAAGCTCCATTAATCTTACAAGAAAAATATCAAGATCGTTGCGGAGAGTAAACGCATGAATGTGCTGTTTGTGTTGCAGTGGTGTTGGCCGCTGTAATTTGTAGAATCCTCTTCAATTTAATGAAAAACGTGCTAGTGATATTAAAAAAAAATAGGAGAAGAAATAAACCTAGCAAGTGCTAAGAACTTCGCCAAAATCCACGTACGGCCTAGCCTGATCTTCAACGATATATGCAATGGCCACCCGACGCTTCAAGACACGCAGATCGTTAGCAAAACAAGTGCACCAGCCAACCAAATCCCCGCTGCAGATGTTTGCTGACAGCCCTCTCCTAGCTCAATGCAAACCCGGTGTTCATCATTTTCTCGATCGACGGCGAGTTATCTGAATCCGATGACCCCACAGATAGCGAGCGATGAAAGTATGGCCGATGATCGATCAGGAGTTGACGAAATCTAGCAAGTAGATAGCGTGCCGCCTGCATTCAGATCGATCGATCATCGGCCATTATTGATTGATGATGTGCACCGCCGTGATGCTCGAAATTTAATACATACGCCCATATGGTATTATGGGCAGTCTCACACGTCGTTGCCGTAGTGGTGTGTGACACACATATATATGCAACTTATACCTGCTGCAGGGATCTGGACCTGATCGATCGATACTATATATTGCTTGTAGGGATTAATGGATATATAATACACTAAAATATATAACACTAAATTCGTGACGCGTGCCCGGAGAAAAGACATTGAATTTTGGGGCTAAATCTAGCTATGTGTACGTACTCTCTGTGTTCAAATATATATCCTGCGGCCGGTCTGGAATGTACAAATAAATTGCCTTTTTTCTTTGGATAAAGGTACAAATTGCTTTTATCTCTCTTATTACATGTTAGTTGGTTAAAACCAAATAACTATTATATATATCCTACTGCTTCCTTTCGACCATAAGCTAGCATGAGGGGAAATTTGGGGGTATTTGGATACAACCAACTAATTTTTTAGCTAAGCCACAGTCTACCAATTAGGTAGAGATGTTTGGACACTTTATAGCTAATTTTTAGTTGGGTGTATCCAAACACCTCCTTTATTAACTTATTTGACCATTATCTAAAGTTTTTGTATAGATTGACAACACAAGATTGCCAGTACTAAATTCATTTTAAAAACTGGTTTTACATATATCTTGGTATATTGGTTTTACATGCATGTGTTTTTGTTTGGAGAAGGTGGTATTATTCTATATTTCAGAAAATATATATTTGACATGGATGTTTATGTAAATGCGTGCATGCTACGTCGCCCGTGGCCCGTAGGAACACGTGCATAAAAACCGTATACTGCCCCTTATGAAGAGCTCCAAGAGATTGGGTTGGCAGAGATTTCATCACTAGCTAGTGCCTACCACTAAAAGAGTTACTAGCTAGGTAGCCATAGATATGAGCATCTACGCTTTTGGCCCGAGACATCACCACAATGCAAGAAACCTAACCATCTATACTATGTTTAGTTCATAAGTAGTAGGTTTTTATAGCTTCAAAGCCATTATGGTTCATATCTTCACGCACATGCACCGTCCAAAATTTGAAGAATTTAGAGTTTAGGTCAAACAATACTCCATCTTCTACAAATGCAAGGACTACTTCTATATTTGGATTCTGTCCCAAAATGTAAGGCCTCATTAGCGCGCGCACTAAAGTCCAACCCTTTAACTACGCCAATATAATCTGAGTAGTTGATGACTTGATGGTGTACATTTAACTGTGCCAACCAGGACCTCTACGTGCTTTTAAATTTGGTGGAGCGATCAAAAGCTGATCCCCCTATACTAGGCTATATCTAACTTTATTAAGCTGTATATGTAGTTTAGCCTTTTTATATGGAAAATCCGGCTTAAATTGTTCTAAATAGTACTCGAGAAATCCTCAAATTATTTATGGACGGATGGAATAAATCCAAGAGAGAAGAAACCAAAGTGGGATAGGAAGATAGGATGTACCACATCTACACACATACGTGGCCGTTAACCGTTGGAGAAGTCCATTAGCCTTAAAACTCGATCTGGTGCTGAAACGGCCACTCCCGCGCGCGTCCGCGTCCAGCGGGTCTCGATGTGACGATCGATCTCCAAATTGTGAAACGCCCGGCCTTGAGATTAATAATTAATTAATTAATTAATATTAAACCAACACGCGCACATGGACACATGCCTGATCTACGCGTTTGCCGTCAGCTGCGCGCGCGTGGTTATATATATCCATCCACACATTGCCTGGAAATATAGGAGATACGCACGCACATACAGACATCGACGCACGTACGTCGTATAGGCATACATAGACACGATCGATCGATCGATCGAGGCTGTGCCGTGTGCCGACCATTCATGCGCTTATTAGGACAGCTAGCACAAAGCAAGAAGCAGCTATCTACTACCTTGTCCGTCGTGACAAATTAAACCTGCTAGCTCCTACATAGACGAGGATGGAGTGCAGCGACGACGCGGGGCAGCCGGCGACGGCGCCGGCTGCCGTGGAGCTCACCGGCGGCGGCGTCCCTGGTGAGGATGAGGTGTGGTACTACGTGGCCACCACGCCGGCCGACGCCGCAGCCGGGAGGAGGGATCCGCCGCCGCTCACCCACGACGAGAACCGCGGCTTCCTCCGGATGCTGCGCGAGAAGAAGGAGAGGTACGTGCATGAGAGGATTATTCACAATAAGTCAATAATACTAGATAAATTTAAGATCCATTAATAATTAACATGCATGCATGCATGCATCGCCATGGATGAACATAATGGAGCGACACAGCAGGCTGGGCGTGGAGGCGGCGAAGGTGGAGGTGCGGTTCGAGAAGCTGACCGTGGAGGCGGACGTCCGCGTCGGCCGCCGCGCCGTGCCGACGCTGCTCAACTGCGCCATCAACGCCGGCCAGGTAACTAACGACAACAAGCTAGACTCCACCGTGCGTATATATCATGATCCATCGTTAGTTCTTGTGCTGTTTGCTGCTTCGTAGTCGTACTACCTTGGCTTTCTTTCTCCTCTTTCCTTTGGCTGGGTTGTTGCTTGGGTGCATGCAATAGTGCGAACTAATAAGCTTAATTCGAGGCGTCTAGATCTTTTCTTCTTCTTCTTCTTACTGTACTGCTTTTGTTTTCTTCTGCCCTTTCTGTTTTATTAAAGATTAATTCGTTTTCCCTCTCTGCTCTTTTAAATACTCCGTACTATATAGTTTGTTACTACTACGTATACTCCGTATTTTTTTTAAGACAGAGAGAGACGAAAGAAACTTGAGAAAGGGCCGGGCCGGGGTGAGGGATTTGGTGAGGCACGTCGAATGGATTGGATTGTCCGTTGAGGTCCGTGTAGGGCAAGCGTTGCAAACGATCCAGGCATGATCCATGTGCATGAGCAGCAAGCTCCCATCCATCGGCGCGGCCAGCCAACAATATACTCCTGCGCTGTGTGATTAGTTAGCAGCTATAGCGGACTCCAGTTACTACTACTGTGGGCCCTGTTTGGTTCTAATTATTAGTGGCAACCAATTAGCTACGCGGGGTTTGGTTTCAACGGCTAATATACCAGCTAATAGGTGTAAGACGTTTTTTATGTGCCATTAGTTGCTATTAGGTGAATTAAGGTTGAGCCCACAAATGAGATAATTGCCGGATGAAATCCAATTTATTAGCCGCCTCTGTTTGTTCTTTAGCCGCCGCTATTTTCTACTAGCTAACTATTAGCTGCGAAGAACCAAGCAGGCCTTTACTCACTAATATATGACGACTCCTACATTAATGTGACACTATTTTAGTTCAAGGAGATTGAGATTGGTTAATTTGGTCCCTGTCAACCATACGGCAACACTTCTTCGGTCCGCCAAAATATATTTCTATTTTCAATTTGATTAGGGGAAAAACATATTTTAGTCAAGATATTTTGATTCGGGGGGAAAATGCTGATCGACGATCAGAGTATCTGTTAACGTTGTTTTGAATAAATCATCATACAGTAGCTGGAAATCCAAGGACTTTTTTTCCTTCTTCACATAGGACAAGCTAGCAAGTGCAACTAGGTCGAATCCCTGCCAAGTGGTGTCAGCTTGATGGGCTGCTGGATCCTGCAATAAATTCTTCAATATAAATCTTACACAGGGAAGCATACATAGGGCCACATTTATTTGGAGACGTGGCCCCGTGTGTTCTCCAGTACTCTATCTACGTAACTCCATTGTCCAACCCGCGACCCATACCATGCCCCGAGATCTTCAACGGAGACAGCATGTCAGCCTGCTAACCTACGTAACTCACCGTCGCAGGGAGCAGCGCTAGCAGTGACTGTAATCGTAAGCTGCCAAGCTGGTCAAGTCCTGCGTGTGATGCTGTGAGCAACTGAGCACCTCGATCCGGCCAGTCATCCTCGTCAGGCAGTGCCAACGGAGGCACCGGCGATGACGAGATGGCGAGAACGCCGTTAATGCGAGCTTGTCCGATGCCCCGGGCCTGCTGCTTGTTCGTTTCCGACTTTCCGTCTGAACAAAGAGAACAGGCCACGTCTCTTCGAGTTAATTTGATTACGTTGCCCATGATGATTTCCCTGCAAAGAGATCAGCCATGAATGCCATGGTTAGGGAGATCCATCCTAGCCAGATGTACAGAAACAGTTGACAGGAAAGCAAAAGGTCAAAAATAATCCCAAGGGTATCCTGCGCCCATAAAGCTTCACTGTTCAGAAAATATAGTGTACAGTGACAGATAGATGGACTGTGCAGCACAACGCACAGAGATGGTTGGCCCAAGCACGACAAAATAGCAACAGTGTTTTTAAGTCAATCATCGTACATCAACCAATTAAAATTTAAACGATAGAGGGTCGGTAAATCTGCAGACCATCTTAAGTTCTTAACCCAGTTTGGATTGAACACATGGAGTTTAAATCCAGAATCAAGAGGGCAGTGCAGCTTGTTATGCTGCTGTGTACTTCAGGAACCGAGAGCTATAATACGTGTATGCCATGCAAAGTCAGTAGGTTATATTGGGAAAAATATTTCTGAATGAATAGTTTGTTTTATTATGCAGGAATTAGCAACATCTGTTCATATGTGTGTTACAAGGAAAAGACCTATGAGAATCATAAATGAAGTAAGCGGGGTCATTCGACCATCAAGGTAAATGTCTCCTTATCTTTCACTAGCTGCCAGAGTAAAGATGTGGATCACGTTCTATCTCAAAACTAAAGATGTGGATCACGTTCTATCTCAAAACTAAGTGCTTCAACAACTTTAACAGAAAAGTCCCTAATGTACATTACAGATTTGATAGTCTGTTATTTATTCAACACTACTTAATAACATAGCTGAATTTTGTATCATATTCTGTCAGGATGACACTTCTTCTAGGAGCACCAGGTTCAGGGAAGACAACTTTCTTAAAAGCATTGGCAGGGAAATTGGATTCTTCTTTGAAGGTAGGCTGAGCAACTTAGATGCTACCAAAGACATTTGTCGATATGAAAAGGCAAAATAATAATAAAACAGTTAGCATTGATTAACAAAATGCATTTTATTATTTGCCGACTATTCCTAACAGTTCAAAGGAAAGGTCATGTACAATGGAGAAGAAATGAATTCTTCAACACCACAGTACCTGCGTGCTTATGTTAGCCAGTATGATCTTCACCATGCTGAGATGACAGTACGAGAGACGATCGACTTCGCTTCCAAGATGCTTGGAACCAATAATGAATTTGGTGAGACATCCTCTTGCGTATAGTGAGCTATTCATTCTGAAAGACCATCGAAATGTGCTGCAATTTATAACAATGCAGACAATTTAAATCAAGAAGGAAGTGTCTATATAATAATATTCATGACATATCAATTTTCCCACAGCTATATATATTGACACAAAGTTCCTGTTTTGTTTGAATGACAACCTCAGAGATGCTAGGAGAAGCGATAAGAAGAAAAAAGGGAGTCATCAATAAAGTGGACCATGATCTTGATTCATTCATTAAGGTAGTTCATTCTGTACTTTTTTTTCTTTTGAAGAATGGGTTATGTTTTGCTTGATTACTCAAGTAGCTGCTCTCTGCAGGCCACCACCTTTGGAGAAGGAAGCAACCTTACAACAAATTATATTATCAAGGTAACTTGGTTACCTGTTCAATTTGCTATGTGTCTTGACAATATAATAGTAACAGTTGATTATATGCAGATACTTGGCTTGTCTGAGTGTGCGGATACACTAGTAGGAGACGAGCTGAGAAGAGGAATATCAGGAGGGCAGAAGAAAAGAGCCACAGTAGGTAAGCATCGCACTTTCCTATGAGGCTGAGGATAAAGTGCATACATAGCTATAGGGTTTGTATAGATGCCACTGGAAACACGTGCTTCGATTTGAGAAAAGGCTACATTTACTGACATCCACCTCTAAAACAGAATGCTTATAACTATCAAGTCAGATGGAAACACTAAACAGAGCAACAGAATGGGGATCAGAGTAAGGAGATACTTAACTGGAACCTAACTGAAGCTAGCATACATTTTTCAATGCAGGAGAGATGCTAGTTGGTCTGGCAAGATGCTTCTTTATGGATGACATATCAACAGGTCTAGATAGCTCCACGACATTTGAGATCATGAAGTTTCTCCAGCATATGGCTCATTTGATGGATCTCACAATGGTTATTTCCTTGTTGCAACCACCCCCGGAGACATTGGAATTATTTGATGACATTATACTTTTATGTGAGGGGCAAATTGTGTATCATGGTCCTCGAGAAAATGCTACGGGCTTCTTTGAAACTATGGGATTCAAATGCCCCAGCAGAAAGAATGTAGCAGATTTCCTTCAAGAGGTACTCAATCATCAAATGTATGTACATACAAGGAATAGATAAATATAACAATAATGCTAACCCATAAAATGTTTGTACATTGGGAATTACTGTATAGAATAACTTCGACGTCTGCAAAATATCATAACAAGTTTTCTCCAATTGTTGACTAACCAGGTAACCTCTAAGATGGACCAAAAGCAATACTGGGTTGGTGATCAAAATAAGTATCAGTACCATTCAATTGAGAAATTTGCAGAATCCTTCCGCACATCCTATCTCCCTCTCCTAGGAGAAGGTAAACTGTGCAGTTCATACAGTACTGGAAAGAGCAAGGCGGTAAAAGTGAATGCAAATCGCCGCCAGATCTCCAGGTGGAAAATTTTCAAGGCATGCTTTTCAAGGGAAGTACTGCTTCTAAAAAGAAACTCTCCAGTCCATGTATTCAAGACCATACAGATTACTATTATGGCTTTGGTGATCTCGACACTTTTCCTGAGAACAAAAATGGGTCACAATTCTGTACTTGATGCCAATAAGTACATGGGGGCACTTTTTATGGCTGTCGTCATAGTGAACTTCAATGGAATGACTGAAATTGCAATGACAATAAAGCGACTTCCCACCTTCTACAAGCAAAGAGAGTTACTAGGATTGCCAGGATGGGCACTCCTTTCTTCCGTTTTCCTTATTAGCATTCCAATATCGCTTGTTGAGACAGGGCTTTGGACAGGCTTAACCTACTACGTGATTGGATATGCACCTTCCCTTATCAGGTACTCATCTCCTGGTACTTATGACATATCTAATGATCTCTGGTAACTCAACAGAAGTAGCAATCCCTTGCTTATGGCAGGTTTATCCAGCACTTTCTGGTACTTTTTGCCATGCATCAAATGTCCATGGGTCTGTATCGCTTCTTAGCAACCATAGGAAGGACACAAGTGATGGCCAATATGCTAGGGACTGCAGCTCTTATAGCAATCTACATACTTGGAGGCTTCGTCATATCAAAAGGTTAGATGATTTTAGCTTAGCATACACCAAGATGCACAACATATGTAATAAAGTTTTTGTGCAATAAAGTGCTCAGCTCAGCAATTCTGTACACTGAAACAGATGATCTCCAGCCGTGGTTGCGCTGGGGATATTGGACATCCCCATTCACTTATGCACAGAATGCGATCGCCCTCAATGAATTTCATGACAAAAGATGGGCTGCAGTAAGCACTAATTTCAACAATTGGAACTGCTAGCTATATGGTAGTATATCCTTTTTCAGATTATGTTTTTTATCTTTGGTGTTGGTAGGAATTTTATTATGGCGATGCAAACACCATCGGTGAAGCTATCCTCAAGATCAGGGGGTTGCTCACAGAGTGGCACTGGTATTGGATTTGTGTCAGCATTTTATTTGGATACTCGCTGGTCTTCAACATCCTCAGCATATTTGCATTGGAATTCATGAACTGTATGTATACCAATCTATCACAAACCTTCTAATAAATATTCAATATAAATATAAAGGGTAAATTATATATGCCTTGTTTACTGCCTGCAGCTCCACACAAACATCAAGTTAACATCAAGACCACAAAGGTCGACTTCGAGTACCACAGCCAGATGGCCAGAAATGGCAATTCACAAAATGATCAAGTTATCCTCCCGTTTCGACCCCTCTCCTTTGTCTTTGATCATATCAACTATTTTGTTGACATGCCTAAGGTAATCTCTTGACCACTTCAAACCTTACCTGGTAACTTCATCAATTCCAACCACCTATTGAAGAAAAGAACACAAATATCCTACCAGGAGATGACGAAAAATGGAGTAACAGAGAAAAAGCTTCAGCTTCTAGAAGATGTCAGTGGTGCTTTTAGGCCAGGAGTGCTAACAGCTCTGATGGGGATAACTGGTGCTGGCAAGACTACACTGCTCGATGTGTTGGCTGGAAGAAAAACTGGGGGATATATTGAAGGGACTATTAAGATAGCAGGCTACCCTAAGAAGCAGGAGACATTCTCAAGGATCTCAGGATACTGTGAACAGAGCGACATTCACTCCCCCAATCTCACTGTTTATGAGTCACTGAAGTTCTCTGCATGGCTTCGTCTGCCTTCAAATGTTAAACCTCATCAAAGAGATGTATGCGTATCAACCTCACCCCTCTTTGTCATTGCTGGAAGCTAGTTCCTGACACTAACATTTCTCTCAAAATGCATTTCAGATGTTTATCGATGAAGTAATGAGCCTTGTTGAGCTCACTGACTTGAGGAATTGCATGGTAGGCATACCAGGAGCAACTGGCCTGTCAGCTGAGCAGCGCAAAAGACTAACGATAGCTGTGGAGCTGGTAGCTAGCCCCTCCATTATATTTATGGATGAGCCAACCACTGGCTTGGATGCTCGTGCTGCAGCAATTGTCATGAGAACAGTAAGGAAGACGGTAGACACTGGACGAACTGTTGTATGCACGATTCATCAGCCAAGCATCGAGATATTCGAATCTTTTGATGAGGTATGAACGACTCTAAATGGTATAGATTGGTTGATAAAATCTAGTCATAACAAGCAACTAAGAAAAATGATAGTCCAGTGCTGGAGTGGTGTCATGGTCAAAAGGTATCAATTACACAACTAAAACTAGAATGATTCTTGCCAGGAAAATAAAAAGAAAAACGAATTGGGCAAGTGTATGTATGAATAGAGTTCTTGGAGAGATCAAACCACTACATGATAACTGGCCTTTTGTACAGAGAGATTACCCTTCTGAGTTTTACTTTAATTTGGCCAATTGCAGCTTCTGCTTATGAAAAGAGGAGGTCAGCTCATATACAGTGGCTCACTAGGCCCACTATCTAGCAACATGATAAAGTATTTCGAGGTAAGATTGAGTACGATGGATGCTTATTTGTAAGGAGATTTGCAAGAAGAAAATGCTGAGAACTACATTGTCACAGGCCATACCAGGTGTTCCTAAAATAAATGAGGGACAAAATCCAGCAGCGTGGATGTTAGGCATCAGCTCACAGATTACAGAATATGAGATTGGAGTGGACTATGCAGAAATTTACCGCAATTCCTCCCTATACAGGTATGCCCAGTTGTAGAGTAGAGCCATAAACAAAGCTGCGAAGCGCTCTATGTCAACTGGTAGCATAAAGCGAATCTAATGGAACCTTGGTGGTGTCTGCAGGGAGAACAGGGTTGTGATCGATGAGTTGGCGCGACCAGAACCGGACACAGAGGACCTGCATTTCCCTCAGGGCTACTGGCAAAACATCACGACGCAGTGCGTGGCTTGCCTGTGGAAGCAAAGCTGCGCGTACTGGAAGAACTCGGAGCACAACGTCGTTCGGTTCATAAACACTTTTGCCGTGTCAATCATGTTCGGGGTCGTATTCTGGAAGATCGGCACGACCATGTAAGTGGCGTGGGGTGGTTGGTTACCGTACTAGTAGTTATTATCGATGCGGCCAGCTAAGATCCATGTAATGCAACAGCAAGGACGAGCAGGACGTGTTCAACATACTAGGGATCGTGTACGGGTCGGCGCTGTTCCTGGGGTTCATGAACTGCAGCATCCTACAGCCCGTGGTGGCGATGGAGAGGGTGGTGCTGTACCGCGAGAAGGCGGCGGGGATGTACTCCACCATGGCCTACGCCATCGCCCAGGTACGAACGGCAGTGGCAGCAAATGCATCGCAGCAGGGGCTAGGCAATGGCACGGATGCTTGTGCTGACGAATGAAGCTGTTGTTGCAGGTGTCGGTGGAGTTACCTTACATGCTGGTGCAGGTGCTCATCTTCTCGTCGATCGTGTACCCGATGATCGGTTTCGAGGCAGCGGCGGGCAAGTTCCTGTGGTTCTTCCTGTACCTGGTGATGAGCTTCATGTACTACACGCTGTACGGGATGATGACGGTGGCGCTGACCCCCAACATCGAGATCGCCATGGGGCTGTCGTTCCTCATCTTCATCTTCTGGAACGTCTTCTCGGGCTTCATCATCGCGAGAGAGGTAGGAATCAGCGAGCCCATCCAGCCTTCCCAGAATCCCAAATACTACGGTAAGCAGTAAAACCTAACCGGAATCCCATGGGGGTACCTGCCCTGCCTGCAGCTGATGCCCGTGTGGTGGCGGTGGGTGTACTGGGCGGACCCTGCGGCGTGGACGGTGTACGGTCTCATGTTCTCGCAGCTCGGGGACCGGACGGAGCAGATCCTGGTGCCGGGCGTCGGCGAGCAGACGGTGCGCGAGTTCCTGGAAGGGTACCTGGGCCTGCGGGGGCGCGACCTGGAGCTGGTCACCTGCCTCCACCTCGCCGTCATCGGCCTCTTCGCCCTCCTCTTCTTCCTCGCCATCAAGCACCTCAACTTCCAGCGCAGGTAGGAGGAGGAGGAGGAGGAGGAGGAAGGATTTGCCGCCGTTGGTGCGATGCGACGGCCGCGACAACTGTACTGTAGTAGCAGCAGCAGACGACTCGACGTAGCAGACAACAGAACCGTAGAAAAAAGGGGATGTGTTTAGCGGTAGTAATTGCCAGTAAGCTGTGTTCGTGTGGAGGAATTGATTACGTGTAAAAAAAAAAACCCAAAGGGTTGTGTTGTGCGCAGCCGCAGAACAATGGACATGCGCTCCGTGTCGCTGTACCTGGTACATTTCGGCTTTTGGATGTTGGGTTGAAGAGCTCGGTCGCTCTGTCTCGGGCTCTGCTGCCGTTCCGCCGCTCAACACACACACACCACCGAAACCACTGGTGCCGACCTCGTCGCTAGACGCTGGTGCTTCACTTTTCTTTTCAACAGAAAGTGCAGCGCCACTCGCCCGCCCGCTTTTTTATCCGGTTGGGTTCATTTTGTCAGTCTGCTGTTCCATTTAGTAGCAGTGAACTGGATTACTGGATATGGGATCCAGCGAGCGCATATTCGGGGGACCCACGCCACCCGCTGCCACCCCCAGACCCCACCCGCGTTCTCGGCCCCACCGCGGGAGACCCGGTCCCCACCCACCGCTCCGGGCCCCGCGCCCCCACCAGCAGCGTCCCAACAAGTGTCGGGGCCAGCGGCCACAGTCCACTTGGGGGGATGGAGGGAGGGGTCCACGCGCCCACCGAGGCGACGGCGGCCCCACCACGCGCGCGCGGCGGCACCACCGAGGCGGGGCCCGCGCCACCAGTCACGTGACGCGCACCTCCTCGTGGCTGTCCACGCTCCACACCAACGAAGGGGCGGAGGGGAGAGGAGAGCGCGCCGCACGGTCCGCGAGGCCGCGCTTTGACCCTCCACCACACCACTTTTTTTTTTTGGAACTGTACCACCACACCACTTTGCACCGGGCCCCTCCCCCCCAACGTGTGCCCCCACCGCACCGCGAACCACCGCCAGCAGGCACCAGCTCCGCCCATCCCATCCCAGGGCCCCACCGCCCCCTCCGGCCGTGCGCGTTAAATTTTGCCCTCAAGTACGCACGTGCTCGCTGCTGCCCGGCCCCTCCCCTCCCCTCAACGGCGACACGGCAGGAAAGAGATTATCACATTGGGATTATATAAGCTCAATGATAATAATAACAAATTAGCTGCTCGATTCCATTACATGCTGCTGCTTCTACTAACCACCACTTCTTTCTTCTTCTTCTTCTTCTTCTCTACCACTAACATAACACTGGGTCGGTCACTGATGAGCGTGAGCTAAAAAAAAAAAAGGACGGAAAGCGCATCGATCGATCGTAAGAAAGCGAGATTAAATTACGGCGAAAGGCACCGAAGCTTTGCGGGGGGTGGACTTTTCCCGGGCGGGCGGGCGTGTTACTCTTCCGGGCTGGAGTCGGACACCGGCTCCTCATCCTCCTCGTCCTCGTCCTCCTCGGGGTGCTCGCCGCCGCCGCCGCCCTGCTGCTGCTGCTGGTGATGGAACCCTGCCCCCCGCGGCTGCTGCTCCGACCGGCTGCCGTGCGACATGCTGCTGGACTGCTGGGCCTGGAACTCCGCGACGTTCACCGCCGCGGGGAACTGGATGAGCTGCGGCGCGGACTGGATGGCCCAGAACTGCGCGGGCTGGGCGGCCGCGGCACCCGCGCCGGCCCCGGGCTGCGGGACCATCCACACCGCGGTGGCCTGCGGGACCATGCGGCCCCCGTCGCCGGCGCCGCCCGCCGGGACCGCGAAGACGGGGACGAGACCCTGGTGCGCGCCCGACGCCGCGAGGGGCGCGAGGCCGCTGGGCACGGCGCCGGCGCCGCCCTGCAGGAGCGGGTCGGCGAGCACGGGGTAGTAGGCGGGCGCGGCGGCGGCGAGCGGGGCCGCGCCCGCGCCCGCGCCCGCGCCGCCGGGCGCCGCGGCGCGCGTCGGCTGCAGCTTCCGGCGCCGCTTGGCGGAGGCGGAGCCGTCGTCGACCACGGCGAGCGCGGAGGAGGGGCTGGAGGCGGACGACTGCGTGGGGATGCGGAGCACGCCGTCGACGGTGGTGGCGATCGCGGGCACCGTGCCCGTGCCCGTGGCCGCGATGATGGCCGGCTCCGACTGCTGCAGCAGCCACCGGATGGTCTCGCCGTCCGACTTGTGCCCCAGCTCGCGCGTCAGCTGGAAGATCCGCGCCGCGCACGCCGCCGGCATCCGGATCCGCCGCCCGCGGCCCTCCACCTTGGTGTGCCGGTCGCGGTTCCGCGCCGGCGCCGGCTTCGCGCGCACCATCGCCATCCCGCCGAAGAACTCCACCGGCTCCGGCTTGGGCACCATGAAACCGTGCATGGGGATCGCCATCCCCGCCGCCGGCGCGGGTGCCGCGGGCCCCGGCGCGTGCTGCCGCGCCGCATCCCCGTCCTCCGCCCTGTCCTGCGCCTCCATGGCGATGGCGCCAATCCGAACCAACACCGGATGGCCTTGTGGGAGCGGGAGACCACGGGATGGAGGAGGAGGGGGGGAGGTGGGGCTCGCTGCCTGGCCTGCCTGCCTGCCTGCGCGGCGGGCGAGAGCTAGATTTATCGCGCGGTGTCACTTGGCGGTGGGACCATGACGCCCGGGGCCACCGCCCAACCCAGTCGCGGTGGGGGACCCGCCGCATTAATCTGAGAGCCGGGGCGCGCATCCGACGGCCCAGGCCGCCTTGTCGTTTGCCGCCCCCAGCTTCCTGACTCGCGGGCCCCCACGCCGTGGTGGTCAAATTTGCCGCGCATTGATGATTTATTTAATTAAGGTGCATCATTATGGTTATGGGAGCGGGCATTCGGATTAGGGCAAAGCATTAGCATGCGCAGGGCCTTGTTAAGATTCGCATCCGTGTGCAGCGTGACTCGTGACCTCCCAGCTACTCCAACACAAAGAAATGGCGTGAGAATTTTAAATGACACGTGGACCCAGCGACGGGTGGGTGGGGCTGGGGCTGTGGTGGGGACAGAGCCAGCTGCCAGCCCCATCGGCGCCGAGGCAAGACAGAGACTAGAGATTGATTTAAGATTGTTCCGGTACAAGGTACTACATTTTATCTCATAATAAATTGTTAATTACAGTAGTCATCTGTGTATAGTAACACTGCGTCTTTCTCAAATATATCTGCCTTTGTCAGAATTTAAAAGTTGTGATAGTTGAAAATTGCATCAATGCATGGCCACACCAGCTGGTGTGACTAAACTTGAAAACACGTGAAAACTAGTGTTGGCATCGCCGTCGGTTGTCCGCTGGAGGATCAGATTGTTGTCATTTGTAGTTCTCATGCAAGCATACTCACGCGAAAGGAACACAAAGGTATCGAAACAAGTAAGTTTCATTGAGTTGCACAAGCGATGACGAGGGTGAATAAGAATATCCTTTCCTTTTTCCATCAACGAAAAACATAAGAATAGCATTGGTTCTATATAATGTGAGCTGTTACAAATACATGTATACCATATGATTCTAGTTTCCAAAGGGCTAAAAATGATAAAAGTTCGTTAGTTTGAGTGCGGCAGTTTGTCCATCCCATTGTCTGTTTTGGTTAATTTGGTTAGCCTACGTTTCGATTTGCGCACACTCTTACAATATGCATGTACAGCGTGTGTTGCACTATCTAATCGATCGTCCAAAATGCACATACTCATCCATTTGCATGGACCACTACATTCGGGTCTCAGTTGCCTTTCCTATTCAAAATTACAACCTTTTCTATAGGTAAACTATACCTTACTGGCCATGAGCTACATGCGTGCGTTTCTCTTCTCTTTTTATGTCCCTCTTTCATCAGGTAGGACTTCTTCAGAGCTGCATTGTATGAGATTTGAGCATTATCGAAACAAAAATGGTGCATAAGTTTTCCTGATGTCCAGAAAAATTGACAAATATAAATCATTTTTCCCAAAAAGATCATATTATTGTTTCAGAACTTGCTCTCCAGCAGGACTTGTCCAAGATAAAATGGCATTAAGATTTTTTTTAGTTACACATTTATACACCAAAGTTGCATGAAAATTTATGCTCTACGAATTTTCTTTAAATAGTTGTTTTAAATGGCCCTAAGCTTAACAAAATTGAGATATGACCTCCCAGCTATATGAAAATAAGTTTAAAAAAACTAAACTCAGACCTAGGGTATAATTTCTTGTTTTTCTTAAACTTACTTTAGAACAAGTAATTAACACACAACACATCACTTATGCACAAATAAATGACATAATGTTCATGAAGGGGCATCACGTAATCCTCTTTCTTTTTATCTTGGCCACGCATGTGAGAGTCACTAGCCGCCACTTCTCCAGCGTACCTTTGCCTCCTGCTCCGCTCTACTACGCACTCTCGACTCTCAAGGCCTCGCCCACTCATTCACTAATTAGTAGGTTTGTTCCTACCTCACTCAGCTCCTCCACATCCTTGCAGCCGATGGTCATTCCTGCCCTATTCATACCCGACACCTCCACTAGCTTGGTCAGTTGACAAACCTCTCTTTTAGGCAAGATCTTCCGACGGAAACCCCATCTTGAGTCCCAAAACCCCAAACCTCAAACCTAGCTACAGTTGGAGAACATGCTGCCTTGCCCGTTGCGAGATGAATTGGTAGAATTTTGGGGCAGCAACTACCTCCATTCTCATTTTGAGTTGCTACTCGTATATATTTACACAGTTTGTATTTATTATTTCACTGCTCAAAAACGTAGTACATGTATAACAATGTGCATGAGCTAGCCTAATAATGGATCAAGTAGACTAGTACCAACCTGTCTCTGTGTCTCCTAGGGATCACAATCCCATTCGGAAATACCGAAATTTCGGTGAAATATTCCGTTTTGGTGCTACACGGAATTGAAATTTTGGTCCAGAATTTAATATATTTCAGTTCCAAATTGAAAAATATAAAAATCAAACTTTGATAAAAAAAACCGAAATTTGGAACAGTGCAAACGAAATTGTAACCCTGCTCCTACTCTCCCGTCCTGTGCCATGCCCGTTGCCAGCTGGGCAGCGTGGCAGGTAGCGTAGCTCCTCTCCGGCCGGGTGGCGGCGGTGTCGCAAATCTCAAAGACTAGTTCCACGAGCCGAACGGCTGCATCATCCACGGGCGTCCGCGGGCATCACGTCGCTTCTGACCGTGTGAGAGCCGGGGAACCGGAGAAGCGTCGAGACTCGCAGGCGCCGCGGCGGCAGCGGAGGAGGCAGTCGCCGAGATGGAGGAGCTCAAGGACGTCGGCATCCTCGCCATGGGCATCTACTTCCCTCCCACCTGCGTCCAGCAGGTGAGCCGCCCGCCCGCCGCCTGCCCCACTTCGATCCGCGGTGTCTCCCACCCTGCTCTGTCCCCGCGTGAGTCTCCGAGCAGCCGAGCGCGGAGATCGCGTCGCCGGCGATGTGGATTTTCCCGCGAACTCTGACAATTTTTTTTTTTTTGGTTGTGAATCACTGCTGTGCCGCGAGGGGTTTTGGGCTTGACAGTTGAAATTTCGGGTCGATGAGTCGGTTGAAATCGCCACGACGGAGAAACTGGAAATCGTTTGCCGTGGTTCCTCTCCTTCACAGGTGGATTCGCGGATCGTTAGCGGTGGAAGTAGAGTTCCACATCTTGGTTACGAGGAAACCTGGCTGAATCGAACTCCTCAAGTTCGATGGACCGGTTGCATTTCTCATCTGACTGTGAGATGCTAAGCGTGCGGCTAGCTAGGTCTGATGCTCTGCTCAATTCAGGAAGCGCGTTACGGATTGTTGTGGTCCGATGCTCTGTTCAATTCACGATAGGATAAGACGGGCTGGTTCGTGCATCATTATGATTGCTGTCGTTGATGCGCTTAGTCAAATGACCGCAGGAAGCGCTGCAGGCCATCGGGCCTTGGGCAGGACTGCATGTCATTCTGCAGCGAGGTCGAATATGTGATCTCTATGAGGTATATCCATAACTTTCAATTCCCTTTTTAATTGGAGTTGCCCTCCCTAGACATAGAGTAGAAACTAGCAAGCGACTGTATCAATCAATGATGATGGATGCTCTGCTCTGCTTGGTATGCAAATGTCAATGGACTGAAATTCTCTCAGCTTGACAGTTACTGCGTCGCTGCTGCAAAAGTACAAAGTTGATCCTGAGCTAATTGGGCTCTTGGAGGTTGGTAGCGAGACAGTGATAGACAAAAGCAAGTCCATCAAAACATGGCTGATGCAAATCTTCGAGGTTTGCCCCCTGAGACCCAGATTATGGGGGGGAAAAAACTCCACCTAACCCAAAGTTGCAATGTGACATTTCATCATTTTGCTGGCTCCGTTTCAGTGTCACCTAATAATCTGTCATTGTCAACACGTGTTACCAAATACAAACGCAGGAAAGTGGCAATACTGACATTGAAGGGGTCGATTCGAGCAACGCGTGCTATGGTGGAACAGCTGCCCTGTTGAATTGCGTGAATTGGGTTGAGAGTAAATCTTGGGATGGACGTTATGGCCTTGTCGTTTGCACAGACAACGCGGTTTGTCACCCAAATCACCTAGTTTTTTTTCATACTAGTTCCCTTTTGTCCTTGTGCAACATTTGGTAGTACTAAACTATGTTTTGCAAATTGCAACTGTTCTGTTCAGGTTTATGCAGAAGGACCTGCTCGTCCTAGGGTGCTGCTGCTATTGCAATGCTTATCGCTCCAGACGCTCCTATATCTTTCGAAAGAAAATATAAATCTTCTCACATGGCTCACGTTTACGATTTCTACAAGCCAGATCTTGCAAGTGAATATCCGGTAGGATTCAGCCATGTTCTCTATCATATATTTGATTACTTTAGCATGCTCATTAGGACTTCCCTAAATCTAAATGAAACTTTTGGCTATTCTTTTCTCAGACTTCCTTTCGTATTTTTCACCATGTCGTTGCTTGTTTCCTGGATTTATTTATGCAGGTTGTTGATGGAAAGTTGTCTCAAACATGCTGCCTGATGGCTCTAGATTCATGTTACAGACAGTTTTGTGCCAAGTAAGCTTGCTGCCATTACTATTGTATTGGTTCTAATAACACCCTATTCATGTATTGAGTGTGACATTAGGTATGAAAAGCTAGTTGGGGAACAATTCTCATTATCTGATGCAGATTATTGCTTGTTCCATTCTCCATATAATAAGGCATGGTGACTTCACACTTGCTCAAATAGTTTTTCCAGCTGATTAATTCTTCCTGTTCCATTCACCTAATTTCTGCAGAATGTTAACACTTTCCTTTTATTATTGCAGCTTGTGCAAAAGAGTTTCGCTCAACTTTTTTTTCAATGATTCCATGCGTAATTGCAGGTCCATTTTGTTCTCTTTACACTTAAATTGCATTCAATTTTCCTGCTTAATATGTAGCCTTTTGGTCCGCCAAACAAATAATGTCCTGAAGTTCTCTAAGACGGCCTCCCATTTTGGAGCTACAAGTTCTCTTTCTTTATTTAACGCCCTTGGTCCCCAGATAAAAGTTTTTTTATCTATTTCATTTTCTTTCTTCAACGCTAGCTCAGTTGATAACGATGCCAAAGAGAAGCTTCTACCATTTGCAAATTTGACTAGTGAAGAAAGTTACCAAAGCCGTGACTTGGAAAAGGTTTTTTCTTACTTGGTGATTAATATTTCTTAATGCTTAACTGATGTAAGTACTAAGTCAAGTCTACCACACTTTCAGACCTCCCAACAAGTTGCAAAGCATTTGTATGACCTCAAAGTTCAACTGTCAACTTTGCTTCCAAAACAAATCGGTAACATGTATACTGCATCTCTATATGCAGCATTGGCATCTGTAATCTACAACAAGCATAACAGTCTAGTGAGTCTTATATGTCTTTATTCCATGCTTTTATGTATCTTGTTCATTCTCCAGCTAATTTTTTGCTTCTTATACAGGCCAGTCAACGAATCATCATGTTCTCTTATGGCAGTGGCTTGACATCTACATTATTCTCATTAAGATTACATGAGGGACAGCATCCCTTCAGCCTAGCGAACATTGCCTTCGTGCTTGATGTGAGAGCAAAGCTCGAGTCAAGACATGGTATGGTCTTCCATTCATTAGTTTGTCCTTGGTTTGTCTGCTACTATAGTATTGTTGATAGGATATGAACTCTTTATATATTTGTATGTTGTATGATCATGCATGAAACTATCAGTGTGTACAGTGCCCTTAAGGCACTTCCATAGAGGTTTCCTTTGGCATGTTATATATACTAGTTTCCAGTTAATTGCAGATAGGAACTGGTGAAGTATTTAGGTGTTTGGGGATTAATATAAGACTCCGGGGATATTTATTTATATACCCCCTCCAGTGACAAAATAATGGATGTTCCAGACAGCGACACTTTCACCGAGATATCACTTTGACCATCAATTAATAGCAGTACAAATATTAAAAATATATCAAGTGTGTAATATTTTGAAACTACTATTGAAAGACGAATCTAGCTACACCAATTTTGAAATGTAAATTGAAATATTTGAAGAGAAATTGATGGTTAAAATAAAAAATATATTGATTGCACACAAACCAAAACGTCCATTATTTTGAAACTTAGGGAGTATATACGTGGGTGAACACCTGATCATTATAACTTCAGGGATTTAACTGGACTCTCTTATGCTATATGCATAATTATTTAAAAAAAAAGTAGGAAACATTTCGAAAAAAATAGAGATAGGAAACACAGAATGCTTAACATTTTCCATATGACCTCCAAAAAGAATTAACTAATCTGGCCTGCAGCCTCAACAGGCATTTCAAAGAACTAAACAAGCAAATGAGGCAATGCTCATTGAATCACCCGTGCTGTGGCGCAGCATATCTCTTGAATGCGGTTTTTGGAATGATATTGCCAAACTTCTCCCAAAAGTTGATCTCTTGTTTGTAACTAGACATAACCTGAGAAGTTCATCGAGACACTGAAGCTGATGGAGCACCGTTACGGAGCAAAAGATTTCTGAGACAAGCCAAGACACGAGCCTGCTGCCCCCTGGTACATTGTACCTTACAAAAGTTGATTCAATGTACAGGAGATTCTATAACAAGAAATTGTCATCAGCAATCGCATAGTGGCTAGATAATTGCGCTATTAACCATCATTATTTGTTCAGTTTGATGTATTTATGTCATTAGCCAATAGCCATCCTGCAGATCTGGTCACCCTAAGCCCTCGGCTTATTTTTGTGCTGAAAAGAGGAACCTTGTACCCTTGTTTCCTCTTTGGTTGTTCTGTGATTCTATCAGTGACTGCTTGACCAAAACTCAGGATTTCTATACCCAATGATATGATATTTATTACGGAAGCAAAATGTACAGTTTACACTGAAAGAATGGCTGGATCCCAAAAGAATGCTGCTTTACAGTGAACTGAACCGTGTACTGCCACGCTGCAGCGCCCCGCCCTCGTCTCCTACACCTCGACCGTCTTCTGGTTGAGCGCGGTGTACCTCCACCTCTCCTTCTCCACGAAGTCGGCGTCCAAGAACTTGGCCACGAACGCCCACAGCCTGTACGCGTCGTCGAAGTTGCTCAGGAATCCCAGCGACGCATTCACCACGAGGATCCCCACGTCGCCGGCGGCGTCCTTTCTCCTCTTCCCCACCACCGCGACGGAGTCGCCGTCGGCCCTGTGCTCCAGGACGACGCTCCTGTCGGCCTCGTACTTGTCGGAGAACCAGATGTTGCGCAGGAAGCCGCAGGTGAGGGAGATGTTGTGGCGGTCGGCGAGCTTCTGCACCAGCGGCGGCGCCACCCGCTCGCCCTTCCAGTCGAACACGTTGAACGCCAGCGACGGGCCGCGGTCGAACTTGACGCGGGGCCCGTACAGCCTCACCAGCTGGTGGCCGCTGTCGGCGTGCGGGTGGCGCAGCTTCTGCAGCGCCACCACCAGCCAGTTGCTGATGCAGCGCAGGCGGTTGCCGATGGCGATGAGCCCCAGCGCGTCGGCGTGGTCCAGGCCCCGGCACTCCACCTCCATCACGCCGTTGGCAGGCTGCTCCGCTGCTTCGTGCCCGTTCTCTCCTAGTAATTCGCTCGGTTGCTCCTCCCCGTAGAAGGGGAAGCCGTTCTCTACCTCGCGGATCTCCGGGCCGCCGTCGCCGTTCTCCTCCGCCGCGTCGTGGTCGGGGTCGGGGTCGGGCTGCAGGGTCCTGCTCCGAGCGATGGCGGTTGAGCTGAGCGGGCCGGAGAAGGAGCTGGTTGTCTCGACGTCGACGTCGTCCGGTGCCGGGTCGGCGCCGGCAACGGCGGCGATCTTGGGGAAGCTGCGCGAGCGGTCGAGCTCGGTGGAGTATCCGTCGTGGAGCGACCAGCGGCGGGCGGGCACGATGCTGACGATGCCGATGCTGCGCGCGATGACGGAGCGCTCGAGCGCGGCGAGGCTGGAGCGCTTGACGAAGAGTCCCGCGAATCCCGAGGGGTTCTCGCCGAAGACCTTGAAGAAGTTGCAGACGATGAAGTCGGGGCGGATGAGGGAGAGGCCGAAGGTGTCGAGGTCCTTGGTGCCGAGCGCGCAGGCGTCGAGCGCGACGTGCCAGCCCTGCTCGTGCGCCGCGCTCATCCACAGGTACGGGTACCGGGCGCCCGTCAGGCGGGAGGCGAGCGGGAAGACGAAGAGCCCGCGCGCGCCGCCGCGGCGGCGGCCCCGGCCCAGCTTCTTGCGGAGGTCGGTGCCGTGGATCCTCATGCTGGGCCACGCGAAGCTGGCGGACGCGACGTCGGCGCCCCGGCGGCGCGCGGCCTCGGCCATGGCGCCCACGGCCTCGCTCTCGTAGTCGTACACGGGGAGCAGCTGGCGGCCGCGCTGGAACGAGTAGGACTCGGCGAGGAGGCGGAACGCGGTGGTCCGGTTCGCGGTGCACACCATGGCGTACTCGTCCTCGGGGATCTTGAGCGACGCCATGATGCGGCGCGTGACGGCGGCGCCGAGCCCCGCCCCCGCGGCGGCGTCCCCGCATTGCGCCTGCGTGCGCAGGCTCGTGGACTTGTACGCGATGTCGAAGAAGGGGGGCTGCCACGCCGCGGGTTGCGGCGCCGCGGAGGACGTGGACGGCAGGGACGAGCTCATCTGCGCGTGCGAGAAGAGGTTGATGCCGGTGTAGTCGAGGCACACGTGGCGGTCCAGGTGCGGGTACTCGTCGGCGCGGATGGCGTCGGCCCGGGCGAGCGCGCCGTGCGCGTACTGCGGGAACGCGGCGGCGAACTCGGCGTAGGCGTCCGGCAGCCGCGGCAGCGACTCGTGGTTGGTGAAGTCGGCGCCCGCGAGCAGGCCGGACGCGGCGGCCTTGACGAAGCTGTGCCGCGACGCCCGCGCCGTTGTGGTAACGGTCGCCGCCGCCGCCGCCGACGACGACGCGGCTGATGAGCGCTTGGCGCGCACGGGCACGCAGCCGGGGAGGCACAGGTGGTCGTTGTGCTGCTGGTCCGCCTGCGCCATCTCGCCGCTGGCTCCCGGTCCCGGCGCCGGGTGGTTGGTCCTGCCGCTCCTGAGGTATTTGTTGATGAGCACGAGCATGGCTGTTGGCTCATGGATGGGGGCTCTTGTCCCCGCGCTCGGCGAGTTGCTGATGCCGTCCGCGAGCGGGTCGGACAGCGACGGGGTGGGGGTGGTGGCCGCCCACTGGCCGCATGCCCGCCCGGCCGGCCGGCCGCGGTTCCCCTAGCCCTAGTTGTTGCTAGCTTGCTTCCTTCCCCGTGGAGTCGCGGGGGCTGCCGATCAACGGCGAGGTGCGCGCCAGCAGCTCTCCTGGCCTGCTGCCGAGGAAAGCTTTGTTTTTTTATTCTCTCTCGTTGCGGTTTTCCGGTAAGCAGTGTCTCGCGGGCTCAGCTCACAGTCAGAGTGACAGCAACCTTACCAAGCACGGAGCTTGATTGCTTATTACCTGCGTTCTCATTGGGTCAATGACATCGTGCTGACCGACCGATGATGAGACATGATTGATTACCTATCCTATGTGGCATAGGATTTTTCGTTTTCGTTTACACCCCCCCCCCCCCCCCCAACACCAAAAGAAGGATAAAAATAGCCTACTGATTGGGTGTGAATGCCCCCAACTCGCGCAATTCACGCTTGGAGCTTGTCTCTCCTTCCTCCTCTTGCGGTGCCGGCGCTGACCGGCTTTGTTTTCTCAAGCAGCCAATACGTACGTATTTTAGTATTTCATCATCAAAAAATAAAAAAAATCAAAGTCTGAAATTAACATGTTAAACATATGGAGGGAACAAAATCGGTGATGCATCAGTAATCCAGTATTGTGCAAGGTTCGCAAAATCTTTTAAAAACATTGAAGGCTCACCGCTAAACAGTTGAAGTTTTAAAATAAGAAAGTGCCTGTTTGGACAATATCAAAGGAATTCATTCCTACGGAAAAGGTTTCAATGTTTGAGCCTCCTTTGGAATGGAGAAAAAACAAAGGAATTTTGGAGGTTTGAATTCATATGGAATGTTTTCTATGGGAGCTTTTGGAACATAGGATTGAATCCTATCAAATCCTTTGAAATTCCTATAGAATGGTATCCGCTGTAGCAATTTTGGAGGAAAATAAACGTGAGCTCCTACCTCGTGGTTTATTTCCTTCGTGTCTTGCATTCTCGTTTTTTTCATGTGCATGATCTAAACACATGTTTTGCGACTTTTCTATGTTATAGGATTTCAATTGTATAGGTATTCTAATCATGCGTTCTTTCTATTCTTACGTTTTGAGGATCATGCGTTCCAAAGTAGCCCTCGTTGTTTGGAATGGAGGAAAGGCAGGTTCCATTTATAAGGAAAGGATTTTTTTTTATGCACAAAATGGAGGAAATGAATGTCCACTCCAATCTAAAGGAAAGAATCTTTGATCCTTAGTCGGACAATCTACTCATTTATTTTTCTGCAATCAAAACCCTTCAAAGCATGAATTTATGTGTTTTAGAATCCTATAGTTTTTCGCTTTCCGCATCATCTCATTTCTGTTTTTTGGATTCTTTGTTCTAAACAGGGTCTAAATAACAACATCGGAATTTATTTAGAATGAATTTAATGTAGAACGACGAGACTATTTAATCAGAATAGCAGAAAAAAAAACGAAAATGAAGAGAAGAATCACATCACTGGCCACCGGAATTGACCACCGGCTTGTTTGCTCCTGCCAGACTGCCAGTGGAGCACCATCATGCATGTGAATCCGAAGTAGGTACGGCGCGGCCTTTTGCTGGATCCGACAGTCAAACTCGAGTCGCCGGCCGTTTGGGGAGAGATGCTGCGCGCGGACATGGAAATTGGAGGGTACTGGTGGAGTGGAGGATCATTTGTGGATAAATTGGAGACCTCCTCACCTCTCGTCCGCGACGGGACGGCGGCTCATGGCTGGCTGGCTGGCAACGTCGGTACGTCGAGCACAGACAGACGCATGCAGTGCAGGGCGGGCCGGCGGGGGCAAGGGGCAAGGGCGGCAGGCTGACTGTTTCAAACATACAGCTAGGGATGCCATTGCCAAGAAGGACGGACGGAGAGAGCGAGTGGTGGCGTGGCGGGCAAAGAGGTCCGCGGTGGTGTGTGTTGTGACATGAGGTGGCGCATGCTGAATCTGTGTGGAGCCTGCAGAGGCTGCTGCTAGTAGAGTGATGGGCACCTGTGGAGACGTCGCGCGCGGTAGTAGCTTAGGCTAGTGGGCTCCTCTTTTTGTTGCACGCATTTGAGCAGCAGCAGCAGCAGCGCGATGTGGGAGCACGCTGTATACGGACACGGACGGACTATGCACGCAGTCGCCCCGAGGAAGCAAGAGTAGAAAGACAAAGGCGGCATGATTGATCGGACGGACCTTGCGATCCACAAAGGGCAATGGCGACAGGCCGGCGAGGGAGGGCGCCCCACCGCTAGCTAGTCCCCACAACCAAGTGGGCGACCGGTTCAACGACGGCGACGGGACGGCCGCCGGCAGCCGCACCAGCAACAAAGTATCCCCGCCGCTCGAGTGCTCGACGCCCCCGCCCACACGGTTTCCCCCCTCCTCGTCCTGTCGCGTCGTATCGTATCGGTGCTCTTTTTTCCCTCCTCCGCCGATCCACTCCGCTACGCTTCCAGAAGTTAGGCGGTGGGTGGATTGATTGGCATCGACGGCGACGGTAAAACTGGCGCCGTGGTAGATAATAACGCAGCATGCGGATGTGGAAAGGCGGCGGGTAATTGCGGCGGGACGCCTCCGTCCCGTTCCAAAATCGACGTCTACCCACCCACCATACCACAGCTCGGCTCTAGTAGTAGCAGTAAGTTTTGTGGCGTGCGGTGAGTCCACCACGGCCGGTGGTCGACGTCAACGGCGATTAACCGCCCGTCCAAGTGATAGACAGTGATACACGGCCGGCCGACAGCTAGCCGAGTGGTGCTGTGTGCGTGGTGGGGCCGGCGCGCCGGTGGGGGTGCCCCTCGCTGTCAGGTGGGGACCCCCCATGCACAGCTAGCGACTCATCAGCTAGCTCCCCATCGATCGGTCCATCGCCTCTGCAAATACACTGCCCTGGTGCCGCAGGAACTGAACGTACGATACGACGGTGCAGTGCACATGCTAGAGCTACCTAAGTAGTAGGGCGACGTGTTGTCCGTGCCTTGACGGCCACAAGACGGCTACTGTATTGTTGGCATATAATAATGCCATGGTACGAGATTTCTGACCTTCGGTGTTTTTCCGGTAATCCCATTTCCCTCTGACATCTTAGGCTTGTGTCACTGGAGTTGGAAAAAGTTAGTGCAGATAACATTTTTTCGTACTGTACACACAGAGTGTAAAAGCAATGATTATGCATTGTAGACGGTATAAATGTACTTTCTGATGGCACTAACCTTACAACTACTGCCTTCCTAATTGGACCGTGGAGAAGATGTGTGTGCATTGTACTGAGGGTGTTTGTTCCATGGATGTACCAAACATCCCTTATAGGCCCTGTTTGGATTGATTTTTTTTGAGTATCAGATTATTTGAAGAGCAAGATTACTACGCAAGCCACTCACCGGAGAATCTGTTGTCCAGATAAGTTGGATGTGTTGGCTATCCTGATTTTACCACGTTGATTCTCGTAAGCCCGACCTCATCCCCTCCCCTTCCACCGCGTCACCGTTGATCCGCTTGCAGCCTCTTTGTGATGCCTCCGGTATCTCAAAGGCCCTAACTCATATTTTGACTTAAGATAATGATGATTTATAACTAAATCATGTTTTAAGATGGAAAGAACTAAGGTGGAGAAATCACAGGTCGAAATTTTTTTTACTCAAATGTACAAAACCTCACGTTGTTTGGGTGTTTAGTCCAAAAAACAAAGGTTTTCATGAGAAACCCCAAGTACAAAAGTTTTAGTTCTTGTTATATAGACCAAATTTCCTTCTGGTACAAGTTAAAAATGTTGAAATAGAAGCTTCAAAAGGCCAAGTCAAATCAGGTCAAACTTAGTCCACACTTAAACTCCCAAATCTGAGTTTTCAAGCCTTCCCTAAGTTTCACTCTGAAATTACTTTTGATTTCACTATACAACTTTAAAATCTTCCTTTCTATGAAATAAAATTAAACTTATTACCTTTCAAATGCACTAGACCTTGAATCAATTGGACTTCATTTGGAGGTTCAAAAGTTGAAAACAAGAAATACTCTGCATTATTTGAAACTGCAGTTTTACCGAACCTTTGAATACAAATGTGATTGTAGTTTAAAATATATCATGATCTAGCCAAAACTTTTTATATCAAACCTGTAGGTCATGATGTGATGAACAATTTTGTTAATTGGAGCTTGGATATAAAATGGACTTAGCATAGAGTAAAGGGTCTTTTACTGTCAGACAAGAAACACAACCAAAACCTGAACTGTTCAGAAATCTTTATTTTTCTATAACCTACAATCCTTTTCATGCAAAGGTCCAATTTATAAAGTTGTAGGCCATGAAATTTTGAACAACATTGTCAAGAAGGCTTTTGGGAGAAAATGGCTAGAAATAGGACATTTGAATTTTCTAAGGAAAACAGTTCTCTGTCCAAACTTAGGGCTGCTAGATAAATTCGAATTTAAATCATAATTAGACCCAGAATTTGAACTTGGTCCTTTTGACAAAGTTGTAGAGATCAAAGATTTGAGCATTTCATCCAATGGGCATATCTCCAGAATCGACTTCTAAATGGGCCAAAAACGCATTTTTCAGTGAGGGAGAAAGCACAGAAATTCCCTGGCTTCCCCAGAGTCAGTCCCACCTGTCAGCGGCGCCCGCCGGCGCTGCCAGCGCACGCCGGCCAGCCGGCGGCGTACGGTCAGCTCGCCGCGCCGCGGATCGCTCCCCTGGCGCACCTGGCTTCACCTGGACGTCTTCGCGGCCTCCTGCGCTCGCACCCGGTCACTCTCTCCCTCTTCTTCGCTCTTTCCCTCACGAGCAACAGCAGAACGCCGCCCGCCATGACCATGGAGCTCGAGCTCCGTAATGCTGCCACCTCGGGACGTTCCTCCTCTATCCACCACAAGCACCACGTCCACGTCGCCCTCCTCTGCCGTTTCCCCCACATCCTCGGCCTCACCAGTGCCTCATGCACCCTCTCCTCACGCGAGCACTGTCGCTCGCCATGGCCACCGGCCTCATCTCGTCGCGGACAGCCACCACCGGCGCCGTCCCGCACCTCCGTAGCGCCTCCTCCGGATGCGCCACTTCCCCACACAGCTCGCACGCCCATCCGTGGCCTCCCTTCCCCGCCAACGGCGCCGAATCGAGCCGGAGTGTGCCGCCGGACCATGCCCCGCCGCCCATCAGTTCACGGCCGTTCCTCGCCCACTCGCTCAACCTCGCGCGACTCCGTCTTAGGGGAAAGGGAGCCCTACGCCGGGAACACATCCCCAGACCAGCTCGGCTCCAAGTGCGCACCCCCACGCGGCGCGCCGTGCGCGAGAACCCCGGCGGCCACGAGCGCCCCTGCACCTGTCGAGAGGTTGAAGAAAGGCGCAGGTTTTGCTATTTAGCCCCTGAGATTTTGCCATTTTATGCTTCCGTTAAGCGCGCTATTCACTGAGTCTCGGTTTTCTTCCCGGCAGGCCCCTGAAGTCTAGATTTAATCGCATTTGAGTCCCTGGAACTAAAGGATTTTCATTTAAGTGCATTTTTATGAGCTGTGAACTTCAAAAAATCATAACAAATCAAATAAAAATCCTAAAAATGTAAACTCAGTTGCATTTGCCTCTCATTACTAGATCTACATAATGAGTATGGTGGTTGAGTGGGAAAAGACAGTCTTGCCCCTAGATCTTGCATGCATGTTAAAACAAAACAAATGCCAAAAGTGATATAAATGGACTCCAAAAATCATGAAACTTGGTCAGTAGCTTTATAATGTTATTTAGGGTTTATTTGATTTTTGGTAACCCTAGAATATGCTGTCAGTTTACCATTTTACCCTCATGGATGTATTTTGTGCATTTTACAAGAGTGGAAATACTTGCTACATAAAAAGTGCTCCAAATATTCTCCTGAAATTTGTAGATGCTCTATGTTGCATATTTAGTCCATTTTTAAAGTTTCAAGTTCTGCATGTAAGTTTTCGTTGCTGTTTTGAAAAAGACAAATAATTGCATGTTAAAATGAATAATGGGAGAAAGTGACTTTATTGTGCGAAATAAATTCCGAGAAAAATCATGGTAATTAATGGTTAAGTTTAGGTTCCGGAAAGTATTGCTATCAAATTAATTGCTACTGTTTCGAGTTACATGAGAAATATGTTAAAATGAATATATTGGAAAATAGATGTCGCATGTTTCAACTTATTAACATGTGGTGCATGGTTTTTCATAATTCCCTAGCATCACGAGCATCCGTTGCATCCATTTTGCACTTGATCATGCATATAGGATTGCTAACTACGACAACCTCTCGAGCAGGAGTTTGGCTTCTCCATCAAGATGAAGACGGTGTGTCGCTGATTAAATCTGTCCGTGATTCAAGGGGTTGCCTGGGGCAAAGCCCCACAACCCGGCAAACTAACTTTAGTTTAGTTTGTTCAAGTTATCAACAACAAAAGGTAGGCCCCTTAGGCATATACACCTACCTAGGGAATCTCACCACCCTTTATTTGATTGTGCATTTACGTTCAGGAGTTGTTTGAAACCCCACCTACATAAATACCTGATATCCTAGTTAGAATGGATAGGTCGAAGTCTATGCTTAGCCATGCTTAGACGGTAAAAGTCGAGTGAAGATATTCACTCGCGAGATGATAGGACTCAAAATGTTTTACAAAAATTTAATACGAGAGAAATATGATATGATGTGATGAAAAGATGAGACCGGGCGGAGATATAGGCATATTACGATGAAAAATGATGAGGATGGTTTGGTGGACTCCGCCCGAGTCGTTTAAGGCCTGATTCGCTGTTCGCCTGCTGATCGGCATAACATTGCTAGAGTGCTTATCCGGGATAATGGACTGGTGAAAGTCTTACTTGTGCCATCCAAAGAAAAGAGACAGGTTCCTACCATTCTTGTTGGAGGGAGTTAGGCCTGGGGGAGCTTGTACTCGAGGGAGGGCTGTCCCGGTACGGCCGTGGTATCGCTCCTGAGGGGGCAAAACCCGGGGGAATGGCGGGATTGAATCGAACTTGGGATGGGACGAGTGGAGATGGGGGCTATATATGGGAACGCGATGGCTAGTAAGCATATACCCCTGGCATGATAGTTATTTCCGGGAATTAAAAATCGATTCGAATCGCTGATACTCACCGGGTGTGAGAATGACAGTATCGCACACGAGCAACGTAGTAATAACTTTAATATCTTGTTCATTTAATCATGCTTTTTACATTGCATGTTTGTACTTGTATGTTTATATTTCTGCAAGCTAATTTATGATGATATATATGTTGAGATGATGAGACATATGATTTATGGATCGTAATGATAATTATAATGGATCAAATGAGGCTTATGCTTTAAAAATGGATGACACTTGAAAGTAAGGACTCACTTTTAGTAAATTTGCGCGGGTTAGAGTCAAGTCCACAAAAAGCCTTGCATACTCTCAAATGTGTCGGGTTGAAACCGCCCACGGGTAAGTCCTACGAGTACCTCATGTACTCACCCCTACGTTGTTGTTATTTTTATTTCAGGAACTTCATGATCGAGAATGATAATGGTGGGCTCAATGTCATGGCTCGATGTTTTATTTCCGCTGCAAGAGTATATCGGTATTACGTTACGGTTTCCGCTGCGAGGTTATTTTTGGAACTCTATTTCAGTATGATTGTAGCTCATTTTGAGTAAATATTTTCAAACAAATCAATCTATGTTTGTATGAAATGATGGGTTGTTGTAATTGTTGTGGCTCTTTCGAGGGCTTAACGTGTGTGATGTCGGCATCTCTGGGTGATGGTTGCATCGAGTGCCCTTTTGGGTAGCTCGACGGACGACCGGATTTGATTTGGTCTAAATACACTGCAAGCCAGAGGTGGCAGGTGTACTTAGCCCAGATTAAATCGGCGGTTCCGCCACACTCTTCCTCCTCGCTAGTCAGCGGCGAGAGGAGGCACTAGAGGCAGCGGCTGCCGGTGGGAGGAGACGAGCTGGGGCGGTGGGAAGAGGCGCCGCGGGAAGAGACGAGTGGAGGGAGGAGGCGCTGGAGGAGGCGACGTGGGGGCGGCCGCCGGTGCAGGAGAAGACGAGCCGAGGCTGCGGGAGGAGCAGCAGGCCGGACAGGGAGAGAGGATGCGGTGGCGGGCGGAGGGCAGCGGACGAGGAGCAGGAGGCCACACTGGGGCGGGCAACGACGGAACGGCGGCTGGGCGCTGGGACAGAGCGGACGCAGCGATGGCCAGGTGCGGGGGCGATAAGGGAGCGGGGAAAATCGCTCGCTTTTCTCCAACCGGGTCATCCGTGCTGCGATACAGATAAGCGAGGAGAACGAAAAAAACGATTTGGTCCGACGCGTGCGGTGGAAAAAAGCGAAGGAAAATCGAACCGTTTTGGTGGAATTCTCGCGGTGAGAGAGACCCAGAATCCGCTTATAAGCGAAAATAAACAGGCCCATAGTATCAGGCCCTATATCAACACACCAAGTGCAGCGCAGTGCAAATTTCAGCATCTGCTAAGGAGTTGGGGGGATCCAGCAATCAGATTACGTACCGGCCTGTGAGGGCATATCATCCATATAGGGTCCTTGAACTTGTAGCAGAATCTGAGTTTCATCCCTGTGGTCGAAAACCGGGTAATGTGGGTCATTAAACTAGTAAAACCGGTTACGTTTCATCCTTAGGTGAAACCGACCCTGGTTTTCGTCGACGTGGACATCGAAGACGCCATGTCATCGTGCCTACGTGGAGCGGACCCACATGTCAGTCAGCGGATGACCAGTTATATCCTTTCCTTCTAGCCCTCTCTGCCTCTTCTACCTCCACCTCGCCTACTCCCCATCGTCGATGTCGTCGTCGGGGCTGTCGGTACCCAACTAACAGGGTACCCGCTTACACTAGACAAAGATCACCAAGGAGGGTAAGTGCTGCAGTACAAAGAGGGCCTAAGACCGCGTACAGGTGGGCCCGGCCTACTCCTTATAAAAGCTAGGCCGCGCACCCGGCCCACAAGGGAGGCCCCGGACCTCCTTCAGCGAGGTCCGAGCCTCCCCCGACCACGCGAGGAGTCCCTCAGGGGAAGGTGAGGTCCGGACCTCTCGGAGGTCCGGGGTCCGTGCCTTCGGTGGTCCGGGGCCGCCACGTGCCCACAGGGCACGGGGAGGTCCGGAGCCAGCGCCCTCGGTGGTCTGGGGCCGCCACGTGCCCACAGGGCATAGGAAGGTCTCGCGCTGCCACGTGCCCACAGGGCGCGTGGCGGGGCCTTCAGGCAGACGCCTCGCCCACCTACTGCATTTATTGCGGGCAGGTGGGCGTGCTCGTTCCCGCTGACACCGCCGCTGTCAAACGGGCGTGCCCCCGTTGCCCGCCGACGCCGCCGCTGTCAGGCGGGCGTGCGCCCGTAGCACGCCGACACCGCCGCTGTCAGGCGGGCGTGCGCCCGTAGCACGCAGACACCGCCGCTGGCAGGCGACGGCGGCGAAGCAAAGGGGCGCGCCTTACCGAGGCGCGACAGCGATAGCAGGGCACTACAGTTGATTTTCCCGGCTACGCTGGGGTCTATATTGAGTAAACAAGTACGATGTACTCATCATGAGCCGCGCCACGCGCGGCGACCGCGCTCAGCCTAATACTAGGTAGCGGCGCTACAACGCTACTATGAGCGCCCCGTCCTGTCACGCCAGCACGTCGCCTGCCCCTCGGCCTCTGAAGCCTCTCACCGGGTTTAGCAGCCGATAGGACAGGACGGCGTAAGGCAGGACGGCGTGGCGCCGTATCCGGATGGCAGGACAACATGGCAGATTTCCCAGGCCATACCAGGTCGCGTCAATGGTACAGGCGCAAACCTTGGGAGCATTGGACATCAGGCACAGGATAGAACTGTAGCATAGAGGAAATGGGCCGGGACCACCTGTCGGGGCCCGGCCACCATGTACGTGCCCCCCTTGGGCTATAAAAGGGGAGGCATACGCAACATAGACGGACAGACTCAATCCACAGGCTCAGAGGCTCCTCTGAAAACCTACAAAGCACAAGCACACAATCTTCACTGTCTTCTCCTACAGACAGGAATACAAGAACACACCCACAGTGGACGTAGGGTATTACGCTCCGGCGGCCCGAACCACTCTAAATCCTCTTGTCACCATCGTGCCACCACCGACCTAGCTAACAACGATCGCTCCCCCTAACTACTCTTAGTACTTAGGATCTCGGCCGGGTGCGTTCCGCCACCCGACCAGGAGCACGCCCGCTCCGACATTTGGCGCGCCAGGTAGGGGGAGGCATCAGTTAGCATCATCCCTCACGGCATGATGGTTCGCATCCGCGACATTCAAGAGGATGCAGCCGCATCAGAGGAGGTGGCCTCGACTGGGTCGTAGGCCTCCCCCCACCATTCTGAGGGCGCGGCGCGGACGCCGCGGGTCCCTCGACGCCCCACGGGGGGCGCCGCTGCTGCAAACACTGCAGTAGCAAGCGCTGTAGCGGCAAACGCCGCCACGGCGAACCCCGCTGCTGCCAGCGGCCCGCTCGCCGCAGCCAGGGAGCTGCTCCGTAACCCTCCGGGGCCGACAGCCTCTCCTAGCGCCCTGGCGTAGTGGCGGAGCGATGTGGATCGCCTGATCCACCTAGCTAAGGTCACCCCTGGCCCAGCTAGGACTGGATCGCGACCCCCTCCCAGCTGCGGGGGGAGGTCGAACCGCCGCAGGCAGCACGATGCGGCAACATCCGCGCGCTCCCCCTCAGTGAGGAGCGCGCAGACGGAAGACCTGCGAGCTGAGCTCAACAGCCGGCGAGCGGGCACCCCCACCACCGTGGAGCAACCATGGGTGCAGCCAAACGCCGCCAAGGGCAAGAACCTTGACGCTGCGTTCGCCGCTGCTGCACCTAAGCCCCCGGCTTACGTGCAACCCCCGGTTGGCGTACAAGCGCCACCGGGGGTCGTATCGGCAGGAGTTGGCTGCGCCGCGCTCGCGGACAGTCTCCGCTCCGCACGCTGGCCGCAGAAGTTCTGGCCGCACCTGCCGGAAAAATACGATGGGAATACCAACCCGTCAGAATTCCTGCAGGTGTATGTCACCGCTATCACAGCGCCTGGCGGAGACGACGCCGTTATGGCGTCATACTTCCACGTCGCCTTGTCTGGGCTGGCCTGGACTTGGCTCATGAACCTCTCTCCCGGGTCAATCCGATCCTGGGAAGAGCTCTGCACTCTGTTCCTGGCGAACTTCGCGAGTGCATGCCAGCAGTACGGTGTGGAGGCCCACCTCCATGCAATACGTCAGGAGCCCGGGGAATCCCTCCGAGCGTTCATCGCTCGCTTCGCCAAGGTGCGGGGGACAATACCTCGCATCTCCGATGCATCCATCATCACAGCCTTCCAGCAAGGCGTCCGTGATGAGAAGATGCTGGAGAAGCTGGCGACCCGCCAAGTACAGGACGTCGCCACCCTGTACGCGCTGGCGGACAAGTGCGCTAGGGCCGCAGAGGGGCGTCCATGGCACTCCCCACAGCAGGACAGGACTGCCCGGCCAGGCGCCTCTGCCGGTGCTGCCCGAGAGGGCGGCAAGAAAAAGAAGAAGGGCCGACGCCCTGAGAGGTTCCTGGAAGGGGCCCTGTCGCCGCGGCAGTACCTGGGGGCCGCGACACCGGCGGCAAGCGCCCGAGGCAACAGGCGCGGAACAATGGCGGCTCATGCCCTGTTCACCCCAACAGCGGTCAAAACGCCGCTGACTGTCGCGAGATACAGAAGCTCATGCAGCGGCGTCTCAGTGAGCGCCGCGAGCGTCCAGCCAAGGACGACTCACCCCCACGCCAGCGCCCTGGCAAGGGGAAGGCTACCAGCGACGGTGGGCCCGCCGCTTACCAGCCTCCGGAGTGGGAGCTCAAGAGCGTCTACGCTCTAGGCCACTCCAGCTCCGAATCTAGCGACAACGAACGTCGCAAGAGGCTGTACGTCATGTACGGCGAAAGCTGGGAGGTCTCCTCCCGGCGGGATGTGAAGGCCCTCCGCCGAGAAGTCCTCTCGGTCAGGCCGAGCGTCCCAGGGGTGGCTCCACACCACAAGTAGAGAGACACCACCATCTCCTTCGAGCCGGTCGACTGCCCGGAGAACATGGCTGGGGCTGGCGTGCTGCCGATCATCACGTCGCCAGTGGTCGCCAACATACGGCTCCACCACGTGTTGATCGACGGCGGAGCCGCCCTCAACATCATCAGCCACGCAGCCTTCAAACAGCTGCAGATTCCGGAGTCACGCCTAGCTCCGACGCGCCCGTTCTCCGGCGTGGGTCCAGTGCTGATCTACCCGAAAGGGAAGATCGACCTACCGGTCACCTTCGGGACCCCGGAGAAATTCCGCACAGAGAACGTCTAGTTCGATGTCGCGGAAGTCAACCTGCCGTTCAACGCCATCATTGGCAGACCGGCACTTTACCGCTTCATGGCCGTTGCCCATTACGGGTACTTGGTCGTGAAGATGCCGTCCCCGGCGGGTGTTCTCACCGTGCCGGGAGACCACCACGCAGCCGTCGCCGCGGTGGAGAAGCTCCACGCTCTCACTACTGACGCAGCGAACCCTGCGGGGGACAACCCCTCGACCACTCGGACCAAGGTTCCTGTTAAGGAAACAAAGGTGCCCAAGGTACGCCCTTCCAACCCAGAGGACGTGCCAATCAAGACCGTCCGGATCGGGGCGGAAGCCTCCCAGACCACCCGCATCGCAGGGAATCTGGGAGAGAAATAGGAAGACGCACTCATTGCTTTCCTCCGGGCAAGTGTTGACGTGTTCGCCTGGGAACCATCGCAGATGCCTGGGATCCCTAGGGAGGTGATTGAGCACCGTCTGAAGATCAGCCCGGACGCCAAGCCGGTGCGGCAAAAGCCACGGAGGCAGTCCGTGGAGCGCCAGGACTTCATCCGTCAGGAGGTCCAGAAGCTCCTGGACGCGGGCTTCATCGAGGAGGTCCATCACCCCGAGTGGCTGGCCAACCCGGTGGTCGTCCCCAAGGCGAACAGGAAGCTTCGGATGTGTATCGACTACACCAGCCTCAACAAAGTATGTCCTCCAGACCCTTATCCCCTCCCACGCATAGACCAGATAGTAGATTCCACCTCCGGGTGTGAACTTTTGTCTTTTTTGGATGCGTACTCTGGGTTTCATCAGATCCAGATGGATGAGGAGGATAAGAGGCATACAGCCTTCGTAACAGTAGATGGGTTGTATTGTTACGTTGTAATGCCATATGGTATGAGGAATGCTTTACCTACGTTTCTGCGTGCCATGAATTTCACGTTCCATGACCTGATCAGAAACATAGTAGAGGTCTATGTCGATGACATTGTTGTCAAGACCAGGGTAGGGTCGACCTTGATGGAAGACCTGGCCCTTGTTTTCGACAGGTTGCGCACAACGCGCACGAAGCTGAACCCCGAGAAATGCGTTTTTGGCGTCTCGGCTGGTAAACTGTTAGGTTTCCTAGTGTCACATCGCGGCATAGAGGCAAACCCAACCAAGATCAGGGCAATCGAGGCTATGCGGCCGCCGGCCTGCATCAAGGACCTCCAGAAACTCACTGGGTCCTTGGCAGCCCTCAACCGGTTTATCTCAAAGCTAGCTGAGAGAGCCCTGCCCTTCTTCAAGCTTTTGAGGAAGTCCGGACCATTCATATGGACCGAAGAGGCTGAACAAGCCTTCCAGGAGTTGAAGCAGCATCTCACTGCTCTGCCCGTTTTAGTGGCGCCAGAGTCTGGTGAGACCCTGTTTCTCTACCTCGCGGCGACATTCGAGGTAGTAAGCATGGTCTTGGTCGCTGAGCGACCAGCCCATTCCCACAAGGGAGACACCGGGGTCCCCCAAGTGGAAGGTGGTGGTCCGCCCACCACAGGAGCTGCAGCCGGCCCCGATACCGGAGGTCCGGTTGGCACACTGCCCTGCCAAGGTGGTGAGCCACCAGAAGCTGGAGGCCAAGCCGCCTAGGGGGCCAGCCTGGCAGGGGAAGGTGGCCTCGGACCTACCACTAAGGTCCGGACCACCCAGAAGCCAGTATATTACGTCAGTGAGGTCCTCCACGGGGCAAATGCCAGATATCTGGAAGCTCACAAGTTCGCCTACGCGTTACCTATTGCTTCCAGAAAGTTGCGCCTTTATTTCCAGGCGCATAAGGTTCTCGTGGTGACCTCTTACCCGTTAAGAGCAATCCTGCGGAATTCTAACGCCACTGGGAATATTGCCAAATGGGCCGCGGAGCTGGCAAAGTTCCAACTCGACTTCCAGCCCCGCAGCGCTACCAAGAGCCAGGTCTTGGCCGACTTTATCGCAGAGTGGACTCCCACCACCACGGAATCTGGAGGTCCGCAAGCCGAGGCGGAACCTTCCTGGCCAGACAGGACCGTCCGGGTTTTCACCGAGCCGCACTGGACTCTCTTATTCGACGGGTCCGCCCGCGAAAAAGGGTCCGGAGCAGGAGTGGTCCTCATGGACCCGAACGGGGATCAAGTAAAGTACATAGTATGCTTTGAATTCGAAGCCACTAACAACATGGCGGAATACGAAGGCTTGATCTTCGGGCTCATGATCGCCCAGTCACTAGGAATCAAGCAGCTCCTGGTTAAGGGGGATTCCTAGTTAGTGATCAGACAGGTCCGGGGGGAGTGCTGCTGCAATAACCCCCAGCTCGCAGCATACCTCATGCGAGTGAGGGAGCTTGAGAAGGACTTCGAGGTCCTGGAACTGCAGCACGTTCCCAGGAACCTCAACTCAGTGGCAGATGACCTCTCCGCGAGGGCATCGACTCGGGGCCCAGTACCCGAGGGCATCTTCAAAAGACAGCTACTGAGACCAACCGCCCAGCCAGCCGAACTGGGCGAAGGGGGCAGAACTAGCACCTCGAAGCTAGCAGTCCCGGTGGTCCTCCACCTATGGAATCCACCAAGGATCGTGTGGACTGATGACCCCAGCATGTCATCAGGGACACATCCAATGGCTCAGGGCAGTCCAGATGCACGGATCTCCGAGATCCGGGACTACCTGAAGGACAAAATCCTTCCCGAAGAACGTGTGTCTGCTGAGCGCATAGTGCGATTGGCTAAACGCTACACGCTAGTAGAAGGGGATCTCTACAGGCGTGGCGCCAATGGCATCCTCATGCGATGCATAACCCGGGAGGAGGGCCACGATTTACTCGTGGAGATCCACGGAGGCGAGTGCGGGAATCATTCAGGATCCCGTACGCTGGTCGGTAAAGCCTTTCGGCATGGCTTTTACTGGCCGACAGCGCTCCAGGACGCAGCTGAGCTGGTAAGGTCCTGCAAGGCGTGTCAGTTCCACGCAAAGCAGATACACACACCGGCTCAGTCACTGCAGATGATTCCACCCTCTTGGCCCTTCGCGGTATGGGGGGTGGACATCCTGGGACCTTTCCCTAGAGCTGTCGGTGGGTACCGGTACCTCTACGTCGCCATTGACAAATTCACAAAATGGCCTGAGGTAACCCCAGCGGTGAGCATCACCCAAGGAACTGCAACAGCTTTCCTCAAGTCCATTGTGTGCCGGTTCGGCGTCCCCAGCCGTATCATAACGGACAACGGGACCCAGTTCAGGAGCTGGGTCTTCCAGGGCTACTGCGACAACGTTGGCATCCAGCTATGCTTCGCGTCCGTAGCACATCCTAGAAGCAATGGACAGGTCGAAAGAGCTAATGCGGAAATCGTCAAGGGGCTCAAAACCCGCACCTTCAACTGCTTGGAAAAGCACGGTGCGAAATGGGTTGATGAGCTCCCCTGCGTGCTATGGGAGAATCGGACCACACCCAGCCGAGCAACCGGGGAAACCCCATTCTTCCTGGTATACGGGGCCGAAGCATGCCTCCCACCAGAAATACTCTTGGGCTCCCCACGGGTCCAAGCTTTTGATGAATCTTTGCAGGAACAGGCTAGGCGCGACGACGTCGACCTCGTCGAGGAGCAAATATGGCAGGCTGCAATCCAGAACGCACGGTACAACCAAGCGCTCAGACGCTATCATGAGCGAACCGTGCGGGGCAGGGTACTCCAGCCTAGAGACCTGGTCCTGAGGCGCATCTTGAACCGAGAAGGGCGCAACAAACTCTCCCCCAGCTGGGAAGGGCCCTTCAAGGTGACAGAAGTTAGTCGCCCCGGTTGCGTTCGCCTCGCCACGGAGGAAGGAGTTCCGGTACCGAACCCATGGAATATAGAACACCTCCGTAAGTTTTATCCGTAGGCAAGAAATTCAGGGCAACCCTCTTTCTTTTTATAAGCTAAATAGGACCACCATGTGGACCAGAGCGGTGAAGGTCCGCCCTTGTAATCCCGACCTCTGGCTGACATCACATGACACCCTGTACCGCTTGATTAAAGAAAGAGTTTAGCCCTGAAATCCTTGTCTCCGCTGTTACCCTACTGCTTACTCAGCTGCCATCTGTTTCAATTTTTCCTAACCCCTGCGTGGAATCCTACTCTTGCCAAAAATCTCCTTGGAACCAGCAGGACTTAGCAGCTTGAGTGTGAAACGGTTAGCACAGAGGCTGGGAAGGAGGTCCGGAATACTGGGTGCCAGGTCCAGAGAAAAGGGGCTCGCCTTGGTAGCACGGAGCTGTCAGCTGCTTAGCCTGGTCTCATACCCTAAGCACTGAACACTCCCTACCACGCCGTGAGTTCCCCCCAGTATCAGGAACAGTGCACTTAGTGCTCCGGACCACCTCCTAAGCTAATGGCACACCCCCTAACCTCAGCAGCAAGGTCCGACTGCGACTCCAAGGACTTCGAGGCAGCGCGGTTACCTTTGTTTCGCTAAGGGAGGTCTGAACGGCTGCAGGACCGGACCACAGCTAAGATGTTTTGGACTAAGGATGGTCCAGGGCTGTGTCGCAGTTTTGCCTGGTTCCGTACCCTTAACTCACACACCCTGCTATCCCACGAACAAACATCCTGGCCCCTGGCCCGGACAGCAAACGCTCCGGACCTCGAATAGCGGAAAAGGTCAACTCAGAGTAGGTCTCGTAGGTGCGACACTGACGTTTGCCGTGAGTTGCATGCAGGTCTGGCCTCTGACTCGGTGGTAGCCAGCCTCAAAACTTAGAGCCTACCTACCAGGGGGCCAGGGGGTCAGGTAACAACACACCAGCATGCAGCAGGGAGTAAATGGAGATAAGTCGCAACTACCATCTTATATTACTTGTCCATACTAATGTTTTACATAGCCTTGTGTAAATAATAATAAAAAACAAAACAAAACAGCAAGAGCTGTTGCCCTACGGCGCTGGGGAGGCTCCTGTCCCTGGTGCATCCGGGTCCTCGTCCGCAGGGGTTCACTGGAACCGGGCGGCAACGACGACCTCCACCGCCTCCTGCACGCTATCTCGGGCGGCGGCCTCCGCCTCCTCCACCGGACCAGCAATGACCGGGTCCAAGGAAATGGCGGGGTCGTGGCTCCGGAAGCAGACCAGGAGGTGCTCCACCACGAGGCGGCACAGCTCGCGGCCCTCGGCTTCAAGGCGCTCCCCGAGCGTGGAGTCCAGGCGCCGGAGCCGCTTCACCGCGGAGTCAAGGACGGGGAAGGCGTCCGCAATAGTGGACGGTGGCTCTGTCACCCGGATCGGACTAAGTCCGAGCGGTACCAGAGCCGAACTCGCCTCTCCGGCCCAGTCGGTGATGCGTTGAAGGCCGGCGCGCATCTGCTCCCGGTCCTCCGCCGCCGCCTGCTGGGCAGCACCCTGCTTCAGCTGCTCCAGGGCGGCCCGCTCAACCAGCAGCTGTTTCTCCTGGTTCGCCAGCTCTGCCTCCCGGGACTTCACCCAGTCCTCACGGACCTTGAGCGTGGCAGCCTGGCGAACAGCGGAGTCCCTGAGAGCCTTGGCCGACACCTCGCGCTGAGCAACGGAGTCCTCACGGGCCGCAACTGCTGGCTCGCGCTCGACAAGCCTCATCTTCATCTTGTCGAGCTCAGCATTGACAGCAGCCTGCCACTCGGACACCTCCACCAGCTCTTGCCGGCGCTGCTCCACACCTTTCCACGCGGACTCCAGCTTCGCCTGATTGAGCCTCAGCCGCGCGTCGCCCACCTCAGCCTGTTTCTCGCGGACCCCGACCGCGCGCTCTCGGCCAATGAGCCTCTGCAGGTCCTCATGGAAGGCCGCGCGGTCGGCATCGAGCTCTGTGCGGGCAGTGGAAAGCTCCGCACGGGTCCGGGTGTGCTGGGCGGTGGCGGCTTCGATCTGCTCCCCCAGACGGGCCTGCCAGCCATCCCGACCCTCGCGCTCCTGCTGCAGCCGCGCCCACTCCAGCTGGAACGCTTCCTGGGCATCGTCCAGGGCGTGGCGCGCCCGACGCAGCACGCGAGGGAGAGGGGCCCCACCTGGCTGGGGTAGGAGCGGCCTACCCAGAACCTCCTCCAGTTCCCCCTCGGCAGGGGGCAGAGATCTGGGGCTGGCCGTCTGGGCGGCGGGCGACGAAGGCTCCGAGGTCCGAGCGTCAGGAGCCGCCCCCGGCGCAGGCCCTTGGGCCGCAACGCCTTCCGGCATCGGGCTGCTTGGTGCCTGGGGCTGCGCGTCCGGAGCTCCCCTCCCCCCAGCAGGCACTCGGGGCGCGGTCTCGGCCCCAGAGGCGCCCCCCGGCGTCGGTCCATCCGGGGCCTGGGGCCGAACAGATGGGGCCGCCTCCGATGCAGGCCCCTCAGTCGTAGCCCGGGCCCGCGAGGCATCCTCCGCCGTCGCACCACCAGGCGCGCTCTTCTACGCCGTGGCTGCCTGGCCACCAGAGCCGCTGGGGGGAGAAGCGCCGGCCGGGCGCGTCGGCCTAAACAAAACACACGATGAAAGGTTGAGAAGCCTGAAAAAGCTAGCCGTGGTACCGCGAAGTGTTCGAGGTTAATTAAAAGGACTTACCTCAAAGTAGGCACCGACCAGCGGCCACGAAGGCCAGAGCCTCGCCGCGGCTGCCGTTCCGCGGCCGGCGGTGCCGGTCGCTGTTGTTGCCGCAGGCCCGAGGCCGGCGGTGCCGGAGAGGGCCGCCGCTGCTGGTCCGGCGTCGGAGGAGGTGCCCGCCGCTGTGGGTGCCGCTGGTTCGGATGTGGCGGTGGCACTCGCTCCCCTTGCCCAGAGGAGCTCCCTTCCCCCGAGGTCCGCTGGCGCTTCGGGTCGGGCTCCGAGACAAAGGTCCCGTCGCCGCGAACCAGCCTCCGCCGCGTCTCCTCGCCGCTCGCCGGCGGAATAACGGGGGACGCTGCCACCGGCCTCTTGCCCTTGTCAGCGGGGGTAGTTCCTCTGGCACCAGAACCCCCGACCGGGGCGTCGTCGATGTGGACCCCCCGGTTGGGGTCGCCCCCAAGCTGCCGCGCCGCAAGGCCGCCGTCTTCGAGCGTGGGCATCTCCCTGAGCATCGCCGTCCGCAAGGCCTGGTCGCGGCAGAGCGGCACGACGGCGGACGGCAGGCGCAGCTGCTGCGGGGAGAAACTCTCGTCCGTGACGCACCGCACCCATTCCTCCAGCAGGAGCGGCGTCAGGTCGTGGTCTTCGCCACGCACCACCCGGCTGCAGTCGTTGGAGCCGGTGTAGCTCCACGCCAGCCTTGGCCGCATCTGCAGGGGAGCGAGCCTCCGCCTGAGGAAGTCCGCAAGAACGTGCATCGAGGTCAGCCCGCTGCTGACGAGCTCGGTGATCCTGGCCAGCACGGGGGAGAATTCGGCTGGCAGATCCGTCGAAGCACCCCACTCCGGGAGGGATGCGTCGGGACTGCTATCAGGGAGAGCCAGCCAGTCATTCGGCTCCGCCTTGACGATCACCCAGTCGTTGCGCCAGTGCTCCCACTTGGCGCTGGCGAAGGTGGGGAGGTAGGTCGACCTTCCCCCGGACCCCTTCAGCAGGAAGTAGTAGCGGCCAATCTCGGTCGAGCTCCTCCCGGAACACCTCACCGAGAAGAAGTGGCGGAAGAGCGTCACGCAGGGAGGAACCCCCACGAACATCTCACAGAGGTGGGCAAAGATTGCCGCATGAAGGATGGAGTGGGGGGTGAGATGCTGGAGCTGCAGCCCAAACGCCTCCAGCAGCAGCATAAACAAGGAAGAGATCGGAATCCCCAGACCACAGTAGAGGTAGGGGACAAAGAGGACGAACTCCCCCGGCTGCAAGTTGCGGTGGGGGAGGGAGCCCGTGCGAACATTGTCGCAGCGCTCTGCGTCCGTCCAGCCGAGCAGGCGGCGGACGCGGGTAAGGCTCTCCTCGGTCTCCCGGAAAGATTGGTGGCCCGAACCCATCGCTGCGGAATCTGGCGGTGGGGAAGAGAAGGAGCACACAGCAGACAAGAAATGAGAGCTCTGCTGCGAGGAAGACGAAGCGCCGCGGCGGATGCGAGGGGTGCAAAAGCAAATGGCTGAAGGGTGTGCTCGGCCGATGGTCAAGAACCCTATTTGACGGTTGCCCCCAATCCTCCGCAAGCCGCGGGCGTCAAGCGTACGCGCGCACGGACGCACCCACGGACCCCCAGGTCTATGACAGCAGGGGCCCGAGGAGGCAGTCATGACAGGCGGGTAGAAGAGCAAGTGGGGCAGCAAGGCGAACCGGCGGCCGCTCGCGGACGTGCGTCTCGGCGCAACGCGTGGGGCCCCTGCCTTTCCGCTTTATGCACGGCTGCCCACGTAACCATCTGCCCCCGCCTTAATGGCAGGAGAAGGGGTAGGTGAACCGCCGCGCGGTTCCCGATGCGGGCCTGCCCCCACGTTTCCCGGGAGATTCCCACGATCGAGCGCCCCCAGATCGTGGGGGCCCACGGAACCACCCCGCGGGGTCGGGTGGACTAGGCCCCCTCCAAGGTCGGGTAAGGCGGACGATCGGCAAGATCAGGCGTGCCGGGCTCTCAGCAGGGTCAGGCGAGTCAAAGCCTCGACCAAAGATCAAGTAGTGGGCCCTGCCCAACTACGAGCTTAACAGCTAGGCGCCGGTAACCACACATGGCTCTCGATGGCTTGAGTAGTAAGCGATGATGGGCTCACCTCAGGTTCAAAAAACTCACCAGAGGCGAGCCCAGGGGCCACTGTCGGTACCCAGCTAACAGGGTACCCGCTTACACTAGACAAAGATCACCAAGGAGGGTAAGTGCTGCAGTACAAAGAGGGCCTAAGACCGCGTACAGGTGGGCCCGGCCTACTCCTTATAAAAGCTGGGCCGCGCACCCGGCCCACAGGGGAGGCCCCGGACCTCCTTCAGCGAGGTCCGAGCCTCCCCCGACCACGCGAGGAGTCCCTCAGGGGAAGGTGAGGTCCAGACCTCTCGGAGGTCCGGGGCCCGTGCCTTCGGTGGTCCGGGGCCGCCACGTGCCCACAGGGCACGGGGAGGTCCGGTGCCAGCGCCCTCGGTGGTCCGGGACCACCACGTGCCCACAGGGCACAGGAAGGTCTCACGCTGCCACGTGCCCACAGGGCGCGTGGTAGGGCCTTCAGGTAGGCGCCTCGCCCACCTACTGCATTTATTGCGGGCAAGTGGGCGTGCCCGTTCCCGCTGACACCGCCGCTGTCAGACGGGCGTGCCCCCGTTGCCCGCCGACGCCGTCGCTGTCAGGCGGGCGTGCGCCCATAGCACGCTGACACCACCGCTGTCAGACGGGCGTGCCCCCATCGCCGCTGGCACCGCCGCTGGCAGGCGACGGCGGCGAAGCAAAGGGGCGCGCCTTACCGAGGCGCGACGGCGATAGCAGGGCACTACAGTTGATTTCACCGGCTACGCTGGGGTCTATATTGAGTAAACAAGTACGCTGTACTCATCATGAGCGGCGCCACGCGCGGCGACCGCGCTCAGCCTAATACTAGGTAGCGGCGCTACAACGCTACTACGAGCGCCCCGTCCTGTCACGCCAGCACGTCGCCTGCCCCTCGGCCTCTGAAGCCTCTCACCGGGTTTAGCAGCCGATAGGACAGGACGGCGTAAGGCAGGACGGCGTGGCGCCGTATCCGGATGGCAGGACAACATGGCGGATCTCCCAGGCCATACCAGGTCGCGTCAATGGTATAGGCGCAATGTCATGGCTCGATGTTTTATTTCCGCTGCAAGAGTATATCGGTATTACGTTACGGTTTCCGCTGCGAGGTTATTTTTGGAACTCTATTTCAGTATGATTGTAGCTCATTTTGAGTAAATATTTTCAAACAAATCAATCTATGTTTGTATGAAATGATGGGTTGTTGTAATTGTTGTGGCTCTTTCGAGGGCTTAACGTGTGTGATGTCGGCATCTCTGGGTGGTGGTTGCATCGAGTGCCCTTTTGGGTAGCTCGACGGACGACCGGATTTGATTTGGTCTAAATACACTGCAAGCCAGAGGTGGCAGGTGTACTTAGCCCAGATTAAATCGGCGGTTCCGCCACACTCTTCCTCCTCGCTGGTCAGCGGCGGGAGGAGGCACTAGAGGCAGCGGCTGCCGGTGGGAGGAGACGAGCTGGGGCGGTGGGAAGAGGCGCCGCGGGAAGAGACGAGCGGAGGGAGGAGGCGCTGGAGGAGGCGACGTGGGGGCGGCCGCCGGTGCAGGAGAAGACGAGCCGAGGCTGCGGGAGGAGCAGCAGGCCGGACAGGGAGAGAGGATGCGGTGGCGGGCGGAGGGCAGCGGACGAGGAGCAGGAGGCCACACTGGGGCGGGCAACGACGGAACGGCGGCTGGGCGCTGGGACAGAGCGGACGCAGCGATGGCCAGGTGCGGGGGCGATAAGGGAGCGGGGAAAATCGCTCGCTTTTCTCCAACCGGGTCATCCGTGCTGCGATACAGATAAGCGAGGAGAACGAAAAAAACGATTTGGTCCGACGCGTGCGGTGGAAAAAAGCGAAGGAAAATTGAACCGTTTTGGTGGAATTCTCGCGGTGAGAGAGACCCAGAATCCGCTTATAAGCGAAAATAAACAGGCCCATAGTATCAGGCCCTATATCAACACACCAAGTGCAGCGCAGTGCAAATTTCAGCATCTGCTAAGGAGTTGGGGGGATCCAGCAATCAGATTACGTACCGGCCTGTGAGGGCATATCATCCATATAGGGTCCTTGAACTTGTAGCAGAATCTGAGTTTCATCCCTGTGGTCGAAAACCGGGTAATGTGGGTCATTAAACTAGTAAAACCGGTTACGTTTCATCCTTAGGTGAAACCGACCCTGGTTTTCGTCGACGTGGACATCGAAGACTCCATGTCATCGTGCCTACGTGGAGCGGACCCACATGTCAGTCAGCGGATGACCAGTTATATCCTTTCCTTCTAGCCCTCTCTGCCTCTTCTACCTCCACCTCGCCTACTCCCCATCGTCGATGTCGTCGTCGGGGCTGTCGGTACCCAGCTAACAGGGTACCCGCTTACACTAGACAAAGATCACCAAGGAGGGTAAGTGCTGCAGTACAAAGAGGGCCTAAGACCGCGTACAGGTGGGCCCGGCCTACTCCTTATAAAAGCTGGGCCGCGCACCCGGCCCACAAGGGAGGCCCCGGACCTCCTTCAGCGAGGTCCGAGCCTCCCCCGACCACGCGAGGAGTCCCTCAGGGGAAGGTGAGGTCCGGACCTCTCGGAGGTCCGGGGTCCGTGCCTTCGGTGGTCCGGGGCCGCCACGTGCCCACAGGGCACGGGGAGGTCCGGAGCCAGCGCCCTCGGTGGTCCGGGGCCGCCACGTGACCACAGGGCACAGGAAGGTCTCGCGCTGCCACGTGCCCACAGGGCGCGTGGCGGGGCCTTCAGGCAGACGCCTCGCCCCATTTATTGCGGGCAGGTGGGCGTGCCCGTTCCCGCTGACACCGCCGCTGTCAAACAGGCGTGCCCCCGTTGCCCGCCGACGCCACCGCTGTCAGGCGGGCGTGCGGCCGTAGCACGCCGACACCGCCGCTGTCAGGCGGGCGTGTGCCCGTAGCACGCCGACACCGCCGCTGTCAGACGGGCGTGCCCCCATCGCCGCTGGCACCGCCGCTGGCAGGCGACGGCGGCGAAGCAAAGGGGCGCGCCTTATCGTGGCGCGCCGGCGATAGCAGGGCACTACAGTTGATTTTCCCGGCTACGCTGGGGTCTATATTGAGTAAACAAGTACGATGTACTCATCATGAGCCGCGCCACGCGCGGCGACCGCGCTCAGCCTAATACTAGGTAACGGCGCTACAACGCTACTACGAGCGCCCCGTCCTGTCACGCCAGCACGTCGCCTGCCCCTCGGCCTCTGAAGCCTCTCATCGGGTTTAGCAGCCGATAGGACAGAACGGCGTAAGGCAGGACGGCGTGGCGCCGTATCCGGATGGCAGGACAACATGGCGGATCTCCCAGGCCATACCAGGTCGCGTCAATGGTACAGGCGCAAAGCATGGGAGCATTGGACATCAGGCACAGGATAGAACTGTAGCATAAAGGAAATGGGCCGGGACCACCTGTCGGGGCCCGGCCACCATGTACGTGCCCCCCTTGGGCTATAAAAGGGGAGGCATACGCAACATAGACGGACAGACTCAACCCACAGGCTCAGAGGCTCCTCTGAAAACCTACAAAGCACAAGCACACAATCTTCACTGTCTTCTCCTACAGACAGGAATACAAGAACACACCCACAGTGGACGTAGGGTAATACGCTCCGGCGGCCCGAACCACTCTAAATCCTCTTGTCACCATCGTGCCACCACCGACCTAGCTAACAACGATCGCTCCCCCTAACTACTCTCAGTACTTAGGATCTCGGCCGGGTGCGTTCCGCCACCCGACCAGGAGCACGCCCGCTCCGACAGGGGCCTCTGCTCCTGCAATGCCAATCCTGTACCCGCCGCTGCCCTCCCTCTCCCAGCGGCACTGCCTCGCCTCATCGCTACCTGGCTCCACCCCTGGCGCGTCCCGCCTCGTCGACGCCCCATGCACCAGCCCCCACCGTGTCGTTGTCCCTCCCCTAGTGCCGGCCCGCCTCGCCACCGCCAACCCCTTCTCGATCGCCCCGGCTGCGCGGGCAGCAGTGCCGGGGGTGAAGCATAGGCCGTCGGTGAGCCGGGGCCTCGTCATGAGCACCGGTGCCGGCTGCCGACGCGGCAAGCGGCGGTGCGGGCAACTGGCATCGCGCCCTCGCTAGTGACTGGCGTGGGTGCGAACTGACCCAGCGTCGGTACAGTTCGCGCGGCGTCCCCCTCCCCAGCACCATCACCATCGCCCTCGTCCCCGCAGACTCATAGGCCGTGGGGCTAGCGACAGTGCCCCCCCCCCCTTGAGGATTTAGGGCGAGGGCGGCGCAGCGCGGCCGTCAAGAAGCCCACAGTGTAGCGGCACACGAGCGTCAGGCTCAAGCCCATGGAGATCCATCGGGCGGTCGCGCGGCAAGGCGGTGCAGGTGACGATTGCAGTTGCGGCGGTGCAGGTGAAGCCTTTCTCCAACAAACTTGGCGCCGTTCGAGAAGAAGGGCAGGCCTGCAGGCAGCACATTTCCCCTCGCGACATCGCGACCAAGCCATGGGTATCGGCGAGCGCTACTCCAGCTCCGGCTCTCCTAGCGTTGCGGCGGCGTGGGTAGGGGTGGTGGGTTGGCGACGAAGCACGTAGGAGGCAGAGCAGCCGAGCAGGGATGGAGATGGAAGAGGGTGAATCGGCTGGTTAGGCTGACGTGTGGGTCCGGGTACACGTGGACATGCTGACGTGGAGGGGTGTCCGATTTTGTACCACATGGACGAAATTCAGATTCTACCGCAAGTTCAGAGATCCTGGATACACTTTTTCCTAAGCGGAGCAACTTGCACTCCAACCCAACTGACTCGTAATGTATCGATGGCGGCCCAACTTGCACTCTAGCAGCAAGGGCAGTGCTCCTGCAGCTGCAGGAGTGTCTGCGTTTCCTTTCGTTTCATTTCCATATCAACGTGACTTGGGCAAAGTGCACAGGCATATGACCGACAGGTGCAAAGCGTTCCGTATCGGACACTGATATACGGTGCCTCCGGCCGTCCAGCGGAAAGAAGCTTCATACGAGTACCTAATAAATACTAGGAACGGCGGCGCGCTAACGCCGCGCTCGTGATATCGATCAGGGCTTTTTTTTCTTCATGGTCCACTAATGTATATGTTAATTTTTGGCAGCCAAATTAGTTTAGTGGCAATAGTGTACGAAATAGTGTACGAAGGTGGAGGCATCAGGTAAGACCGTAAGAGTCAGTTTATTTGTTTGTGTTGTAGTTGTGCCCTGTAACAACGGCGCCATCACTGAAGTAAGCCTGAACACAACAATCAAAACCGCAAAGACGTGCAAGCATTGCAAACCAGGCCGCCAGCAAGCACGTTGAACGGACGCAACCCAACAGAGACACGTTGAAGAAGTGGAAAAACATTGGGAAGTAGAGTAGGCTAGATGGTAGAGAAGAGGAACGGTAGCACCGTAGCAGTGACCGGCTGACCGCAAAACGAAGCAGCCAACAACGGAATCGCTGAGGGCAGTGCCAGCACGCGGCGGAGCAGGAGAGGCGAAAGGGCCCATCGAGCAAGTTTAATTACAGAGGAGCTTTATTATATTATATTATTGTGATGCGAAATATAGCCTACTCAAATAACGAAGCGGATTCTAAGATTAGTTATTAGATTATCATCTTCTCTCTTTCCTCTCTTATCTTGGGGGGCTTGTAGGGGCTGGTCCTTGGAGAAGAGCCCGCTCTCTACTTTTTTTTTTCCCATGTCTCTCTCCTCCACGTAGGCAAAAATGTTAGGTAAGCAGGCCATTAGTCCATTGTTATCTTTGCTCTCAGGGTGCAAAAGCTCACATTGAACAGGTAAGAGAATGAAAATAATAGAAAACAGGGTTGTACATGGGCTATGGGCTATGACAAAGTTGGCCCAGCTAGGCGAAGACGCTACAGGCACGGGATACAAGATGTGCGGGCCATGCAGGCCTGGGCTACGCGTCGCACGGCAACTGGCCGAGGAGCGGGGAACATCTCAGGATTCCTTGCCGGATAAGAATGTACTCGTACATATATATCTGCAGCATAGTAATAATATCCGTTTAGGTCGAGGTTGAGGATGTGTCTCCGTCTTCGCCGTCGTCATCAGGCTGCCACCGCCGGTCGCCGTCCCGGAATATTTATTTATTGAAACCGATGCGCACCGGTTCCGTGTGCCGTGTGCCTCATCCTTCAAGCCAAACCACAGGCCATGCATCCTGGTTGCGCTGGTGCTGGACTGCGACTGACAGCGAGAGAAGCGAGGAGGCATGGCCACCGCTTCCCCGCCGTTCCCAGCAGATAAGCACACGGCACACCGCGACTGCTTTGCTGCGTCGGGGGCGCCGGCGTCACGCTATAAAAATCGCCCGCCCGCTCCTCCGTGCGCACCACCGTCAGTCAGAGTCAGTCTGCCTGTCCGTCGGTACAGGGGGAGGAGGGGATGGGGAAGGGTGGGCAAGGCAGCGACGCCGGCGAGTCGGAGGAGAACATGGCGGCGTGGCTGGTCGCCAAGGACACACTCAAGATCATGCCCTTCAAGCTTCCACCCCTCGGTCTGCCAATTGGTTCTTGATGTTCACTGCCGTTTGCTCTGTTCTCCTAGGATTCCATTCCCTGTACATCGATAGTTGGTGTGTTCAGCAGGCAAACCTGATTGCTTGACACTGTGTACATCTGCAGGCCCTTACGATGCCCGTGTGCGCATCAAGGCCGTGGGGATCTGCGGCAGCGACGTGCACTACCTCAGGGTATGTATGTATGTATGTATGTACTACCTATCTCTGCGTTGCGTGCGACGATCCGTCGCCGAATTCCGATCCTTGCGCTTACTAATTTTTGCATGTACGGACTTGGGGATGCAATGCGAACTTAATTTGCAACTGCAGGAGATGCGCATCGCGCACTTCGTGGTGAGGGAGCCGATGGTGATCGGGCACGAGTGCGCGGGCGTGGTGGAGGCGGTGGGCGCCGGCGTGGCGCACCTGTCCCCGGGCGACCGCGTGGCGCTGGAGCCCGGCGTCAGCTGCTGGCGCTGCCGCCACTGCAGGGGCGGGCGGTACAACCTGTGCGAGGACATGCGCTTCTTCGCGACGCCGCCCGTGCACGGCTCGCTCGCGCACCAGGTGGTGCACCCGGCCGACCTCTGCTTCAAGCTCCCCGACGGGGTGAGCCTGGAGGAGGGCGCCATGTGCGAGCCGCTCAGCGTCGGCGTGCACGCGTGCCGCCGCGCCGGCGTGGGCCCGGAGACGGCCGTGCTCGTGCTCGGCGCGGGGCCCATCGGCCTCGTGGCGCTGCTCGCGGCGCGGGCCTTCGGCGCGCCGCGCGTCGTGGTCGTGGACGTGGACGAGCACCGGCTGGGCGTCGCCGCGTCGCTGGGCGCGCACGCGGCCGTGAAGGTGTCGCCGGACCCCGCGGCGGACGTGGTGGCGGCGGAGGTGGAGCGCGTGCGGGCGGCCATGGGCGCGGGCGCGGACGTCGACGTGAGCCTGGACTGCGCCGGGTTCAGCAAGACCGTGGCGACGGCGCTGGCGGCGACGCGGCCCGGGGGCAGGGTGTGCCTCGTCGGGATGGGCCACAACGAGATGACCGTGCCGCTCACGTCCGCGGCCATCCGGGAGGTGGACGTGGTCGGCGTCTTCAGGTACAAGGACACATGGCCGCTCTGCATCGAGTTCCTGCGCAGCGGCAAGGTGGACGTCAAGCCGCTCATCACCCACCGCTTCGGCTTCTCGCAGCGCGAGGTGGAGGAGGCGTTCGAGGTCAGCGCGCGCGGACGCGACGCCATCAAGGTCATGTTCAACCTCTAGCTTGGGCCCCTGGATAGATGGAAGAATCATGGAATGGTATCCGTTGGGTTCCATTGGGTTTGGAATAACCAAGTTTGAGATCCGAATTGGTGATGATTTTTCTTCTCTGTGATGTGTGTCTTACCTTGGGTTCTCTCGAAGGGATGGGCGGCTCCATTCCGGGAGGTCCGTACCTCGCAGGGAAATTGGCCCACGGTCGGCTGCAGGCTGCTAGCTTTCCTCCAACACGATATTTTCTAGTTTTGATCAAATTTATTGAAAACTATCAATGACTAATACTCCCCATCCCAAAAATAATACCTATAGAATTTTTACATGGTGTTTGAAGCTCCAAATTTACCTTTTTTTTTTCAAAATATAAAAGTCATGTTAAAGTACTCTGTATACGAATCGTAGTATATATATCATGTATACACTAAATATATAAAGTATGTATTTGGCCAAATTTTTTAAAAAAAATCTATAGATATTCTACATAAATTTGGTCAGATTAGAGAACTAGGAAATGAAGGAGCAGTTGCTTACCTTTCCTTCAAGCTGAAACTAAATGGTTCTCCACCCTCCCTCAGTTGCATCCGACCTGTTGCCACATGGAATCTGTCTTGCACATTGCAAACGGGCAATGGCGACCCGATGGTACTAAGACAGAAGGATAAAGGAAAGGAAATTTCAGCGCGCCATGTAGGAATTTTGAGGGAGACATTGTTATGGAGCGGCAAGGGGTTGGAGAAGGAGCTGGCCGACGATATGGTCTATTTTTTTTCCATCATTAGTAACGGAAACAGAAGGAAAAAAAAAAAGACGGACATGAATGTGGAAGGAGCTCGCCCGTCTGAGGATACGCATGCGACGCTCAGTTACACAGGAGAGGTTGCCAGCGGGAAGCAGGGTGCTAAAAACTGCCCGGTAAATTAAACCACTGATTGTTGGCCAATTTCGGCTAACCAGGGAGGGCTGGTACAGGTTTGCTACCTGTTTTGGAACCGTCTTTATTAGAATTTCAACAAATTTTGTATAGAAACTGATCTATTTTGGCTAGTTTACCAGCACTGACGTAAAGGGGGTGTGTGTGTGCGCTGTCGGAATTAAATAGAACCTAGCGGGAAGTACCAATATGACTGCCACATTGGGTGAAATCATACTAAAAAAATTAACCATTCGAGTCCTGACTTTGTGGTGGTCGTGGTATCACGGTTCAGGAGGTAAAACATAAACAGGTGCCGACTGTTGAGAAAGGCAAGGCCAACAGCTTTTTCCGCGACCGCTGTGTAGCCGTCGGCTAAACTTTTGCCAATACTTTGTATGCCGCGAGATGTGTCCTTTGCCGCCGACTGTACCAGCTGGGGTCAGCAAAAGCGGGCCATAGTGTAGTATTTTCTCCTTTTTATTTATTGAATCTTATTGTGTAAAAATAAAAAAATAACGGACAATGGAAGGGGGGTAGCATCTTATCTTATCTTATCTTATCTTTATCTTAATATAGAACGAACCGTGGGACCTTTCTCAAACGGGTAGAATATCTACGTCGCCCGATAGCCTGTTAACCGTTGGATCACCCCTGCTCGCAATCTGGACTGTCCGGTCGACTCGGGCGCGTCGCCCGTTAAACCACGAGCGGGGCTCCTCACGAACTCTCCCGAACCCGCAGGGCCCTCGCCTCTCGCCCTCGTGTCTCCCGACACTTCCCGCGCCGCCGCCGCCGTCGCCGACTCTCCCTCCCTTTCCCGCGGCGCCGCCGCCTCCCTCTTTCCCTCCATCTCCGGCGCTTCCGTCGGCTATCAGATCTCGCATCCGCTACCCATCTCCACCCCACGCCTGAGCCGTGCCACCACCAACCGCCTCCGCCGCCGCCTTCCTGGACGATCCACCGGGTTGCACTCACAGTATCTCTGCCGGAGCGTCGCGCCTCGCTCCACCCCCGCACACATTCGCCTCCGCCGCCGCTTCAACGCCTCGCGCAGGTTCACCATCACCGGCCCCCCGTCAACAGGCCATCCTCACCGGGGCTCCGCCGCCGTCGAGACGCCGCCGCGAGCCGCGCCTCGCTCCACCCCCGCGCACATCCGCTTCCGCTGCCACCTCGACACACTGCGCGGGTCTGCCGTCCATCCGCCGTCGCCGGGCCTCGTCCACGCCCGCGCCCATCCCCTTCGGTCAACACCCCCACTGCCCTGCCATGCTGCCCGCCAGCCTCGACCACGGCCTCTCCCGCTGGCAATCTCGCTTACCATGGTGGCTGTAATCCCTCTGACATATCTCCTCCCTGCACTTCTTTCTCACTGCTCTCTCTCTCTCTCCAGATCACCCAAGCGTGGGTAGGATTTGGAAAGAAAACGGTAAGTAATAAGCCTACAATTTTTCCTGAGCATGCATGCCTCTGTATTGCATTGTGCCTGCAAAAGGAGCCAATCTTGGTCTCTGTTTGATCAATTGTGCGGTTCCTATGATCTATGTTCACCTGAGTATGAAATCTCTTATCAGAAGAAAGCGTGAACAATTTTAAAATATAGTTGCATATCATGTATTTGGTAGAATGCCTAGATTGGCATCCCTTGTCTAATTGGAGCAGCACCACACCAATTTGAGTAATGGCACGAGAGCCTGTAGTGTAGGCAAAGCCAAGAGACAAATTCTCCATTACCAAATTTGGGGCGCATACCTTACACTACAGGGTATTCATAGTTATTCAAGAAACTAAACATAGTTATATTTTGGATACCTGTCTTTGCACGACTAAATTGTATGATCTATTGAATTTAGTAGCCAAACATGCTGTTCTATGAGGTTCACAGGTTTATTTCCCTGACAAATTTATTCCATGAAAACTTATGAGTACAAGTCTATTACTTATGAGTACAAGTCCTGAGTCATGCTGTAGATAAATTTTTGAGCAAGGCTATAGATAAAAACGAAATTAACATAACAAAATTATGGTCAACCTTTCACTAATTCTTTAAAAAACAGGGAACATGTTTTCTATGCATAAGTGATATTGTTTCCTTTTTTTTTTTTGACCCTCTTCATGCTATTAACAGGCTTGATGATGGAAAACTGCAAAATAAATAAGATAACTCCATGCAAAGTTACAACAAGATAGTGTCCTGGAAAATAGCTGATGAGCTGAACATCATATTGCCTGAACTGTTGAACACAATAGAGGATATTGATTATCCTACCTGCAGTTTGGATACAAGGTAGATACTATGCATGCTAAATATTTTGTTTGGGCTGCAGAACAAGAGGACATTAGTATCGGTCTCTCTAGATCAATAGACTGGTGATGTAATTAACTCCATGGTAGAAGTTGATGGAAGCTCATGGACCAACTCAAAGATGGCGCGGTAATGCCGCGCCCATGTTTTCTAGTGATAATCGATTAATCGAATGAGGACACGTCAAAACTTTTGAGGCTGTCATTTACGAGGTGCGAACGGCTTCGGCGGCGGGAGAGCTTGACGCGACGTGACGGTACGGTGCCCATGCGACGCTGCCAGCCGCCGCGCAGGTAGCCAACACAGAAAACCAACCGATGGGCATGGACATCGGTGATGGCTGATGGGCGGCGCAACGCAAGACGACAGCAGTCACCTTTTCGTTGAGGATCGGAGCTCATGCCGATCCGAGTTGTCCATATCACATCGGTCGAGTTGGTGCTCGACTCCCTCGGCGGCTCGGCGCGTGACCTTTAGGAATTAAATGCCAGTCAGTGTTTGTTGGATTCGAGGGGGCGTCGATCGTCCACGGTTGCACTTTGCACCGGTTGCACGGTCGAGAGATCGAATCGAGCTGATGACGCCCGCCGTCCTCCCGCGCGTCACGTCCGCCGCCGACGAGCGGAAATTAAAGAGCCCGGCCGTCGTCATCGGGACCTGCGCGTCCGGTCGTCCAAGGGGCCACGGGCGGGCGCCGCCGCCGCGCGGTGACGTCGGCGCTGCCGTCGCCGTAGACCTCGTATCACCGAATGAATCCGAATGGAGGCGCACGCCCCCCACGTCTCCACAGCCTCCTCCGATCCTTGCGTCGCTGCCGACTCCCAGCCTCCAAAGGCAAATAAAATTAAAGCAGCAGCAGCAAGTGGGGGGTGCTGGTGGTCAGTGGCTGGTGGCGGCCGATTATTGCTCTGCTATTACGTCGTCGTATCGTATTGGGTTTCTGATACAACATCACGTGTAGGATAATCATCGTGTGGCAGGCAGCTTGATGCCTGCAGGCAACTAGTCCACACACCCGGTTGACTTGTGTAGATCGTATCGTAGGAACCAAATTGAATCCGGTACTACTAGACCGCAGATCTTTTCTTCTTACATGATATGGATGGAACGAATGGATGTTGTGTTCGTTCGTTGACCTGGTGCTTTGCGTTGCTGGGTGAAACACTGAAACTGGAACGTAGAGAGAGCTGAGAGAGCGTGGTCGTCTCCTGCACAACACAAGTGGTACGTGTACGCTTGAGACTGTACAATGATCTTAATTACTTTGTAATCCTATACTACGTGTTTGCAGGCAGCAAGTATCCCAGATTGTAGAATGCACTGCAGCATCCTTGTACTACTACGTACGATGTGCCACAAAAGCAATAGAGGAGAAATTTTGAGTTTTTTGTTGTTGTAGTAATCCCTGCCCAATCTGTTTGCGAGCAGCGCGCGCACACAACAACGTCCGATCTATGCATGCTGTCCATGGGAGGGGATCGGAGCTAGCTCCAGAGCTCCAGAGCTAACTCCTCCTCGTCGTCCTCGCTGCACTCCACGGCGGTCGGCGGCGGGTCGATGAGCAGGCCCTGGGCCAGGCTCGCGTAGTACGACCCGGCGTCCATGCCGCCGAACACGTCCGGGTACTCGACCGCGCCGCCGCCACTCTCCACCGACGCGGGTCTCGCGGCGGGGGCGTTGTTGCCGTCCCTGCTGCCCGCGTCGCCGCGCTGACGAGCCGCCGAGTCCGGGCTGCCCCCTTGGCGGCGGCGCATGAAGTCCGCGACGGCCTCGGAGGCGGCGCGCGGCACGTCGGGCAGGGGCATCAGCTCGGCTCCGGCGGCGCGCGGGACGCGGAGCAGCCACGCGGAGTCGGCGAAGTTGAGGCCGCCGCCGCCGCCACCGCGGAGCGCGAGCATGGCGGCATCGTGCGCGCGCGCGGCGGCCTCGGCGGTGTCGAAGGTGCCGACCCAGAGGCGGTCGCCGCGGCCCCCCGGCACGCGCACCTCGCACACCCACCGCCCCGCGCGCCCGCGCCGCCGCACGCCGCGGAACACCGGGTGCCGCGTCTCCTGGAACTTGGTCCGCCCCGCGGGGCGCTTCGGCCCGCTCGCGCTCCCGGCCTCCGCCTCCGTATCGGCGCTCGGGGAAACGCCGTCCATGGTTGGCCTTGCGCGGGGGTGCGGCCGACTGCTGCAAGCCGAGTGCCGACCGTGCGGCAGTATATTTATACTTGTACGCCTCCGGCGTCCGAGGCGTGCTCCAAATTTGGATTTGGTCTCCGCTGACGAGACGCTTTCACGGTGGTGACGAGACGACGGGTGAGCGTGGGTGTGGCCAAGCCAACACAAGCAAAGCAGAAGCTGCCCTTGCGGCCGTTTGCTTAGCCGCTTCAGAATCCAAACCAACACAGCAAAGGCATCCTCGTGGTCTCGTGGATTGGTTTGGACGACGTGTGCGACATTGGCCAGACTCTCACGTGCGTGCCGATCGTGATGACACCTACAGCGTTCCGGGGGGCGGGGGCGCACCTGATTCGCCGGCTGTTTCCATTTCTGGCATGCCGCTGCACCCGCCGGCAGCCGGCTGCTGTTTTCTTTGCCTGTTTTGGACAGAGATGGCCCATGCCAGGCTGTTCGCTGGCGTCTCGTTCAATATGTTAAGAGTTCTTTATGCGGTGGCAGCCATGTGTTTATACCTTTTGCTCTACGGAGCACAACAGAGTAAAATGGGAGTCGGAACAGCGAATGAATAGGGATATAGATGTCCATTTTACTTCATGGTTGGGGATAGTCTAACACTGTCGGACTGCCTAAAAGATTCCCTATCACTGTCCTCTCTGGTGTCGTTACAATGTCGATTTATATTATGGATAATCTATTTGGATACTCCACTGAATACGGTCTAAGTGTTATTTTAATTACCTATCTTGCTGATTCGACATTCTTTTGTCAGAAATGTTTGTTGGTTTATTATCTTCTCGTTGGCTCTCTTTTTTTACAACTTAATTTTTTTCTTAACATTTGTACTAATTCACCTTTTTGTGCTATAATTACATGGGATATGTTGATTCAATAGTTTTACGAGACATCCTATAAAAGAAGTTGTACGAGACATGCCGATTCAACTTTTCTTTTTCCTCGCCAAAGGGCCTGTAGCCTAGCAGTATCAGCCGCTCGAGTGGCACCTGAGGTCTTGGAGTGGCACCTGAGGTCTTGGGTTCGACTCTCGCTAAGAGCGAATTATTTTAAGATTTAACGACTTTGTTCATTTAGTGGTATGTAACGTTCCCTTCGACATCGAGGCATAGAGTATGCGTGCGTACGTTCACAGGGGTGAGTGTGCGTGCGTGTGTGAACGTCTACGTCTGTACTGTGTTTCTAAAAAAAAAACTTTTCTTTTTGGCTCGAAACAATATACTAAGATCTAGCTTCAATTTAATCCTCCCGGCCTGCAGCACATTTCAAAACGGTTCTAAACTAACATGAGCACTCGTAGCCTCCTATCATTAATATATGTCTTTTTTATTCAAATTATATTAAAAATGTTATATATTAATGACTGAAAGGAATATCTTTCTGCACCTCTCCGGTAGTCTCAGCATGGTCTGATGCTAAAAGCCTAAAACCACATCGCCCCTCAGTGTGCCATAGCCCATAAGTATCTATTGGGAAATAAGGCACATTTGATAAATATAAAAAGCGAGTTAACGGAAAAACAGATTTACCTTAAACCAAATATACCCACCTAGACCCCATAGATTAGATTTTCCCCACAATCAGGGGATCGAGAACACAAATCCGGATAAAAAAACAAGTTACATGAATGGAACATCCGTTCCTGCCTATGTTAAGCATCTAGCGCAACCTTTTTCATTGGGTTTTTTTTGCACCCTCAGACCTACCCATACCCACACCCTCCTCTAGCCAATTCGGCTCCCCTGAGGACTCTGAATCCCACGCCTTCTCTGAGTTCAGAAAAAAAATCAAGAACTAGGAGAAATTCCAAAGTCCGGCCTCTGGATCCAGGAGAAAGTGAGGAGAATGGTGATATTGCGGGGAAAATAATCAAGAACCAAAAAACCGGTGGCCGGCCCGGATTGAGGGAGGAGGCGACCGTGGCGGCGGCAAATCCGACAGAGGAGATGACACCCATCGTGGTGCCAGCCCGCGCGCCGCCAGCTACGTAGGTCGTGACGCCTAGCCTGGGCGCAGCCGGCCACAGAGGAGGAGGCGGCCGACATGGGTGACGAGCAAAAATTCGTTAACCTCCGCTGTCGGCGCCAGTTGCTTGGCACCGATATGCCAGGAATGGTGGCGAGGCAGGAGGTGGGAGGCACGCTGTGATGGATCCGGCCGCGAACAAGACGGGAGGAGGCGCCGGCAGGGTGGATCCGACCGCGAGCAAGCCAGAGGCCGTGACAGGGGGCGGTATAGCGGCCGGGCCGTCACGAGCCGGATGAGGGGCGACCGAGAGCTTGGAGAGAGGCAACGACGGGGTGGGGCGCGACGCAGCTAGACGAGGATGAAGGAGGTGGCGAGCCGCAGCCGCCGGAGCATTAGGAGGCAGCAAGAGAGGGCTGCTGCCACAAGCTTGGACAGGAAGCACCGCCAGTCGTTTGAGGGCGCCGTCGCTTGGCCGCTCGACAGCCGAGCACCCCACGGGTGGATGCGCAAGCCGGCGAGGGGCCCGACGGTGGCGCGCCGGCGAGGGGGCTCTGCGGGAGGCGGGGGGGGGAGGAGGGAAGGCCTGGGGAGCAGCTCTAGTGGGAGCCGGTGAGGCGGGCCGTGAGGAGTGGCACCGGGGAAGGAAGGAGGGGGCGGGCAAGCGGTGCCGGCGCAGGGAGCGGCGCCGGGAAGGGAGGGAGGGGCGGCAAGCGGCGCCGCGGAGGTGTGGTGATGGGGGCTGGCGAGGCGAGAGGCGAGTTTGGTGAGCTGGGGTAGGATAAGTGCGGAGGAGAGACCCAAGAGCCTCGCGGACGTCGCACTCTCTCGCGGTTCTATTTCACAGTATGCCGAGTCCACCGCCCCCATGTCGTATCTCTGGCCTCCGTGTACAGATGGGCAGGTGATCTTTAAAGTTTTTAATGCAAGGTTCATGTACCTGCTTGCCTAACAAAACATCAATACTCCTCCCATCTGTTCATATAAATATGTAACGTGGCTAATTTTTTAAAAAAACTTTAATCATTCATTTTTATTTAAAAATGTTAATAAATTATTGTTCATTTTGTTGTTATTCTAAATGCAGTTTGAGTATAATTTGTATTTTTAGATGTTTGAACATATGTGTGTGTGTGTATACAGTAGTATGTTATATTTGGATTTATATTCAAAGGTAGTTAAAAATGATAATTGTATATTTATTGATCATATATTATAAAAGAAATAAATGGGTCAAAGTTTCTTTTAAGTACCATACTAAAAATTTAGGGCTTTTCCAATGTTTATGGACTACCCAGTCCATATGGATGGGTCCCACAGCAGGTGGGCTGTAGTTATGGCTAACTCCACAATGTACATGAATCTATTGGTTGGTTTTTAGAATGAAAAATTTGGGGGTCGCTGAAACTTCACCTCTATTGCTCCTCTTCCTTTGTGTAAAGAGAGAACAAAAAATATTTTTTTAGTTGCTATGGGCAGTCTTTAGCACTATGGGTAGCTTTTGTTATTGCTTCTATATAAACTACTCACACAATGTATCATCCCACTTAGGAATAATATTATAATGCTTATGGACTGTTTTTGTGCTACATTGTGGAGGCCCTTATATGCCTTATGTTACATGAAGGAAGGAGAATAATGGATGTCGTGGCCTCAGAACCTGATGCCAAACGATAGAAATGTATCTCATGAACAAATGGAGCAAAAAAAACAAACATAAAAATGAACAGTATGTTCTTCTCCCTAAAAAATATTATTATAATGGTTTTTGTTATGTTTGGCAAACAACAATGATTTCATAATGGTAGCAATGAAAGCTGAATGTCTCGTGTCAAAATTTGCCTAATTGTTATGAAGAAGAGCACAATAAAAAAATCACAAATAATCCTATATTTGAGCTACGGTACCAATTTATTAAAACATGTGTAGGTGTAAATAGTCCCTTCAATTTCAAAATAATAGACGTTTTGATTTGTGAATAGTGAACATATTTTAGTTTTGACCACCGACATGTTTTCAAATATTTTAATTTATGACTAGATTCGTCTTCAATATATAATAGTTGTATAATATTACACAATTGATATATTTTGAATATATGTAGTATTGTTAATTGATGTCAAAGTAGTGTTTTGGTGACTGTATCTCTCTCTGATATAATTTTAATACTAAGGAGTATATTTATTTAGCCACGTGCAGAACGCATGTGACCCTCCCCATGACGAGGTATGTCGACGTGAGCAAGTAGGAGGAGAGAGAAGAGGTCGGAAGTTGGGATACGAGAACTAGGGTTCGATCCCACCGGGTTTTGTTCCGCCTCGAGCCATCGGGAGCCATCCGATTCAATAGGACGGTCCTAGCAACGCCCACCAAAACGGGTCAGAACAGAGACAGGCTAGAGCTGATTGCTGCCTACCTCAGATGGATGATGGACTTTGATTTTTTTTATACATATTGCCACTGTATACATATTTCAATAAAGATTTATTCAATTAAGATCAATTTTTTATTCAATAAAAAATAGGTGTGTATGGATAAATATTGTATACTTTTAATAAATCTGAAAAAACGCCTTAAAAATAATTAATTTATAAACATACTAAATATAAACTAACTTATTTTGTGACTCAAACATTCAGAAGAATTAATAAAACATAAAACCATATTTTCTCAAACATAAAATTTTCTTAAATAATAAAATAAAATAACTAATTTTGACTTTTAAAAAATGCACATGCGCCACGTGGTATGACATGACAAAAATTACATTTTACACATCAAATGTTTACTTCTTCTGTCACCGTTACTCACAACGAAGCTACTCTTTATTACATCTACAATCATAAGATTTACATTTTAATATTCATGAGCTATCATTAAATTAGCTTTAGTAAAATAATGCGATGATATGTTTCTTTTATGAAATTGTTTGGGTCTACCTGCCCTTATATCTTTGGGATAAAATAACTTGGATCGTGGAATATTCACATTACCCAAAGTAGCAAAACGTACAAGACGAGCACTGCGCACCCAAAAAGGGAAGATCAGATTATCTACAAGCGACGCTGGTGGGGTTTCGATGATCGATCAGTAGGTCCAGAGCGGCACAGCGGCAGCGAGGGCGTCGCAGTCTACATCGTCACCGACGCACGCCGGCGGGTCCATCAGCAGCCCCTGCGCCAGGCTCGCGTAGTACAAGGCGGCGCCCATGTCGCTGAGCACGTCCAGCTCGAACGACGGCGAGGCAGCAGCGTCTGCGTCTCTCTCCCGGGCGTCGTCGTCGCTCCTGCTGGTCGCCAACTCCTCCTCCGTGGCGGCGCTGTTGTCGTCGTCGGCTGCTGGACGACGTCGGACCGAGCCCCCCGACGTGGCGGACATGGCGTCGTCATCCTCGAGGGCGAGGAAGAACCCGTCGAGTGCGGCCGCGACTGCGCGGCGGATGCCGTCGGGCGCGCGTGGGTCCGGGGCCGGCACGCGGAGTCGCCACGCGGAGTCGGGGAAGTTGAGGCGCCGGGGGGCTGCGCCGGCACTGCCACCGCGGAGCGCGAGCATGGCGGCGTCGTGCGCGCGCGCGGCGGCCTCGGCGGCGTCGAACGTGCCGAGCCAGAGGCGGCAGCCGCGGCGGCCAGGCACGCGCACCTCGCACACCCACCGCCACCGGCCGGCGCGGCCGCGCCGGTGCACGCCGCGGTACACCGGGTGGCGCGTCTCCCGGAACCTGGTGCGGCCGGCGGGGCGCTTCTTGGCAGGCGGCGGTGTGGAAGGCGTGGAGCCGGAGGAGGAGATGGAGGAGGAGGAGGAGGAGGAGGAGGAGGAGGATGTCGCCGGCGAGTCGCAGGAGGAGGAGCCGGGCGGCGGCTCTTGCTTGGGCCGGCGCGCCATTGGCGATCTCGGGAGAGTGTAGTGTAGTGATCGGATGAGGACCGGGGGGCGTGCGATCGGTGCTGGGCTGTGGTGGTGGTGTAGGGAAACGGCGGTTTTGGCGGGCGCGTAGTATTTGTAGCCTTGTAGGTGAAGTGGTCGAGATGGGATGGAGACGGGCGTGGAAACTGGCTGGTCATGCCGGGAACAATGGGCGCTGTGGGGCGTGCTGATGCAGGTGCAGGGCAGAGCCAGAGCGCGCACACGGAATCGGTGGCGCGCGCACGGCCACTCGCCGCGTGCCCGAAACAGGCGCGCGTCCATCGGCGGCAGGCCGAAAGCGAGCGAGCCGCATGGTCCGTTTCGGCGGGCGGGCGGGCAGGCGCAAACCTGCGTGCCGCGCAACTCGCACGGCCGCCGGAAACGGCCGTGGATGGGTGCGGGCCAGAACAGAAACTGTTCCACTTGCAGCATGGCTCTCGCCCAACTCGTCGGAGGAGGCGAGAGAAAATAATTCTCAGTGTCAGCGACCGTGGCTACTGGGGGTGACGAGGCCCCAGCTCCGGCAGCTCAAGCACCCCCGCTGAGAGCGAATTATTACAAAATGTTTTGGTTTTGTTCATTATTTACTGGTAAGTGACGTTTTCATCGATAGATGTCCATGGTGACTGTTGACACGCGAAACGGATCCGCATGGCAGTACGATAACTATCGCCTTTCGCGACGACGAGCGATTGCTTTCTGAGCAAAGCAATAAAGATTCCTCGCTTTCGTGGAGAAGACTGACCGTTTTTTAGCGCAAAACGACAAAGATCAGCCAAACCCTAGGGCTGCTAGGGCTCGGGAAGGCTAACGAACTACTGTGCTGGAAAAAAACAGAACGTAGAAGGAAAAAGTAATGCTTTGGGTATTTGTCGATTGGATTCCTTTTTTTTTTAATCGGCCTATCACCCTTTATATAGAGGGGCACCAGGTCTTCGGTGGATAAGTCCGCCTACAAAACTAATCTCCGTATCTCTACAAACCAACCGGCCACGTAACATGGAAAGCTAACCGAATACATATACCAGCCGGTAACAAATCCGACACGTAATTAACTTGAGTCTAGCCAAATGTATTTTCCATACGCACAGCTTCCCCTCCATCATTGGTCCCTGCAGCTAGAGATCGTCAACATGACTAGAAAAACATCTCGTGCATCGTCCCATGCAGGCAGCTACCGAAGAAACATCCTGCTGCTCTGATAGCCAAATATTCAATAAAAATAAATCATTAGTGGCCGAGTTAGCTCATTCTAAAGTCAAATCGGCCAATAGAATATTTCAGCTATGGTCTAAATAAACTACTTCTAATGACTAAAATCACCAGCGGACTTGATCAATCAAATTACACTGCAGACAGTGACTTTGTCAATCTCAATATACGCCGGTCTAATTTTTAGATGTGCTTATAAAGGTAGAATTTGCGTGCGTATATTCGTAAAAGCGAGTGTACGTGCATGTGTAACCATCTGCATTTGGACTCACAGTGTTTCTAAAAAAACTCTAGCCGACGAGGGATCCGCCGCCGCCCGCCGCAGTGACATGACATGAGCGCTGGCGTCTTTCAATTCACCGGCTGTCGCAGAACGGCCGGCGGCGTGCTTTGCCTTACATTGTTCAACCGGCGGCGCAAGCAGCAGCCGGAGGGCCGGGAGACAGCGCGCGCGCGCTTCCTTGTGCGGCACGGCAACAATACAAGACTAACAGCCATGGTCGGTCTCATCTCATGCATGTAAACCATGAGTCGTCATGGCGGCTAAGTTTGATTATCTTTATCTTGCTAGCTGAATGGCCGCCTGGCTGGCATCATCATGTCTGACATTGCAATTGCAATCAGCAAGGAGGAGCACAGGGTTTCCATTCCTATATATAGGAAACACCACTTTCAAAAAAAAAAAAAATAGGAAACACAAAACCGGAGGAAATGTCTCTTTTGTTTGGAATTTTATACACAGGTGGCGATTTCAAGGGACAAAAATGCAAACCAATGCCTTACACTTCACAGAGAGAGCACACTTCGAACTGAATTTGGTAATGCAGTGCCCGTCAAAGCATAAACACCAGCAATAGTAAAATATATAAGTCACAACAAGATGAAAGGGATATTTAGGTTTAAAAATCATCGGCGTTGTAAGTAAAAAAAAAACAAAAACAGAATTGCTCTTCATCAGCTGACTGACGGACTGATTTAGCGTCAGTCGACGTATCTTTACTATATCTTCATGTGTCGTGCTGTGTGCTGGATTGCTGGGGGATGTGTACGCTGTTGTCTGTCCACGACTCCACGTCCTGCTGCCTATGGCTCAGCTCCAAGCGCTGGACTATAGACGGCAACGGGCAATATCCATGCGGATAGCACCTTCATGTGTCCACGTCCACGAGCAAATATCCATATCCGTGCCTATGCCCGGCATCCGCAATGGGCAAAGAACTGTGCCCATATCCTCTATCCGCGGGCATTCAATGCCAGCGGGCAATATCCATTTGCCCGCAAAACAACATATGTATATAGAACAATATCAAAATACATGCATATCAATTTTAAAACATCACATATCAATAGCACTATAGCAGTCATCAATTAACCAACAGCAATCAAATAAACATAGTCTCACACTCTCACTGGCTCAGACAACCATACATGTCTCACACAACCATACATGTCTCAGATGACTCATGAGGGAACCCTAAGTTCCTGTATATATATGCATACTTAATGTGGGGTCCACATGTCAGACGGGTACGTGGGTATGCGGGTGCGGATACTAAATTTCTTCGCCCACAGATAAATATCCATCGGGCGTAAACTCACACCCGTATCATTGTCCGTGGGCGCGAACTCACACCCGTATTCTTGCCCACCGGGTTTTTCCCCACGGTAGGCGGGTATTTCATACCCATTGCCATCTTTAGCTGGGATAGTAGTATCTTTTCGGCTCGGCTCATGCGCTGGCTGTATTGTCTTGGCTCCGGCCTTTCTGTGTCGCGCTTGCGCTTGGCTCCTGCCTATTGGTCTCGCCTCGGCTCGGTCTGTCGCGTTCAGGCTGCTCTCTCGTGGCGGGTCCCCTTCTGGCACTTTTAGTTCTCACATGTAGAATAACAATACGTTATTTCGCTTTTTACGTGGATGTGTATTTATGTGTTTCTAAGCAGTTTTTATGGTAGTAGAACTAATAAATGTCTGTCTATAGATGTGTCTTTATGTGTGTATTTATAAGTTTTTATGGTATTAAAACTAATAAATGTTTGTTTATCTTTGTGTAATTTTTTATGTGTGTATTTTTTTATGTTTGTCTGTGTTATTTGTTACGATAGTAGAATTGGTAAGTGATAAGTGTATATATCTGTGTTATTTTATCATGCTACTAGAACGGATAAGTATTGTATGTGTCTATGTGATTTTTTCATGTTACTGAAACTGATAGGTGTCTATTTGTGAGTGTCTTTATGTGTGTCTGTGTAATTTTTTATGTGTGTATGTGTAATTTATTATAATAGTAGAACTGATACCTGATAAGTGTACATCTAAGTCTGTGTTATTTTTTCATACTATTGGAACTGATAAGTGTCTCTGTGTAGATGTGTGTATGTCTGTGTAATTTTTTCATGATACTAGAATATAATTGATAAGTGTTTGTTTGTGGATGCATGACTTTATATGTGTCTGTAATTTTTTTATGGTATAGAAATGAGTGTTTCTCTGTCGGTTTGTCTTTGTATAGCCATGTGTATGTGCTTTATATAACATATAATGTGCAAAGTCTGACCATTTAAACATTCTAGGAAATCATTAGTATCCTTGCCTCAACACATGACTAAGTGATATCATGTGTGCGTGTTCTCTGTACTAATTTTTTTTTAATTGATGGATAGATGCGCCCTACGAACAACACAGTAAGGGGACATACCGTACCTCAACGTGGGAGGGGCACTTGAGCCACCGCAGAGGGGATTTGTGAGCCAGATTAGGGCTAGTTTGGTAATCATTTTCTCCTCTATTTTTTTAAATAATGGAGTTGCCAAACTAATCTTTAGAGGGGTTGCGGGAGAGAGAGACAAACCGCAAGTCTACAACTTAAGACATTGAAGAAAAGAGAGAGCATAGATTATTTTTGGATGCTCGTTCCAAATCCAAGCGTCTACAAACTGGATGAGATCTTTTGCAGCTAGAACCCTGCAGTTGAGTCTCTGATATACAGACCCACATGTCAGTAACCCACTTAAAGGGCCCACATGTCAGTGTCCAACTGAAGGTGACGTTACTGCAGAGGAACTCATCCCCTACAAACAAACGTCTGACACAAACTCAATTTAGCACTCGATCGCCGGCCGTCTTTTCAATTCGGGTGCGGGAGCGGAGACATACTGCTACTCCGTACATCTCACTGACTAGGAAAGCGGACAGCACAAATTTTGTGGCCAATCAATAATCCAACAATAAGGAAATAATCGACAGAAACAAAAACATTTCTTTAGTCGACTGACAATGAGACCTGCAACGTTACTGGTTAACTGCTGGCCGGTTTTGTTCTGTAAGCCGGCTAGTTGTTTGAGCCGGAGGTGAAAAGCAAAACATCCAGACAGTTAGAGCCTGACAGCCAGGGTACAATGCTAGCGTTGGAAAAAAAAACTAGACAGAACATAGCAATGGAGGCGGCGTGACAGCCATCAGCTAGCGATTGAGGAGCCAGAGCCAAAACAGCTAGTCTGGGGAAGCCGATCCAGGTAGCTTGGTTCTGTTAAGACAACTAATACGGGCGGGGGGCTGGAGATGGACAGGACGTGGGTGACAGCTGAGCCGGAGAACAGCAGGGACCAACTGGACACGAGGAAAACTAGCTGACGTTGGATTAAAATGTAATGGCTAGGATGGGTGACTGATCCAAAAATATTGGGTCAATCACCTGATAAAGAGATAGACCCCAAAAAAAAAAAGGGGGGGAACAGTATTGTGTTTTTTGTTTGAAATCCACTCCGTCACTTGTCTTTTCCATTGCCATTGATCCCACACTGGGATGCTGTAGCCAATGCTGATGGTGCAGGTGGAATAGTGGGATCGGACTAGTTCATCGATGCTGCACATAATACATACTGTACTCATCTCGATTTTGAAACATATTATCCCGTTTTAGTATACGACGGCGTTGGTTTTTAAAAGCATCTCCGCCATTCATTTTTTAATAAAGTTATTGATAAAATAAGCAAAAATTTAAGTTTTTTAATCCTGAAAAATAAGTAAAAAAAATACTGAGCTCTATGTATGTACTCCCAAATGGTCAAACGCTTCTTTAAAACCTAACAGTGTCGCACACAAAGACTTGGAAAAATCTACTAGACGCGAACGCGACCGATCAGGACCAGCACGACGCGCCGAGCCATTCGCAGTTCGCACCGCGACCATATCCTCTCTCCCGCGGCGCGCGGCCGCGCGGGCACCACCCGCAAGCGCCAGCCGCCAGCCGCCAGGACAGGAGCGCATCCGGCGCCGACCGGCCAGGATGGCAGCGGGGCCCACGCCCACCCCACCCGCCACGGCGGCGGCGTTCCGGCCGCCGATCCCGCCGCCGCCGCCGTGCTTCGACTACAGGGCAGCCGTGCTGGCCGACACGCGCGCCGCTGCCGCGGGCAGCCCGGCGCTGTCCGCCCTGGTGGAGTCCGGCGCGCTCGTGCGCGTGCCGCGGCGCCGGTTCGGGCCAGTCCCGGCGTGGCGCCCGCCGGACTTCGTGGAGCCCCAGGACGTGTGGGTCCTCGGCACGTCGCACCTCTCCCCGGACTCCGCCGCCGACGTCGAGCGCGTCCTCCGCGCGGTCCGGCCCGACAACGTCGTCGTCGAGCTCTGCCGCAGCAGGCAAGAACTCGGCACCTCGGCTCTTCCGGCCGCGTTCCACGTACTGCCCGTTTGTTGTTCGCGGAGCTAACCGGCGCCGTTGCATCTAGAGCCCTCACTGCAGAGCTGGGATCATGTACGCATCCGACGATGCTTCCGACGAGCCGCTCCTGAAGTCCTCCAACATGTTCTCTCTCGGCGGCTCCAAGTTCCTCGGCGCAGTCGGCAGAAGCATCAACCTTGGTAGGCGACCAACCCAGAGCGCCATGGAACGGAACTTTCTGATTGGCCTGCTGACTCTGTTGCTTTTCTTTCGGACGGTGCAGGTGGGCAGAGCGCTCTCGCTCTGCGTTTGCTCCTCGCTGTTTTCTCTTCGAAAATTTCTTCCGGCGCGAACCGGCCGTTTGGAGAGGAGGTGATTCTGATCCTATCCTCACGCCAATGTTAATGTTTCTTCAGAAGCCACGTGAAAATGCCAGAGCTTTAATTCTGATCCTGTATGTATATATATATATCTTCGGTCAGTTTCGAGCAGCCAGGAGGGTGTCTGAAGATATCGGTGCTCAGCTTGTTCTTGGGGATCGCCCCATTGAAATAACTGTATGTGGTGGCTGCTGCTCAGCTATATATGCACACAATGATTTTTTTGTAACGGCGTCTGTGCACTGATGTTGGATTGCTAGAATTGCTGAAGCTCACATCAGATTGTTCTTCCCTGCAGCTTGAACGGGCATGGAAATCCCTCACCTGGGATCAAAAGACAAAGCTTGTGATCTCATTGTTCCGCGGGATTACTTCGACAGCTGATACGCCGGCAAGTACTCGTATTCATTTATACCTAATAATAGAAAATGTTGTCTGCCGTTGTCTGTTGACATTCTCGTTCTTTGATCACAACTGCAGCAGCGGGAAGAGGAGACTGACGTCAGCCCATACGAGCTGTACGAGAAACTGAGCACGTCATACCCTTCGCTGTTGCAGCCTCTGATCCATGAACGAGACATGGTATGACGATTCTCAACGTACGGCCTATCTGAGCCTTTCATTGTTTCAGACCATGCAGCTATGCGAGCTTTGCATGGTACTACTTCAGTCATCTAATTAAGACGATCCCGGCACTAACTGTTCGTTGTTGCATGCATGGGTTCCAGTTCCTCGCGTGGTCACTCAAGAGGAGCAAGGCTGTGAACAAGAGCAAAACCGTCGTGGGAGTCGTTGGAAAGGGGCACATGAACGGCATAGTCTACGCGTTGATCTCCGACCAAGGGGACCTGAGGTTCCGCGACCTTGTTGGTAGAGCGTCGTCGGAGACATGGGTGAGCTCACTCGTCAAGGGCCTCGTCAGGGACACAGTAATAGGGTTGGTTCTCTGGGCCTTGTATGAACAGCTGCAGGCTGCTCTGTAGATGATAGCCCACGCTTCCACACAACACGCACAAGTTCACGGTGCCGCTCTGAAGAGAACATTCATTCATTTTACGAGCTGAACTTCAGTGCCGGCAGAAATCTGAGTCTCAGTAGTTCTTCACAAGGATGAGGACTTGAGGCAATTGAAATGCCAAATGCAGCTCCCCTTTGAATGTATCTACACAGGATAACAAGGCATTGCCTTTGTGGCCTTTTGTACCCCTTAAAAGCAACAAAGATGCATTTTTTTTTCTTCATTGCTTTGAGCATCCCTGTGCAGAACACTGGTATCTGCGTCGGGCTAATACCAAGAAAATTCAGATGGAATTTCTTCTGAATGGCAATAACTTACTGATGTGCCTGCTGCGGCTTGTGCAGATACAGTAACGCTTTGGTAGGCGGTAGCAATGCCAAGACGGCAGAGAATGGTGTTAAGCCTGGCAATTGCAGCTGGATTGGCACGCCGGCCACCTCAACGACGTCAATTCAGAGCGGATTGCATGGAGCAGTATGTTTCGGGGACGAGCGGTCTCCACGGGTCCACGGCCACTCCGACAGAATCAGAAACAGAGGAAAGAGAAGGCCCAAAACAGAAAGGCCCACTTAAATAACTACGACCATGGATGACATAGGCTAAACAAGCCCATATCCGGCCTTTGTTTTGGAGAAGCTAAGATGAACCATTTTTTACAACTCACTGAATTCGGCCCATGTATTTCATCTTCTCTCGTCAATACATATTTGGCTTAATTCTCATGAGAGGACACGCAGTCATGCATAGTGCAAAATTTGTCGTCTCCTGACTCGATCAGGGAAAAAAAATTATCCCGCGTTGGAATTTGATCGAAAAAAACCTCCCTCATGTGTACAGAGCACATGACGCCATGACGTGGGTAGCATAAATACCATCAATTATGCAAATCCAACCCACATATGTGCAGATAATTCTATAAGCTATATAAAAAGGCACTCCGTAACTGAATAAATTGGACACCATCTCGGTCTAAGTACTCCCTATGTACCAAACCGTGCAGTACACCTTTAGAAAAGAATCACCAATATGGCAATGACCACAACACCTAATTTATATGCAAATTTAGTGGGTTACTTGAATGTTCTTTCGTAATGGTATGGTGGGTAATCTTTCAGACAAATATAATAGATCCGATGGCTATTGTTGTTATAGACGGTCGGATGCTTCTAATTTTTTGTGGAAATTTTTAGAATTCATCTTTTTTTCCATCCGTGCATTGTATTAGTGCCTTTTTTGTAACCTCTGATTAGCAATTAGTAATAGTAGTAAGATTAGATCCACCATAAAAATATGTTCTTATAACCCATCCATTTGTTTTTGTAGGCACTATAATATATTTTGTATAAACTTGACTTAGAACAAGGTCAAAAGTGAGCTATAATAATTTTAGAACGAAGAGAGTAATATCTTATATCATCTTATGTTAGCTTAGTTATATGCCCATCCAAAGTGGCTTCACGGGCAAGGAAAGTGCTGCCAAGTTGCATGCAAGGGAGGAATCTATAAATACTATATAAGTGAAGCCCACTACCAATCATTTATTCTATTTCTCTTTACATGCACACTATCCACATCATCAAACTCAGTCCAAGAGTCATACCAAATTAATTCATCAGCCTCCGCAGCCCTAGCCCAACTTCCCACTACCAATCATTTATTCTATCTCTCTTGACATGCATACTGTCCACGTCATTAAACTCAAAACTCAGTCCAAGAGTCATACCGTATTAATTCATCAGCGTCTGCAGCCCCAGCCCAACTTCCGAATTGCCAGGCAGCCGAACCGCCGGCGCCAACCCGCATGGAATGGAGCCACCCCATCGGCAGCAACAATTAAGAGAAAACTGCCATCTATGCAATTAAGAGGAAATATAAAACGCATTGCATCTATTCTTCTTCCATTGTCATTAACTGCAATTCTCTCCGATTGCCAGGCTGTGTTTTTTTAAGAATCCGCTACACATTATGACTTTGCGATGCAGCTGAACAGAACAGAGAGGCAGTAGGCACCACTCCCATACCAGTTATAAATGATATGCTAAAACAGTCCTCCAGTACGTGGGCGGCCAACCAAAATTATTCTTTAGGTCATGCGTAGGGTAGCAGCAGTATAAGGCTGTTCATTATCCATTAATTCTCTCTCTCTCCTCTAATCCGTTGCTCCTGCTGTACAATTCGTGAACATAAGAAAAAAAAAATCAAGGAGTCCTTCGCTCTCCCATACTAGCTACTTAAGCAGATTATGCCATCCTAGATTCTCTTGATTTAGCTGCCAGAGAATCTCTTGATGTTTCTTCTTTGCAGCCAGAGGTTTAATTTGATGCCTATCCATGAGGCCGGAGTCTCTTTACCTTTTTATGGTAGAGGTTTAATTTGACGCCTATCCATGAGGCAAGAGGCTCTTTAGCTTTTTTTCCTTCCACTCAATTAAATGGTAAACCTTCCTCTAGAAATTCGGTCATCACAATGGTAACGATAGGCAATCACAGCAAGTCCAAATATCACCCAACCATGTTTCTTCTCTCTCAAATGCATCGAGTATTCTTTTCTTGTTTATTCCTACTACGTGATTTGCTTCACTTGGTTATTATTACGGGCAATCTCTTTGGTTTCACTTTTGTTAGTTTTATAATCGTTCAGAGCAGGAAAGGGGTTGTACCCTAAGTTGATCTTATCTAAATTGAAGCCCATGAAGAGTAGATGTCAACTAGCTTAGTTTAAGTACATTATATATTCGAACTGTTGCCATCTAATATATTCGATCAGTTCCTTTTGTCACATAATTGTGTGGAAGATGGCACCGGTCTCTTAGCGTGATTCTCGTCCTACATTTCCCCAAATGTAGGAATTCTTTGATATGTTTACATTTTCTATTCGTTCTCTAACAAATGGATAGGTTCATTTAAAACGAGATCGTTCACGAGAATCTATATAAAATCACTCTTTAAACCCCGCAGCAATGCGCGGGGAACCACCTAGTTATATATGTGATCAACGCCACACACCAATAGGCACATTTTTATATTAATTTCCGTGAAATATAATTAATTAAGGCTGGTAGTTAATGCGTATGTGCGACTTGACTATATCTAATACTCATTGAAATTCTAGTCGAGTCTTTCTCTCTCATTAGCGCATTGCATAATTGATAATTCTCATGCTGCTGTTGATGGATCCAGTACTTGCGTATTAGCTGACGCCTTTGAACATCATGTGATGAGATTCAAACAAATAAAAGGTGCAATACCCAGGAAATGCAGGAGACGGAGCTCGGCAATAGGAGGACAAGTCTTAGCTATTTTATTTATTTATAAAAAAAAGTCTAATCATTCAATTTCGTACCTATTCATCTATATGATGATGAGCTCAACGTACGGTCAACAACCTAAGACGTATAATAATGCACGAGGAATCATGTATTATATAGTGCAATCAGATACCTTAAAGTGACATGCACTATAGAGAATCAAAACGTAGAGAATTTATTTGAACTGAATAAAGAAATATCACATATGGATACGTATGCACATATATATGGACTTATGGTGCTGTGGGTAGGTGGTGATGAGGGAAATGGCTCGATCGTGGCAATTGATTTGCACGTAGCTAGGATGATAGCTAGCCCCAAAGGAACCGAAAGGCCATCGATCTATCGCTGTCTGCCTGACATCTATACATGATCCGCGTCAAGATCCCATCTGCATGGCATGGATATATATGCATACAATACAACATTTTCTTGTGAAGAATCTACTAGATAAATTATACAATTGATCGATGATGGAATCAGCAATAACTAACATTGCATATGCAAAATAATGTAGCAGAAAACATCCAAACTCTCCCCCTCTGCCCCCGTATGGATGATGTCTGGCCAACCTTGTAAACTAATTCCATGATCAATTTTAACCCTCTAATGAGTATTTCAGGTATTAGTTCATCAATAATTTACCATTTGATAAGTCGAGTTGAATATTATTTTTTAAAAAATTTAGGGTCATAACAGACATCATAACTTATGCCAGGAAAATACATAACGATGTTTTCATAGTTAACTATTTTGTACAATTTTGCATTGGCAAAGTTGATTTATTAACAGATCGATGCCTCGCCTATCAGAAATACCAAGTGATTATTAGAGTCATATAGCAGTTTTTTTTTAGGCAACATTCCTTCTTCTAGGGTTTCTTTCCCCAGCTAATATTTATCTCTCATCTGTAATTAACAACACAAGAAACCGTTGCTGATGTCTCTAGATATATATAGCAGTGTGAATGTAGATGTAGCTTAGGTCGCTGTGCATACGCACAGGGTGATGCAAAATGCACGCAGCACATTGGAAAAGAAAAGAGAGAAAACACGGTTGTTGGGTGTGCATTCCATTATTGAGGCGGCAGGGCTGGTAGGTAGCAGGCAGTACGGCCGCGCCGGCCCCTGCAGCTCAACTCACCCATAGCCAGCCGCGCGCGTGTGCCCGGCCGGCCGGCTCCCCCACCCCCACAATGCAAGACACGCGTGCGCTATCTGATCTTGATCTAGTTCTTTTCTTTCAGTGAACACGCCGCGGTCGACGACCGAGCTGCTGCTCCTCCATATATATCCACAAGGGAAGGCTACTATATATATCCATGGATCGAGATTTCGAGATATATATATAGTATATACCAGAAGCAGCGAGTACTGACTCTACTAGTACTGTGGATCGGAACAACACAAATCATGCGACAATAATCGACCATCTTGTCCACGCCCGCACGCATGCACGTACTACCATAATCGGTCCACAGTAGGCAAGTACGTACAGGAGTAGCTAGCTAGTTGCTTCGCCCACTAGGCACTGGTCACTGCCCTGGCCGGCACGCCGTCCTTGTGCATGCGCGCGCGCGAGACAACGCAACGCAACGCAACGACCCCGGCGCGCCGGAAAGTGGCCAAGAAAGATAGATAGAGGCGTAACGTTGAGTGTGTGGAACGAGCCCCGTGCGCGCGCTGTCGGGCTCATACAGTAGAAAACAACGTTACAGTGTTACTATAGACATATAGGCAAAAAAAAAATGGTTAGAATAATAATAAATAGATTTTAAACAATCCGCTGAAAATGATTTTATTAACTGGCCGGCGCGCATCCAGCTCCACCACCACCCGTGTCGCTGCATGCCGACGCCAGCCTGTAGACCGGCCATGCATGATGCAGACCGACCGGCCGCGACCGGGGCAGCAGCCTAGCTAGCCACAGCAGGGGATGTGCACGTACGCACGAGGCCGGCCGGGCGCGCGCTGCCGCTCTCCTGCTCGACCGATCGATGCGTGCGTCTCTAGCTACGTACGACGTCGTTAGATGGCGGGTCACTCTCCGAGCTAGCTGGGTAACAAGGGCTTTTATAGCTACCTAGCTGGAGCGTTATAGGCTCGCCACCATGCATGCATGCACCGCCGCGCCGGCCGGCCGGCGAGCGAGCGCGTGCCAATGCTGCGCTGCCGCTGCACATGTCCATAACGGGCCGGCGGCAGGCAGGCCTGTGGCCCGACACGCCAAGGCACGGCACACGTAGGCCGCCGTGCCCGTGCCGGCCTAACACGGTGCTCGTGCCGTGCTTGGCCGCATGATCGGCCCACGGTGCAAGCACGGTCACGGTCCGATAAACCTGTCGGCTTGACATCAGCCTGCTAAAATCCCTGAGATATAAATACCTCGTGATCGTCCCTAACCCTAATTCATACCTTCCCTTCCCTCGCCGTCTCCCCGTGCCCACCTCGGCGTCTCCCGACTCCCCGTCTCCCCTCGCTCAGCACCCCGTTGGCGGGAGCCTCCCCATCCCCCTCACTCAGCTCCCTCGCCAGCCTGCCTCCTCAGTCCCCTCCCGGAGCGTCGTTGCGCCGCGATGCATCGGCTTGTCGTAGATGCCTCTCGGGCTCCCGGCCTCCTCCCCGCCGCCATGGAGCTAGATATGTGTCGGCGCGACAGGCTCTCCCTGTCAGCGCGGTCGCCTCCCCGTCGGTCCTGGTCTCCTACCCGCCACCATGGAGCAAGATCTACGTCGGCACGACCAACTCTCCCTCCCCGCCAATAGCGACAGCAGCAGCTCTCCCTCCCCACTGGCGCGGTTGCCTTCTCCGACTCTTCCTCCCCTTCCTTTCTCTGCCTGGCGGTGCGTGGATCCGGACAAGGGCACGACCCGGCATCGCCGGGATCGTCGTGCCGGAGGGCACAGCACGGACCGTGTAAAGTTAGTCGTGCCTGCCTGGGCGGCCCGCATGCCGTCACGACACGACAAGCTCGCCGTGCCCCGGTAGGTCCATTTGGACATGTATAGCTGCCGCTAGCTAGTCCAGCCCCTCTCACGGCACCTGCACGGACGGCCGATGCTTGCTTGCCGCATGTGCGATGATGCATCGCCGCTCTCGCACGCTCCATCTAGCTCCCCGATCAGATCCCCTGGCATTGATCGGCGCCTCTGCCGGCCGGTACATGCGGTCCACGGCGCGGCGCGGCGCGGCGCGTGATTTATTCGCCGGGCCGGGCCGGGGCGCGCGCGGGGGATGATGGTCCTGCTCCTGCCGCCGGCCCGCGCCCGCTCTACAGCTAGGTAGCTGCCAGTAGCAGAGATATATGGCTCCGTGATCGAAAACGCCCCGCCGGCGCGCCGATCCAGCATGCCTGTGTTGCCTGGTATCATTTATTCATATCATCGGAGATTCTAGTATGTAGTACATGTCACTCACTGACCGTGCGCCTCGTGCTCGATCCATCTGCTGCATGCCTCGCCTCAACAGCGACGTGCCATCTGACGACGGACGATCGACGAACCAACTGATGAGATTATTGCCTCGCTCTCTGATCATGCATGCCGTTGCATATAGATATGATATGCATGATCGAGTGGACGACGTATGTAGGGGATCGATCCATCCATCGAGGCCCGCCGGCGCACTGTCATGCATGCATGTGTCCACCAGTCACCGAACCTACAGTTTAATTGAAGCAACTCGCCTACTATCTCGTAGCTTATTGCACGCCTGGATCAGGATCATGTTGCGCTCCTCATCAGCCCAGCTCCACCACACATATATATCAAGGAACTGCCGGTCGAGGCAAATTTAAGGCTACAAGCAGTTGTGTGTCGTTCCGGCCGCTACTTGCTACGGATTCAGTTCAGATTCCGTATATCCATAAGTCGTCGTCGATCTGACGAGAGAACCTCCGGCTTGTAGCTCGCTCGTGAATCAGATCATGATCACGACTAGTCAGCGTTATTATTAGGGATCCTCCATCTCGGCAATCGGGCATACATGCATGAATAATATATGTAGTAGGTCTATCGTTTGGCAGTTTTCAGACAGTGGTGGATAACCAACTATAAACTTTGTCAAGTATATATGTACGTGTGGTGGCTGCTGGTGTGTGCCTGCAGGACCATGCAATATTGATTGATTCATACATATATGCTAGCTGCATGCATCCGGACGGCCGGACAATCGCCGACGACGATCGATCGACCACACATGCAAGCATGCTAAAGCCGATATGATGATCGATCCACTCGGTCGATCTCTGCATGGCATCGGCATCGATGAATCATATCGCACCATGCAACTGGCTGCCGGCCTGACGCTGCTGGATCATCCTCCTCAGCTCGATTGATCGCCCTCGACGTACGCGCGCGACACACAGTAACGCGCACGTTGTTTCAGTAAGCTCACATGCGTGGCCACATGCATGCGAGGCTGGACCTGGACCTGGACCTGCATGCCATGGACCTGGCCGGCCGCCCAATGCAATGCGATGCAAAGCAATAAGCCCCTCCCACAACAGCCAGTACCGCAACTTCGTCGCTGGTTGGTATCATTGCCAACACGAAAGGCCCGGCCTTTCCAAAACAGCATCATCGATCTCAATATATACATAGATAGATACATAGATGCACTTCATCATCATCGCTCATTATATTAGTGCCTAGCCGGACTGTACTAGTAAGCCACACCACAGTCGTGTGCTTTGTGCATTTAAGATTGATTAGTATAGCACTATAGCTAGGTTAGCAGCTACCTTTCCTAAGTACAATAGTACAAATGAATACACTTTGTCAGCTGTATGCACGAAGTGCTCTCTGCCATGCTATGTCTGAGGATGAGATGCACTATGCCGCCCTGCTGCCCATGTGTGTGTCCACTCCAGGCCATCGTTCTTCATGCGGGTCCGATGAAATTAACTATTTTTGACCCCCAGCCCTGCAGCTAGCTTTTCAGCTGTCTTTCCAGCCGATCGATCCAGCTCCTACGTGTTCTCCCGTGCACACAAAAGGACATCCACTTCCGGGCATATTTTACTGCGCGCCTTTAATTTATTTCCACATTGTTATATTATTCTGATCTATTTAATTGGGTGGCCTTTGGATATCCTCAGGGGACTCCTAAGCTAGCTACTGAATTGTCTAATTAATACGAACACGATGTTGTTCAGCAAATAATCTACACTAGAGAGAGCTAGCTGCGGCCTACATTGTACTTATTAGGCTTATGATGATACGCAACTAGCTACTAAACAATGGATCGCTGGACCAATAAGCGATCGAGGGCTCTTGCTATGCAAATGTGTTTTTGCTAGCCAACAGACCACCTCGATCATCATACAATAGTACATGTTGCTTATGTGGATCGATCACAAGAGCTAACTAATTTGTCTACGTACCGTGTCCTTTGCATGCATGTATATATGTTTTTTTTTTTTTTTGCGAATGGGGGCGCTAGCTGTCGCCAACAACAACATTGTTTAATCCCCTGACAAAAGCTGATGAGAGGGAGCTAAGCTAATTAACAATATAATAAATAGCTAATAATGCCTTCCCCCCTGACAAGTTAAGCAAAAGGCATGCACGATGTGTAATGTGAGTACACTCCATGGGCTTTGTTGGAACTTGCGGTGGAATCTCGCTCCTTTTGTGAACATGCTCCTCTGGGTGAAACAGGCTGATAAGGTGTTAATTGGTGCACATAAAATAGCTCTACTACCCTACCTAGCCGAGGTATAGCACAGCTGCACATCTACTGCGGCACAATGCATGATGCTGATATAATCAGTTGGGATTAATTTCTAGTATTTATACGAGACGACTCTAGCCTAGCCTAGAAATAAATGAGAGATGCATGCAGATGGTAGCTTAGATATATAGCACTACCGGTTACATATAACATTTCACGACAAGTGGACAAGGAGAAGTATAATAGCAGATCGAGATTATTGACAGCAAGAGGCAACAAAAGTTCATGTTAACCTGCCGCGCGCCTGCCGTGCATTACTACAGAGAACCTATGGCCGGCCCCAACAGATTATCAATTGATTGAGCCGGGAATGAACGGGCATTACAGAGATAGAAAAAATAAATAAATGTGTGGTACTAGAGGAAGTATATATGTATGTGTACCGCTGCTACTTCATTCCTATATCACCGTAGAGCTGTTAGTACTAATCGCAGTGATCGACAAAAGTATACGTAGGAGTGTATATCTCATTTTGTCCACCGATCAGCAGTGGTAATTTTCGGCTATAGTTCGGTTGGTACTGGCCGGGTAGAGCCACTAGATGAAATTAACCAGCAGTGACGAGGTCTCTGTTCAAAAGTAGAAAGGCACAACACTAGATACTTAATTAATTAAAACTAACAACGCAAAAACATCTTATGACCATGCATGCATATTATGTGGCATGCAGTAGGGTGCTCCTATGCTATGCATGATTACACATTATGCTAGCGAGTAGCGACTACCTCCAAGTTGTCTCCTGATGAGGAATCCAGGGTGGCTCCAGTGTGTGCCGGGCCATGCAGGCCGTGTGCATGCTCCTGCATGCTCTTGAATTATATCAGCGGCTCTTTCCTGTTGCCTGAGAGGGATAGCTTACTTGAAAGGTACTGCATTTACTTTTAATCTTTCTGATGGCAGTGAGCCTAGCTAGCTTTTGTACTTGTGGAAGCAATTATGCGAATAATTCAGCACAACAAGGACACTGGTTTTTTTTTAGATAAGGTGCATGCATGTGAGCCAGCATGCACGCTCCACACCGACAAATGCATTGTTCACTGAGAGTGACTTGTTTGTCGGATTTGTCCTGCATTATTCATAACCACTTTTGCTGAGGTGATAATCATTTGGATTCCTTTTTTTAATCCGACAAGTGCTCTTCCTTTTAAAAAAGAATAATTTAATTTCAGAGCTTAACTAAAGAGACCGCGTCAGTTGCAGCACACGATCTGGGGGTTACTTTAGGCTATTTTGCATAATGTCAAATGTGAACAATCTTTTAGAAAATATAGTTGGCCCCATAGATATTGTTAAAGACTATAACAGATGTTTTTTTTTTGCGGAATTTTTCTCCTTTTGTAAAGGAGCCTCCAATTAGTAAGAGTATATAATTGTTTCCTTTTGAAAGAATAACATGAAGAACTATATTTGTTAACTAATTAAAGCGATGTTAAAATTTAAGCTTCCTTAATTAGAAAGAAATTTAAATATAAATGCTACAGAAATGGCGTACTATGCTAGTAACGATGATATAGTAGGAGCCCTTTTCAAACAAAAAATTGGTTTTTAGAATGTTTTTGTCAAAAGAAATACTCCCTCCATAAAAAATGCAATGCAAATGTTTGTTTTGGAGAAGTTTGCTCTGTAATATTATAAACAAATTAGATACTTAGTCAAATACTATACAATTTATATATTTATATTTGAAATATCTTCAAATTTTATGGCCTTAGTCAGCTCTAAATAATATAATTTTGAAATAAAAACTAATTGTCAACATGTAACATTGGACCCCTAAGCCAAAATAAAATATGCGCTTCGATCCGTTCTTGAATGGAGGGAGTGCACTAACAGGAGCGATAATTCAAGGATTTAAGGTGGTGAATTTCCGCAACGCAGTCCTAATATTCTCTCCTTGTCTACAAGCTAACCTAGTAACCTTGTCTTGTCCGTTTCATGCTTCTCTAAGAATCAATCCTCAGTAGTGTGGTCCTATTCTTAGAGGATTAATTGACTCTAACAATCAATTTGAAGTGCAAGATTTGTTTTCCCTAATTCATGTAGTAATTAATGAATTGAATCACGCGTTGTTAATAGGCTCTCTTAATAAGCATAAGTCTATATTCAACAGCGTTAATGTAGCCTTTGGTCATGCTGAATTGCTGAGAGATATGAATTAAATTGGTTTCAAACACTTGAAAAACTATTGCAAAGCATATGAAATAAATAGGGTGGCGTGACGTTCTGAAAGTATTTGTTGACTCTATTTGCTTTCTACACACAATTTTCCCGCTAGCATGCCAAACAAAGGACAAGTATTTAGCCTGACAGATCAGAATATAAATCATAGCTAAAAATGTTACGCACGCACATGAATCGGACATGACATATTTGTCGACTGTCAAATCACACTCGGTGGTTGCATTGGAAACCACTTGCATAATATAATATAGGCTGAAAAATCGTGAGGCGCCCACGTGTGCAGAAGACATCATCACCTCGTCGTGCTGCTCTTTGCAACCTCAGCTCCATGCAGATGCTTTTGATCTTTTTCTTTTTTAAACCCAGCAATAGCATCCTTGCCGAAAAGGCGAAAACTTTCTTATCTCTTCAATACATAATTCGAAGAGGAAAAAAATATTACTCCGTACTATATAGGTTAAAATGCTCCCAATATTCATCGTTCCAAATGCTTAAAAAAATTCCACTGGACGTTCAAAGAGCTAAAAAGGAACCAAAAATATTTAAGAATCCACGAATCCTCCGTGACGATCAAGTTAGCACGGTCACCGCGAGCATGCCGTTGCCCAGCTTTGCTTTGGCCGCGTCTACATGCCCGCTTTTGACGTCGGCGACGACGACCGTGACGCCGCCGCCGGTCAGCTCGCGCGCGCGGGCGGCCTGCTCCGCCCAGTCCGTGCGCTGCACGGCGTGCAGCATCAGCGCGGCGCACACCAGCTGCGCGGCGAGCATGCCGAGCCACATGCCGGGGAAGTCGAGCCGCGCGGGCCAGAACGCCAGCGCGAGCGCGGCCGGCATGCCGACGCCGTAGAAGGCCGAGACGTTGATCCTCGCCGCCTTCCCCGGCCGCGCGCTGCCGCGCAGCACGCCGCAGCCGGCCGTCTGCGGGCAGTTGCCCAGCTCGGCCGCGCCCAGCACGGGCAGCGCCGCGGACGCCAGACGCAGGATGGCGGCGTCGGCGGTGAACATGCGCGCCCACACACCCCTGACGGACGCCGCGAACGCGCAAGCCACGACCCCGAGCGCGGCGCCGCAGCAGAGGCCGACGCGGGCCACGAGGCGCGCGCGCTCCGGCCGCCCCGCGCCGAGCTCGTGCCCGACGCGCGTGGACACGGCGCAGCTGAGGGAGTGCGGGAAGATGTAGAGCAGCGAGGTGGTCTGTATCAGAATCCCCATCGCGGCCACCGCCGCCTTGGGGTCGGCGAGCACGCCGCACAGCAGCACCATGATCTCGTACCACCACCACTCCAGGCACACCGACATGCAGCTGTGCACAGAGAGCCTCAGCAGGCACCCCCACTCGACGACGACCGAGCCGTCCTTGGCCTGCTCCGTGTCCGTGCACGCGCTGGCGGTGGTGGCCGAGGCCTTGCCATCGCCGCCGTCGTCATTGCCATGCGTTAGCCCCGAGGGGTTGAGGTAGACGTAAGCCACAAGGAACAGCAGGAAGTTGAGGTTGGTCCAGACGGCGCCGAGCGCGACGCCGCGTGTCCCTAGGCGGAGGCTCTGCACGAGGAGGCAGTTGATGGGGACGTGGAGCAGGAGCGCGGCGGCGGCGGCGTACGTGAGCGGCAGCGTGACGGACTGCGCGCGGAGGTACACGCGCAGCGGGTGGAGGAAGGACTGCACGGCGAGGTCCGGGAGCGAGCACAGGATGAAGTCGTACGCGGCGGCGGCAATGTCGGGGTCCTGGCCGGTGGCGACGAGGACGCGGCGCATGGCGAGCCAGAGCAGGCCGATGGGCACGGACGCGGCCAGGAGCAGCGCGACGGTGCGGCGGAGCGCGGCGGTGAGGACGGACGTGCGGCCGGCGCCGAACGCCTGGCCGCACACGGGGTCCATGCCGGCGGCGAGGCCGGAGAGCACGGAGTAGCCCGTGATGTTGGCGAAGCCGAGCGCGAGGGAGCCCCCGGCGAGGGGCAGGCGGCCGAGGCGGCCGAGGAAGAGCATGGACACGAGGGAGCGCATGTACATGAGCAGCCCCGCGCCGACCATCGGCGCGGCGAGGCGCAGGATGGAGGCGACCGCCTCGGCTGTCGCGCCGCCGTCGCCGCGCCGCTGCCTCGGGCGGTCACCCAGCTCGGGGCAGGCCTTGGTTGGCGGGAGCAGGACCTGGTGGTGGCATTGTGTCGGCTCGGAGCACTGGCACATTGCAGTGGCAGTAACAATGCGATCCCGTGGCAGTGGGTGCGTGTGCTGTTTTGGGCAACGCGCTAACGTTTGCTTGCCGTTGCGATGGGATCGCTTGATGACGCCAACCGAGCAGAGAGTGATGGGGAGGGCGTTAGGGAAATGGACGTATATATAACCGCTTTCCTGACATCCGTTTGAAAATTTATGCCTTGGCCCCACATGATTTTTTTACTAGTAAATTACTCTTACATTTTGCCCTCACCACACCACCTGTGTAGGGATGTAAGCGGCCGCACAGAAAGCCTAGCGGCAAGTCATTTTTTCTTACACTGCCGATGTCCACAGGAAAATGATTTACGGCTAGGCTTTCTAGCCGGTCCGCTTGCATCTCTGGACCTATGACAATCTATTTGTTTTAATTTGCTTTTTCGTATTGGCATAAAAATGATGAAAAGGGTGATGTTACTCTTTGCGTTGAAAAAAATTGCCTTGTAGCCCTCACTGTACTCTTATTAAGCCACTTACCTCGACCTTGTGGTAACTTTATGTGTGCACACCTTTTCTTGATCATAGGCAAAACAGATTTATCATGCGACTTGTATGTCTAGAGTTACTTCTGTCGTTGTTGAACCATAGAGCGCCTGAGCCCCTTGTAGATTTAGTCATGGTTCTAGCAAACTCATAGATATCCATAGGATAAGAACCGAACAATATGTCAATAAACTCTATAGACCACCGCTCCAATTATGTGTAGGTCTTGTGTGAAATAAGATAATTTATATGATTGAATGGCTACACACCTATTCCTTATATATGATGGGCAGGCCTCCAGAGATAGAGACAACACATCTACAACCAACAGAAAACCTAGAGTTGTCGGTGACACCGTCTTCAAGCTATAGCATAGGTTCAACTTACGCCTTATAAATTTGATTAGTCACTTACATTGTAGCTCCAAATAAATATGTACAAGACACTAGCTAGCTAGACGTAGGGTGTCACTTGACACCGTGAGGTGCAAACCAATATATATCTCACCCTAGGACTTAGTCTATTTCCAAACATCCACAATACTATTTGTGGTGATGATGAAACACAACACATCCTCGTCATGTTTCAAAGTAAATCTAAATACACCAACGGTTCATGAATTTTTCATTGTTGCCACTTAGGTGTTTTTCCTTTCAATTTGTGGAAAGCGTCATCCATGTCCAAAGTGCCCGAAATACCCTAGCTTGGAGGTGGCCTCTAGGTCTAGAATTCTTTTTGCCAATCCCTTTGCTTTTTAAGTGTTTGGCAGCCTTGAGTTTTGGACATGATTATTTGTCTTTCTAAAAAAAATTATATAAACATAAAAACATAAGTCATACTATTTCCTCTGTGTAACATTTCCTGCAACACAAGGGCTCATATGGACTGTGTATTGCGAACAGGCGATTTCAGCAAATTCTTTGTTCTTGCCAACCAAAGCATTAATTCATTTGGAACTTTGAAATTTGACATAAACTTTACACGATCAATCGATCAACACATAAAAACATTGCTCCTGGATGGCCCATAAGCTAGCCAATCACAAAAAATCCTAATATCCAGACAGCCAGACAGGGAACTGAGCACGAAGCCACGCCCAACAACGTTATTAGCTGTGCTTCTTCCGATCCAGATACTTGTATGCTTCACCAAAAGACGCTGGCAAAAACACCCTGAAGCACACATTAATTTGGTAACCATCAATTTCAATCTCTACAATGCAAACTTTGTTGCACCCAGCATAGAGATCCTCTCTAACAGGAAACGTGATGATGATTAGTGCCGTCCGGATCGAACGATAGATCGCATCATGTTGGGTGTGACTGGTGACAGGAAACGAACGCCCTTGCCATTATGATACCGTTGCTTTTCCTAGAGCACATTATAAGCAACAGTTCATGGCACTTTCCATGCACAGCGTTTTCAGCCCCCTGCTTTTCAAGCTGCCGATATTTATTGTCACGCACTTGAGGTTTATATATGCATGATCCATCGTTGTGAACCATGTATATGTATATGACAGCAATGCGGGCCGAACTAAACACACTTGCCATGCATACCACATTACCACTAATATTTATGGACTGTAATTTTTGTGAGGTTCTAGAAATAGTTAATGGCTAATATATAATTCACCGGTGAACTAGGAATTAATTGGTTATTGGGGATTATTAGTCAGAAATTGCACTAACCCCCCGAATAATAATGCAAAACAAGACAGTTACTTGCCATGCATACCACATTACCACTAATATTTATGGACTGTAATTTTTTGTGAGGTTCTAGAAATAGTTAATGGCTAATATATAATTCACCGGTGAACTAGGAATTAATTGGTTATTGGGGATTATTAGTCAGAAATTGCACTAACCCGCCGAATAATAATGCAAAACAAGACAGTAAAACGTCACGCATAACAAAAGCACGTATTTTACTATTACTAATTAGAGGTTCCTCTTGGAGCCTCTACGTTAATCCTCACGAAGCGCACCAGAAAAAAGATAAATCCTGAAAATTCTCACAAAAATAAAAAATATTGTTAGATTGGAATATTAATAGCCATTAGATTTGTTTTCTAAGTAATTACCCACATCTGACATTATGAAAGGTTTTGAGTTCAACTCTCAAAGAAAGCAAATTTATTTTTTTGACAGATTTTTCCATTTTCAATTTATTTTCTAAATAATAGATATTTTGTGCCAAATCTTGCTATTACTAATTGGAGACTCTTTTTGCGGTCTCATTTTTAATCCTCACAAAATGCGCTAAATAAAAGATAAAATCATAGAAATTCTCATATAATTAGAAACAACATCCTATCATCGATCGTTAAAATCTTAATAGCCATTACATATGTTTTCTATGTAATTAACATCCCATCATCCATCATTTAGCTCTAATAATAGATCTATTTTCTAAAAAAGATAAATCATAAAAATTCTCACAAAATTAGAAACATCATGATATCCATCATGTAGCTCTAATAAAATAAAAGTAGTAATTAGATCTATTATAGTTTCTAAACAATTACCTACCATGACATTATGAAATACGAATTAAAATAACCTCCTAAATTTTCATATAAATTACTCAACATGCCATTATAAAAGATAAATTAAAATAAGTCATAAATCTGTATATAAATTACTCTTACTATTACTAATTGCAGGCTCTTTTTGGAGCCTCCACGTAAATCCTCACGAAACGCACCAGAAAAAAGATAAATCCTAGAAATTCTCACAAAAATAAAAAATATCCAGCCATCGATTGGCAGATTGGAATATTAATAGCCATTAGATTTGTTTTCTAAGTAATTACACATATCTGCCGTTACGAAAGATCTTGAGTTCAACTCTCAACGAAAGCAAATTTTTTTTCGGCAGATTTTTCCATTTTCAATTTATTTTCTAAGTAATTAACCACATCTGCCATTATAAGAGGTTTTGAGTTCAACTCTCAATGAAAGCAAATTTCTTCCTTTTTTGTGATTTTTTTTAATTTTTAAATTTACTCTCAGTTTTTTGTCAATTTTTTTCCATTTACAAATTTACACTACTAAATGATCCCATAACCTTTTTCATAAAGATGTTAGAAAACTTTCTTTGAAATAGATATTTTATGCCAAATCTTGTTATTACTAATTGGAGACTCTTTTTGCAGCCTCCTTTTTAATCCTCACAAGATGCGCTAAATAAAAGATAAAATCATAAAAATTCTCATATAATTATAAACAACATTCTATCATCGATTGTTAAAATCTTAATAGCCATTACATATGTTTTCTATGTAATTAACATCCCATCATCCATCATGTAGCTCTAATAATAGATCTATTTTCTAAAAAAAGATAAATCATAAAAATTCTCACAAAATTAGAAACATCATGACATCCATCATGTAGCTCTAATAAAATAAAAATAGTCATTAGATCTATTATAGTTTCTAAACAAGGATATTATGAAATACGAATTAAAATAACCCTCTAAATTTGCATATAAATTACTCAACATGCCATTATAAAAAATAAATTAAAATAGGTCCTAAATTTGCATATAAATTACCTAATATGGTATCATAAAATATAAATTAAAATAATTTCTAAATTTGCACATTACCCACAATAAAATTATAAAAGATGAATTAAAACAATCAGCTCTAATATTATTACGGATTAAATCTATATCCCTTAAAACTCTAACCCGTGCGAAAGCACGGGCTGATGGACTAGTGGACACAATTGATTTCTACATGACAAGACATACTAAATGAAGCTAATAATATCGCTGAACATCCAAGGGGAGCTTGAGGACACCAGGGATCACCGACATCAAATTTTTGCTGGCTAGTCAATCAAAGGGCATATTAATCGAACGCTTTTGGACTTGTATGATATATATAAATATATATTTTTAGGGTTCATGGATGGGTCTAATAAACCATTAGGTGCTTAATAAATTATCATAGTTGATGTGACTTCTCCCTCCTTTCCTAATGTCTTGCAAATAGTATTAGCTGGTCTCTATTCTTGGGGAGGTCAGTTACGCTTGGGCGCTTGGCACCTGAGCCAGGATTGACACTGATACGGCCAGCTAGTCTGAAGAAGGCTGTCTCCACTGGTTCTTCAAAATGGAGATATCACACCGTTACAATATTGTTTCGCACTAAAAAGAGTTTGAAACGGGAATGGAAAATGGAGGAATCATTGGACTTACCAAATCTTCTCCCCAGGTGTTGTTTCTCTAGAGACAGTAGATGAACCCAAAATCCGAGTTGAAATCACTGAAAATGGCAGGCATGCCTGCAGCATTGCGGAATTTTACGGAAATATCTACAAAATTCGAGTTGAAAACACTGAAAATGGCAGGCATGCCTGCAGCATTGCGGAATTTTACAGAAATATCTATCTATCTATCTAGTACAAAGACAAGTTACCATGCATGGTCCAGGGCGATGACAGGAGGTTGAGATCAGTGCTCACATGGGTTGGACCGCAGGCACATACCTTTCTTATCTCTTCTCGTTTCGGTGGTCAGCTCTGAAACCCTGTCCCTGATCCTGATGCTTATTGGACGTGCCTGTGCACTGCTAGTGCTAAGACAGGGAAAAAAAATGATGGAGAGGACATGCCCTGCTCCAAGGAAATGGGAGGGTGCCTGCGTGCCAGGCTGCCACTGCTTCCAGGATATGGCATCGGCATGCCATGCCCCAGCAGGCCAGCACCGAATCTGCATTACTGCCGGGAAAGTTAGTGCTGGGTCGCTACTATATCGGCTAGCAGTTCTTCATGCCCTGTTTGGAAGGTAGAAATGAAAAAACACAGGAATAAAAAAACACACAACAATGGGACATGGGCACATGGGCAAAATAGAGGAAAGGAAAACAACATGAAGAAGTATGAACTTTTGTGTGGAACACAGGAACCACTTCAACTGTGTTTGTGTACCTTCAACTTCAAACCAAAGCATTTAGTGGATTTTTTTTCATTCCCATAGAATGGTTAAGAAGCTACAGTATTCCAAAGGAAAAAGATGGCTTCTTTCCTGTGTTCCAAACGCTATTTCTTGCTTTCCTTTCCTCTGTTTTTGGTTTTCTACCATTTTCATACAAGAATCCTATAAACCAAATGGGGCCTCGGTTTTTGTTTTGATATCAATGGGCACCAAATTTTGGTGATCTTCAATAACATGTTCCTTTGGTATGGTTCAAATTTGAGTAACTAGTACATCAACCCCGTGTGTTTACACAGGCTACTATGAAACATAAATAATAAAAAATTATATATAAACTTGAGACCCATGGTTAATCAAAATTGCTATTACTCAATATACATACGAGAACGTATGTGTCTATATATACATAATTATTTATCTTACCTATCTACAACAGGCTCTAGCTAATTAATATTTATTTTTAATGGCATAGTGATAATATGAAATTTAGGGGTTGCTTTAAACTATCTTTTACAATAACACAATAGATATTTATATGTAATTAGAGGGTAATTTAATTTATTTTCATGATGGTAATGCATGTGGAAATTTAGAGGGTTACTTTAATTCATCAATTCATCTCTCACAATGGCATGGTGTGTAATTTATATTTAAAATTCGGGTTACTTTAAGTCATCTTTCATAATGGCGTGGTGGGTAATTTATATGAAAATTTAGGGGGTTATTTTAATAATATATTACAATGGCATGGTGGGTAATTTTTTTTAGAAAATATAATAGATCTAATAACTAGTATATTATTGGAGACTATTTGTTTGACGGCCAGATGTTTTTGATATTTGTGAGAATTTTTATGATTTATCTTTTTTCTAGCGCGCATCGCAATCCACTCTTCTTGTTTAACTTCTAATTATTAATAGTAAGATACTATTACTAGCCTATGTGTTTGCACAGGGCGCAATAACTTAATTCAGAAAATATGTGGACAATAGAACTTCATGATTTTTAATGAGTTAGGATTTGGAGCTGTATGCATGTTGACCATGTTTCCTTCTTATATAACTATATTGAATTAGAATCATGAACAAAACTATTCTTTTCTTTGTTTTTTGATATTCATTTTGTTTATTATTGTATGGAATCCCATCCATGGTACAAAATTAGTACCTAGGGGGACGTTTTAGTATCTCAAGTTGTAATCAGTGGTGGCACCTCTCCCAGTATGTAAAAAAGCTCCAGCTGTATAGTGACAAGGATGCATACTCATGTCCTAGAATATAGGGTGCATTTGTTTTATTGGAACACAAGCCTTTGATCAATAGTTACTCTATTGGTATATTATTTTCTTGAAACCAATTCGATGTCATTAAATTCGTAGCTTTTAAATTATTATTGCTTGAAAAACATTCAAAAGGTGCTTATTTATGACTATGTTTTGTACCACACACGTCATACTAATTAAGTAATGATTGGTCAAAGCCTTGCCCTAACACGGAAAAGGGGAGTAACACTACTACAAAAGAGATTTTTTAAAGTGATCTAAATAGGCTTGTAAACTTGTTGAAATGGAATGTTTCTAGAGGCGAGCAAGCAACCACATCTTGAAATACCTTTTTTAATGTAGTTTAGAAATAGATTTCAGGGGTGACCGCTTAAGATCATCACCTTTGAAAATCAGGTGCTGATAGGATACTTAAGACGACCACATCTAGAAATATTTTTCCATTTTTAAATATTTAAGTGACAAGATGCATCTATATATAGTCGCATGTAGAAAAAAAGTCTATTAATAAAACTTTACATTGCCGATTTTTAACTCTTCGAGCGCAACAGGAGCTTTACTGTCTAAATGGACAAGCAAGCAGTGATGTTTTTAAGGTGTTGTATGATTCGAACTGTAGAAGTACTAGCCGGTGTTATCCATGGTCCATCTCGCTTTAGGAAAGTTTGCCTTTTCTCAATAGATCTACCTCCCTCGTCGTTTGGTAGTACCCAGTTGCTGCACAAATTGCAGGTTGTTAGTGTATAGTGACAATAGGTGAGCCCCCATCTACTCTCTAGCTTGATATGTCCCATCTCAACTCGGTTGGCACTTAGAGCAAGGTTTGTATTTGTAATAAAGCACGTGGTGTGATCATCCGTTCCTTCACTCCATCGATCACTGCTGTGCTGTGCGTGTGGTGTACCCTAGGATCCAGTAGGTTTCTCTGCTACATATAATCGATCCATCAGTTTGAATGCTCGCTTTAGACGTTGGGTTTCATATGTAGGGACGTTAGCTTAGCTAGATGATCTATCACGAGGACAGCTAGTGATTAGTGATGAACCGTTTGCATATGTTATATGTATAAACCCCGGCCGGCGGCATGACGTGACACAGCATCAACAGCTAGCGTGATCTTCAAACAACACGTACCAGGTGACCAGTAATGCAAATAATTAAGCATGCATATATATGTGGCCAGCTGCTGGACTGGATCCGAAACAAACGTGCAACGCGACATATAGGCATGCAAATCTCTGCTCTGTCTCTGTGGGATCGACTGGACCCAGAATTCAAGATGGAGGCCCCGGCCCGGGCCAGGATCGCTTTCGATATGATCGTCGGCATGCATGAGATGAGGCGTGGGCGGCAGCTAGCAGCACTGGAACTGGAACGAAACAATCTAAGCTTGGTACCCCCCTTGTTCGTCCCGATGGAGAGGACGCCCGATCCGGGCGCCACTGCTCGATCGATCGGTCGTCGTCGCCGAGGTCCCGCCGGCAGCTAGCAGTTGTTTGCAATAATGCAGCTAGCAGCGGCGTACGGCACGGGCAGGCCTGCATGGCGGGCGGCCGGCCGGTGTGTGAGCTGAGGATTCATGGTAGCTATAGCCTATAGCTAGTACAGTACTAGCTCGGATCGTCCGTCCGTGCGTCCGTCGTCGGTGGAGCTTCCGCACCAGAAGAGACGAGTTTCTACCATGCATGCATGATGGGCAGGGCATGGGCAGCAGAGACAAATCAGGGAGACTTGGGCCGGAATGGAATACGCCTGCCTGCCTCTTCCACGGGCGGGCATGGCACGCCTGCACGCGGCCCATGGGCCGGGCCTAGTCAGGGGAGAATCCGTACGTGAGCCTGCCCAAGCCCAAACAACTGGATGATTGGCCCAAACAACTGCCCAAGCCCAGTGCCAACGGTGGCTGACCGACCACCCGGCCCAAAACTCTCAAGTCTCTATCTACTCCTTAAAGCGGCAGTGGTCGTGCGTCGCTTCCTCGGAAGAGCGCCTTTGGGCCGCTAGCGATTTTGGGCCTCCTTACCGATCCATCCCCATCCAGCCCAGCAGCGCCAGCTGACGCGCCCGATGCCCTCCCTCCGCGCCATGGCGCAGCTCTCGAATCCGCCGTAGCTAGGCCGCAGCTGCAGCGGCGACGGGCAGCAGCCACGCGAGCTGCAACCGCGACCCAGGAATGAACGAGCTCGCCTCCCACGAACCACGAGTGAGTGATACCACGATCCCCCTTGCTGAACCGCCCCTTCCATCTAGAAAACACGCAGTTCGCCGCTCTGCTGCTTCGTTCCGTTCCGCCTCGCACACACGCACGGTACAGCTTCACCCTCTGCTGCTCTCGAATCCTCTCAACCTTTCCATGTTTGTTTTCAGCTTGGTCCACCATCGATCCTCACTGCTCTGTAGTGTTCTGCGAGCTATTGCAACCGGAGGTCGGGTGCCAGCGTTGGCTTCTTCCGCTTGAATTGGATTTTGGTCGCCAGCCTGTGCTTGCTTTGCTCCGTGAAGGTTAGACGCCAGCTTGGGCTTGCTTGTTGCGTCAAGAATTCTGTGTGTAACTATAGGCACATATGATTGGTTCCTGTTATCCATTAACTCTGTTATCTTAGCATAAATGATTGATTCAGTATCATAGCACTTGATCTATAGGCTAGACTTTCAGATAAGATATTTTTCCTACTGATGGTAGAAGCGTACAATATTTTCCTGCTAGATAAAGGCAACATTTTTGTTCTACTACTGTTTGTGTCGTGGTCCAGTAATTATATTCATCCTACTACTGTATACTCCCTATCTTGTACTCTTGTTAAGTGTTGTGGATTGTTGATCCACTGAATGTTCTATGGTTATATCAAGTGTGAATAGAACCTAAATATAATTGGTGCTCATTCTGAATACTATAGCACTAGGCCCTATTGCATCATCTCCGCCATATATATACAGTCTGACCTCCTGTGCAGGACAGATTCACAGGCGGAGCACCTTGGTCAGCTGAGATCAGCTAGAGCAACTCTAACGAGAGGTGCTTTGGGCTGTCTCCATTAGAATGACACATCCTTGCATTCTTGATGGATGCTACCAGTACTTCGTTTCTTGTATGGTTGGCTACAACATTTGATCAATTCTAGGCCCCAAATCTTGCGTTCTCACATTCTAATACTCCATTTATTTATTAAGCTTGCAATCCTTCCCAATTTCTTTGGGTTGACTAGAGTCTTTTATGAATATATTGATTGTTAAGATCAATATGAGGTATCACTGAAACTGTGAATAAAACTCTTAAAGTGTCAAATCAATATAGGAATGGTGAATTCAGTTGTGTTTATGTTAAGCAGTACAACTGACAGCTGCACACTCCTGTATGTATTGAAAATATCTTTCCGGTCCCAAATGGTGAGTTGCTGATTGATTTTAAATAGCATGTTTAACCATATGATTAAAATTTACAGTTCAATCTCGCTGGCACCAGAGGCTACTGCGAATGCTCCGTGCGATTTCAGCCATCATCAGCAGCAGCACTGGAGGCTGCCGCTACCGCTGCTGCGAGCAGCGGAGACAAGACCAGTGGCAGTGCACCGGCATCAGTTGCACCTATGACTGGCTTGGGCAGTACCATTATCCATCCATACCTGCGTACTTGTTGCACCACTTCTTGTGTTTCACTGGCAAATGGAGGTCCTCTCACTGTTTAGTTCCATTATAATGTTTCTAGCTCTGAATGTCCCTTGTTTGTATAGATATATATCTTGCACGGAAGTGTATTGTACTATAGTCTATAAAGCTTTAAATATGTAGACTGTACGGGATCGAGTCTAGAGATAACAAATCTGAAAAAACATGTTCCATGACACAGTGTGTTTGGTGTATCTGGAGATGTTTTTGGATGGTTAAGTATTCAAGAAATGGGATGGTGTTGACAGCGTCAAGGATCAAATTCTGGGAGGGATGGAGAAGTGATTCGTAGGTGGGTAATGGGTGGGTGCGATGGAGTTTGTGGCTGGACGTGGGAGTTTATTGTTTACTGAACCTTTTATAGAGATGGAACATTCTGACAAGGAGCCGAGCAGGGCTGCGGTATGCTAGGGATTAGTTTAGGTGCAAGTGCTAAGTAGTCTGTGTTTTCCCTTTGCCGTCACTTAACGTGTACCTAGCTTGGTCAGAAGGTTATTCGAGCCTTATGTGTTACGTGGTTCTTTCAGATTTAGAGTTTAGTTATTCGTGTTAAGATAAGAGTCTAGGCTTGTTTTCTTTGTTGTACGATGCTTGCAACATAACTACGGATTCAAGGCTAAAATCATGTGAATGTGCAAGAGATGGTATTTACGGTTTGTTGTTACAACCTTGAGTTTATTCTCAAATGGTTCAAATTACTCTGTTTGCAAGCACTATTTACTGTGCCGTAGCAAAGCACGATAGATATACGTACGCGTGTGCGTCGTCCTGGGCTCCTGCTGGCTGTGTCCGTCGCCGTCGCGGCTCAATCACGCACGGCCGCCCGATAGCGACGCCGCAGCGGCTCAATCCTGGCTGTGTGCGTGATCAAGTCAGGAGCGGCAAGTCGGTTGTTTTTGCATGCATGGTCCGCTGTCGATGCAGTGCGGTGCGGTGCAGGCCGGGTCCAATAAAGCCCCACCCGACCCAACGGGCTCGATCAGCCGTCATCGATCGGCACCACACAGCATCGACAAGTCTGATCTGATGATGCATTCGCATCCAACGCGACATGCGCCATCCGATCCATTCTGCACGTACCCCGCCCCCGCTCGCTCCATCTGTGCGCGCCCCTCCTCCGGCTCCAACGCCCATCCACGACGCGGCGCTGTCGGCCGGCCACCCGCCGTCTCCCCGGTGCCGGGCCTCATCTGCAACACACACTATAATATATGTTGCCACCATCTCTGCATCTCATCTCATCTGAATGTCTGCTGATCATCAGGCACGTGGCCTGCCTTCTCCCCCAAAGTCCCCAAGGCCTCGATCACTGTCGTATCGTCAGCACCTACAGTACAGGCCACATATGCTTTTTTTTTTTTTTTTTGACCTGGGGAAACCCATTTCTATTATGAATCATAACAGAAATACAGAGTTTAAGACTCAGACTAGACAGGCGAGACAAAAGGAAGGGATGTGCTTTAGCTCCTTTTATTTTCAACCCCATGCCAAACAAACCCGAGCCAGTGATCTGTTTCAGATTTTCACTCTGGTGATTGAAAGGCAGGAGAGAAAAGGAGTAAATCTAAACAACAACCGGTTGTTTCTGAGGCTGCCGGCGCACGATTTTGTGACCATCCGATCGCTTCCCTCTCTTGTTGCTGACCGTTCGTTTCAGCCGATCCGGTAACAAAATCTGTGTTGTCTCTTATGTCAGGGATAAGATGGCCCCACCTTTTCTACCGTTCACTGGCAGACTCACACGTATTCTACTCGCCTGTCACGCCTGTACCGTATCCATCCGGCTCCTCCAAGCGGGCAAGGAGAGGCAATCTATAAATTGTTTATTGTTTGAATTTTTTTTTGACAAATGGTGGTGTTTTGATCATCATTACATTTAGTCGGTGTGGTAGCATTTAATTACACTGTAATTAGAGATTGCTAGTCAATATTGTAATTATAGCGTGGTAGTATTATACTTACACTGCAGTGTGGTAGCATCGTAGTACTTACGGTGCATCACCACTTAATTACAGTGTGTTAGCACCGTACCGTGCATCGCCACTGGAATTACAGTGTCTTAGCACCGTATTTACAGTGTATCGCCACTGTAATTATAGTAAAATACTACTGTAATTATAATGTGTTAGCACCGTGCATACAGTACATCACTATTGTAATTACAGTAAAATAGCACGTACTTACAGTGGTCCATAATTCACAGTAGTGGTGACTTTTTGGCCTAATGTGTTACATTATAGCATGATATGTATCCGTTGATTATAAATCTTGCGTGACATGTGCTATGTGTGGTTACTTTTTCTGTCTGTTTACGTTCATGAATTCAACACATATTTGCTAGTACTCTGAAGTCAGAGTCTGAACGTCTGTCAGCTGTTGGCTCAAAAACTGGTTGGAACAAATTTCCGGGTCTGAGAAGCTAAATTCCAGTTGCTACGAGCATTTGAAACACTCGAATATGGGCAGACAAAAAAATCCGTGTGTTTTGATTCATGCCAACAACTGGACGTTAAAAGCTATCAAAACACGCCACAGCCAAGTAGACAGACTCGAGAAAAGAGCACACGTTGCGTGAGGCTGTTTCCAATAGGACATCTTATCCTAATTTCTCAAATCACGTTTTTTTTTTTACGTCATGTCAGTTACGTAAAATAGTGTCAAACAGTACCGCTATGTTTTTAGATACTCCTCCCACAAAGCGACAGTAACGGTAGAAAACAGACTGACAAGAGAAGTACCACATTATTACAGAGCGGGGGGAGAAGTACATCTTCTCTACCAGGGTTAACACCTACAACTGACTTCTGAGAAGCTCGCCAAACGAGAGATCAGCAACTGAATTCATCCAGAATCACGCTCCACTGCCGCCCCGGGGTCCTCCATCATGCTGGTGGTAAGTCAGACGACGAGGTCCTTCAAGAGAGGCGGTTACTTTGGACAGCGCCTGAACCCCCGCCTGGAGCAGCTTCTTGAAGTTCGTGCTTGCTAAGACCTGCCCAATGAACCATAAGCGCACACGCATGACAGATAATTTCAGCAGGGGAACTAACAATTTTGTGGTCAAAACATGCTTTATTACGAGCTTTCCATATTGCCCAACAGAAGGCCCCAATACCAAGGCCATGTATATCCTCAGGGATAGGGAAATTCCCCTTGATCCAGCTCCAACATTCTCTTATATTGCAGGGTCGTATAACACCCACATCAAAGCATAAAGCAAAAATACCCCAGATCACTTTAGCCACAGGGCAGGTGAAGAGAAGATGGTCGATTGTTTCCATCTGATCACAAAAAGGACATCTAGGGTCCCCTACCCATTTTCTTTTAACCATATTGTCTTTAGTTAAAAGTACTTTATTCTCAATTAACCAAAGAAAGATCTTAATCTTTGGAGTAACCCTACTCCTCCAAATATATTTGAGATAAGGGCCCTAAACCCCCATGGTCAAAGGTTTATATAGTGATTTAACAGTGAACTGTTTCTTTTCACCCCATTTCCAGCAGACAACATCCTCCTCTGCTTGGAAATCCAGTTGCAGTGGGATATGATCTGTGATTGGGTAGGAAATTCAGCACTCAAAGATGTCTCGCCTAGCCATGTGTCCTGCCAGAACATTGTCTTATCCCCACTCTTAACAACTATGTCTCTCCCTTTCAGATAGTATTGTTTAACTTTTAAGAGGTCCTTCCAAACCGGGGAATCTCCCATCCTGGCTCCCACACTCAAGATAGTATCTTTCTGCAAATATTTTTTGCTAACAATGTCTTGCCAAAGACCCTCTTCAGTTTCCAATTTCCACCACCATTTACACAAGAAGGCTCACATTAAGCTTTTCCGGACCCTTGATTCCAAGCCCCCCCCCCCCCCTTTTTTTTTTTATCCTCACATACTCGGGACCTCTTAATCATTATTACATACTGTTTATATTAGGCCGTCGTCTTCACTCCCGGCTGCTGGCATGCACTGCACCTCAGATCAGGATCAGCTACCTACTTCTCAGTTCTCACTCACCTACCCTCCTTCCTGATGACGAACCACTCCGCCGACACAACACAACAATGGCAGCTTCGTTCTTGCTTCCACACTGCTAGCTGCTGCTGCTGCTGATCGATGTGCAACATATTGCTAGCTGCTTCCTCATCGTACAAGGCATGCATCTTACTATGAATTCTCAGCACGCATGCAGCAAATTAAAAGGAGAAATTAAATTAAAGGTCAACAAACAAATTAACACACAACCAGCATCAGGTAGACAACACTACCGCGACGATCTAAAGAAAGCTTAATTATATTAGCAGTATATATAGTTTCATACTAGTAATTGAGTTGCTACTCCTGTTGTATCCTACTGTATTAGCCAATAATTGGAGGGAGGGATCTCTTTTGCGTGAGCAGCGTCGAGCCAGCCGGGCATGCATGCATGATGCATGTATACAATGTACAGTAGACAGTAGTAGTATATATACCATACCAGCCCAGCTTGCCATGACCATTGACCAAGACCAAGCTAGCGCGCATGGTTCCTTGTTTTTCTATATGCATGCGAATGCATGCGGGGCGCGCGGGTTCTTCCAAAACGCCAACTACCCTGCCTGGCCTGGCGGCCCGCCAATGGCCCTGTTTGGTTACGATTAAAAGCCGCTTCTGGGTCTCCCACCGCCGATTCCCCACCCAAACGCCTCGATTCTGCTCCGATTCTCCCGGTCGCACGATTCCAGCCAAAGCCTCTTCCTTCCTTCTCCCCGCTTAATTTCGCCTCCCACTCGGACGACGCGGTTGAAAAAAAGCGAGCTCGATTCCGCTCGGGCGAGCCTCCACCCGTGAGGCCGGCGCCTCCTCCTCCTGGCCGGGGTCTCCTCCCGCCGGTGCCGCCTCCTCCTGCCGGAGGCTCCTCCGCTCGGCCCTCCTCCGAACTCCTGCCGGGGCCTCCTTGGCCCCTCCTCCGTGCCGCGCCAGCCAGGGCCTCCTCCGCCCGCGCCTCCTCCTCCGCGCCGCGCCGGCCAGGGCCTCCTCCGCCCGCGCCTCCTCCTCCGCGCCGCGCCGGCCAGGGCCTCCTCCGCCCGCGCCTCCTCCTCCGCGCCGCGCCGGCTAGGGCCTCCTCCGCCCGGCGCGTCCTCCTCCGCCCGACGTGTCCTCCGCCAACCCAGCCGGCCGGCGCCTCGTCCACCGGGGCCTCTGCCTACCTGCCGGCGTGGATGAAGACGGGAGGGTCTGGATCTAGTGTGAAGATAATCAAGATTGCCAAACACCTCGATTTTTTCCATAGTGGATTTTCTATGGAGCCGCTTGACAGGTAATCCTACTCACCACGTAATCGAGATGCACAAAAGCGCAACCAAACAGGGCCAATAATTGACCGCCCACAGCTGCAATGCGACCCAATCATCAGTCAGCTTCAGCTTCAGCTCCATCTGCAACTGCCAACTGCAGCAGCAGCACTAAAATCATCACACTCTTTCAAATTCCAATTGGCCGACCACACGAGAAGCAGCATGCGTTGTTTGGTTGCACAATGTGGGATGAGCTGGATCATCCAACGTCGCCATATCACACTACAAATACACACGACACAATAGCTTTGACAGATGTTGGATTCATGTACACCACTATACACTGTCTGTACACATACACTACGGTCATGCATTGCATTGCATGGAGCCATGGAGGGGGGGAAATCTTCGTCGACCATCGCAAGGCCACCACTTATTTCATAGTATATATTTGCACCATGCAATCTTCTTCTTCTTCTTCTTCTTCTTCTGTTGCTGCAGCTTTTTTTTGTGTCGTTGTGGAGTTGTGGGGGGGGGAGGGGGGGGGTGTTTCAATATACACAAAGTGGTGGGTGACTCCAATGAAGGACAGAGGCTCCGTTCTTTTCGGTCCAGCATAAGCAGAATTGTACTGCCCGCAGTGCATTACTACCTTGATCTCCGTTCCTTTTTAAATCCAACGGCTGCCACCTCATGTCTAAACTGCGAGCAGTAGATTCCTGCTGTTGTTATGCCGAAAGCAACGAGGCCAGAGAGAAAGAAAAGAATAAAGGGCACAAATGAAGAAAGAAGAAACAATGGCGATTTGACATGCGCCACCATGTACAGAAAATCCAATCAAGGCGAAGGTGAACAAGAAGAGAGAGGTATACCGCGCGGCAATGGGCAGCACGCAGGCACAGATGTCGCCTTCTAGAAGAGCTCCCACTCGAACCGCGGGGACGGCGTGGTGGTGGTTGCCGGGGCCATGGTCGTCACGGGGGCCGCCGACGTGGACGGCACCGACGACAGCAGGTCGAACGTCGTCTCCCAGCTCGCCGTCTGCGTCTGCGGCTGCGGCGCCGTCGCCGTGGTGGGCGCGGGCGGCTGGAACTGCCTGCGCTGCTGGTGGTGGTGGTGGTGGTTCGCGGGCGGAGGCCGCGGCGGGAGGTGCGGTGGGCGCGCCTTGTTGCTGCTTGCCTTGTTGTTGCCGCTCGCCCTGTTGTTCTTGTTCTTGTTCTTGGCGCGGATGGCGTCGAGCGTCTCGATGAGCTTCTGCACCCGCTTCTCCTGAGCCCGGCGCTGCTCCCTGACCTCGCCGTCCGCCGCGATGGCGTCCAGCTTCACCAGCTCCGTCATGAGCTTCTCCGTGAGCGCCACCACGTCCGCGTCCGCCACGGCCCTGCCTCCCTCGCCCACGGCCGCCGCCTCCAGCGCCGCCACCTCGGCGCCCAGCCTGTCGACGTCGAGCCCCACCCGCGCGACGGCCCTGGCCGCGCGCCGCGCCTTGCCGTCCCGCCTCTCCTCCAGCAGGCGCCTGGCCTTGGCCGCGGGGTCCTCCAGCACGGCCATCTTGGACCGGTCCTTCACGCCCGCAACGTCCAGGAAGGCCTTGGAGTCGCGCTCCCGGTCCCGGTACACCAGCTTCTGGTCGTCCGGGTGCAGCCCCGTCTTGTCGGCCAGCAGCTTCTTGAGGTCCCCGAAGGAGGCCTGCGCGCTGACGTACACCTCGTGGTACACGCCGCCGAACTTGACCTTGACGCGGATGGTGGGCACGGGCGCGCCGCCGGGCGGGGGCTCCGCGTCGGGGCTCCGCTTCTGCACCAGCATCCCGCCCGGACGCACCTCCCACACCTCCTCCTGGGCCAACGCCGCCGCCCCCTTCGTCGGCATCGGCGAGAACCTGCTGTGCGCGTTGTTCCCGCGCATCATCTCCCTTCGTTCCACGACGAACGACCTAGCTCCGAGTTGATATGTCCCTCCCTCCCTGCTAATCCTACTACACTGCAAGTAGAAGAGTATGTGTGTGTATCTACAGTGGAGCCGATCAGATCAGATCACCCCCAAAATTAAAAGAGACACTAAATAAATTGGCTTGCTTGCTAGCTAGCGGCAGGCAATCTGCAGGTTGGATAGTTGGCTGCTGCTAAAAATAGGCCGGGGGTGGCTAGTTCGATCAGTATATCTGCTGCACCTGAAGCGGGAAAAAAACAGTTGTTGTTGGGGACTAATGAAGACTAGCAGGCTAGAGACAGAGGCAAATTAAAACCAGTTGTTGAAATGGAGAAACGAAACGAGGAGGAAGAAGAGAAGAGGATGCCGGTGGAATGGATCGGAGACGAAAGAAGAAGAAGAAGAAGAAGAGTGCGTGGTGTGGTGTGGTAGCAGGAAAAGAAAAAGGACGCAACACAACTCTGGGTCTGGGCACCAGAACATTTATACCTGGCAAGCGCAAAGCAAGGCAGGGGCCATCGCGGACGCGTCGTCGTCGTCGGGTGGGGGTGGTTGCGGCAGGCCAGGTAGTGCTCTCGCGTCGCCTACGTACGTGGCCGGCTGCGACCCCGGCCGGGTGGGTGGCTCTGCTGCTGCCCCTGCAACCGCAAGCCTTGCTCGGGACGCGCGGCGGTCGCCTCGTTCGTTGCCGGCCTTCGCCTCCAAGCAAGCAAAGCTTGGGCGGTGATCTCCATGCCAATGCCGTTGCGTGCTCTGCTCTTTCCATCGCATTCCGCCTACCTACCAGTGGTTGCGCGTCGAGTTGGACGAGCGCGAGACGGCCAGCTGCTGCTGACGGCCGCGAGTGTCGGTTGCTTGCTCATGTATACGGTGGGCTGGGAACATGGCTTGCAAACAACACCAACTACTGGATGATCCGATCATTAATCATACGGTGGTATACTATAGTCATAAATTGATTGATTATTCCAGGCGCGCGTGTGTGTAACAAGACTCTAATTTATTGCATCCATGCATATGGGGGCTGATGGTGAGCTGTCTCGCCACGCCAGGCTATACTCTAAAGCCGCCTGTACTGTGCGTACAACAAGCGATCCTGAGAAGATCATCAGCAGTGCGGTGCCCTAGCAGGCAGCAGCCCATACGTACGTCCTAGCGCCAGCAGAGTAAATGAAGCGTATCGGCGGCGTTCAGCAACAGGTGGGTCGGATTGGTTGGTTCGCCTGCATTGTATTGCAATGCAATGCAATGCTACAGAGGACGGTATGATGGGTGGATTCAGATGCAGCAGGACAAAGCAGAGCAGCGGCAGGGGAGGGACACGGGAAGGATGGTCCTGTCGCTCACAGCAGCGGCAGCAGCATATATCCCCTCTCCTCTCGCTGCTGCTGCTGCTGCCCTGGTGTGTGTGTGTGCGCGCGCTTCATCATTGGCCTAGTTCGTTCGTGGATCCGCGGCCGGCCAGCACTCGGCACTGCTAGCTGGAACATGGCGCATGCATCTTTCAGATGCTCCTGCATGCGCCCGGCCACCATGCCGTCCATGGTGTGGTTAGTATGCGAACCGATGTGTGGACGACGAGCTAGCGCCATCGATCAGGAGCGCAGGGAAGGGACGCCACCGACAGCGCGCGGAGCGCACGTGGGAATCCGAATCCTCTCGCACCCAACGCAAGGCCCCCTCGCAACGCATCATCATCACAGTCAGTCAGCCAGTCACAGGATCCGCGGCAGCGCCGGCGACGTGATCGGACAGGGACCGCGCAACCTCCGTGACCCCCAGCACCAGCACCGCGACGCCGCACCCACCGCGCGTCAACGCTAAGCTTCTGGTCCTCTCTCTGCTCGTGGCGCACACGGCGACCGACGGACGATGCGTCATGCGTTGCGTGCACAGGAGCCGCGGCCGGACGGTAGGCCAGTCCATCTCAGCTGTTGCTGACGCGCAAGTCGTCGGTGTCGTCGCGACGCCGGCAGGTCGACGCGTGCAGGCGCCGCCAGCGCCAACGAAGGATGCCACACGACGGCGTGGTGAACCATCGAAGCCGCATCTGCATTCCGTCAGAGATTATACCCTACCCGGCATTTCTAGCAGCCGATAAATTCAGCAGGTTCCTCAATCTGGTGCGGTGGGCGACCTGTGTAGTACTGCTTCCTTCCTGCAACTGCAAGACTACACATATGAACAGCCTCAGCATCTCGCGCAATTAATAATAATATAATGGCTTGCTTTCAATTCGACATACAGCACTAATAGCTCTGCCTGCCGTGCAACTTGGAATTGTCCTCGTTGATCCAGCGGCCTCTGCCACGAAATATCTCCCAGAGGCCCGGCCAGCTAATAAGACGATCGAGATTGACCAGAAAATTCAAAGACCATATGTGCGTGTGGCGCTTCTGTCTGGTGGGCCTTAGAATAGATATAAACGTGATTACTTTGCGTTGTTTGTTTGCTTAAGGACTGTCGGTTTGATGCGCATGCATGGGCGGGCGATGCAGATGCCAGCTGCTTTGTGCTTGAAAAAAAAAATTATATGGAACCGGCCGGCCACGGCCAGATTATATGTGGTCTATAAAGTGGGACAATTCGCACCACTGATAAAAGCCCAAAAGCCACAAAGATGCCGGGGGTATGGACCATTGATTAATTTCTTTAAAGAAAAAACATGCGAACTCCAGTGCAGTGCTTTGCTTTTTAATTCAAAGAACGCTGATAATAAAAAAAATGTCATAATGTCATTAAATCAACTCTCATGTTCCCTCAAAAAGAAATGCTCTCTTTATCCTGAAATATAACCACTCTGAAGCTAAATAAAACTATGTTCAAGTTTGACTATATTTATATATATGAAAATACATCAACATCTATGACACCATGCTAGTGGCTCCTGATTATTCATCATTAAACAAGATTTTATTAGTGCTAGTTATTTTGGGGACATATATGTTAATATTTTAAAAAACTTAGTTAGATCTGAATTTCAATCAGTCAATCAGACTCTTCACAAATTGAAGCACATCTCATTTGACACCAAATTTATAATATGTATTTTACTATGTCAATTGACAAATCGTATAGAAAAATGAAAATAAAAGCAAGATTTTTTTCAGGTAGAGGCGATTGCATGGCTTTATTAATAGAAAGCATAACCTTTGTTGGGGTTATCAACTTACAATGTAGCATAAGATTCGTGTACACTCCTTTACTTAATACACAGCTCACTTACAAACATTCATCTACTAACACACAACTCCTCCTCTACTAAAACACATCTCTCTTACAATTCTTCTCTTCCTTTTCAGGCGAAGAAATACTATTTTAATCCTAAGATATAACCACCTTGAAGCTAAATAAAACTATGTTCAAGTTTGACTAGATTTATATGAAAATACATCAACAACTACGACACCATGCTAATGGCTCCCGATCATTCATGAGATATTTTTTCTTATTAGTGTTAGTTATTTTGGTGTCATATATGTTAAAATACTTTTAAAAGCACTTAGTTAAACCTGAATTTCAGTCAGACTCTTCACAAATTGAAGCACATCTCAATTGACACCAAATTCATAATATGTATTTCTCCATGTCAATTGAGAAATGGTATAGAAAATGAAAATAAAAGAAAGAATTTGTTTAGACAAAGGAGATTGCCCATCTTTACTAGAAACCTTAACATTTGCTGGGTTACCAGCTTACAATGTAGCACAATATTTGTGTACACTCCTCTACTAAATACACAACTCACTTACAAAACACTCATCTACTAACACACAACTATCTTACAATTCTTGTCCTCCTTTTCAGGCGAATGCCCAATCCACATCGGAGGCCCGCTTGGCCAGTGTGCTTTTTTTTTTTTCCTTCTCTTCTTCTTTGGGCGGCTACCTGGGCGGAAGTCCGAAACAACCTTCTCAATGTTTAGTGCGCCTTGTTTTTCTTTTTCCTTTTCCGCCGTGATGGGCACTCGAACCGGGGTCTCCTACTACTTCGTAACACCTCTTCTATAAACAAAAGCAAAAATATCTACGTGGAATTCAAGGCGGGGGAGGATGCAGTGGAGGTTGCGGTGGAGCTCAAAGCCAGGGTTAGGGAGGCGCTTGTGGAGCTCCAGTTCAAGGAGGCGACTGCCTTGGAGCCCGATGGGGAAGCCACCCTTCCGTTTGGTAGGGGAGGCCTAGTGCGGCTCATTGCACATTTTATTCAAAACTCTTCTCTATTGTGTGCAAAATTAAAGGGATAGATACCTGATTTAGTTTATCTATCCTATAAAAGCAGATGTAGATATTTTAGATAAAAAATTAGAGGTTATAGATTATCGTTTATTTAGTTTGGGAAACCCAAGAACTTTTGGAGGGCCATTATTGTGGATGGCTCGACGGATCAAGATGCCGTCTCTTCGTGCGATTGCCTATAATAATAATATGCTAATAGTGGTGGAAAGACCTAATCAAGTGGAATTGGTGCCCTACTGGATGCTCTTTACAGTGGGGATCCTGCAGGATCTGGTGCTGCATGCAGGTCGACCGGGACGGGAGTGGCCGCTGCTGCACATGTGGGAAATTTTCCTTTGCTTTGCCTGGGAAAATTATTGGTTGGCACAAGGCATGCCCATGGTTCTCTTGGGCCGGGCTACTTTAGCTAGACACAGATCGGCAAATCGAGATGGGCCCAAGAACGTGACGGACACCGGCCGCGCGTACAGTTGGCTCACACGACTGATGATGCCCGCAGCCTGCTCCGTAGGTGAGCCATGCAACAAAGCTCGCCGGCCGCCCCCAGCTCCTCCGATCGACCACGCACGCCTACAAATAGCGCCGCGCGCATGCACTTGGCAGCTAGCACAGCACAGCAGCAAACCGGCCAGCTAGCAGCTCCAGAAGCCAGGCTCCACAGCCGGCCCCGTCCAGAACACCGATCGATCAGGTCGCAGCAATGGCGCTGGACGGTGCCGCCGTCTCCCGCGCTGTCCTCGCCGCGTGCCTCGTCCTGCTGGCCCTCGGCGTCGGCGGCGCGGAGGCGCAGGGCGGCGGCGGGCTGTGCGTGCCGCAGCTGAACCGCCTCCTGGCGTGCCGCGAGTTCCTGGTGCCCGGCGCGCCGGACCCCAGCGCCGACTGCTGCGGCGCGCTCAGCGCCGTGTCGCACGAGTGCGCCTGCAGCACCATGGGCATCATCAACAGCCTGCCCGGACGATGCAACCTCGCCCCTGTCAACTGCGGTAACTAATTAATTCATTATCAGCTTGGCCTACTAGTCCGCATGCAGCTTTTCTTCGTTGCTAAGCTTAGCTTAATCGTCTCTCTGTTCTTGCAGCTGCTTGAAGCAGCGGGAGCTGGCTAGAGCTGCAGGTGCAGTGGCACGGCAGGACGAGGAATAAGACGCGCGTGCTCCTGTTTCACCGCGACGGCAATCCAGCGCCGGCACCTTTTCGTTTCATCCATGTTCATTCGGACTGTCAAAAGAATAACTGAAACAATAATGCACGATCTTATGCAACTTCCTGCTGTGCAATAACATCCCTTTGATGTTTTTGTGAACTTCGATCGAACTTTTTAGAAGATAACAACATTAACTTTTATTACACCACAAAATGTATTGTCAAAACTTATTTCACAATGGATATATTTCAACTAATTTGATGGTATAGATGCTAGTGTTTCTCCCACGCGGACGAAAGTCCAAGTAGAACGTGCCAGTAAACGAACGCAAGCACACGGACCAAAGTGGCAAACTGGTAGTAGCGCCGACCTCAGTGGCCACAGCAATGCCACGCTTCTACCTCTAAAAGCACGTTAACACCGCATCTGAACGCAGACGAGGCAGGCCAAAGAAGCAGAATATCGTTGCCCTGAATGTAGAACTGCATGTACATTCTGAGTTTCTGACTGCACGCTCAATGTGGCCATGAGGCTGGGGGCGTTACACAAACTGACAGGAGTGACTGAAACGCCAGCGTTCCACGGCACAAAAGATGGCGATCTTCTAGGCACCAGTTATCATGCAGGCACTTCAGTATTTTCATGAACACACGCCAGATACAATTTTAAAAGTATATATTACTTAATCCACGACTCTAAAGCCTTCCTTTAGCCTGAAATTTTTTCTAGGAACAGAGCCTCCTGCCTGCTAGTGAGTCCGAGATCACTCAAGGACATCTGGCTTTCCCCATCAGTGAACACACGCCTGGGATAAGACCTCACCTGCCCAGTGCAAGTATGCGAAATCAGCAAGTAAAAGTAAAAATTGGTCAGTAATAACGTTAAATAATGCCTAGAATTAGAGGAAGTTTCTGAGGCCAGTCCTCGAAAAGACTCTCGATGGCATCAATCAGTACTAGAAAACAATAAACGACCAGCTAACATGCAAAGTGACCTTTTCGGACGGCGTGCCTGAGCACATATTTACCCGTTGAGGGGGTCATTAATGCTTGATAGCTGCCAAGACTGATACTACAAGTGTTGAAGATAACACAAGAACTTAACCAGACATTCCACTAAAGCCACATAGATAACAAAACAGTTCAATAAAATAATTCAAAATTCAAGAAGCAAAAGGAGTCATCTGTTCAAGTGTAGAGGTTGGAAAGTGAGGTTGCCAAATAAAAGAAACCACAGTAGTATTTGAGAAGCAATAGTGTAATTCCTAAGAGAGTACGAAAAGGCACCTAGTGCTGGTAACGTATCCAGTACACCAAGCTACAAATTGCAACTGCACTGATCTTTATCTACATATATTGCTTTGCAAATATACATTGAAGGAAAGGGATGAGAATTACCAGTCTATAAGTTCCTGGTTTGAAAGTCCTGCTTATGTCTATGAAATCGAAAAGATACTGCAACAATTATGGAAGATTAGCAGCAGGTACAAGAAAGCGCTTCATTAGGGGGATTCTGGCAACTGCATTAAGCTCACCTGAAACTTGTCGGATTTGAGAAACCGCCGTCCTCGACGACTACCATCAGGCATGCGGACTACCACTGTGACAGCCCCCTCGTCATTTTGTAGTGGTTCCTTTGGTAGTGATGCTTGTTTGGCTGCAAGCTCGGATTCCAACTCCTTTTCACACAGAAACAAACAAACAAGTAGTAAATTATTTGGTAGTAAAATAACAACAACCTTGGATAATGCAGACCTAATAATAGTTAGCGTGAACTGCAGAAGGAATTCAATCTGCTGCATTATCATTCTATTGCTAAATGGTAGTCATCTTCTAGCAAAGCCCCAGCAATAATTCACAGACTTTCCTGGTACGGACTTGCAAATGCACTACAGTTCGTTAATAATATCAGTCACCTCCACACACTACCCACTTATGCAATTAACCAATCTCAACTGCAATTTCATCAACCATACATGCTCCTGGGCCAACAAAACTATCCAACGTATGATTCTAAAGCATGTTCTGACAGCTTTAAATCTGACAGTACTAACTGAAGTACCTCTTCCTCACGCTGTTTCTTTAGCTTCTCTTCCTCTTCTTTCTTCTGACGCTCAAGAGCAGCTTCTCTTGCTGCAGCTTCTTCTGCTCTGCGCTGCTCAGCCTCCTGCATAACCTTCAACTCTTTTTCTCGATCAGCTTGAAGGGCTGCAAGATACTCATCATCCTGCAATTGAAATATTGGTAGTCATATACACTACTTGTAAAAATCTCCAGTAGAAGAATACTGCTCAATACCTGCTGCTCCCTTAACAACCTCTGTGCTGTTAACGTTGGTGACGGAGGGCGTGCTACTCGGGGATAATGAGTTGACCTTCCACGTGTTGGGAAGGAAAATGGATATGGTGCTCCTTCAGGAATCCCACCAAACATTGCAGCCTCAAGCATAACAGCTTCGTCATGCTCTTCAGAAGAAATGCCACCCCACTTTTTGAGAAAGTTAAAACAACACTATGAGTTGATGAACCACAATGTGCACAAATTAGAGCTCACTAGAGGCCTGATTGGAACAGAATACCTCTGAAGGGAAACCCCCATTATGCTGATGATCATTTTGAACATTATGAGGCTGAGGAATAGGGGGAGGGCCGTCAGGCCTTTGAACTGCTTCTGCTGGCTCAGTAGTTCTTTCTCGAATACGTCTAGAACGACGCCTAACTAAAGGTTGTTCGTCATCATCTTCAATGTCTTCTTGGAAGTTCTGTTGATCTGCTGTTTGATCAGAAGTTCCAGCTTCCCTTGTGGTTTTCAGTCCTCGCCTACAATAAGAAATGACATGTAAGAGAAATCAGTCACTACTTGAGCGAATCCTATATAGAACGTCAACGCAAAGGCTGTAATGCTAAAGGCTGGCTTAAAAATCACATGAAAATGTGCACATACAGTATGAGAATATCATATCCTGCATGGCTTCTATGCAAAAGAAAGCATACAAAAAAATCAAGAAATGGAAAGGAAAAGGGGTATTGAGCCATTAATTGATTGCGAAGAAGCCACATACTACCATTGTTGTAGGCATTAAAGAAATGATTTAGGGATACCACTGTTCTACACTTTCTTTAAAAAGTATATATTCACCTATGAATCATCCCACTTGCTCCTTGGAAGTCTTCTTTATCAGATGAATCAGGAGAATGATCTGCTACATGCATTCCCTCTTGGTGCAGAGCTCTCTCTAGCTCCGCTGTCTGGTTGCCATATTAAAAATCATATTAGGGGTAGTGGTATGCGAACAAACAAGCAGAGCTATATCTTAGAAGTCAAAAGGCTACCTCCAAGGACAAAGAAACTGCCCGAGCAAGTTCAACATCACCTCTACCACGTGATGTGTTTTCAGATTCAACACTACTTTGAACCTGTGTACAGTGGATTTCGATCAAAAGTTTGTTTATACAGATGGAGAATTGAAAATTCCAAAAGCAGAAGCATACATTTCCCATGCCTTCAGCTTCCCTTTTTGAAGCTTCAATTGCTGCCCGGATCATCTCCTCTTCTATATCGTTGTTATAGTCGCTAACATCAACCAGTGGAGGGGCACTTGGCATGGAATGGTTTGGGTCTGAAGTGCTGCTCGGGATACTAGGATCATGAGCAGATGGTGTTGATGGCAAGTCTTCATCAGCTTCATCAACTATAACGGTCCCATGAACCTCTGGCCCATAGAAAGATTCACGTCCAGTAACATCCTCAATAACAGGACCCTGACCAGAGCTGCCTGTCTGAGCATTGCTGTCCTTAACTTCAATAGGTATCTGCCTCACATCCCTAGGATGTGCAACCCGGGGCCCCCGTCCAAATATATCAGCAGCAGTTATGCCAGCAAAACCTGGATCCAAAAGTGCGAAAGGGTTGCCCAAAGTTCTAGGGAACAAAGGTCTGTTAAGCATGGGATCAAGTGGTTCATCCAGATCCATCCTGTCATCATCATCAGCAGGTACAGGATTCTGATCGATTCTGGTGCTGGCAAATAATTTCAATCACATCAAATGGAAAGGGAAAAATATCACAAACAAATGCATAAAACTTAGGAGAATGAAACACATACGTCGTCCTATCGCCCTCATTAAAATAAGCATTCACAGCTTCATTTAGATCATGACCATGTTCCTGAGTAAAAAAAACAATCGGTGAGCCATTGTAGCTAATGAGTCCAAAAGGCAGTCACATTTCTAGTTAAGAATGCTTATGTCTAATATTTGTGTTCAATATCTTCAGTCATACAACTTCATTGATAATAATTAATAACTTATTATCTTTAATTTAATTTAAGTACAAGGGTTAAAATGCAACACGCCAGATGATGATTATTTTTTATTTGAAATAAAATATTTTCATAGAAATCACTATATTTGAGGACATGGCAATGCCCTAAACGACTTATATTTGCAATCAGAGGGGGTACTTGACTGATAAATCATGGCATGATGTTCAATGCAAACAACTAGAAGAAAAGCTAATCATGGATTGAGATAAGCGATGGACATTGAATTACTGATCAAGGTGGACAGGTTCTACATCTGATGTCATGTATTAGAATGCAAAGATGCTATTTACACGAGACACGCGTGAAAAATAAGTTTAGGATTCACAATCTGTGACTGTTCAAAGAATCTTACATTCTAACAAAATAAGTTTAGGTGTCTGCTATGTCCAAAAAGTGAAGTTCTAGAATAACTAGGACACAGAAATGCCACGAATATTTTCATCACAATAAAGAGAAACAATGTTGTTTCAAATAGAAATTCAAACACACACCTGCAACAGGCAGTAGCCTGTGCACCTGATTTTCTTGAAACAGGTAGAGCAGATGGTAAAATCCAAACGTTTTTGCTTACAGCTTTTTTTTGCACGAGTGGCTAAAAGGATACTGATTTAGGAACCACTAAGGACGCCTCAAATACTGAAAGCACATTGACATTTTGGAATATGCTGCAGCGTTTCGGTCAGCACCCTAGACTCTACAACCCAAACAGGAGTACAGGACCATCAAATCCCAAAGACTATTGTAGTATTGTACAACACAATAAAGCCCTTTAGTCCCAAGCAAGTCAGGGTAGGTAGATAGATACTTAGATATATACTTAGATAGATAAGGATTAAGGAGCAGTGCAAAAAAGCCTTCAACCAACCAGTAGTCAACAACACTCTTTCACCTGACATAAGCAAACATCCAAACAAGTGTATTTCCCTCTCCTACACCAACTCGCTCCAATCACATTCGAGAACACGTGGAATTTTACACATTAGTTATCCTGCTAGATGAGCAAGGAATTCCTACATCACAGCTGCAGCATTTTACGAGATCCGATGCAGCCCCTCCAATCCGTACTCCAACCCTGATCCAGTTTAAGCCTCCGCATTTCACTTCAAAAATTGCACTTCACACAATTGCAAACTAGAAACTAAGCGCAAGCGCATCAATCGGGACACAACAGCCAGAAGACCTCCGATGCATTACACTCACAGAAACCCAAGGTCGGCAGATTTTAGCCGCCCCTGCACTACGCCCACATCGAAGCGACTCCGATTGCTCATACATACGAAACCCCGTTCCCAAATCGCACATCTCACACCCATCCGCCCCGGCCCCGCACCGCCATCTATAACTAACCTACGCAGCGAGAAGCCGAAGCCGAGCCCGAGCCCTAACCCGAACCCCGCTCCAACTAATCCCCAAACGCACGGACAGAGACACTGATGGATGGGTGGGAGAAGTGGGGAGGGCGGGCGGGCGTCGTCACCTCGAGCACGCGGACGGCGGCGGCCTCGTCGGCGCCGGTGATGCTGACGAAGGTGTCGATCGCCTCCTGCGTCGGCCGCGCCATGGCTGGAGGCGCGCCAGCGGCGTCCCGCGGCGAGGCTGGGGGCCGGGGGGGCGGAGAGGAGATGAATCGCGAAGCAACGGAGGCGTGCGTGTTAATTCAAGTACGACCGATGTGGTGCTTTCTTATTGCTTGTCCTCGCGGGCCGCGGTGGGCTGCCTGCGCTGAGAACGATAGACGCCGGAAATGACGCCCGTGCCCTTAGCGATGTCTACGGATGCGCGCGTAGAGGGGCATAGGCGTAAAACACCAGCGGCAGTTGCTTTTCTGCCTCTATCTTCTTCTTGCGAAACAAGCATGCCGTGCCGCCAGAGGGGGCCGGGCCTCGCTCGCGAAGGGATGGAGGTAGGGTGGGCATTATAAACCCGAGAACCGAAAACCGAACCGAACCGAATCTAAATAGACCGAATTGTCGGTCTATTCGGGTTTCAAGGTTCGGATTCGGTCCAAATGAGTTGCTTATTTCGGGATACGGGTTCAGATTCGGTTCCCAGTCTCTAAAACCCGAATAGACCGAATAACCCGAAATATAGTGAAACTATCAATTAGTCATCATTTTATTATGTGATTTGTGTGGACTTATGAACTAATAATTATTATATCATCTTCATGTTAGTATGTTTATGTACATATGTTATTTTTCTGTAGTTATTTATTGATATACTAGTACTTGCATTTAACTACTCGTTGCATATATTTTGTTTTGATGACAATTATCTATTTTATTTGGTCTATTCGAGGGATTCGGTTCCTAATATTTTTTTCAAAATTTCGGTCCTCATTTTTTGAAACCCGAAATTTCTAAAACCTAAAATAACCAACCGAATAGACCGAAAGCCCAGCCCCAGACAGAGGAAACTTTCGTGGGGCTGAAAGCATCTGCAGCCTAGCCACCACTGATGGGTAGCGGTATATGCCTTGCTGCGCCGAGGTGAGTTCATAAAAAGCCGCACAAGGACTTTATTTGATCTGAAAATTTGTTGATGTTCAGTTCAGAACTCAGAGTTTCAAACATTCAGTGTCATTACAAGATAATATGCCTGAACGCTGGCAATCTTGCAAACTTAAATCACGAGTGGGTAGACACTCAAAACCATATGCAGATTGATTGTATATTGGCCTTCGACGGAAGATCGGTTACAATCTCTGATCTTTCCACAGTTCAGCAATCGGCAGTTAATAACGTTGTTTCGAGGGGGATCAATGTATGAATTGCGGTGAAATCAACAGTTGCAACTGTGAAGCATTTGTACTTTCACAGGACCAGGGAGAATTCAGACACATTTCTGGTGCATTTCCACACACTCAAGAAGCATATGCTTTGCAAGAATGTTAACGGAACCCACCTATATCTACGTGTTGCATTTCCATCTGGATGTTGGTACGCAGTTCAGGTACTGGCACCAGTGGCAGCTGTCGTTCCCATTCTTACCCTTGAAGAGCATCACCAAGATAATCACAAATCTGCATCGCAAAGTCACAGTCAAGTTGTAGATTCTCAATGAAAAGACTGAATCATTGCTCATACAAAGTATGACACTAGTTTTCAACAATGCATAGCCTTATACTGCCTCCAACTGGAAATAGTTGTCGTTTGGAGTCGTTTGGACAACAAAAATTAGCTTGCGATGCGAGTGGTTGAAAAGTCTGGTTGGAACGTCAACTGTTCCTGACCAGAGGTAGTACTATGTTCCCTACCCTTTGCAGCGTGTCAATACGCCTATTGCAAAGTGAGATGTGAACTGCCATGCGAATGTGTAATAATTAATTTTAGATGGCATGGGACTTACCCGACTACCAGCAAGATGAGAGCAGCAACCCACAGGGCATACTGGTACAATTTGTATTTTGGAGGTTGATTAGTCTGGGGTAGCTCACTCCGCTCCATCCAGCCAAATTGAGGCCTCGCCAGCAGCACAAATCCAAGAAGAAATCCAGAAGCAAATCCACCAACGTGGGCAAAATTATCAGCATGGGGTAATATCCCAATGGCCAAATTTATAGCAATTATGAAAAGTAGAGTTATGATTGCTGCTGCCTGCATGAGTGAATCAACTGTAACTTAGCGAAAGGAAAACAAAACAAACAAAGAGAAAAACTAATAAGGGCAAGCCAGTAAGCAAATACTATGCTGTCTGCTGACCTTGTTGGAATATATAGTCCAGTTCATAATTAGCTCTGAAAGCATAGATCCAAGGAGTCCAAACAAAGCCCCAGACGCACCAACAGAGATGTAGTTACTCCGTAAGAAAAGTGCAGACAGCACACTCCCACCAAAACCAGATATCAAGTAGATGACCCCAATGCGCACTAGCAGGTCAGAGAACTGAAGTGAGTTGACAGCAGACTACCGCCAAAACCAGATGCAAAGGGTATTGGCTAAGGTAAACAGAGCATACTTCCAAAACCAAGCTGAAATGGGGGGGGGGGGGGGGTGTTCTAGATTTGAATAGATTCAAACAATATTCCATGTATGTATTTTGTATGTGTGCTTGGATTCATCAACATCCATACTTTTTAAATGAATACCAACCAGGAAAGTCTTACATAGACTGCCGCCAAAACCAGATGCAAAAGGTACTGACTAAGGTAAACATAGCATACTTCCAAAACTAAGATGAAATGGGGAAGAAAATGAGCCCTAATACCATGTAAAATCTAATTACTCTCTCCGTCCCAAATTATAAGGGGTTCTAGGTTTGAATAGATTCAAACAATATTCCATGTATGTGTTTTGTATGTGTGTTTGGATTCATCATCAACATCCATATGAACATGGCAGATGAGGACCAAAACCCCTTACATCCATATGAACATGGCAGATGAGAGCAATGGTCTTATGTAGTGAACTTATGATCCCAACAAAATGGTGCATGTGGCAAACTAAGTGGTTGCAACACATATGGAAGGCCTGAAAAGAAACATCCATGACTACTTAATTAAGATCTACTTCAGCTTTCCATAAGCTCCAAGATAGAACCAGCTCACAGTATTTCAAGGCTTACGACCTAACTTACATCTTGAAAACAAATATTGATGTTGGGAAACAATAGACAGAAGTGAGGTTCAATCAAGGTGCTCGAACTGGGAAGGATTGATATGCCAAGGCAATGACAAAATGAACCAACAACTGCAAATTAGAAGCTTACCAAATCCAAATTGTTGCTCAAGGCGGATTCCAATGAATAGCAAGCTGAGCATGTTGACAATCAGATGGACTAGGCCAGCATGGAGCCAGATACAGCTAATGAGGCGCCATCCTTGGTGCTCATGTACTACTTTGGCCCAGTTGAGAGCTCCCATCTTCTCCAATCTGCCCAAAAAATGGAACTTTTAAAACAAAACAAAAAAGTACTTGTCAAGAGAACACCGCCCTGGTTTCAGACTGATGACTGATCTCTAACAAACTGTCCCAGGTGACGGAAATAGCAATCTGGAACAGAAAAGATCACATTTTTACAGCCAATTATTAATTTTTTTAAATCCGGGCGTTGCCAGAGGTAACAGTTGGAACACTATACGACCAAAAAAAAAAAACATAACCCGGTCACTTGACAGCCCATTATAATTGAGAAGAATACTGACGCGTATCTATCAAAAGCGTACTGTTAGTAATTTTAAAACTGTCAGCAAGGGACGTAGGCACTAGAAGACAAGTCTCCGAAGAATAGAAGATCCCACTGCTGACGGAATTGTTCAGGTATTGTCACTGCTGAAGCTATTAAATTAGTAAATGTTTCAGTAGAAATCTACATGCTACAAGGGGAGCAACCTGCAGTTGTTTCCGTTGTTTACTCGTCACTACAATGTCCACGATCTAAGTGGAGGAGGACCAAGAAAATGGCAACTAGAAGCGGAAGGTTCCGGGTGCTACAAAAGCCCCAAACTTTACTAGCGATTAGACTTGAATCCAGCCAAAATGCGATCTTTCGCTTGAAGTCATACACGCTAGGGCTAGACCCGGCACAAAACCCCCTCCTGAAACCTCGATTTTGACAACGGATCCAACCAGCCAGAGAAATTCGAAGCCAATCGCAAGACTGATGGGACGTACGTGGCGGAGGAGGGCCCGAGGAGCGGGTTCTCGCGGAGCGGCTGGAAAGCGAACCGACGGAGGAACCCGGCCGCGACGCATTCGGCGCCGCCGCCGAGTGTGCTCCCGTGGCGCGGGCAGTCGTTGACGAACATCTCGGCGGCGAAGACCGCGATGCACGCGACTAGCACGGTGGGCACGAGCCACGGCCACCAACGCCGCTCCTCGTCCGCGGCGCCGTACCCGCCGCCGGCGGCGGCGGCGTAAGAGGTAGGGTACTGGTAGTAGCCCGCGGCCTTCCCCTGACCGCCGCTCGCCATGGCTCTCGCCTGAGTTGTCGGCGGCGGCCGCGCCTCCGCTGGCTGCAGTTATAGCGTGCTGCGTAGTGGACTGGTAGGTGGACTCGCGCGTCTCGTTGCGCTTTTTAGCTTCGCTTGGAAGCGAGCAGGGGAAAGCGGAAACTGCGGAGGCGGAGGGGACTGGAGACAGAGGTGGGAGGAGCGATGCCTGTGGGCTGCATCATGGGCCGTGGTGGAGAGGTGGTTGGGCTGCCATGCCGGGACCACCAGTCGGTGACGGGCGCCATCCCATCGTTTTTTTCTTTGATTTTTGGCAGTTTATTCATCGGGTCTCGCTGGTCTTTTTATACATAAAATGAAATTTTATTTTGGCCTCTTGCAGAGGTTTGCACGCAACCAATTCACACAACTATTTTTTTTAAAAAAACATAAAGCTAAACAATAGTGACAACGCTAAAGGTAATGAGCTATCACAGAGCTGAAACGAAGTGATAATACTAAAGGTAATCATTGTAGAAGATGGCCATTCATGGTGCCGAAAACCTCCATAGCTATTGTCTCTAGTGAATAACAAGCCCATTTGAGAAATAGGCTTTTTTCTTTGTTTTGTAGAGACCTGCGTGGCCGCGTCCAATAAGTTGACTTGAAAATAACCTGCAGATATGAGGGTATTCTTTGCTATGAATTTGTATATACATTTTTGCATGATCGCATGGATATTGCAGTATGTCCCAAATATAGATACACAGAGAGCATAAAAATAGATGTCCAGATAAGGCTACATAATAAAATTAGTATCATAGTATGCACTGTATGCTGAAGATGGTCCTGCAGAGTCTTGTGGTACTATGCATAGCCAATGACTGAATCTTCTTTGAGAGCGGAAAAATGCAGAGGATGCTTAGCAATAGCAAGCCACCATCCTTCGTACAGCAAAAGAAAGAAGAGGATGCGGCAAGCCACCCTTGCTTGGACAGTTGGCCCATCTTCTTGAAGCAAAGACACGGTGTTTACAATAATGTGGTGTTTTAATTTCGGAAGTGGCGTCTGGTGAAGTGCAACCGTTTGCGTCGAGGGAAGCCGTGTTACGATGCGTCACATTGTTGCAACAGAAGTTTGTGACGCTCGCTCTGCTGCGTTCCAACGGTTTCCGATCTAGATCGGCAGCTTCATCACCAAGCTCGATGCGATTTTGCAGGGTTTTGAGCTGCACACGTACGTCTCCCGTTGCACAATCTCATGTTGCATGCGTTCCAAAGCTGCTTCATCAGCGATACGGACGATCATCAGATATTCCGATGCATTCCCTTTAATCCCGTACGCTAATCAATCTCAGTGAAAACGAAATGACCGCTCACTAATTTATGTATTCTGACCTGCTGGCTATTGCGGAAGGAGCGTAATAATCGTAATGAAAGCGTCTGAGGCCCCTGTTTACACGCATACTTACGCAATTACGCATTGTGGAGGATGCATAGAAACCCCCTCGCTTCTTCTAGGCGAAGCCTTTCGATCAGTTGTTGGTGGGTCACTTGTGTCGCAAATTACTGTTTGTGAATTACACAGGGCTTAGACCTTTGGCTCAGAATTGCGCGCGGTAAGCCTAGCTAAGCTTTACTTCAGCCCCTGTATTCTATTTGAATATCCGCTTAATGAAAAATTGGAAAAATGTGCCAATGCACGGATGCGAAAAGGAACTAAAACGTCACTCGCTGATTCATTTCCTGGTATGCATTACCAGGCAACGTGATTCATTTCCTGCAAATTAAAGGGTCTGAAGGATTGACAGCGCCCCCAATCCAAACTGTCTCCTCCAATTTCTGAAGAAACTCTAAAGATTATGCATGCATGGGATCTTCCTGGCCGCCTATATAGATGAGTCTACAATCTACCAGCAGAAATAACTCACCTGAACTATGGCTATATGATTATGAGCGATCCCATCCATCGTCACCCTCGTTCAGTTTCCTCCCCTTTCTGAGCTCATACTCTGACAGTAAACGGTGACCTCCAAGTCAGCTGGCCTCGCAGTTCAGCGCTGAGTGCTATGTCAGCCTCTTCCTCCCGACACGGGGCCGGGGCAGGCATCGGCGCCGGCGCCACCGCCAAGGCCGCGGGCTTCCCCTGCACGTTCGAGAACTGCGAGCGGCACGGATGGTCGCCGCACGTGAGGTTGATGCCGTCGAGGCGCACCCCGGTGCACGGCCGGTCCTCGCTGCACAGCAGCTGCACCGCCATCCTGCTGCTGGACGTGCCCTCGATCCGCTGGAACGTCACGTCGCTGATCTGCACCAGGGAGGGCTGCTCGATCGACCGCGCGCGCACGTGCGGTGGCGGCCGGCGGCGACAGACCCGAGCCACGAGAGATAGCTAGAGCGTCAGTCCTTGTCCTCCTGCATAGTAGCAGGTCGGGGCCGGCCGGGCATGCAGGTGGTTGGCATGGCAGCGCCTGCCACCCATGATACAGTCGACGTATGTAGGTGCGTACCTTGTCGGCGTCGGAGCAGTGGTCGTGCGGGCAGTAGCGCTGGTCGATGACGATGGGTCTGGAGACGTTGACGACGGTGATGTCCTGGAACGTGATGTTGGACGCGCGGCTCGGCGGCGACCCGGGCCACGTCTTGATGCGCACCCCGTTGGTGGTGCCCGTCACCGTGCAGTTCTTGACCACCAGCCCCACCACGTCCTCCTCGCCGCCGTCCTTCCCCAGGCTCCCCACGCTGCAAACGCATTGCAAGAAACACAACACACCTGCATGAGTCTACGAGTGTCCTTCCAATCTCCCGCTGTGTTCGCGGTCGAGAACGGGACATGCATGCGCGCGCGGCGGCCGGCGGCGTCACCTGAGCCCGTGCCCGGGGCCGCAGACGACGCCGCTGACGACGACGTCGGTGGAGCCGGGGCCCACGGACACGCAGTCGTCGCCCGTGCCGATCACCGAGTCCAGGATGCGGACGTGGCTCGACAGCCCCACGTGGATGCCGTCCGTGTTGCGGCTGTCGCCCGGCGCGTGGATGCCGAGGCCCTCCGCCGCCACCCCGCTGCAGCGCCGGAAGTTCACGTGGAAGCCCCGGCTGTTCACCAGCCCCAGCCCCCTCACCGTCGAGTTCGTCACATCCTCCAACACCAGACTCTGCAGCAGCGGCACAATGCCATCTTGTACACACGTTGACAAAGGACAAGGAACGAAAGTGCATTCACTGATGACTGATCAGAGCAGGCGAGCCAAGTGTTCTCCTGTTAGTTTATTACCGTCGTCTTAGTCTTAGACGACTTGGACTTGCCGCTCCTCCTGTCGCCCTGGCCGTCGAGGGTGCCGTGGCCGGTGACAAGGAGGCCGTTCAGGCCGCGGAAGGTGATCCAGGCGTCGCCCGAGCGATGGCACCCGCCGCACGCGCACGGCTGCAGCACGCCGTCGATCACCACCGCCGGCGCGCCGCCGTTCACACACGGCCCTTCGAACTCCACGGCGCCGACGGCGAAGGTGCCCCTGGGGATCAGCAGCGTCGCGTGGCTGCCGGAGGTCGAGTCGCACGCCGCGCGCCACGCGGACAAGAAGGCCTGCACGGCGAACATGTTCGTGATCCAGAAGTGCAACGTACAGGCGTGACGAATTGACGAGGACTTGTGGTTGAGAAGAAAATTGGTGAAGTCATGTCATGGACACTCACGGCTGTGTTGTCTCTGTTGCCCGGCGCCGCTCCGTACTGTGTCACGTCATGGACGGTCGCATCTTGGCCCTTGTGGTGCGCGCGGCCGCCGCAGAGCAGCACGCCGGCGACGAAGTAGAAGACCAGGGCATGGAAGATGCTGGCCATGGCGTCGGAACAGAAAGTGGCAGAGAGATCCGAGTAGTGTGAGGAACAAGTCTCCTCTCGCCTTATATGGCGGCCACGATGCTTCACTGAGGAAGAAATTGAGGCCATTTGGGCTGCTGTAACTGTAACCTCTCTAGGATTAATTTGGTGTGCTCTGAATGTGAGCTTAATTGGAAGCCCAGTGGCCGCGGTTATCCGTTACAAACAGAAATGTGGCTGCAGTTTAATGGCTGCTTTTAACTGCTCTGAGGTCATTGGGTTGTTTTCGCAAAGCTAAAAGTGCTCGACTGTTGATAGGAGTCGATTGGTTTTCTGCTCAATATACACGCCGTGCTAGGAAGGGAGCAGCACAATCACCGTGACGACTAGGAGGAGCTGGATTGAAGGGCGATAACGGCTGATCAAGTGACTGAATCAAATCAGCGACTTATATTTGATTTAGTACCATGTTTGGCAACCGGCAATTGGGCCAGGACTTGAACTAAAAAAAAAAGACGAGCGTCCATAAGGCTGAGTCCGGTGTGGTGACCAAAGGACGGACCAAATTCAAACTCCACTGTCTAAATGTAGATTCCGTCTTTTGATCTAAACCATGAGTGTAATCGTGCAAGAGGATCAATAAATATACATTCTACCTTTGTCTCAATTCAATTCTCACCACCTGTGTATGTATCAACTTGTGCTCACATATAGGTTAGAGTCTCAATACGTATTTTCTAAATCTTGTTAGGCACTGTAAATCAAAGGTGATCATGATGACTTAGAAACATTTATAGGTTTAGGTTTGGTTATTTGTTTTTTTCTTGTCATAACAACCTATATAGTATGTTGGTATTTAGATGTAGGGTTGACTATTCTTTATTTATCTCTTGTAATGATTCACGCATGAGACGACCCAAAAGCTTTCACCGGCTGTGGTGCGACAAAAATGCTGGGCTGAATCGAAACACAACCAAAGGTAAATAATCTAAATATAAATGTAAGTAGTTATTTTAGATTATGTATCGTAATAACAAAGGTTGTAATTTAGATACGAATTTGGAGGGCAATTTTATATTATTTTTATAAAGGCAAAGGTAAGTAATTTAGACATTGATTTAGGGTTTATGCTTTTTATATAATGGTAAATATGGGTAATTACCTAGAAATAAAATAGAACTTTAGTCTATCAAATTGATGGCCAGATGCTTCTTGTCAGCTGTGAAGTGGAGGCTCCAATCAATCTCGTTTTTTGAATTGCTAATCTTAATCTAGTTCTGATTGTGTGCGAGTTTCATCAATGGATACAGCTATGTAAAAGGCTAGTCCTGGAACTAGATTATACTACTTATTATCACCCCCGTTACTGAATGGAGGAACCATTGTTAGGCCGTGGCATCGCAACCCCTTAAAATTATCCAACAGATTCAGAATATCTCTCCACCAAAAAAAGAACGTTTGTTTTCTGATCTTGTATGAAAGCTCTCTGTATAATAATAACTAGTATATCGGACCAAATGGACCCAGCATGGAAGATTGGCTTCATTGTGTGCCTTTAGTTAGGTCCATAACACCCACTCCTCCCTGTTCTTTAGGCAGACAAACCAATTTCCAAACAGCTTCTTTTTTACTGTATTATTGTAAGTGACTCGCAGGTAATTTTAACTGCGAACCCCCAGCTAATTTGAACAGGGTAGCTAATCTGATGAAGCACAGAGGAGTATACCAACAAGCCGCTTTGCATGACACCTAGCACGCTTCTTACGTGGAGTGTCAAGCATGAGGCCCAGCAGTTTATGTACTTGTACTTATATGCTAAATAAACAAAACGGAGGAGGAACAGCGGTCTCCGGCGGTGGCATGGCACACCGCCATCGCCGTCGCCATCATCATATTTTCTGATATTCACACCCAACCGATTTGAGGCCCCGTTCGCTGCAGCTACTTTCAGCTGAAAACACTGTTTCATGGCTGAATGTTGTGAGAAAAAAATACTGTTTCACGGCTGAAAAGAAGCTGAAAGCAGCTCAAGCGAACATGGCGTTGGCTTTTGGAAGAAAGCACTGCGATCGCCCCTTGCTTCTGGCAGGCGTGAGCGCGACGCGACGTTTTCCTCGCGAGATATTTCCGCAATGGAATCCACCCGGTGGTGGAGTCGACGTCCTGTCCTGTACACAGACACAACATCCAAATGTGACCCGGCAAAACAGAAACCGCGGTGACAGCAGGGTTTACCTTTTCGTTTTGGACAAAAATCCCGGCGAGCTCCGAAAACGGGATTTCGGACGATACAGAAACCGCGGTGACAGCAGATTTTAGATTGAATAGATTTGGAGAAAAACACAATCATAGCTCTAGTAACCACCATGAATAAGATAATCTTACAGAATCTCTAGCACGGTGAACAAAAAAAGGGGTTTTACTAGGAATACAGTGTGCAAGCTACATACAGCGATACTGATAAAAATAAAATAGAAATCACCGCCCCCACCCCCAGCACACAGAGCAAGCCCGCAAAAATCCATGGCGTGAGGGGTGGACAAAACACACACAGCAAACCACCCTCCACCGCGGATCCATGGCGAGAGAGCCCCTCAAAGCACCCTCAACCGCCGATCCATGGCGAGATAGGTGAAAAAAAAACACAGGAACAACATGAGAAATCCTAGCAAAAATACAGGTCTCCATTTCTCGCCAAGCTGAGTACGAAGGGGATACCTTTGTACCGTAATCACACCGTGTGCACCGCCCCTTGAATCCCAACTGGAAGAGGCCCTTTTTCGTATCGCCGTCGCCTCGCAACCTCCTTCCCCTATCTACCACACCCTACGGGAGAACAAAAATGGGGATCGTTGTTTACCACCCCTGTGAAAGAGACAAAAAGACAGGAGAGGGGCCCACCCCCGCCGAAATAAAAAAATAGAGCCGATCGTCATACGTAGCCAGCGCCGCGTGAGCCGCGAAAAAAAAGAAGCGGAGCCGAGCTTGGGACATAGAGCCGGTGCCACGTGAGCGGTGAGCCGCGATAACAGAAGCGGAGCCGCGCGTGAGACAGAACCCCGTGGCCCGTGGCCGGGGAAATTTGTGTCGACTGACGCAACAGCAGAATATCAATCAGCTGATAAATAGTAATTCTGTATAGTGTATAGAATATTGTATCTAGAATATAGAAGGCGAAATAGCCATCTTCGTCCCCCAAGTATTGCTCGTGGCTCACTTTGGTCCCTCAAGTATCAAAAGGTCCACTTTAGTCCCCAAACTATCGATTTCCATGTCAATCTCGTCCATCTGCACTAGTCGTTCGCCACGTGTCCAGGTACCCATGGCAAAAGTCATTGCTGCCCCTTGCCCATCCTTTAGGACCCGCCCAGCACTCACGGCGTATCCGTCCCACCGTTCCCGTCTCCCTGTCTCTCGTCCTCCTCAGGTGCCGCACAGGAGAGCCGCTCTCGTCCACCTCAGGTGCCGCGCAGGAGAGCCCAGGCTCACGGGAGGAAGAGCCGCAAGTCGAGCATAGCAGTCAGGCCTCAAGTTCCTCTTGCCCTTTGGCTTCTTCTGGTTTGTCTTCCCCATCTCCCCGCCGTCGATCTGGTCTTTTTTTGCGACGGCCGCGGACGCCATCTTTCCTATTTCCCATGGCACCTGGATCCAGTGAGGGGAGAGGGAGAAGGTCAATAGCAAGTAGAGGAGGAGGAGCGCTGGATCCCTTGGTTGGTAGTTCCAGAGCGGCGCCTTCCAGAGCTACTGAAGCTATGCGCGCTACAGAGGTGAGTGTAGTGCGTTAGGGATTGCAATAGGGATTTCAATATATTAAGGACTGATTTGATTTGATTTTTTACAGCTTGAAAGATTGCTTGAAGAACATTCAAAGGGGATTCGTGTTAAGACAAGGCTAACATGCAGGCATGGATTCTCCCCAATTTTATGTTGTTGTTGGGCTGGTCCAAACACAGGAAGAAGGTTCTTGGCATGCTCTCAAGTTGAGGAACCCTGTGCTTTCCAGCATTGGATAGATGAAGAATTTCAAGGTAGAGCAAAAAAGGTGATTCAAGACTTAGTTTCGATGAGGCAAAGTATGTCAGAGTTATACCTACAATCAGCTGAACAATGGGATGATATGTATGCTGATCTTGAGAGAGCGAGACAAGAAATTTCCAAATTGAAACAAACAATTAGAGAACAGCGAGACTGCATTGTAATCTTAGTTCTTTTTAGCATTGTAATCAGTTGTGGCCTATGGCTCATTGTGTAATCATTGGAATGGATGAAGAAACAAATTCCTGATAATGTCTCATGTCTGATACTCTGGTTTTTGACATAACAAATGCAAATGTTCACAAACTAATGACTGTGTGGTACAAAGGCATAAATATTATTGCCTTAAAACTACATCTTTTCCTCTGAATGCATCTGATGCGCTGTTCGTTTTTTCTGAGAAGAGATGCTATGTCCTGCTTTTGCTCCACGTCCAAGTGATGAGGACTGGATGTTTGCAGATGCACGCCCACCTTGCACGTTGATTGTTGCCTTTGCAAATGAGCCAGCAGTCCTAGCATTTGTCTCAATGACAATAGAAGCACTCCCTCTAGCATAAGCCTTCGCAGATGCTTGAGCACTTAACTTCGCAGATGCTTGGGCACTCTCTCCAAAAGATATAAGTCTTCTTTTATTGACTGACTGTAAATAGCAAAGATAATTTAGGCAAACCACGCAACTTACTTAGCCTGTACGAACATGTCGTCAGTATTACTAACCTGTATATATGATGAATCACGAAGCATCTTACTTCGACTTGATGATGCCACTATGGATTTTCCTTTAGTTTGCTTGGACTGTGAAGGTTCAATTGCCAGCGGGGTACTCCGACTTGCATTGATGGCGGGATGATTAGATGACCCAGCATGTTCTGGCTGTTATGCGATACAAACCAAGTTAGGAAAATAAGGAATGGATATAGTGTAGTAAGAAATTAATATAGTGCAGTAAGGAATGAATTTAGTAAAAACCATGTTCGCAGAGCATGTCCTCTTGTTGTGACCATAGTTTCCACAGCGACGACATCTGACTTTAGTACGAACTTTTGACGACTTGGTTCCAGATTTCACTGGTTCTGAAGGATCTTTTCTCCTGTTTTTCTTTGGTCGGCCTGGCATCTTTTTTACTCTAGGAGGCAATGGTTTGGGGTTAGGAGACACGGGCTAGGCCAACTCATGTTCCACTGGCAGTAGTACATGCTTGTATGTCTTCTTGAATGTCTCAGGTGAGAAGCACTCATGTAAGTAATTGTTAGACTCTTCCGCCATTTTGAATAGGGCAGCACAAGCATGTTGGCATGGAATCCTAGAGACTTGCCAATACCTACAGGAGCATGTTTTGTTTGTCAGGTGTACTGTGAACCTCCATTTTTTGTCTCTCACTTCAAACCCAGCATCACCATTCCACAACACATGACAATACTGTGTCCTATGCCTAATCTTGTTGAATTTCCTGATAATGTTAGGACACACTGCCATTGTCCACCTTTCACTGTTACTCCTATTTTCTTGGATTCTTCTAGTCACTAGGATCCTGATGTCCTCCAACATAGTAATAATAGGTTTGAACCTTGATTCTATAATCCAACTATTGAATGATTCACTCATGTTGTTGTCAACTGATTCACAATTTGATCCAAGTCTAAACCAAGCTCGAGACCAATGAATAGGATTTGTTTTCTCTAAATCCTGCCATCCTCGAGGAGTTTTTGCAGCAAGCTTACTCTTGTAATGCTTAAACAACTGCTCATTAGGTGCCTTTGCAATCTTCCAAAACCTCTTTTGGTACTCTTGCAGCCTATGTTTCTTTCTCCAGTTGGCATAGATGTGGCGTGCACACATCCTATGCTCAGCCGATGGAAACAATGTAGACACTACGCTGAGCAGCCCCTGCCAAAAAAATAAAAATAGTTTAAACATTTTATCATAATTATTCAAACACAAAAAATGCACAGAAATAACCAGAAATTTACCTTCTGTTGGTCTGTTATAAAAACCCAGCCTGCAGCCCCAATAGGTATGTTGATATCTTTCTGAAGGTGCCGAAGAAACCAATTCCATGAATCTTTATTCTCATATTCCACAACAGCCATGCAATTGGGTAAATTTGATTATTGGCATCCCTGCCAATAGCTGACAACAACTCACCTTTCAATGGTCCCTTCAGGAAACAACCATCAAGCCCAACTATCCTCCTGCATCCATCTAAGAATCCTCTTCTGCATGCATCAAAACATATGTAGAACCTCTGAAACACATGGTCCTCTTCCTCTGGGTCAAGGGCAACATGCACACTAGTTTCAAGATTACTACGCTGCAGCTCAAGAGCATAGTCAAACAACTTAGAGTACTCGCCAGTCTGAGTATCCATTATTTTCTTCACTACCCGTGCCTTTGCTCTCTTAATCATTGTGATTGACACATCCACTCCCATGTCCTCTTGTACTGTCTCCTTCATTGCTCTAGCCTTCCAAGATGGAATAGCCTTGATAGTACTCTCATACTTGTCACATATCCTACTTGTAGATAACCTTTTATTTTTCAGCTCAAGACAGCAAGCATGGTTGGGATTATAAGTTCTAATCTGAAACCAATCAGACCTTGAGTTATATGAAGCATGTATAAGCCAAGGGCAACCTTTCCACCTACAAACAACCCTAATCCTTTTCAGGTCATTCTTCACAAATTTGATATTTGTCTTCCTCTTCAGTGCATACCTCTCTATTGCGTCCTTCAATTCCTCCTTTCCTCTAAAGCACATGTCAACACAAAATTAGGGAGTCTCAGCAGAACTATCAAATATTGGGAACTTGCACTTCCTTCTTGTAACTACACCATCACTATCCTCATCATATGATGCATCTCTATCTGAATCAAAGTATGGAACACCATCTCCACCTTCTAAGGCCTGATCACTGCTCTTAGGATCAGCACAATGTATGCCATCCACCTCAATTGTGTTGTCTAATGGAATATCTCCTCTCTTTTTTACTTTCGACATAAAGTCTTTGTATTTAGTTCTTATCTCTCTAACTTCATCATCTTCATCAGTTGTGAAACCTGTTGCATCACATCCACTCTCTGATTCAGATTCAGATTCTTCTACTTCTTCATTCAGATCATCCTGACAATGGTTTGGACCTTCCAAACGCAGCATGTTAGCATCCTGGACAGTTTGTTCATTGACAACAGGTTCTTCATGATCCAACTCCATTATATTCTCATCTCTAAATAGGGCAAATACATCCTCATCTGCATACTGTGTTTCAGTTTCTTCATTCCCACCAATGGCAAGATTAATTGGTTCGGTGTATATATCCACAGCCCTACTAGTTCCCACCTCATTAATCATGTCCAAACATGAATTGTCATCTACAAGTAACTTCAATCCACTTTTCAAATCAGCACCATATGGCAACCAGTGCATCCTAACAAATCTAGGAAAAGTTATGTGATCCAATAGGTGGCCTTCAAGTTCAGGGATAGATATCTTGTCCTTCTCTATGTGGGACACCCCAGAATCCCCATTACAATACAGCATCTTGGATGCATCAAGAACAAATTCGCCATTAAAATGAAATCGAACTTCCAGTACCTCAAATTCAGACATTGTTTTGCAGCCCTACAGAACCACTATATCGCCGGTCAAATTCAAACATTCTAGCAGGGAACAAAAAGGCGAACAAATCAAATCGCAAGACCAGCTTGGTGCCACTTTCATCTTACCGTGGAGCTCCTCCACTCCTCTGCCCACGCCGTCGACGTGTATGAGCAGGTCGCCTCCACCAGTAGAAGGGGCGTGCCTCACCCCTTCGCGCTCAGCGCTGTACCGCTCTCCTCCCCAAGAAACCCTAACATAGGTATGCAGCAGCCATGAGGAGCAAGACAGGAGAGGGGGAACGGGAACGAGAGGGATGAAACAGTGGACGGGGCAACGCCATGAACCTGGTGACTCGTAGAGGATGGGCAAGGGGCAGCAATGACTTTTGCCATGGGTACCTAGACACGTGGCGAACGACTGGTGCGGATGGACGAGATTGACATGGAAATCGATAGTTTGGGGACTAAACTGGACCTTTTGATACTTGAGGGACTAAAGTGAGCCACGAGCGATACTTGAGGGACGAAGATGGCTATTTCGCCAATATAGAATATTTTTGTTTTGAATATAGAATATTCTTTCTGTTAAGTTAGAACAATATGCTAGTAAGGCTATCCGTAGTGGAACGTCTATATAGACTGCCTATAGTACTGTTTAACACTGTTTGACAATGTAACACTACTGTGGATAGAGATACAAATAGTTAGAATAGTAGAAGAACAGTTATAGTAAGAGTTTTACTCCTCCGGCTGGAGATAGTCTAAGAGAAGAATAGAATATCTCCTCTCTGGGAACGTATCTTGTGCAATCGAGGTTTTGATGCAATCACCGTGCAATCTTAATAAAAAAAGTTTAAAAAAATTTAAAAAAAATCATGAATGTATATCTCAGTCTACCACATCTGTACATAAAATTTCATGATCAAATTCGTCTTACTCTAGCGATTACGAAAAAGACAAATTTGGGGTGCATTTGAACTTTACTGTTTGTTAAAAAATTTGTCTTTTTTGTAACTGCTAGAGTAGGACAAATTTGATAATGAAATTTTATGTATAGATAGAGTAGACTGATATATACCTTCATAATTTTTTTAGAATTTGTTGAAAATTTTTTAGTAGAATTACACGTTGATTGCACCAAAACTTCGATTGCACGGGATGTGTCTTCTCTTGTCTGCCCCTTTAAAAATTCACGGTGTTTTCCACTCTGCCTCGCCGCGGTCCGCTCCCCGTTCCGCCTCCCCCCACCCCGATGTCCCTTCTCCGCGCAACCACTGCTGTCGCGGTGTCGCCCCGCTCGGGCATTCGCCGCCGCCGCTGCCCCGCCAGCCGGACGACCACGCCCATCCGTCGCCGCGCGCCCGCACCCTATGCCGTCGGCTGCCGCGCCCATCCGCCGCCGCACGCTCGCCCCACCCGGCGTCGCTGCCCCGCCATCCGCCGTGCCCGCGTTACGTCGCCCGCCTGCGCGCCCCCCTTGCCCTAGCATACAATCAGCACACGGTCGTCGCCACCCGCCACGGAGCAGGAGTAAGGCGCGGTGGGCGCTTCTCTGTTTTCTGCCCCTCCTGCCCGCTGCCAGCCCCCCGCCTCGCTCGCTCGCCACCATCGCCGCCCCTCTCACCGCTGGTGCCCATGTCCTCCTCCTGTCTAAAGCGCTTTCCATGGGCCCCCGCTCCAGCCCGCGCAGCGCCGCGAGGCCGCGCCTGCCACCGCCATGTCACCGCCCGCCGAGCGCGCAAGGCTGCACCCGCCGCCGCCCTGGGCGCAGGCCGCCTCCGGGCGCCGCGCTGCCTCTGCGGGCCTCCGGCAGCCGGAGGTGTTCCCTCTCCTCCTCCACTCGCCGCAGTCCGTGGCAGCACTGTTGCCGCGCCTCCCCTCCGCCGCCGAGTCTTCTCTGCCCAAGGCCAGGCCGTCCGCCGCCCCTGCCACGGACGCCGCCGCGTAGCTTCCCGCGTGGTGTGCCGCTGCCCACTAGCCTCGCGAGGAGCTCGCCTGCACGGGTTGGATTGGCGAAGAGCGAAGATTTACGGGAAGGAGGAAGAACCTGGAGATTTGCAGGCCGCTAGACCCATCCCGTAAGACGCAGGACGGTAGTTAATCACAATAGTTTTTCTTTGCAAGCCGATTCATTACATTCCTAGAGCTAATTTTGGTGGGACACAAAAAAACAGAAGTACTCACATGAATATGAAAGAACTTGGTTTTTAATCCAAGTTATCTGTACTGCAAACCACCGAATTAGATGTAGTAAGTCCCCCTACTATTTTTGGGGTGTTTCGGTGAAAACAAACGTTAAAGACCGGAAAAAAGTAAATATATACGTACAGAAACGCAAATATCCGAGAACCATATATTTCATTAATTCTTTCTTCGAGAACCATATATTTCATTAATTTTTTCTTGAATTTACAAAATACATGATCATCGAGACTAAGTCTTCGTTGAAGACGATCATCGAGACTAAGTTTTCGCTTGTCTTCAGCGTCATGCTTAAGGAGAGGTCTGACTATGTAGAGATTGCGTAGTTCGCTGATTCCCAGGGCCTATAAATTAGGCGCGACCGGTTAATTAGATCCGTAGAGCGAGTCTGCGGAAAATCTCCGATTAAGCTGTGCTTTCAACGGTCGTCGTCAAATAAGTGGGAGGAATTCATGTGATGTAGGTGGCTTGATATCGCCGAAACCCGATCAAAACTGTCCATCGCCATGTCGTAGTAAACGGAATAACTTGTTGATAAAGGGGAGTGACTTTCGGCTCGTCGGTGCCTAGTCATGCTTGCCCGGCTTCATCAAACACGGATGTGAGTGTTGCCTTTGCCTCGTCAGTGCCCGGCAATGATGTATCTGATCCCGTTATTTGGGACGTATCGGTGGAATACTAACCCGGCCTCATCGGCACTTGGCTTGAAATTCGTCTCGCCTCGTCCACACCAGACATGTTGGAGTAAAACATATATAGACCGCAAATTGCGGAAACACATGAACGATGCTTGCAGGATGAATGATTTTCTGACGGCCTTTCGGCTTGCAGAATAATCAAAGACTTAGTCAAATAAAGAGCAAATAATTGTCATTTGCACTTGTGGATATCGGCACAATACCAATGCAAGTATTTAATTAGCTCCGTATAGCTTTGATTTGATTGCTTGTAGCCGTGGCTTCAATACGTAAAACATTAAGCACTGACGACTTGTATGTATCCAATCCCGTCGTTTGGAACGCGTCGGCGAAACAGTGATCTAGTCTGGCCGGCACTTGGCCAAAATTTTGTCTAGCTCCATTGGCACTAAACATGGTTAAGAATGATGCGTGCCATAGAAAATACGGCAGGCCTGTAGCATTGCTCGAGAGCAACGGTGATAAAAAAAATCCATGCTTGGATTAGAGCACAATTTTTCTAATCGACTTGCTTGCACAAGTGTTAAATGATGTGACGTATATACTGCCTTCTTGCTTGCAGCATGTTGGCGATGAAAATGGTTCAATCGGCCATGCAAATTTGTAAAGAGACTCGATAACGATGTAAGTTCTCTCAAATAAACCTCACGGTTGGCACTCGGTATAATTCGGAACGTTCTTGTACATATTCAAAACACGTGTATGCAAATTTGCAATAAGGCTTGATACTGTTGCAAGTTCTCTCTCAGAAACCTCACGATTGGCACTCGGTACCATTCGAAATGCTCTTGTACATATTCAAAACACGTCTATGCAAATTTGCAATGAGACTTGATACATGTTGTAAGTTCTCTCAAAATAAACCTCACGGTTGGCATTTGGTAAAATTCAGAATGCTCTCGTATGTACTCAAAACAAGCTTCACGCAACAATAACAAACTCTTGGTAAAAATTCAAGCCTTAGTATCAAGCTTCGTCAGTAATCTTGCACTTTATTTGGCGCTTCAACGGCAACTTGCGCTTCGACGCCTCGGAAGTAACTTTAAGCTTTATTGCAAATCGGAACTTCGGTGCAAATCGGAGCTTCAGTGCAAAATTGGAGCTTCCGTGCAAATCGGAGCTTCCATGCAAAATCGGAGCTTTAGAGTTTCCATGGTAATTCAAGCTTCAGAGCTTCGGTAATAATTGCACGTCGACGCTTTGGCTATAATTCAGAGCTTCCGAGCATCAACGGTAATTCGGGCTTCGGAGCTTCAGTAGTATGATCTTGAGTAAGTTTCAACATAATCTTGAGTTAAGCTTCAACATAACAAGCTGATCAACAGGAACTCGGCAAAAATCTGAGTTCTCTCTCGGACAAATCATTTGCCGCATCAAGCATTCTCTTCGGTAAATTGCCTTTTCGGAGACTTGTGGTTGATTTTCACAAGCTACGGAGACAGGCAACCGTCCATGTCTACCGTGGGGCACTCGGCGCTTTGCAGTGTAATGAGACAAGGAGATTGATTTGCATACCAGGATAAACCATGTTGATCAACGGGAACTCGGCAAAAATTCCGAGTTCTCTCGTATCTTGTTGGAATAATCATGATGACATAAGCTCGGCAGCAAGTTTGAGCTTCATCAAATTTCACGGAAGTGCACGGGACGATAGAACTCATCGATAGTAATATGGAAAAATAACCAATAGTAATATGGAAAAATAACCAAAACATAGAAGCTCATAAACATGCATATTTATTTTAAGCTCACAAGTAACACATAAACATGTTTATTTTAATCTCATGATGTCCACATGGCAAGAAGACAACTATGTTTATTTTAATTTAAGCTTATATCATGTGGCACATGAATATATTTCCAATCTCATAAACTCTTAGTGGATGACAGATTGAATGATAAAAACAATTAAGCTATTTAATCTAATCTCCCCTCCACGTAACGTGAGACCAAATGTGGTTCAGATGTGCTCATACAGTAGATTAAAGACACATAGATGCATCTAGCGTTCTCGACATACATAGAAAAGCATATTTCACTTTATTTAAGCCTAACTCATCTCGTAACAGATCGCATGCATGCAAGCATACCAGTTATCTAATCTTCCACAGATTAACGAGGCCTGGATATATTCTACTCTCATCATAGTAAGACCGCGTCATGTGCAAACCGATCTATATTAATTTTCTCTAATCTTGATCCAACATGTTACATCTAATCTAGCATCGGCACAATAGATTGGAAGCAAACAGATCAATCTATATTCTAATCTCATCTACTCTGTCACAGCGTAGATTAAAAAGAACATGCCACCATATGATCTATTAATTCTCACGATCTACAAAATCAAAGACGCCAGGATCTCAACCGGCTCAGGGCTTACTACGATAGTTTGATAAATAAACTCACCGGGGACATAACAGCAGAGAGATCGGCAACGTGTCAAAGTTGATGTTGAAATCGCGGAGCTCGGCGAGATTAACAGGAACGGCAAAACGTCGGGGTCTCCAGCAGGGTGGCAGAGTCTCCGGCAGCGTGACAGGCGACGGCGGCTTGATGAGTCTCCGGCAGCGAAGCAGGGTCCGGCTTGCTGATGATGATGCGGACTCAGGTACGTACGTACTCGCATGCAGCACGATCTTGATGGCCTGGCGATGGTGGCGACGTGGAGACTCAAAGACTATGCATGGCCAGGCCATGGTGCCCATGGAGGCATGAGGGGAAGCAGGGCTGCGCGTGAGAACCTCACCGCCTGCCGATCAGAAAAAAAGCCCCCCGACGTGGCGTAGAGGCATGTATATATAGGTAGTAGCTGGCAGCCGGCCAGAGTTGGTTGCTTCCTCCGGTTAATCCTAACAAAACCTCAGATATCTCTGCCACTAGCTTCTTGATTTGTACGGTAGCACTCATCTTGTAATCACGCGGCCTGATCAATTGGCACGGCAAACTTGGTTAATTTATTTTCAACAAATCTTTCTTTAATATGATCCCTCTCAGCCGGCAGCCAGTGTACGATGATATACGACATCGGTTGATCGGTACATGTGTTCCAAGGAACATGGGCTCTGACAAGCTAGCCAAATGCACGTGTACGTGCACCTCGTTCCATTTCACTTGACCCGAACTCATGCGTCCAATGGCATGATTAATCTTTTTCCGTTAATAACCAATTTTGATAGGATAAGCTAGCTATCACCGTGCAGCACATATATGCATCTTTAATTTTTTTTCTAAAGAAGCATCAAATAATTTGGGGTCCATTTGACATAGGCTCAACCCAATGCACGGCTTCGAAAAAAAACATGTATAATATTGTCATATGATTTTTTTTTTTATCATCAAACATGGGGTTCTGATTCTGAAATATGAATAAGAAACTACTAAGCTAAAGAAATGAAAATTTAGTTTATAAAAGCAAAATTAGACAACCATACAATCAGCTGCTTTTATCTCAACACTTGAACTCTTGAAGCCTGAATATTCCAGGTTATATCAAGTGTGAATCAATTTGAGGTACACGCGGATGAGGAGGGTGACGCTGAGGAGCTATTGTTGTCACGGGACCTAGCGTGGCACACAGCGGGAGAGATCTTCACGTCGGACAACAATGGTGGAGAGGGAGCCGCTGCCACCTCCGTTGGCGTCCAACCAGCTTCCTACGCATATTGTCTGTATGTCCGGTCTCTCTACACGAACTGGTGACTGGTGAGCTCAACGAAATTTTACTCTCCTAGGCGGCCGGGCACTGTGAAATGCTGCTCACACGCTTTTAGAATGGTAGTTGTTCGATTTAACATTAGTAGCGTTGAATTGTTGTGGTCGGTCAGCCTGATGCCTTTGTTCCTTGTTATTTTTTCAGAGGTGCATGTGCGATATTATCGATAAAGAGTTTTGATGTAGGTGCCAACAAAAATGACCATTTTGTTTATGGATGCCGTTTTAGTGACTTGCTAGGAATGAGCTCTTACTGTTCTTTCAGTCTTCGCATGTTAGTTGCCACCGTGATTACAGAGTCTATATCTTATATTATGCTGGTTGGTTACATAATTACAGTAGTGAGTATGTTAGGCCAGTATATAGATTAGTGTCTCATTCATCTTCTCAACTCTATGCTCATGCCATGGCCCTGAGTTTACTACTGTCGACAATTGTTTACTGCTGAGATTACCAGATCACACATGACCTGATTGCTGTTGCTATATACTCCTATCAAGCAAGTGTAAATTCAACAATAAAGTTTAAGCAGAGTTTGGGTATTGATTGTCAAACATATGTGTACCAACTCACGGCATTCAACAGAGTTTAAGTATTGATTGTCAATCAATTGTGGATTTTTCACTCGTGGCATTATGAATCTAAACTGCTTGATGAGAATATGGAAAAGGAACATATTTGAACTGGAAAAGCGTTCTTAAGCCATGCTGAACTTATTAAGAAGACAACACTCTCTTTAGTATACTTCATTTTGATACGTCATATCTGCACTAGCTAGCTAGCTTCTTCACACACTGTGTTAGTCACATGGTAATAGTTGTTATCAGGAAATCATCAACACTACTAGCGCTTAGCTACCAGATGTGCGACTTTGCTTACTGTACCTGTTTTGCAGGTTTTGTACTGATAGGAGGAGTCTGGTTTTGTTCTGCTCAAATTCATGGTGATTGGTACGTATATTCACGACACTCTTGTTTTTAACTCTCTCTCTCTCTCTCCCTCTCTCTCTCTCTTTTCTCTAACTTCTTTTAAAATAACTCAGGTTACTTGGAATGAACTCTATTCTTAAATGACGAAAGGAGGTTGATTCATAGAGCAGCATTGTAGGTCTGCTCCATTGAGCTTAAATGCTTCATTTTTTGTGTAATTGGTTCCTCCAAAGCTACCACATATTTAATTTTACAAATTCTAGCTGGTCTGCCCAATATAGTTGCTTTAGTTTTCTCTAAGATCCATATCCCATATCCAGTCTTTATGTCATGAAATCAGAACAATTTGATCTACAACTACTGGCGTCTTGGTCTGAACACATTTATGTCTTACACATATTGTTCTCAAGGCTTTTTGTTATAACTACTGTTCTCAAGGCTTGTGTCTTCATTTTAGGATGGTCAACACCTTCTATGTAGGTAAGTCTGCATTCAGTTTTAGGTCTATCCAGTGCAGTGAAATAAATCACCTTTGTTACTCTGAAGGCAATTAAGATTATTGTTTTATTCTATACTATCTGATTTAATCTGGAGCAAAGACTGTCTGGATCAACTTTTGAAATTTATATGTATCCCTTCTATTAGAACAACCAAATCGAAATTAATGTTTCGTAAGCTTTTCTATTGTACTGAAAAAGGTTTCGTAAGCCATGTTGAATTTAAGGAGACAACACTCTTTAGTATACTTCATTTTGATACGTCATATCTGCACTTGCTAGCTAGCTTCTTTACACACTGTGTTGGTCACATGGCAATTTTGTTTTCAGAAAGTCATCGACTCTACTAGCACTTAGCTACCAACTGAATCGGTCAGAGTCTCACACCAAGCAGATAGCTGGATGGTGTATCTCTGTAATTTATAGCATAGCGTGTTGTTGATCGATTCATGTATTCCTTTTGTTTTTTGTCTTTGCCGTCTAGAAATAATTGTGTGCTATGAAATATTCGGAAATTTTGTCAAAAGGAATTAGGACAGTTTGGTATGTTGGTTGTTTTAATTGAATGTTTCTAACAATAATTTTGTACTACGAAATATTCAGAAATTTTGTTAGAAGAAACGAGGACAGTTTGGTATATGTTAGTTGCTTTATGAAGGAAAGATATCCATTAGATGTGTGTTCAACGAAGTTGAGTTCTAATTCTGTTCCTGTATCTCATGATTGAATGTTTCAAGGTAAATGTGACATTCGTACCTTATCAGAAAAATGTGTCATTTGTAAATTGGTACAGGTGTGTTCTTAAATTTGCTCTATGTAGCTAATTGCAGCAGCCTTTTTTTATTAACTCCAATAAGCTCAACAAACCATCTGTCACTAGAGATCTTTGTCTTGTTGGATATTCATTTGGTAAATCTTCATAATGTCAGATGGTCAGTAAAAGTGGTGTCCGTTGACCACATCATTGCATGGCCCGTTAACCAATCATTACATGGACTGGCTGTCTGGCCCCCGATTGGTAAATCAATCTTTATTTACTGACTCTAATGTAGCCATTCGTTTTGGGCTGTGATGTAGATTGAGTGTCTAAAATATTTTGTCAAAAGTTATAGTTTATGGACAAACATTTAGCAACAGTAGTAGGAGGGGGGGGGGGGGGACAATAGCGAGCAATAGTGGTCAATAATTATAAATAAAATGTTCTCAAAATTCTTGATTTCAGACATATCTACAAGTAACTTTGAATGAAAAAAGCAAGGATAAATTCGAGTTTCGCCAACAAATTAAATACATTTAAAGTATCATAAACTATAATTTTTTATTCAAAGAACATTGGTTAGAATGATAATTATTTCGTGAAATATAAAATGCCCGTAGTGTTTCTAGTATGCGTAGAACATCGTTTTTTTAATTATATTATTTTTCATAAACATAGAATATTATAGTTTTTCTAATAGCTATGATATTTTTTTTAAAGCTTTGTTCATCCAAAAAGACATTCTTGTGGATAAAACATATAATGTTGCTCTTCATAATATGTGCTAGTGGCATATAATATGACGTTTTCTTGCCGTGTAGACATGTGTATGCTGCTACCAGGTTTTGAATGTTGATGATGATAAAAAACCAAGCGACATGTTATTTTATTTTGTTGTCGTGATTGGTTGGTTGTGGCTGCATCTCATTTTATGATACTTGTTTCCCACAACGTGTGCATGCATGTAGAGAGTCGTCAAAAACCAAGCTAGATGTGAGCAGCGTGAGACCGAACAGACCCTCTAGACAAATGAGCGCGGCATCGTGGCCCAGCGGGGAGACCGAGCAGGCCCAGAATGCGGCGTTGGCCCAGCGGGGGTGCGTATAAATGAACCCTCCCTCACCACCCCTGGAAACCCTAGTGGTGCTCCAGCCTCCAGACCTCGCTCCTGCGCCGCCGCCGCCGCCGCCATGGTGAGTCTCCATTCGCAAGCTCGATCTCAGTCCATTGCCTGTGCATCTCGCAGCTAACCCGTTTTCCTTGCCTGCTCTCTCTCTCTCTCTACAGACCTTCAAGCGCCGCAACGGCGGCCGCAACAAGCATGGCCGCGGCCACGTCAAGTACATCCGCTGCTCCAACTGCGCCAAGTGCTGCCCCAAGGTGCGTAAAGGCCTCCGCGGCCTCCTCGCTCTCTTCTCTCCCGCCCCCCGCCACCCCCCCCCCCGCGTGCTGAAATAGGTTTCTGATTCGTCCGTCGTCGATCTTCGTCTCAGGACAAGGCCATCAAGAGGTTCCAGGTGAGGAACATCGTGGAGCAGGCAGCCATCAGGGACGTCCAGGAGGCTTGCGTCCATGATGGTAAGTCCATCTCGTCATCCAGATCTATAGTATCCTGTCGGGGTCAGCTGACCCCGATGATTTTCCAAAAATCCCTTGTACTCGTGTTAATCTGCCGTGGTAGACCCCGGTGAAAATTTCTTCTGACCCCGGCGGCTCGGCCGCATCGGCGAGTTCCTCTCGTCCAGTCAGCCCAACGTGACCAGCCATACTGTCAAAAAAAAACGTGACCAGCTAGCAGCCGGGCTTTAATGCTTGATAGTATTTCTACTGTCAATATACTGTACCAGGCTAATTTGTGACCGGTCCCTACATCTTTTTCTTACATTCTATCGGTTGCTCTTTTGACCACAATGGCAGGTCGACAGCCAAAAACTACCATGGCCTGTCTCTCAGTAAACTACAAATACAAATCTAGTTAGCATGGCATAGTGAAATTGATGTTAGGATTTTAAACTTTTACTTTTCCTCAGCATCGACAATCTAATTTCTAATTCTTAAGTCTAAATATTAAGATTTAATTCTGATATCTTTATATTTTTCCTGTACCAACCAGGAGGCAACTTTGAACCAATAGTTTAGTTGGACAAGGTTAGGAAGCATAGTGCTTTTGACAACTCATAATTATGGCACTTTTGCATATTGTAAACTACCACCGTCTCATGAAGAGTGTCAATCTGTTTTTTAAATAGATTAGTTATAATATTAATTGACGCATATGCCTCTCAATTTTTAGTTGGACCTTTCTTGATTTTTTGTTGGCTTGGTGAGTGTAACATGTTTTCGTGGTTCAGGGTATGTCCTCCCCAAGCTGTACGCCAAGGTGCACCACTGCGTCTCGTGCGCGATCCACGCTCACATCGTCCGCGTCCGATCCCGCGAGAAGCGCAGGGACCGCAAGCCGCCGGAACGCTTCAGGCGCAGGGTATGAATTTTGAACTTCTATCGTTGACTGATTTCACAATCATAATCCAAGTTTTGTGGAATACGTTTAGGAATATATTTACCAAGGATGTATCTGTCAATGCATATAATCCCGATTGTCTTGTTCACCCAATAGTTACATATAAGACTAGGTCCAGCAGATCATCTATCCACCGTTGCCTATCACTATTCCAACAACCCATATGGACGATCCGTTGAACTCAGCCTAATAGAGCCACCTGATTGTGTCTTCATTAGTGCCTATAGGAGCTGATGGACTTGCCTGGTATGGTCCTGATAGGTTCCGAAATGATCCTATTCGATTTGTCCTGATCAGTGCCGTATGATGTCCTATATGATTTTGTCCCGATTACTCTGTGCTTTGAATGGGTGTCCGGTATTTAGTTATATTTCAATATTATTCCTAGTCAGCGGGTAACCATATGCTTTTAGTTCTCCACTATGGTTGGGAGGATTTTGTGAATTGAATCTGCTATCATTGTTGGTCTGATCAGTTTGTGTACAGATGTATGCAACGACAGCAGTATGAGCTGTTTCCCAATTTCTCATATAGTGTAGGGCTTATGTTTGGGACTTTAAGTCTGCCCCGATGGTAATTGCCGAGTGCCTTGGGGATGAACGGGTCCCTAACATTGCACCATTTAATTCACTTTGTCAGCTGTTCTTATATCTACAGCTGATCATTATGGATGGGAAATTTTCATACATTAGTTCCATCTCTGATGTTTATTTAACACTATTTTTTGACACATATGTTGGAATACATGCTACATGCGAGGTCATCACTTCGCTTCTGTTTCCTATTTGAGTAAATGATTGATGTTTTTAGCTGACATGTCTTATGGTTTGGACTTTTACGTTGCCCCTATGGCTTTTATGCTGTGCCTGTGGGATGAACATGTCCCAACATTTACTACTGTTTTTTTTTTCACTTTGTCAGCTAATACTGCAGTTAGCTAATACTACAGTTTAGCTGATCATTAAGAATGGGAAATTTTAAAGTAAACTTTCCATACTTTGTTATTTATATGTTTTGCTTGCCTTATTGAACACAACTTGTTTGAATTATTGTGTCTTTGGGACTAATACGTTGCCCCGATGGCAATAACAGTGCCTGTGGGATGAACAGGTCCCTATATTAACACCATTTCATCACTTTATCAGCTATTGTCACATATTATTAGCTGATCATTTAAGAATGGGAAATGCTAACATATGTAACATGCCTACTAGTTTATTGAATTTGCCCATCGATTTTGAAACACTTGAATCTTAATCTGCTCATCAATTTGCAATTTATAGACTGAATGCTTGTCATGTGAATTGTGCATTATGTTGTTTGGTGCCTTTTTTTCTCAAATTCTTTTTCCTTGGATGTTATATTGTGGCATCTGATTAGTGGCAATGTGTTTCTTTCAGGAGGATAGGCCAGCTGGTGGACAAGGAGGCCCCCGTCCTGGTCCGGCTCCTGCTGGTGCTGCTCCAGCTCCAGCACCAAATGTGGCTCGCCCATAAGTTCTGCCGTTCAGCCGCGTGTGATGTCTGGCCTATTCAGTATCAAAGAGCCACACTTGGGGTGTGAAGTTGCTATGTTAGTACTTTTGAAAGTCAGAACCTTTGCTAAGAGTGTTGTCATTTGAACTATGATCTCAATTGAACGTCAGTTGGTTCTATGATACTAGTAGTGTAATCATTCTCCATTCCGAAGATGTTTTCTTTGGTACCATTTAAGTTTCTTGGCTTATAGTTGCCATTGCATTTGTTTTCTTTATGGTTTTGGTATTTCCTATTTCTCTATTATAGCTTGATGTGTTGCTGCCCTAGCCGACCTATGTATCGATATGTTGGTGCCAAAGAGCAAATGAAGATGGGGGGCATCTGTTCTTTAAATGCAAAGAGGCTAAAGAACTTTGGCGTGCTGTTGGGCTAGAACGTATCAGGAACACGCTAAAGGAAACCTCTACCTGCCATAAACAAAGAGACAAGAATCCAAAAGAGTTGGCAAAGACCGGCACCAGATCTCCTGAAGATAAACACCGATGGCGCTTTCAGCTCAACCGAGGCTTTGTCATTCGGGACTCTGAGAGTCATGTCATATGTGCAGGTGCGGAGCAAAGGGGTTACTTTCTCGATGCCTTCCATGCAGAGGCATTTGCCGGATTGAGAGGCTTGCACGCTGCAGCAACTCAGGGAATGTAGAAGGTTGTGTTGGAGTCGGACTCGCTGTTGTTGGTGACAGCCCTGAAGGCTATCAGCAATGGGTGGCCTAATCCACGAAATGAAGATGCTTATAGATGCTCATTTTAGCTCCTTTGTCGTTCAGCATTGTCCAAGGCGTGTAATAAAGTAGCTCATACATTTGCAAAGTTTGTAAGTTTATCTCCCCAAACTGCTGATCTCTACTGGGACAGCACCCCTCCGGGGTTTGAGGAGTTGGTGGCAGGCGATTATGCCGCACCCCCGTATTAATGGAAATGCTTTTCCACTCATAAAAAAAAAATATGGCTCTAATAGTGGACGTGGCGGGGAAGGCGGCGCGGACTGGCTGCCTGTGTGGTGGTGGGCGTGGGCCCAACCGCGCCACGGAAGAAACTGCGAGAAGCTTCCGCTCCATCGTTGGAAGGTTCAAGGCCGGGCGGAGGAATCTAGGATTGGATGGACACGTCCCCGCCCGCCCACAGCTGCTGCCTGTAAATAAAAAAAAACGTTTCTTGGAAATTTCAGAGAGGGTGGTAGCCTTTTTCTGCTGATCCAGGTCATTCCGCAACCGATCGACACGGACAGCCTCTCGGCCAATATATATGGCGGTGCACGGCCTTGTCCTTGCCCGTTGCTGCACAGAGCCACACGGGATCGTGTGGATAAATTTTGATTGATTGAGACCTCTTTTTTTTTTCCCTCGCACAATGCATGGTTAAGCCAGCCAGTTTCACTGTGTACGTCTCATGGAAACAAAACTAACAAAGTTTGTTTGACATCTTTTATAGTATATGGTTTGAAATAATGATGTTTCTTGCACATATGTAAGGATATGAGCCCATATAATACGCTTTACAAAATTTTGGATGTCATTTTGTAAGTTTGCGGGCCTAAGTAAAACTCTTAAATAAGTTAACGGACATTCGATACATTTTAACTCCAACAAAAATTTGCATTGGTTCATCAAATATGCTTTGTTTAGTTCTATAAGAGAGGCCCGGCAAAGGAGGATTATTCACTAGACGATGCTTGTGAAATACTGAAATAGTGTATAGTTTTCCACCACTTCATGCCATATATGCATCAGCACTACAAAATCATTTACTGCACGCACAAACTATTGATCTATTGTGCACACTTGTACATTTTGAGGTAACGTCGTGTATGCCTATGGCAATGGACGCGGAGCGGCGATTCGCTCGCCGCCCTCAGCTCGCCGCGCTGGTGATCATCGAAGCAATCATCATCATGTCATATTTCTGATATTCACACCGTACCCAACCGATTTGATTGTTGGCTTTGGAAGAAACGATAGAACAAGCGCATCGCCTTGCTTCAACCTTCTAGTAGGCGCGACGCGATGTTTCCTCGCGAGCAATCCACCTGGTGGAGTCGACGTCCTGTACACACACCGCCAGTCGCCCCTCCACGTTGCCGTCGCACACATCATCGGCACGCCGAACCAAAATCCAAATGTGAACCGGCAGAACAGAAACCGCGGTGACAGTCAGGTGAGCAATTCGGGGCTAGCTGACAACAAGGATGCCGTGCCGTGCCGTGCCGTGCTGGGTCGTTGGGATCGATCACCAGGCAAGGCAGGTTCAATAATTCAAGAACAGCGGCTAGCGTAGGCCAACGGAAACAAGAAGAAATATAGTGTACCATACGTGCTACACTTCATCATACACTAGTAATCTGCAAGTTATGCTGCCCTAGTCTCATAGATAGATAGATAGATAGATTTTCTATACATTCGGGGAGAAACTAGCCAAAAAAAAAAAAAAAAAAAAAGAGGATAGGGGCAGGGCAGTAAAATCTCCAGCTGCTGATGACAGAGCTCTCCTCCTTCTACTCTTCTCTTTATCTAAAAAGAAAAAAGAAAAAAGAAAAAGAGCTCTCTAGTATTTCTACTAGTAGTTGTTTGGCGTGGCGGTGACCTGTTGTTGTGTGTGCGGGGAGGACGGACGGTCAAGCTGCTGCTGGCTTGTCACCTGGAGTTTGACCCGTCGTGGTCGCTCCCGGACCCGTTGCAGGCCCGGAGCGGGTGGTACACGGGCCTGGGCCGGTAGATGGGCCACGCCGCCTGCTGCGGATGGTCGTCGTGGACGTGGTCGGTCTGCTCCGCCTTCACCTCCAGGCCGCCGTCGCCGTCCCGCGCTCGCTTCCGCCCGATGGAGACGCCGAAGAGCCTCGCGGCGCCGGCCTTGCCGTCCTCGGGCGCGGGGTCGGGGCCGCGGCACGAGGGCAGGAGCTCGAGCACGGACGGCAGCGGGGGCGGCGGCGGCGGGGCGGCGGCCTCGGACGACTCGCCGCCGGAGCAGTTCCCGGCCTTGGGCGCGGCGCCGTCGATCTGCTGCGTGGCGGCGTACTTGGTCATGAGGAGGAGGATGTTGTTGCAGAGCTTGCGCATCTGCGCGAGCTCGCGCGCCAGGCGCGCGTTGTCGCGGCGCAGGCGGTCGTTCTCCCCGCCCACGTCGCCGGACGAGGACCCGGACGCCTGCTGCTGCTGCAGCGAGGGAGGCTCCGGGGACGAGCTCGACGACAGCACCTGCTCCTCGCCGGAGCACACGGGCGACGACGACGAGCCGCGCGCGACCGGTAGCGCCACGGGGATCGCGGCCGCGGCCACCGTGACCGGCGCCACCTTGCGGCGCTGGATGCCGCACAGCAGCCGCTTCTCCCCGCGCCGGAAGCAGTCGTTGGCGAACTCCCACCGGTCCGGCACGATCTTCCGGAAGCCCTGCACACGCATGTGGCGGTCGCGGTCAGTCAGCGCCGCGCCGTGAGGACGGCGACGGCGATAGAAAAAAAAAAAAAGGAAATCGAGCGAGATGGAGGACGTACGTAGGTGTTGAGCTGGCGCACGAAGCTGGAGAAGTTGTTGTGCTTGAAGTACTTGGGCAGGAGGTCGCGCGCGAACTCGGCGGGGCGCCACACCACGAAGGCGGCGCCGTCGGCGGTCCAGGAGATGACGTCGTCCACGGCGGGGTTGTCCACCAGCTGGTACGTCTTGGTGAGGAACGGGGTGGGCACGGAGCGCTGCCCCGCCAGCTGCGTGGCCGTGGCGGGAGGCGGCTCGGCCGCCATGGCGATCTGGCCGGGGGACACCGTGGCGCTCGTGCGAGCGAGAGAGAGAGAGACGGAAGGAAAGGTGGTGGGTTCTGGAAGTTTCTGGTGGCGTAGCGTGGATGGAGAAGAAACGAAACGAAATGTGCGCTGCGCTGCGCGGAGGAGTAGGCGGAGACGGGACGGGACGCGGAGCGGAAGGCGGTTGGCAGAGCAGGCGGTGGATGGATCGTGGTGGGCGTGGGCCCCGCGCCACGGAAGAAACTGCGAGAAGCTTCCGCTCCATCGTTGCTTTTTTATTCCCTATCTTTCCGTCTGGAAGGTTCGAGGCCGGGCGGAGGAATCTCGGATTGGATGGACACGTCCCCGCCCGCCCGTGGGGCCCTCCCCGCTCCGCTCATCGACGAGACCCGTCGCCCAGCCGCTGCCCAAAAAACATTATTATTCCTTGTAAAAACAATAAATGGAAAACGTTGCACTGCCCAGCACTATCCATATCGTTTCTCTCCTCCTGCTGATCTTGGTGGCATCAGGGGGTGCCGGAGATGATTATCGGATGTGCCACAAGTTTCGATTCGGGCGTGACAGGTGTGTGATTCTAGATGGGCGAGCGTGTGTCTGGGGACTAGGGGGTTGGTTAGATAAATATTTTGCTACACCGAAGCACGCCCGGCTTTTCCACGGCATTTTTCCCTGACGCTGACAGCCTCTCGGCCAATGTGGCGGTACACGACCTGGTCCTTGCCCGTTGCGGCACACGGGATCGTCCGATCGTGCGGATGAATTTTGATTGACTGCAACCTCCTTTTATTTCCCCCACACAACGAATTTGAAATATATATATAGTCTTCGACCCACTTCGTGTCATGTGCATCAGCACTAGTGCACTACAAAATCATGAGATTTACTGCACACACACAAAATATTGTTTTACGACCACGATATTGAGGCGCTGTTGTTAGCGCGCGACCCCTTTCTCCGCTCCACTTCTTTTAGACGACGCCTCTCCGATTCATCCTCCGCCCTCCATCCACCCACCGCCGCGCTGCCTTCCCTGACTCCTTCTCCATCCTCTCCCAACCATGCTGCCTCCCCATCGCCACGCTCGCCCTAGCCGCCGCCCTATAGCCATCGGCGCGAGGCCGCGCTGGCCGCTGGTCGTCGTCTCCGCAGATACCGCGGTGCCTACATCTCCCGCGTGTAGCAAGTTATGTACGAAAAAATATAGCAGTTTATGTACGAAAAGTGTAGAATATCTAGCAAGTTCATATGACTATGCTACAAGATTCGTGGGATCTTATAGCAAGTTTTTGTTGTGGCAAGTTTATGTGATTATGTAGCAAATTATGTAATGTCTAGCAAGTTTATATGATCACTGTTGTGGTAAGTTCACGTGATTATGTAGCAAGCTTATGTAATGTCCAATAAAAATTCATATGATTTTGTAGCAAGTTTCGTGAAATCTTATAACAAGTTTCTGCTGTAACAAGTTCATGAAATTCATCACTAACACACATGTTGGGTTGCTGTAGCAAAGTTAATGAGTTTTTTTAGCAAATTATTATGAGGTATCTGTATCAAAAATCTATGGAGAAAAATATGATATTTCTGTAAGACAACATTAAGTTGTGTGCACGCGTAGTATCAACAAGTTGTGTGCGTTATATCATCCAAGGGGGTGTTTGGATCCAGGGTCTAAAATTTAGCTCATATCACATCAGATGTTTGGATGGTAGTTAGAGGTATTAAATATGGTTTAATTAGAAAACTAATTATATAGACAAGGAGTAAAAATCATAGATTAATTAGGCTTAATAAATTCGTCTCACCGTTTAGTCCTCATCCGTGTAATTGTTTTTATAATTAGACTATATTTAATGTTTCTAACTAGCGTCTAAACATCACGAGAGCTAAATTTTAACCGGCGGATCCAAATACCCCCTAAAATCAGCAAGTTGTTATGAGAAAAGCTGCACAGTTTAAAGCCCACAACGACCCATCTTGTCGCAACGCGTGGGCCGGGTCATGCGAGGGAGCGGGCCGGCGCGCGAGGGTCGCGCTGTCGGCGCGCAGCGCGATGCGGGATAGACTTTGCGTTGATTTACTGTACACACTTGTACATTTCAAGCTTGGGTGGTGCACGCACAAACAGTCGCGCGTTTTTTTATTTTTGTATTTTTTAAAATTATTTTTTTACAAAAATATACCTCCGGCGCCCCGGGCAGGGGCCTGAAGCCCGGAGGCTGGGCGCCAGGTCCCTGGCCCACGGAACCGAGCGCGCTGGGGCGGTAGGGTGGGCACCGGGTGCCAGGGCCAGGCGGAACACTATCGTTGTTCTGTCTATGTCTCAGACTTTCAGTAACCAATACATATGACTACAGCAACCTAACAAAGCCAACATTTAGTACCCTCGTGATTTCAGCTCTAATCATGAGAATCGGATCTAAAAATTTTTAAGAGTCTGGACGGACCTAACACTTAGAAAAACATATTGTCTCTTAACATAAGAAAAAAAAAGAAAATTGTTTTAAAACACCGTGTTCGAAAATTTTGTATCAAACATATAAGATTAATAGATTGTGTTGGACCATTTCTCCTAACTTGTTCTTAAAATTCAGAGTCATACTAACAGGAGATTTGCTGTATCACATAGGATGTAGGATTAAACTCAGTTAGTGGCTGCTGCATTTACTAAATTTAGTTGAGCCTCTGGATAAACCGTTGTTGCTTCACATGGATTGCATTATTTAGTTGACTCCAGATAACTGTTGTCGTTTCATGCGAATTGTCCAGTGCTCCAAGCTGTTTTATTGTCTGTACATGTAAACATAGCTTCTTTTGTGCTGGTAGAGGAGCCCGGGCAGACTTGCCCACATGTGGGTCTGCCTATGGCCCAAATAACATAAGCGTGCTACTGCGACGACAACCTACAAAATTTTCGTGCACGATAAAAATAAAACCACTAGGTAATGAAACGTAGTAAAAACGTGCAAGGTAAATTTTATACTGCCATGTTCAAGTCTCCAAGACAGTAAAAAAGACGTGCATGCATAAGACTGTTGGATTACAGATGGACCATAGATGTACTGTATCTCTTGGGCGCTTGCGGCCACGCTTGCAGAGGCTGCAGTAATCAGACCTGGAGCCTGGCCTCCGGGCGCCAGGCCCTTGGCGCCTGGTCTCCGGACCGGGCGCCAGGTGCCCCCGGTTCCGTGGGCCAGGGACCTGGCGCCCAGCCTCCGGGCTCCAGGTTCCTGGCGCCCAACGCCCGAGCGTCGGAGGTATATTTTTGCAAAAGATGTCAACCATGGTATATTTTTGTAAAAAATTTTTAAAAAATAAAAAAAACTCAACAGTCGCCAAAAGGATTGATTATCATCTGTGAAGCCCGACTACAAAGTATTGGGGTTTCATTGGCTAACGAATGGATTTGGCCCAGAAACAGCGAGCCCGAGGTGGTACAGTTTAGCAGGCCTCCCGCTACCTGTACCGCCGGCGAAAGCGAACTAGCGAAGCCCCAGGCGGCGGCGCGGCGCCGGCGGATGCTCCAAACCTCCAGCGCCCCCGACTCACCGCGGGGCTATGGCAGTGGGCGCGGGGCGGCGGCGAGCTGGGCCGATTGGGCAGTTCTCCGCAGCGATTCGCTGCCGCCTCAGCACGCCGTGCTGGTGATGGAAGCTACCTCCCACCCAGACCTGTACGGCTTTTCGGAGTTCTTCACCATCCCCGTCCTCTACGAGGTATGATCCCCTTCGGCTTCCTCCTCTGCTCTGCCATCCCCGTGCGCGTCGATTGGGTGGTGCGCGGCTCGACCGACAGCAATTACTAGTATATATTATGCACACGTTTTACAGGAGGGGAGGAGCCCCAACGTTTCCAATGACTCGAACTTAAAGTTGATCGATTATTCAGCCAGTTGAGAAATGCATCATCACATGCCACGTTAGCAAACAGAGCCTGAGCTGTTGAGATCAATTCTCCCTTTAACCGACTAATATTATGGTTGATGAATGAGCAATTACCTGTTCATAAAGTTACCGAGGCAATGAACTGCGGAATTAACTGTTCGTATAGTTAGTGAGGAAACAGAGTTGCTGGAATGTGCCCCTTTTGATCTATCATTGCTCTCAGCATGCGTAGTATTTGATGGTTAATGCCAAAGTTTAACATGCATAGTATTAACTTCACATTAAAACAAAATCTTATAGCTCTATATGTTTTACCTTGTGCCACATGCTATCGTTTTTGGTTGAAATTCTAATAATATACTTCCTCCCGACTTGCAATTCTTTCTTCAGATACTACCGTACGTATGATCAGCTGACGCAAGACTTGGCCGTTTCCAATGCAACAGAACTCAAAGATTTCCTAATCAGCGAGTGCATGCACTGTTTCAGTTTATGCACTTAAAATCTCTCTAGCAATTTTGGAGGTGAGTATCTTAGCGAGGATCTTCACGCTGCAATTTTGGAGACTAATGGGCCTGAAAGCATTCACAGCACACGCCCCGGCGTTTTTGGCAGAAGAACCATATAGGACCGGTTCACCCTTTCCAACTGAATTGTCTGGTCTTGGAAGGCAGAGCAGAAATTTGTAACAGTAGCCTCAACCACTCCCCAGGCCGCCTGAAAGGAGGCAGGACCAAAGCCATCTGGGCCAGGAGCGCTTTGCTTGTTCATCGCCTTCACTGCCATTTTTGCTTCAGCAGCTGACAAAGGCGCAGACAGACACGCGCTTACCCGAGCGTGGTCGCGGTAGAGCTCGGCAACATCAAAGGACCAGACTGAAGGCGCGGGAACTCCAAGCAGCCCTTTGTAGTGAGCAGTGAGTGCATGCACTGTTTCAGTTTATGCACTCAAAAACTCTCTAGCTTTGAACCATCCTAGCGAGACTCTCTCGTAAATGCGCCATTTGAAAAATTTGCCGTATGCCACTCACCAGATGTTCAATTGTTTTGTATGCTTCCCTATTCGAAATTCTCGATCTTCTATATGTTGCTTTTCTATGGTCTTTTAATAACGCCTAATGCTAGCGCCGCCTTGACTATATATTTTGGTATGTACATAGTGTACACTTGCCATTAAAAAAAATTCATCTTACGCCATTTCCAGCGGAGCGTTTAAAACGATTGCCTACAGTATAAAACGGCACTGTAGCGTTACTGTTGACATGATGAAAAGTAGATGAAAATAGTGATAGACAATGGGGATACACGGTCTGTTGCAGACAGTCTTAGGGTGTGAATTAGCCGAAGATGATGAAGTTATCAGAAACCGAAGAAGATGCGTACGTACAGCAAGAAAAAAACAAATCTTTGGAAAAAGAAAGCGCCTTCCTCATCTCATCTGACCGTGCATGGACGCTTCCTCGATCAAGCCGTCGAGCGCAAGCAACACCATGGTCCTGCTGCATCAAGCCGCTGCCTTTACCGCACCTACTCATGCATGTGCATGCTGCCATCTTCTAAAATCTAAACGGAGGCTACTGTGTGCTAGATATACGCCTGTACGTATACATACCCTAGTAGAGAACCAAAAAAAAAAAATCTTCCAACTGGGAGAATCTAGTAGCTGCTGCGTGCAAGGGACAAGAGGGAACGGGCGGAACCACCAGCTATCGCGCCCATTCGCGCCACCGATCCACATACATGCATGCTCCAGTCCACACTGACAGTTCAGCGCCCCGCCCTCCTGTCCTCACGTGAGCTTCTCCAGCAGCATCTATGTACGTACTACATACTGTCAGTGTCCGGCAGCTATGCAAGCGTACATACGGATACGGTCCATGCGTCGCTGACAGACAGAATCCAAAATAAACCAAAAGGTGGATCCAGCCGTGCAGGTGCAGGGAGCATCTATCTCTGGTTCTACTAGTTTCTTCTGCGCAGCACACCGACCCAGTCTGTAACCATGGTCCTGATCTAGTACTTACTTTTTCCCGCCCCCGGCTGCGGGCAGGCAGGCCCAGATCTGGACCATAAAAAAAACCCGGGCAGGCAGATCTCTCGATCCACAACGTGGCCAGCACAGCAGCTTCTCCAGCTAGCCGGCGCGCCGTCGTCTCCGGCAGTGAGAGTCAGCTAGCGACGAGAAAGGAGCCAAATCCTTATTTGACGCACCCATGTCGGGAGGCCGCGGCGAGGATGGCAAAGCGCCGGCGGCCTCTTAGGCGGCTGCAGGGGAGGCGGTTAGGATTCTAGGTTGGAGGCCGCTGGCGAGGTTCTCGTATCTTTCACCACTGACGGTAAAAGGGAGGGCCGGGGGCGGCAGCCGGTCCAGCGGAGGTGGTGGACGCCTAGACGGTGGGCAGCGGAGAGACCGGCGCCGTTGCCGGCGCCGCCGATCGGGCTAGGGAAGACGACGGTCGGAGAGAGCTGGCAACAGAGATGAAGCGATACCTAGATTAGCGGTGGGCGGCGGCGGCAGGAGGCGCGGAAGGACGAAGAAAAAAAAAAGGAAGAAAGAAAATGACGCGCGTCGAACGGGAGGAGCGGTAAGTAAGAACCTCGAGAAAGCAACCACTATTGCAGCAAAAGGTGAGAGTGTGGTACTGCAGACTACAAACTAGTACAGACATGGTGTCACCAATGATTAAAGGCAGAAGGGCAGCATCTGCTTACCGCCGGACCGGACCGCGGGTAATTTCGGAAGAAACAACCGACACCTTTACCGTGAGCATGTTCTTGTTCTTCTGCATAATGAAAGAATCCAGATCTCCCTGCACATGGGCCGGCCCGGGGTAAAAAGGTGAGCCTGCGCCTGAAGTTTCGCCTGCGGCTTCATCACTGTCCCTGTGCATGCATGCATGGCCATGGATGCCGGACCTCGAGTGATCTCGGGCATCTGTCCGGCGCGGGGGTTGTCATTTTACAATCATGGCATGCCATCCATGAGCGAGCTGGTTGGTTTGCGGACGGATGCGTCATATTCTTTCTACTCTGATAAGTGGAGTAGTGACAACTGACAAGGTAGGTGTCGATCGGGGCATGTGAGTACGTATACTGCAATATATATAAAACGCAATTGCACGAGTGGTCTAGCAGAATAATCCATCAGAGCGAGAGGGGACATCAAGGCTAGTGGGTTATTGGGGACCTCCTGTTTTTGAGTACCACTAACTGTTTTTGGTACAGCACGAGAGACGACGCATGCAGCACGGCTGATCTTTAGCTACTAATTAAGCATGCATACGTATTAATTGGAGTGGATTATTACTAGCCTCTGCCAGCTTCCCAACAATACAGATGACTATTACACATCAGTCATCACTGTACGCAATAGGAAAAATTAATCGATCACGCGCGAATCCCGAGCAGCTAGCAGCGGCGTACAGTAGTAGAAAAGCAAGCAGCTTCCGCCGCGCGCGGATCCCGAGCGCAGCACACCGCACCGCAGGAGCCACATGCAGCCGATGCCGAGAGTCCGAGACCCACACCCACACCCACCCCCACCCCGGTCGATCGAGCAGGCAGGGGTCACCACAGGCCACTTCACTCCGCTCCACCCTCTCCAGCCGAGCCGGAGCGCAACTACCCGATTCCATCAGAGGCAGGCAGCTGAGACACCGGCGCGGCGCGGCGGCTGTCGTCGTCGTCGCTCACCCGTACGCCGCTTCGGGCCTCCCTCTAGCTCGGTCGCAGTCCCCTCCGCCCGACCAGCTGCAGTAACCGCGACTCCGGCAGTCCGTCCGCGTCTGCATATGTGACTGGCGTACGGCACGCCGCCGCCGCAACCGCGCTCTGCCCGTGGAGAACAGAGCATAGGAGGAGGAGGAAGAAGAAGAAGCGCCGGCCGGCAGCAGGGGAACAGAACAGATGGGGCTGCTGTCTCACCGGGTGGAGCCGTCGGAGGTCAGGCCCGGCGACCACCTCTACACCTGGCGCGCCGGCTACACCTACTCCCACCACGGTACGTACGTCGTCTTCAGTTCCTCCTCTGGATCGGCCGGACTTCTCATCCCTCCGCCGCAGCCTCTACCACAATTGCCGGCCGGCCGGCCGGCCAGGTACCCAGCGCCGCCGCTCCATCAGTAGCAATGTAGCGCATTCCCGGCCGGTAGTTTTGGAATAATGGCCGGTGACAAATATAATCCAGCTACTAATTCACGATTAGGAACCCAGTTCTAATCATTTTACCTAATAATTAATCCATCCTTGTCAAGATCGCACAAGCTGCTGCTGGTAACTCCATCATCATCATATCAGTAGACTCATCCATCAGCGACCGCTACTGACCAAAGCAAGCTGCTGCTGCTACATGCCTGCCTGCCTTTTGACTTTGCTGCGTGCAAGGCCGTCCATCTCTCCATCTGCATGTGTCCTCCCTCCTCCAGCTCCAGCCACGGCTAGACCGAGTTACCATGCATGGCATGCAATTGCCTCTTTTACTTTGCGTCTGCCTCCTCCCCTCTCCTCTACTCGGTAGTCGGTCGCCACCGACATTGTTTCACCTGCATCCGCCCGGCCGGAAAAAGCGTAAAGTTCTCTCTCTCCCCCACAACCACATTTTATTTGCCTGTCCTCCGATCCCGCACATTATAATTATGAACGCCCTAGCTAGTAGCTACCTACCACTAGACATCATCCCCATCACTGATGGCGGTATGCCAATAATTTGTTTGAGATCCAAACAATTCTGCATGTCTCAGCATGCATGCATCTGCTTATCATCATCAATTCATCATCTATGTGGGCGATCATTAAACCATGATACACACGGAGTACGTCGACGTACTCATAGCTGCTAGTCTCATACTCCTGGTCGAGCCGTCGTCGCCCGGATCGTGATGGAATAATAATGGATGTTGGGCCGATAATAATCCAGGGATCTACGTCGGCGGCAGCAAGGTGGTGCACTTCACGCGGAAGAAGGAGGCAGGCACGGCGGGGCTGGACTCGGCCGTCGCCGTGTCCAGCCTCCTCTCGCGGGGCGCCGGCGACGAGTGCCCCACCTTCCCGGACTGCGGCTTCCAGCTCCCCGACAGCGGCGTCGTGCTCACCTGCCTCGACTGCTTCCTCCGCGGCGGCGCGCTCCACCGCTTCGAGTACGCCGCCCCGCCCGCCGTCTTCCTCGCCAAGCTGCGCGGCGGCACCTGCACCACCGCGCGACCCGACGGCGGCGCCGACGCCGCCGTGCGCCGCGCCATGCACCTCCTCCGCCACGGCTTCGGCGACTACGACGTCTTCGAGAACAACTGCGAGGACTTCGCGCTCTACTGCAAGACGGGACTCCTCCCCGCCGTCGACGAGCCGGCCATTGGCAGGAGCGGACAGGCCGCCTCCGCCGTCGGCGTGCCCCTCGCCGCGCTCCTCTCCACCCCGTTCAAGCTGCTCGCCGCCGGCCCGCTCGGCATGGCCGCCGTCACCGCCGGCGTGTACTGCGCCGGAAGGTACATCACTGACATCGGGGTCAGGAAGGACGTCGTCAAGGTGGAGGTCGAGGACCTGGCGGCGCACCTCGGCTGGCGCCGCGCCAAGGCTCAGGAAGCGGCGGCGGCGGCGGCGGCGCTCAAGAAACAGCAGCAGCAGCCGCCCGAGACGAAAGCCAAGATGAGCTTGCTTCCACTGAAGCGCAAACGTGAGATCTGCGTGTGATTTGTGCGCATGTTATCACAGTACTAGCTTGCGTTGCATTGCACATAGATCGATCGTTATGTTCGATTATATAGTAGACGTGGAAGAGTCGATCTTTGATCAAGTGTGCTTTGATGTGTAGTTAGTCGAGCATGCATTACTCACCTAATTCTGCGTGGATCGTTTCTTTTTTCTTTTCCCCCTTCACGATCGGAATAGGTTTGTTCGTTGATCTTTGTTACTCTGTATCTGATATATACAGCTCAATATGCCCTGTCAAGTTTCTATATATAGTAGTGGTTCTTATCATCATCAACTGTACAGTATTTTTTTGGGGGGCTCTTGTAGGGCAATTTAGATATGACTTCGTCGTTCTCCAGCAGCAGCAGTAGCAACAATTTCCCTAAATCTCGTACTGGATGTTATACAAAAATGTATGAATTGCGTGAGAGCTTATAGTTGTACACAGTTAAGCCAGATATACCAAATTAAATTGAATTATGCATTACGACAAAACAGAGCATATGTGCAAGTTTGACTTGGTTATCGGATCTTGGAGTGAACTTGAATTTGGACTGCTGCCAAATACTGCCCTTTTTCTTTGCGATGTCTTAATCTCACTCTCACCTAGAATCAAGCCACACAAGCACATAGCCAAAAGCACACAAAAGATAAAAAAAATGCGCCACATACCACTCGCTGGATAGAAGCCAAAACTCTGATATGCTGAACATTTCGAACACCAGTCATTTTGCTTCTGAGCCTTGGAATACTCTTGATTAATTCAAGATGAGTCAGAGCAGACTATCCTGTGCATAGAACATATGGTTATGCTCATCAGATCAAGCCCCTGAGCTACCTAATTTGGTGTGCAGTCACGTTTTGCAGCTGCACCTTGCAATCTATTCTGTCGGTAGGAGGAGTGTTGCGTCTGCACTGCCACGGGAAACGCACTAACGGCATTTTGTGAAAAGAAATGCTGTGCTAGTTTGGTACATACAGGGGCACACATTTGGTTCCCACTCATAACTACGCATGCCAGTGGATATAATACTAGAACCATATGCGATATTTTTGGTATGTTTAAAGCAGTGGATCTCTTTCCCATGTTCTGAAGGCACTCTAGCAGTCAACAATCCATGAATCCATGATGCCAAGTCTGGCAAAACGAAGCTCTCATGCACCAAAGCCAAAAAAAAAGTAAGAAGAAAAAGCTCAAAGCTCACGGTGACGCAGTTGTGTTGTGGGGGCTGGGGTCAGTCACCAACCCCGATCTACCATCTATGTCTGCATCTGCATGGACGGATGTCGGTGGCGAAGAACTGTCACATGTGTTGGGCCGCCATGCTGCGCTTCTACCCGACGGTTGTTCCGTGGGCCACTGCCACATCCTCGGGCCCCTTTCGCGTTTTTTTTTATTTTTATATTTTTTTTTGTTTTTACAGAAATATACCCTCGAGCGTTAAAATTGCGAAAATGTACTTCCGGCGCCGGGGGTGGACGCCAGCGGGCCTGGCGCCCGGAGGCCAGGTGCTCACGGGCGCGCGGCGGGGGGTGGAGGGCCGGGTCCTGGCGCCCAGAGGCCAGGCGCCCAGCAGCCAGGCGCCAGGGTGCTCACGGGCGCGCTGCAAGGGCGGCCTGGCGCCGTCACGGGCGTTGCAGGGGCGGCCTGGCGCCGTCACGGGTGCGGCAGGGGGCAGCGGTGGGCCCTGGTGCCCGGTGGCCAGGCGCCAGGGTCCCCTGTATATACGCCTTCCTTCTTCCTGCCGGTTGCTGCGTCCATTTGAGCAGCCTCTTTCTGCCGGTTGCTGCGTCCATTTGAGCAGCCGAGCGAAGAGGAGAGGGGTTTGAGCAGAGCGCAGGAGAGGAGAGGAGAGGAGAGGGGAGGGGAGGGGGAGTACGATGCTGCGAAGCCCTGCTGAGATTGGACCGTGAATCAGGTAATTTTTGTACTCAGCTTTATATTCGTACGAAGTATTTGTTTGCTATGTTAGCAAGTTAAATGCGGTAGATCCAGTAATTTATTTAGTTTTTCTGCGATATAGAAATTTAGAATGTCTTTAGAATAGAATTTTAGAATATTTTTAGAAAGTAGAATATCGTAGTTTTTTGAAAGTAGAAATTATAATGCAATATATAATGTGTTTGAAAGTATAAATTATAGTACAATACATAATGTGTTTGAGTAGATCTGCATATTAGTGTTACAGTGTTTAGTAGTAATCCCTAGATCTGTTATAATAATTTGAATTTATAGTACAATATATAATGTGTATAAGTATTTATGTGCAGTTTTTAGTATTTAGTTCAATTAATTAAGTTTTAGCCGTATAATTTTAGAAATGTTTGGTATGTAGTATTTAGGTATACATAGTGTTATTATTTATGGAATTTGAATGGTTCAATATATTGGCAGAGATGTCAACCAAGTTGCAGTTTGAAATATATTATGGTGAATGCAGTATTGTTGAAGGTCCATATGGAGTACAATTGAATGGGTTTAGTAGTACGTTGAAGGGAATAGATAAACCTTGAGATAAATCATTTGGTTCTGTGCATAGTTGGGTAGAGTGTGGATTCAAAATTAACACAGAAACACATGTGCTCACAATCCAAACTCTCGTGACATGGGCAAATGAAGGTTTTTTCTGAGAGTTGATGTTGATTCGTAACATCTCTGACTGGAAGATATACATTAGTGTGGCTCTTCATCGTGGGTGGCCACTTGCTATACTTGTGCAGATCATTGAAAAAGCCACAGTTGGTTCCGAAGTCGTTGAGAATTACGGCAACACAAGTGGTGCGATACAGGAAGATGTAGGGTTGAAACATGGTGAAGCAATTGTGGATAGTCACACTGATTCGGGAGTTCCATTTGTGGGACATGGGGCAGTGGTACTGAAGTTGATGATGAAGGGAATGGTAGCCAACGTGAGGTGCAAGAACAAACATATAAGGGGCACGGTAGTCAAGCAGAGCCGCAAGGACAGGAAAATGAGGAGCGTGGTAGTCAGACAGAGCCGCAAGGGCAGGCAGATGAGGGGGAGAGGATACAAAGCATTGTGCAACAAAAGCAGAATGAAGACGAGGAGTTTGCTCAGGCGCAGGAATCCGGAGAAGGGTCTGATGAAGATGAGGACTACCCAATACCCGCAGAGTGAAGAGAACGTGGATTTGGTAATCCTGTTGTATATGATGTTAAGCAACAGGAGTGGGAGTACAGATAGAATGAGGTAGTTTAAGGTGCAAGATATGCTTCTAGTGAACTTTTTAAGGAAGTAGTTAAGCTGTGGTCATTATCTCTCAAGAAGGAATTCAAAGTAGTGAAATCTAGTCCCAGTGTGTATGATGTTTGTTGTGTGAGAGATGGGTGCCCATGGCGAGTTCACGCCTACAAAGGAATTATGAAAACCCATTGGAAAGTTTCAATTGTTACAGAGCATACTTGTTACAACAGAAATGTGCCAAAATACAATCGCAATTTGACCGCTGCATTCGTGGCAAATGAAATGTGTGGCCGCATCCTAGACTCGCCACATTTGGAGCCAAAACAAATAATCAGAGAGATTGAGTTAGAACACAAGTACACCATAAGTTATGTAAAGGCTTATAGGGCGAAGCAGATGGTGTTTCAGATAAGGTTTGGCACCTACGAGGATTCATACGATAATCTTCCTCGTATGCTCGCTACAATTGCTCAGAGAAATCCTGCAACCTATTACGACGTGATGCATTTTCCAAACCCTGAAGCAGGTCCAAGCATCCTCCAATGAGTTTTCTTTTGGCTTGGACCATGTGTGAGGGCATTTCAGTATTGTTTGCCCATACTCTGTATTGACGGCACTTTCTTGACAGGGAAGTACAAGGGCACTATACTGACAGCCATCGGGGTTGACGGAAACAACCAAGTGTTACCAGTTGCATTTGCATTTGTTGAGAATGAGAATGCCGAAAGTTGGTATTGGTTCCTTGAACGTGTCAAGGCTCAAGCTGTTTCGTCGCGCTCTAATGTTTGCCTTGTTAGTGATAGGCATGCGGTAATATTAGACGCAATAGAAAAGCCCCAACATGGAAGTGATGCATCTCCTCCCATATGGCCTGATGTGCACAGTCGATGGTGCATGAGGCACCTGGCTGCAAACTTCCATGATCATTTTAAGAACAAGGATCTAACGGACTTGTTCAAGAGGTTGGGTTCGCAGAATCAGCAACTGAAGTTCAATGCTATTTGGCAGTTGCTTGATGAGTTGACCGCGAAGCATCAAGCAGCCAATTCAAGTGGAAGGACAACCAAATCATTCTCACAGTGGATTCAAGATAAAACTAAGATCAAATGAGCTTTGTTGTATGATACAAATGGTAGACGTTATGGAATTATGACAACAAATCATGCCGAGTGTTACAATATGGTGATGCGTAGTTCAATGGGCCTTCCATTAGTGGGCATAGTTGAATTCATTTTGTATGGCTGTGCGAAGTACTTCAGGGAGCGTTACCTGGCTATAAGTGCAGAATTGAGTAATCCATCAGTGTTGTTTGGGAAGAGAATAACAAAGTACATGGAAACTAAGACGGATAAGGCACAAACCCATAATGCTAAACTTATGGGGACAAGAGAGAACATATTTGAAGTTTCATGCAGGGACAGATCCCGACGTGGTGTGCGCAGAGAAAGGACGGTGCAGGAAAGCCTCATTGGGAACGATGGCACCATTCACTGTTCCTGCATTAAGCCAACACTTATACACTTACCATGCTCACATGTTCTTGCTGCATGTAGAGAGCTTCATATGTGTGATACCCTGTATTTTAAGCTCTATCTAAGCATGTCATCATATGCATTATTCAATCAAAACAATAGAAAGGAAAATGTGTCATTTACCATTTTTAAATAATCTTCCATATATGAAATGAAATTCTTTTCTCCAACCTTTCCAAAAAGGATCTTAGTGAAAAGTTCTACTCAAATATTCCTTCTTTTTAAACCCTGAGGTAAATCCTTTTATTGGGGGCTTGATTTAAATATATTCTTATATATGTGTTAAAAAAAGAAAGAAGAAGAAATATGAAACCTGGGGTGAAACCGGCGGCCCAAAAACCACAGCGGCCCACCCCTGTTTCCTCGGCCCACAGAGCCCACCGCCCTCTTCTTCAACCTCGGGCGAAAGAGGATTCCCTCCAACCGCCGATATCCATGCTCCCGTCCCCTGCTTCCTGCCACGTCCACCGCCGCGCCACCACCACGGCAAGCTGTGGGTTGATGTTGGCCGCACCTCACCTCGCCACATGGACCCAACCCACAGTTGCTTCGTCCTCTTTCATCGTTCCTTTCCGCGGCGCCCGTAGAAGCTCACCGCCGCTCGCCGATTCAATCCATCCTCATCCCGGTTTCACACCGCCTCCTTGCGCCCTATAAATACATCATTGAGCTCCATCCGAACACATCACCACTCATTCCTCAGTTGACCACCACAATTCCTTCCACTCCCTCTCCGCTCAACTCCTATGAGCTAAGCCGCCACCTAAATTCGCCGCCTCTACTGCCCCTCCTTCTAATTCCGGTAAGTCCCGGCCTTGTCAAACCCCTCTCCACCTCCCAAGATCTCTTTTTCTTCTATTCCACACCGGAGCCGAGCTCTCCGCGAGCTTCTTCGCACCGGCCATGGCGCCCCAACCCTGACCACCATGGAGAGCCTCCTTCCGGCCGTCAAATCACATCGCCAACCCCACCATCGTGATCGTCATGATGATGTAGTCATCGTGCCCTTGACCCGGTCACCGGAACCGGCCCGGCGATGGAGAACCGCCGTCGACCGTCGCCAGCGGTCCGATTTATTATTTCCAATTCGACCGAACCAAACCGCCGTTACCGTCCCCTAACACCGTCACCCTTAGAGTCAATGACAGGTGGACCCGCAAGCAACGGCGTTAGCCACGCCGTCCCATCCAAGCAGGCCGAGTTCGTGGGTCGAAAGGAAGAAAGGAAATAGGCCCGATGGCCATTTGGGCCAGGCCGTTGGGCCAAAATAAAAAGGGTTTTTGGGTTAAATGTAAACATGGACAGAAACTAAACCGATTTAGTTATTCAAGGGGTAAAATAGAACTTTAGTAAAAATAACTTTCTGGGCCTTGGGCTTTTTTTCGAATTTCTGAATTTAATTCTTTCCTATTCTTTAATTCAGATTTATTTAAATTATGTTTACCTTTAAACAAATTTTATTCTTTTCCATCCTTTCAAATAAATGATAAAATTATTCAATAAATCTTTATTTTTGAAATCTATATATTCTTAATAAAATCTTTTAAATTCTTCTAATCCAATTAAATATTAATAATTAATTTTCTAATATTTTAAAACCTCAACTTTTATTAATAATAATGACAAAATTCTTTTAAAAATCCTAGAAAATATATTTAAACCTAAAAATCATATTTTAATTTTAAAATAAATAATAATAATTTTAAAATTAGAAAAGATCTAAAAATTTAAAATTTACACCAACCTTTCCTTTCAGGAATTTTTAAAAAAATTCTTAAATTCAGGTTGATTATCCTCATATTTAAAAATCATGTATATTATGCATCTAGGTGCGATAAATCCTTTGTCTTTCACCGGAGAACTTCCAGAAGCCCCCACATCTAAAGTCTTTGAAGCAGAAGCCCAGGAAACCACTCCAACCCTAGAAGAAAAATCTTTTGAAGTCTATTGTGATCCAAATACTTTAAATCCAGGCAAGCCCCGGTGCATTTACCTTTTATTTTGAGTCTTAATTAATGAGTTATGAGTGTGCATTAGAGTTAGGAATTGATTGAAAACCTAGTGCATATCGAATTTCTGATTCAAACATAATAAATCCTATACGTATAGATTAGATGCTTAGTTAAGCTCAATGATAGGTTACGTTTTCTTTGAAAAGAATACATCTTAATCTTTGTTACTTTGAGACGAATCCAAGACGATTTCCTGAGTTATTTAATTGAAGACAATGGACGGGATCAGTTATGTTTTTGAGACATGATGAATATTAAGAGATTAATGAATGAACATGCTGAGATCCTGATCCTGTCTATGTCGTATAAGGTCGTCCGATGTTTGGCCATGTTTTTGGCTTTCGAACGCGCCTCTTTCACTTATCGTCCTCGTCACGGGCTCCGATAAGCCTCTCATCCTTTGTACCTAGGGTTGAACTATGGTGAGACCAACTATATGGTGGAAGACAGACGAGTGTCGGAGTACACTCGGGTTCGGTGAGGGCAGTTCAGACTAGGTGGCAACGAGGATGTTGGGTTGTCATATGTGGGGTCGTCGTACACACGTATGACTGGTGTTTGAGTATCTATTCCCGAGAGTAATAAATCGATTCAAATCGCTGGGCTTACCAGGTGTAAGAGCCGAATCATCACTAACATCGTAGTTAAAAAAGAGCATTGTTTTATTTAAAATCAATCTTACAAGTGTTTACCTTGTTTGATAATAAAATAAGTTAAACTTAGATTTAAGTAAAATTTAAAAGAATTAACACTCTAAAAGCTAAGGATCTACTTCTAGGCTTTTTCATGTGTTTTGAGCTCATCAAACCAACCTTAGGATAGCAACTAAATTAAGTTTAGTAGACGGATAAGACTAGCTAAGTAAATTTTACTTAATTATTTTTCTTTTAATTTATTCAAGTTCATAATACATTCTCTTCAAATGTGATACTTCTTTTTCGGCTCCTCAGTGAATTAACATCTTGGGCATGATGCAACTTACTTTTAAGAATATTTTGTTAAAAAGTAGACTATCCTTGATATATGAGAAAATAATGGGGTCTGCTCTATTTGTATAAACAAGGGTATTGTATTAAACTTATGAAGTTATCTAAATATGGTTTAAAAGTATTGTAATCTAAAGACTCCTTTGTGAGCTGTCTTGAAGTTTGATTTTTTGGGAAGGCTTGTCAAGACTTTTAAATCTTGACAATCCACCGAAATTAACTCAAGATTGATACTTAGGTATTAAACTTGTGTTAAATTCCGGCGGTTCTGCCACAATATGGATCCTACAAACTTTGTTTCAACCTTTTATACGAAGGGGGCAATTGTATCAACCTGAAACCAAGAGCTTTTCGGATATGGTATGGTGCGAGCCTATACTGCACCAAATCAGCAGAAATGGTACATTCCAAATACATCACTGAAGAGACTTAAAGGCCGTTGACAGACACGTCGTATTCGGAATGGTATGGATGAGGCGGAGGCCAGAAAGCGTCCTAAACAGTGCACACAATGTGATGCTGTGGGTCACAATTACAAGAAATGTCTACAAAATGCAGTTCCTGCAGACGCCGGAGCGGGACCATCAGGCAATGCAACGGATGGTGCGCCTCCAACTTTTGAGTTGCCCTCCGCAAGCCGTGCTCGTGGCCGGTGGTCGGTTTGTATCCGATCGGGCGTATTTTAAGTATCGTCATATCGTATTTGTACGGCCATATTATGATTTGTTATGAAATATTATGCAATTTTGATCCTATTATTGTTTCCTGTAGGTATGGCTGAGGAGGAGCCGACGCCTGAGCTGCTTGACCCAGGTATTGACTCGGGTCACCGTTCGTACTTGAGTGCCGTGGAGCACAAGCGCCTTGTAACCTTTCAATGTGGGCCCCCTAAAGAGTACTTTGAACTTGACAACCGTTGGTTGGAGAGGTAAGCAATGATTTGTGCTAGTTTTTTCATCATTTGTATTTCTCATTTCTGATGTTATTGTAATGCTCTTTCAGGTTGCGCGGTGCAGGCCTACTTACTTTCTGTCGTCTTGTTGAGGGCGGTCCTGTCGGTCGGCACGGTCGCGCCAGGTCTAGGATGTTGATTGATAACTCCCTTATCACTGCCCTAATTGACAGATGGAGGCCGGAGACCCATACGTTCCACCTCCCATGTGGGGAGATGGCACCGGCCCTACAGGACGTCGCCTACTTACTTGATCCTCCAATTGGAGGGGATGCTGTCGGGCCCCGTGTGGTGCCCGCTTCGTGGAGAGATGACCTAGAGGTACGTTTTGCTGGGGTTGACTGTCTTGACCATCTTGGTCCACTCGACTCGCACCCCAATTCTCGGGGCCAGCAAAGAGTTGGTTGTTGCAGTTTCAGGTACATTGTTTATCGTAGTTTCACATGTTATTTATCATTACTGAACCATATTTATATTGTTGACATAATCAAATTTACATTTTTCCATGTAGACAACCAACCTGCATCCGGACACCGACGATGACAGCGTTCGCCGGTCCTTGGAGGCCTACCTGTTGTGTATGTTTAGGTTCATTATGTTCAAGAATGGCAGTAGCAACTCCGTCGACAAGGTCCTCATACCCTACGCGCAAGAGATCGCAGATGCACCCGAGGATGCTGTTCCCCTTTGGAGTTGGGGTTCAGCCGTGCTCGCGGTGACTTAACGTGGGCTTTGTGATGCGTGCATTAAGGATAAGAGCAACGCAAGGTTTTAGGGGTACGCGCTACTACTGCAGTTGTAGTCGTACGAGCGGTTGGCCGTGGGTCGACCTATTGTGGACCACATAGGCTACGAGGCACAGTACTACGGTGGCCATGACGACGATGGGCCGACTATGGGCACGCTTTGGGTGTGCCCACGCGAGGTACGTTATTTTCAGCGACGTTTATGAAAACAAAATGTTACATGCCGAGTTATAACTAATACATTCATATTTATTGCAGAGAACTTGGCCAAATGAGCAGGCAAGACGTACATATCCGAACTTCGTCGTCGAGCTTGATCGGCTTGTGGCCGAATATGTCATGTGGGAGCCATATACTCAACCAGTTGTGGCAAGCCGGGCTCCTTATGGGTTGTCTTCTTGGTGCACCTTAACGAGGCTTTGTGGTATACGACGGTCTCATTGGTGTACGATATCTACATCGAGCCACACAGTCCGGACAGAGTTATGTGACAGTTCGGGTACGCCCAGCAGTTCCCAGTACCACGTGTGATTGATCGGGTTTCACAACAGAACCACAGGTACGTTTCATATGATAAAAATGCACTATTTCAGATGTAAATCATGTCACAATGCAAATAAAAGAACATTTTATATTCTATTTTAGGTTGAGTAGGCTTGGGCAACTATGCTCAGCTACGTGGGTGCACAAGGTACAGCCCTACGTCGAGGGTTGGGCCGACGCTCACGAGTCCGTGGTGTACCCCGTCGGGCCACACACAGAAGAGTGGTATCGAGCTTTCCTGACGTGGTACTGGCCCCGCACTCATTGTCACATGACATATGCCGACGCTGAACCGGTGCCACATGAGGCAAGCTCCATAGATGCGTATGCCCGCAATAGGGATGAGGCACTAGCGGGAGCAGTAAGTTAATGTTTTAATTCTTTCTTTCATTTTTGTCAATTTTTTAGACTAGGAAACATACGCCAATCTCGGTGAATGTGCAGATGAAGATATGCTGCCAACTACAGTTAAGTACCCATGAGGCCCTACTGTGGGTACAAGGCGGCAACCCTTTTACCCCAAACGAGCAGTTGCAGCGGTTGACCGCGGCGAACGAAAGCATCCTTTCCATGATGCACGCATGGGGTATTTCTCCTACCCTGCAGGGTCCCGCTGCCCAACAGCCACCGATTCCTCCACAGTACGCAGGTAAATAAATAAACTGCGTTCACTGAGACAATATTTGGTTTTGTCATGTATTGTTCCATGCCATATTGTTTGGTTCTGTTCCAGCACCCTCCTGCTCATACATACCGATGTATCCTCCATCGACGTCATACACGCCGATGCGTACGTCTCCACAGCAGTTCCCACCGATGCCTCCTCCGTCCATGTCCTGCCCACCGATGGGTACTCCACCGATGCCTCATCCGTCCATGTCCTACCAGCCGATGGGTCTTCCTCCGTCGATGTTGTTCACGCCGATCCGTCCACAGACGACATGTTCTATTATAGAATCATTTGTATGTTCTCTATTTGTGCGCGTACATTATTAACTTTATTGACAAACACATAATATTTTCTTCCAGAATTCAACCTATTTCAAGGCATACAAGACCAAGCGCTCAACTTCTCAGATATGGAAGATGAGCAGCAACATGTTCTTGGCGCGTCACAGTTGGGGGGTGCTCCACTGTTTGCGACACAGGATGCCACACAAACTCCTGCGGAGCAGACACGGCCACATCGAGAGCATAGGTCTCCTGATCCTTTAACGTACTCTGTGGGCTATGTACACACACAGCAGAGGGCAAAGCGAGGTCGGACTCGTAGGGGAGGGTAGATGTGTCGACATGTATGCTTTTAATGTGACTGTACGCATTCATGTGACTCTTTTTCTTTTGCAACGTGACCTGTCATGGTACACTTTATTGCATTGGATTCTATTGACTAGGGGAGGGTAGATGTGTTGACATGTATGCTTTTAATGTGAGTGTACGCATTCATGTGACTCTTTTTCTTTTGCAACGTTACCTATCATGGTACACTTTATTGCATTGGATTCTATTGACTAGGGCATCGAATTCCCTTCGTCCGTGCCTTGCACTGCATCCTACCATCCTACCATGCGCCATCTCCATCATGTCCTCCCACTGTATTCATCAAATTATAATTTAACAAATTTAAAAAACAATAATTCAAATTAAATATTCACAAATTTGTTAATTAAAAACTAAAAAATTTAAAATTTCTAACGGATCACATTCACAAATTTGTAAAATAAAAACTTAAAAACACCAGACTTGGCGCCTGGTTACCGGGCGCCAGGGTCTCGCATCCTGGCGCTGGGCAGCTGGGCGCCAGGACCCTACACCCTGGCGCTGGCGGCTGGCCTCCGGGCGCCCACCCTACAGGCGCCGGAAGTACATTTTCGCAATTCCAACGCTCGAGGGTATATTTCCGTAAAAAAAAAAATAAATATTAAAAAAAATCGCCCCTTTCGGACCAGCACGCACGGCCCAAGCAGCCCGCCTCACGACCCATAGAGGCAGAGATAATTCCGTCGCCACGTCTTTTTCTCTCTCCGCGAGACGCCCCGACCCAACCAGATTTGCCAGGACCAGGACGCCAACTCAGGGTCCGAAACCCTAGCCGCTCCCGCACGCAGGTGGGGCGCCATGGCCGCCGAGAACTACTGGAGGTACGCCGACGCGCGGCAGCAGCAGCAGGCGATGGTGGCCGCCGCCGCGGCCGCCGCGGGGATGGCCCCCGCGGCGACAGTCGCCGCGGCCCAGACGGTGGGCGGCGCCGCGGCGGGCATGAACCAGCAGGCGGCGGCAGCGGCCGCCGCCGCCATGGCGCAGCAGGCAGCCGCGCCGCCGCTCAAGCGCGCGCGCCCCGACTTCGGAGGTTCGCTCTCTACTCGACGGCCGCTAGCTAGATCTGAGGGTTTCTCTGTTTATCCTGTGTGTCACCCTTCGATCTCCTCGTGGCCGGTACTTTGTGAATTTTGGGAAGGAGGGCGATTTTAGGTCGGTCCTAGACGTTAGCTGTGTAATTTCAGTTCCAGCGTTTAGATCTGCAGTTGTCTTATGCTTAGGTAATTCCACACGCATCAGGGCGGTCTAGCATAATTTTGCTGCGTGCTAACACATAACAGTCTAGGTTCGTCGGTACTGCTCAGACATTTGCTGTTTTTTTCCTTTGGGTGAAATTAATAGGCACATGTGCACAAGGATCTTCTTGCAAGGAACAAAACAAAAGTAGATCTTGCATTTTTGCGTGTATTCCCATATCGGTCAGATGTAGTGTATTGCTAAGGCCCGAGCTTGGTCAGAGGCTTTATCATTTATGTAACTTATTAGGAAATAACCCTCACGAAAAGTGGTATACGAAGATGGGGGATCTATACACCATGTGTAATGATTGTATTGTATTGTGAAACCCTTAACTTTCCAGTGGATTTATTATGCATTCATTAAATGAGATAGTTCGAATCGAGATTTGTGGCCAATCTGTTGATTTCTTTCTTTCATTTTCACAGATGTCTCCGGAGGACAAGACATGACAGGATACTATCCACGTGAAACCGATCGATCAGGTTACCATTCACTTAGGGAGAACGAAGCAATTGGAGCATCTTATGACCGCTACTTGCGAAATGGGGTACGGATAGAGCTGTCATATCGTATCACAAGCATCTTTTTTTTTTTGCCAGAGCACAGATTTATTGACTTTTTATCTATGTAACAACTTCGTAGATGTCGTCAGTCACTGCCAATGACACTAGTAGGGCTGGGATGGCTGCTGGAATCGGTGCGGGGATGGCTGCTGGAATGGGTGCCGCTATGGGTGCTGGTATGGCTGGCTATGCTGTTGATGATCGTCGTATGATGGGTGTTGGTATGGACAACAGAGGGATGGGCTATGGTGTCAGACCCGAGCCTCCTCTCCCTCCAGACGCATCAAGCACTTTGTACATTGAGGGCTTACCTGCAAACTGCACACGCCGGGAGGTTTCACGTATCCTTCAAAATCTTATTACCGGTCCATGCTATACTTCTTTTTTTTCTAAATGTGTCTTGCTAGCTTTGAGCATCTCAATGACTTGTCAGCTGGTGCTTTCCAATGGGTGTTGCTGTTTACTTTTGTTAAATATCACTACATTTCTATGCATGTATCTTGTGTTTTCTCATGTATCTGTTTTGTCTATGTCTCTTGTACCTATTTTGCATTATAATCCATATGCCCAGACAATCCTCCCCTTGAGTTACTGAAATAGGAATAGCTGTTTGCAGATCTAAATTAAGAACCCCCTTAAGATAACACCATGTAGCTCTGGTTCTACTTTGGTGAGGGATTTATGGTGCTCTCTTTCTTTCTTTTCTTTACAACTAAGTTGCTCAAGTTATCTATTTCCTATTTCTTTATATAGCTCCAGTTACAAGTATATTTATAAGTCCTGGTGGGGTATACTTGTATGTGACCACTCTCTTGAGGTATTTTGCTCCTTAACAATTTGCTTCTGCAGATATATTTCGCCCGTTTGTAGGTTTTCGTGAAGTGCGGCTTGTTAACAAGGAGTCCAGACATGTATGTTAACTATGCTGGGCCCTTTGACCCTGTTAGATTTTTTTTTCTTTAACCATAGTTAATAAGATACATTACCTGTCAACTTTTTTGCAGCCTGGTGGTGACCCACATGTGTTGTGCTTTGTTGATTTTGACAACCCTGCTCAAGCTACTATTGCTCTTGAAGCGTTGCAAGGTGCAATTACTTATGTTTTTGGATATGGAGTCTGTAGTGGTGTTACTTTCCTGATCATTAGTTTTGTCTACATTCAAATTCGAATTCATATTCTTGTTGAATTCTACCATACATGTCTGCATTTGTCTCTAGTTTGTTGCAAAGCTTGTCCTGAAAACAGCAGATACGGCCCAATCATTCTTTGTCTGTCTAACTTTGTGCAAATCACATAACATAGTCTTCTAAATTAGTTCATGCGCTATCAGGCAGCTGACAATTCAGTGGGGGTATACAGCTGTAAACCCACCCTTTCATTACTGCATCCCAGGCAACAGCCCTCAATATTGTTGCCTTGCAAACAAATATTCTTGTAGCGCATGATTTTTGCTCTCAGCTTCATAATGAAGTGAGTGTACTTGTTAAATCTTAATAGAACACGTTTCTAAGAACTGTTATCAAGTCAAGAAAGTCATGACTCATGGCCAGAGTACCAAACCATGGCATTGCTAGGTTCTATACTTAGAGCTTGTTTTATATCGGTATCCCTTCCATATTCTAACTATTGGGCCCAACATTCGCATTTGCATCTTGATCTGCATGGGGGAGTGAGCCTTTGGTTGAAGGCAAAGCCTCGACTCTTCCTATTCTTGTCTAGGTCCGATCTCTTGTTCCCGCGGCGACCTGAGCAATATAAACCATCGAGATTCGTTTTGCAGGTTATAAGTTTGACGAACACGATCGCGAGTCAGCCCATTTGCGGCTGCAATTCTCACGCTTTCCTGGTCCAAGGTCAGCTGGCGGGCCTCGCGGTAGGCGTTAAGACGTGCGGACCTCGTGGTTGCCGAACCTATCGTTTATACGAGCGATCAAACTGCTGCGGCGTAACGCTTCAATTTGCGCTGAATTCCTCGGCGGCGGCTTTCCTTTAGGGTTCGTCAGCTCGTTTCGTGAATGCGTGAAAGGGACAACGGAATAAGTGATATTCAGCCTCCTGTCATTAGATTGCCGTAGGATTTGTTAGTGGTGGAACTTCTAAGTTATTCGACATACTGTATCAGCTGCCTTAGTAACTATGGTATACTGTAACTTCATTACCTTAATGTCCGAGACGATTTGGTTTTGTTATTGTGGATTATTATCTATTATGCAAACTAGATGTTTGTTTTAGCCTTTTTTTATAGTTATATCTTCTCGTTGGTGATACTTGCCCACATACCAAAGTTTGTCTAGTTTTAATCTAGGACTACTCTGGCCCACACATACACAAAGTTTGAGTATCCCCCACCCCTCAGCGCACAAACCCTGAATTAGAACTGATGAAGGGCAGCAGCGGGCAGTGTTCCTCTTCGATTTTATATGTACAACCAAGTCCTCTTCAATTTTGACTACACATATTAAATGAGTGATACTTCATAATTGCTTAATAGAATCTAGCTAGTAAACTTTTTTTGGCGTCCATGAGTGAGAATCTAAAATGATATAAAAAAGGTGGAGTGCTTTTTCTCTATGAAATTTGTTAGTCTGAACTACTTTTGAGCTTTGTTTGCATAATGAACCAATTTATATTGCTGCAATATAATCCCACCTTCATTGTGAGCAGTGTCATGATGACTGCTCAGTTCAGTCATGCATATGCACTTATGGTAGTACAAAATTTAGTTGTCTTTGGGCGTTGATCGTATTTCCTGTAAACTGTGTATCTTTTTGTTTGATTCTGATCCTGTAATAGTAACTTGAGTTCTTTTCATTATTCTTTTTCATTCACGAGCTGATTCTTATGATTATCAGCTACTGGCAGTAAACCTCCTGCTGTGAATTTTTAATTTGGGAAGTAGTTCCCCCTCTCATAATAGTATTGAGTTTGCTTATGTATCTGTTACCTAACAGCCATAATTACCTCCTTTGAGACTGCACTTTGTAGCTAAGGTAGCGTTTTGTTGGTTGGAGAGCGAGGTAGAATGGAATGGTTCCATCCCATATTCCAAGGATGGAATGGTTCCGTCCTAGATTCCATGGATGGAATCCTTTCCAATTCCGGGGATGGAATGGTTCCGATCTAGATTCGAAGCTTGAGCCCACCATTAGTCTCTCATTCCAAATGGAGCGGATACATTTTAGAGAATATTCTCTTTTCTCGTACTCATCCATTCCCTTTCAACCAAACACCGGAATTAGTGGAATGGACCCATCCCATTCCACCCCATCCCACCAACCAAACACTAGATAACAAAACCAGGCCTTGTGAGCCACCTTAGGATAGCCCCCAATGGAGGGTTGCTGTATCAGGTGGCATTACAGAAGTTATGTTTGTTTGCTTCTTGCATTGTGTGGTTGTGCAAAGGATCTTGTTGATGGTTGAGGCAGTGAACCTTTTTCCTATTTTAATTCTTGGCATTCTTATTCTAAGATAATATGTATTGCTATGCTTGCTGGTTTTTTATGGAGCAGAATGTTTCATTAATGGTTTCCTATGAGTTGTGACCGGCGGTGTCTATTGTATACGCAACCTTCTTTTATGTAAGGTTTACTGCAGTTGTTTCCTCGGCATTTTGATTGATATATGAAGTTTGTATGCTAATTTTTTTGTGATCGCCGTTCCAGCCGATAGAACTGTTTCTCTGGTAATTTAGTTCCTGTTGTTAAGCAACGTTTGCTGTTTATGTGCCAAACGTTTCAGTATCCGCTGTGTTCTCTCTTCTACCGGATTCATGTGATGCGATTGTCTCTTTCAGTGTGACGTTTGCTTGCGCGTCTTGGCGAGCGGTCAGCAATTGTATCAGTTTCTGTGTCAGCAGTTAAAATGTGCGCACTTAGCTAATGCAATTTTATATTATGTACACTATTTTGAGTCCAAATGTTATTCCCTGCAGTTGATGAGTATCCATCTTCCATTTTTCGAGCTCTGTGCTGAACCTACGAACCTTTGCTTCATCATTGTGGTTCCATGATTTCCATCTCTGTAGATACTGCAATATCTAAAACTCTGTTGCCTGTTGACATTGCAATGACTATAAAACTAGAAGGCTTGCGAGATGAGTTGCGATGTTCCATTTTTGCTGTGCCTAGCAGGGGCCAAAGATCTTGGGATGGTCCTTGCTGGAATCAGCCTAAAGAAGCTAGGTGACCCTTTCCACGCTCGCTACGTACATGCAGTACTCTCTGCCTTGGTTCTCAATTCGAGATATTTTAATATTGTTCAAATGTAATTACTGCTGCTATGAAAACATTCGAAAAGATATCCACAATACGTATGACTTATGTATGATCCATCATTCTCATCATGCCACGCTTTAATAGTTCAGTTGCATAGCAGTCGATTCGAAACGGGAATTGCAGATAGTTCCAATGATGAAGGTCAGTTGCATAGCTGTCGGTTTGCAACGGGAATTGCAGTGCATAGAACCTGTATCGCCTGCTTGCTGCATCTTTGAGCTCTTCGGTGACATGATTACAAAGCCACATGGTAGTTCCGAACTGGCGAACTGTACCGACGAGTCTTTCTTTTTTTTTGACTCAGTACAATACCCCTGTGAAAGCACACACCCCACACACCCTACCCTGTGAGCACTTCCATGGTTGGTCTGAACCAGCATCATGAAATCGCCACATGCGACTTGCTAATGATGGGATGCCATTTATATCACTAAAAGAATAAAACCGTTAAATCGTGCGAACACTCGTACTAAATCGAAGACTTCGATCCCGGATGGGCTAGAACCAAGGCGAACAGATTTTACCACAAAAAACCTAGCTGAGCTGCGCTCAATTCGCAGCCACCGACGAGTCTTTGTGCATAACACCTCGCATGCTGCTAAGGCAGCAGCAGAAGAGTGATGCTGACCCTCGACTCCATGCGCTCAGTCTTTGAACTTCAGGAATCGTCGTCACTCTTAAAGGAAAAAAAAGCTTCAAAACTAGGGGTTTCTTTTGAGGATTTTCACAGCAGATGAAATTCATTGCATTGTCAAAGCTGTGTTTTTTTACTTCTTTTGGATGAAAAGTGTTGCTATTACGAAAGCGATAACTATAAAATGTTTCATTTGATCATACTGCAGCAATCAGCATATTGCGAACGGTGAGATGCTGATGGATCAATATATTCCATTCTTTAAACCAAACAAGATTGAGTTTGGAGCTATGATCAAACCCAATACTCAATTTTGTCTTCACCTTTGTTACTTATAATCTTTCTGTTCAAAATGGGAATCGGATGATGGCATACACATATGGCGAGCAGAAGCACCACAAAAAAAAAGTTGAAAGGGAATGGAGCTCTACGTCCAGCAAAGCGTGCGTATACAGTTTACAAGGTTGATTTGACAAACCAGCATAGCGTGCATATGCTTTTATGGAGAGGAAACATGCAAATGCCATGTGAAAAAAAGGTGCAAAATGCACCTGTATCCTGCTGGACACATCCTAAAATTGCTTGGAGCAAACCTTGCCGGGTCATCATATTACTAGGTGTAAAAAACATGCTACTTTGCCCTTTCTTTCATCTCATGTTTCTGTAATAGAAAAGAATATGTGGTCAATGCCATCGGAATCTCAAATTTATCCCTTCGGGAGGGATCTGTTTCTCATTATTCATCTTGTAAAATGCTCAGGGGAAAGCACTGCGAGCTCACCATAGAAAAACAAAGTTTTAAATAGCTGGTTATAGGTAGCTGTTTTAGAAACCTTCCATTAATCTAAATAGTCTGCTATAGCCAGCTATAACGCGTTAAATTGGTCGATTTAGCTTTTTTCCAACTCACCGCTAATGGCGTAACCGTTATTTAAAACATCGCAGGAAAAAAGAGAACCATAGCATAGTCGGGCAGGGCTGCACCATAGTTGGTCTTGGGCGGCAAGCCCGATCTCTCTGACCGGCGGTAGAACCATAGCAGCGCGTACACGTGGAAAGCCCAAGAAGGATGTGGGCCCGCGCGATCCAACCGCCCATCTAGACATCAACGGCCTCGAAGTGATCACGATTTCCTAATCGGCCCATCGTAATCACCACCATTCCACCAACCCACAACGAACCCCTCTCCGTTTCCAGTCTCCCCGCCGCCGGTCGCCGACATGTCCACCTCGGCCGCCGCCGCCGTGGCGTGGACCTCCGTCAATCCGCGCCGATCGTTGCCTGCGCCCAGGTTCTCGGCGTCACCCCGTCGATCCCTTGCCGGCAGACTCTTGTCGTCGTCACCCTCGCGCGCTCCCCTCGTGCCGGTCGCCGCGACGGCCTCCGCCGGCGCTGCCGCCGGTGAGGCGGCGTCCAGGAAGAAGCTTATCATATTCGACGCGGAGGAAGACCTCGCGGCCTCGCTGGCCAAGCACGCGGCGGCGCTGTCGGCGAAGTTCGCGGCGGAGAGGGGCGCCTTCACCGTCGTGCTCTCCGGCGGCTCCCTCGTCAAGGCCCTCAGGTTTTTTGGACCCCCTCCCCCTCTTACGATCGCGAGCTTTGGGTTCCTCTTTTGGTTTTTGGGTCGTGGTGGTTTCTTAATCTTTCGTGTGTTTTCTTGCAGGAAGCTGGCGGAGCCTCCGTACCTGGAGGCGGTGGACTGGAGCAAATGGCACGTTTTCTGGGTGGACGAGAGGGTGGTGCCCAAGGACCACGCCGATAGCAACTACAAACTCGCCTCCGATGAATTCCTCTCTAAGGTACTCACTTGTTTAGAATGAAAATTCAGAATTTGTTTCCTTGGTGGACGCTTCAATTTTGGAGTACTATTCAGCAATTGGATCGTCACTGCTGTTTATAGTGATAGAGAACGGGAATGTGGAAATTTTGTGTAGACTATACTTGTTTGCGTGTTGGACCTATTGCTGTAGTTCCTCATTTCGATATTGATGAATACTGAGCAAAATGTCTGGCTTTGGGAGATTCTGAATTCTGAGTTGTCTGTGTGGGAAGTCTTTCGGGGGAAAAAACCGTTATGTCTACTCTTTTTTTTTCTGTGTGTGGATAAAACAGGTAATATCTGCTTAATAATGACTATAGGTAGTGTGCATTCACGTCTATCACATTTCCAGCCTCCCAAATGTACGTGTGTGGTCAAATTTAACTTGGCTGAAGAAGTTCATATCTATATTCTCATATACATATTGCCTACAGAAACTTTCTTCTTTTATCTTTGTTCTACACCGCATCTAAGTTTCCACCTTTGTCTTCCTACAACATAGGTGCCGATTCCTGCTAGCCAAGTTTATGCCATAAACGATGCACTATCAGCAGAGGGGGCTGCAGAGGACTACGAAGCGTGTTTAAAGCAACTTGTCAAGAACGGTGTGATTGAAATGTCGCCGGTAACCGAGTTCCCCAAGTTCGACCTTATGCTTCTCGGCATGGGGCCTGACGGCCATGTTGCCTCGCTATTTCCTGGTCACCCTGCTGTCAATGAAAACCAGAAGTGGGTCACCTTCGTGAAGGACTCCCCAAAACCACCGCCAGAGAGAATGACATTCACATTCCCTGTGATAAACTCATCTGCATACATCGCGCTTGTGGTCACTGGAGCTGGAAAAGCTGGCGCCGTTCATAAAGCTCTTTCAGAAGGGCAAAGTACATCGGATTTGCTGCCCGTTGAGATGGTTTCGCTTCGGGACGGGGACCTCACTTGGTTCACTGACAAGCCAGCGGTGTCGATCTTGTCGAGCATTTGAAGCCTATGGTTGTACGAATTTGAAGCTTTCATCAGATGTGAGGTTCTTTCATAAAAGATTTGATGGAAATCTGTTAGGTTCGGTGGGAACGTGTGAGGTGTTTGTGTAACATATATTGTGCCCGGGAAATGTGTCTTGGATTCCAGCAGTATGTACGAAATAATATAATGATGATTTGTGTTTTTTTTTATTTGGTTGAGCACATATGATACATAAGCGCCCGTTAAATGTTACTCGTAGACTCGTAGTATTTAGTATGCTATGCCTGACGTTTCATAATGTTTCATTTGGACTCATCTAAGAGAGCGGATGAAGATCTGCTGATGTATTTGATGTTTCTTTCGCAAGCACATGTGTATCTACAGCACGGCTGTTTCCTTGCGACCTTTAGTACAGTTTTTTTGTGTGTGTGTGTGTGTGCAGCAATTCTATACCTTGTGTCTACTTAACGTTGTGTTGGGTGACGATATGGAATATTCAGGTAGCAAGAGAACTGTTCATCATCGGTTTGTTGGTTTGACATTGTTGCTAACACATGAGGGGATATTTAACTTTTTGCCACTCTTACGAATGACAACTCTCCATTTAGCATCCTACCAGTCGTCTTTACACATTTGCCATTGGAAAGATGAAGTTTCATAATAAAAAGTCATTTTTCTGAGGTGTCCACCACCTAGGTTTACCAATGTGGCGAAGTCGTGTTAAATGACCACTCTGCCCTAGTTCTTTTCTCCCCTCCCCTCTACTGTTACCCCTCGGCGCACACGACGCAAGGGACCATTGCCTGTGCCGCGAAGCCGAGCCCCACCTCATTTCTTCTTCATTCCCATCTCGCCGTGCTGATCACCGTGAAGCTCCCCAGTGCATGAGAAGGCGGCGGCGGTGGCGGCGGTGGGGCAGCGCGGCGCGGCGACCTGCCGGCAGTGGGCGTGCGTCGGCACGGGGAGCTTCTGCGGACGGGCGACCACGCGGGGAGCTGGCGCAGGCAGGCGCACAGTTGGCATCGGGGCCGCGGTGCGGGGAGCTAGCTTCCGCGGGCAGCAGGTGTGCGGCCGGCGGCGGCGCGGAGAACTGCCGCAAGCAGGCGGGCGCGCGGTCGGCCGGGTGGCGGCACGACGAATGGGCGGCACCGTGAAATGCCACAGGCGGGCACGCTGTGGTACAACTAATTTCCGCAGGCAGGTGCATGCGTGGTCGGGCAGTGGCGCGGCGAACTGCCGCGGGGGGCCAGCGCACGGCCGGGCGATGCAGGCGTGCAGCGAACGGCCGCGTGCGGGCGGGCGCGCAAGGCGATGGTGGGCGCACGGGTATGAGGCGACGGCGACAGCAACACTGGCAGCACAGCACGACAGGGAGGGAGAGGAGGCGCGGCAGAGGCTACAGGGGAAGAAGAAAGGTGTACGATTATGACGGCTGGTCCCCCGTGTCATAGACAGACTGCAATAGAGAAAGCAGGGGCATCGTGTCGCCGCCATGTTGGCAGACATAGGTGGCGGGACACCTCAACAAAAATGGCCACCGTGACGCGCCACCTCAGAGAAAAGGCATTTTATCAGGAAGCTTCCTCTCTCCAATGACAAATGTGTAAAGACGACCAGTTAAATGTTAATTAGAGAGTTGACATCCATAATAGCAGTAAAAAGTTAAATATCCCGCACAGAGTCATGAATTGGCCATTTGGTCCGGTGGCATCTCTGAATCAATAAACAAACAAGCCCCGGCCGAAAGACAAGAGGAGTCACTTCAAGACACAGGGCGAGAGAACATGGCCGGAGCGCCAGTCTCTCTCCACACCCAGAACGAATGACCGCGGGACGGCCATGGATGGCATGGTTTGTTTGGTCAAAGGTCTCGGCGGTCGGTCTGGCTAAATTTTAGTCGCGATTTGGTGATGTTATATTAAAATTTGTTTAAACAATATAATTGTTAATTATATTGTTTATTTTGAAAAAGACAAACTACGCTGAATAAGAAATTGTATTATTTGGGTAAATTCATAAGGTTCGTTCGTTGCCGGGTTGGCTCGATCAACCGTTGGAGAATGGATCGATGGAACGGGGTGGCCCGACCGGACGCGAGGGTCAGTAGTATCGCCCTATTGGAAATGGACGCGTGTTCAGCTGACCACGCGCTCAAGATTCTGACTTTGACCATCTGCCTAGGCTAGCTGAAATGAAGAAATGTCGCATGTGGAACAAGATAATTACATGCCGCCGCACACGGAGAAAGATACGGCACTGACTATATATCCTAATCCTACAACGTGGAGGAAGGTAATCACTAGTAGTACCTGCCAGGAGTAAGTGAGCTAGTACTAGTAAATAACACATGAAATCGACAGATACCAAACCAGATCTCTTCCCTATTTTAAAGCAGGCGCGCCAAACCTAATCTCTCAGGAATGGTAAAAAGTTAAATTGGGGAAAGAAAATGATCTCGGTGATAAATACCAGATCACAAATTCGATTCTTTTCATTTACTACAGTCTACGGAATATCACAGATTCATCAGCCACGGCATCTGTTGCACATGGCAGTTACCAGTACTGTACGTACTTACTGATTAAACATAATTTTTCCCTTATACTACCTCAGACAAAGGGGGGAAATTAAACAGACTTCACCATGCAGAGTAAACGTACTAGTAGAAACTACTAGAAAAACATGGTTCAGAAATGACTGCTGTCAAAAACTAGTAGGGCAGTTTCCTCTGGCACCGCGTGCGCACCACTGACACGCGGGCCCGGATCCTCCCTGACCCACATGGCAGCTTCCGTAACCACGCCCGGCGCGTGCCTACCACACCAACTCCTTAACTCCCGTCCTCTCTCTCCTTCCTACCCCAGACACAGAGAGAGGGAGAGACAGGAGGACCAAATCCCATTCCCCGGTCGTCGCGCAGGTGCTCCGCGTCCGCCACCCGCTGGCGGCGTGGATGGGGAAGCTCGCCGCCCCGCAGCGGGAAGCAGCCGTCGGGGTGGACTAGGCCTCTCGGTAGTTTCCAAGCGGTAGGTAGGTGCACGCGACGCGGGGCGGGGCGGGGGCAGCGCGACGATGAAGGCCCTGCGGCGATCCAGCACCTCCTCGGCCGCCGCGTCGCCGAGGGCGTCGGCCTCGCCGCGGTACCATTCGTGGATCCACCGAAGGTCCCTCCCCGTTACCTCGGCGGCGGCGTCCTCCTTGGCGGCCTCGGCGGATTCGCCCACAGAGGGCTCGGATTCGGCGCCGGCGACAGTGGCGGCAGCTTCCTCGTCGCCCTCGCTGGCCCCGTCCTCTCCGAACGTGGACCGGTGAGCTCTCCTGCTCGGGTTTTCCCGTCGGTGCGCGAAAATGCGTCGTTCCAAAATGGGGAATTTTTTTTGCTGGGTACCGTGCCTGTTCGTAGTGTTCCCTAACGATGGATGGTACTTATTAGCGCACCGATTATCAAAATTTTGCTCGTCTGTCAGCACAGCGGTTGTGTGTGGTTTGTTCGGTACTGCTATTATTCTTACAGAATGTCTGCTTTAGCCTTTAGATATTAAAAATCCTAACTTTTTTTTTTTGCTGCTCAAGTGCTCGGAACAAGCTACCAGGCGATTTTTAAACGCTTTGATCCGATGAAGTCCCGCTTGGTAGCTCTCGGTAGTAGGCACAGAGCTCTGGCTCACTTGCAGTGCTATTTGCATGAAATGTGGGTTGGATGGTTGGTCCATTCAGTATAAGAACGAAATGGGCGTTTTGATAGCCTAAGAAAGACCCAATTTTGATAGCATCTGTCTCCACTTTACGGTCTCACTTGATGGCAGTGATAGTCTGGTGAAATTCAAAACCATGTCATCAGAAACTGTGTCACGAATAGTATTTCATAACATTGGTTAGTTAACCTGGCATTGATTGCTGATGACTTGAATTCCATGCCTTGAGCGTTTGTTCTAATAGCTTGCTGAATGCTAGAATTTGACTTGTGTTACATATACATTCGTGGCAACCAATAAAGTACAGTACCACATTCAAATATTAAGGCTAGCATTAAATTCATTATTTAATTTGGGAGTGAAAGTCCGTAAATGCTATGGTCAAGTTGTATCTTTGGCGTGCTGTAATGCAATAGTGTAGAACATGGAATCATCAGCCAACTTGAACTTATTCTTTCCTAGCACATTTTATTCTAGGAGTGGAATTAAATCTCCATGGTCTAGAAGGAAAAGAAAAGGAGCACTGTCTTGTCAACACTGGAATCGTCTGTTTTCAGCGAATGGGAAGCTTCGTGATGGGGGAAGAAAGTTTCTAAAGAAAGTTCGCAGTGGGGTAAGCAGACTGATATATGCTGGGATCTTTATCTTTAGCTACACAAATTATGCATCCTATTGCATGCCGTGCAGCTTTTTTCCACTTCAACAGTAAACTAAATCAACTCTATCAATATTTCCAGGGAATTGAACCAGGAATCAGGGCTGAAGTTTGGCCATTTCTACTTGGAGTGTAAGATGATTTTTCCTGTTTTGTTTATGTATCAAATATTATGTAAGAATCATCTTGTTAGGTGGTAAATGAATTTAGAGTTCAAAAAGTTAATCTAACTTGAATATTATGTAAAAATCAATACTGCTGAGCAACTTGAGGAGTTCATTTCCGTCTGGATGCGAATCCAGGAAGTGCAACTGCAACCGGACAATGCTGATTCCATTCGGGGGGCGCTGGACAGACAAAGGGACCTGCTCGGCCAAGTCAGCCTACCAGGCGCAATTCGTTGGCTCTGGATTTGACCTGGATAGCTAAGACGGAAAATAAATGCAAGTTTTTCGTCTGGACCTTAATCCAAAATGAAATCCTCACAGTGGATAACCTCGCAATCAGAGGTTGGCCACATCAGACCTCTTGTGTGCTTTGCAATGGCCTTTCGGAGTCCGCTCTCCACCTTTGCCTCCACTGTCCCTTTGCGCATTCCATTTGGGTTCCAAGTACTGGCATGGAAGCATATCACTCTACCATCACATTTGGACCCACATAGGTTCTCGTCCTTTGACTCCCTAGCGAGTTGATGGGAAGCTGCTGCGGCTTCGCAGCCTAAAGAATCCCCCCGTGCTTTCAACGGTTTGGTCATCTATACTTGGTGGAATATTTGGAAAGAAAGAAACCGTCGCATTTTCAACATCCGATCTTACGGTGCTAGAGGTCGCCTCGAGAACTAAGGATGGCATTTTGCAGCAAGGGCGTGCGATGATGTTACCTTGATACCCCTAGGATCCTCCCCCCCCCTTCCTTTTTTTTCTCTTTGCCTCTGTGTCCTTTTGAAGGCATGAGAGTGTGGGGAGGCATTCAGGCCATTGTCTTCCTGGCCTGCTTATTATACTTGCTCAATTTTATCTTCTTTTCCACCTTAATGAAAGACAAAGCTCCTGCCATTGTGCTTAAAAAAAGAGAACATTTTACTCGTCTGTTCTTGTGAAATAGTAATATAGTATGACAGATGTGCTTGTACGAGTTTGATCTCATGTGATAGTTCCCCCTGTGAATGGAAATAGATTACTTCTATGATTTTATGCACACAAAACTTCTACCTGGTTGGTGACCTAGATTCTTCCACTGCTTTTTTTCATTATGTTCTTTGCCAAAATTAATCTTTCCATCATACCATCTATGTTTCAAAATGTTGGCTTATGATATTTATCCTGTTTTGACATACAATGCATTTGATCCTTTCTCTTCTCTTCTTTCTTGTTTGTCCTACTCTCTCTCTCTCTCTACATCATTTATGAGCTAATCTTCACATTTCGCTCTAACATTTCCTTGTCTAGTAACATCTTTTATCTCTGTTCCTAGACAAATATGCCTTATGAAAGAAATTGAGAGATTACTCTCATAGGTCAACAGTTGGGTTTGAAAAATATCAACATGACTGATTAGGGAGAAAAAAAATTCTGTCCAGTGTGTCGGTCAGATGCGTCCCTAGGCTTCACATGGCATCCTTAGCTATCTCCAACGGTTTCCCTATCTCCATTCCTCAAATTCAAACTCCAGTCTGTGTATAGTGTCAGTCAAACGGTGCCAGAATACTCAAAATGACTGAACCGTTGGAGATAGCCTTATATAGTAATGTTTAATGGAGTTTTTCAGCTTATGCCTCTATGATTCTATCATGCTGAGCTAACCTTTTGCTCTTTTATTTATGGGCCTGCGGCCTGCCTAGTGTCAGTTTGTAAAGTAGTTGATTTATCTTAATCCATCTTCTTGGGTCAATTGATTAAAACTAGACGCATTTGTGTGTGAATTTATCTCAAAGGTAGGCCAAAAGGAGAAAGCCAAGAACAGCACATTGCTAAACAAAAAATATGCAACTTACAACTAGAAAGATGTTATGTTTCATTGATGATGCTTAACAAATTGTTTCAACGTCATTCTGTTTTGGCTTTGCGTTATTAGATATCTATCGTATTTAATATGTTGAGTCTGACATACTGACCAATTCCCTGTTATGTGCAGTTATGATCTGAACAGTTCTGAAGAGGACAGAAATACCATCAAGATAAAGAAAAGGTATTGTGCTCATAGCTCCATCATTTGTCCTCCATCAGCTTTTGCGTCTTAGATTTTGTTGAATGTATAGTTTATATAAGAATAGTTTGCCTTTAAATTCCAGATAACAAGTGTAAATAAGCAGATATAGTACAACAGCTGTTTACACCTTTGGTTCCATGACTGATAAGGCATACTGTTCTTTCTTATTATCAAAGAAGATAATGTCACTAGAACACTAGTGTTGTTCACATTGATGCTTTATTTATTGAAAAAAAAATGAACTGTCGCAACTTCTGGTGCAGGAAAGAATATGAAAAGCTGAGGCGACAGTGTCATCGCATTCTGAATTGTTACAGAGGAAATGAGCTGAATGTTATAAATGAGTTCATGAACGAGGATCTTTCTGACGGGGCTGAAGGATCAGAGTCACCTTATTCTGAAGGTGTTAGTAAGAGGGCTTGTGTGTTGCCCAAAGAATTGAAATCTTTTGGCAGTAAGGCAGAAGAATCAGAGAGTTCTAACTGCGTTTCTCTGGAATGCATGGATGAAGATACAAGTGAGTTAACTTATGTTGATCCATGTATGGCAGAATCAGAATCTTCTGACTCCGAGTCTTCCTATGAAGATGACCCTGACAGAACATCCGTCTCTACCAATATTGAAGAGAACTGTGATCCCAGGCCAAAATTTGTCAGAAGCACCTCGTCTAAGTCGGTCATTTTTATATCTGACAGAACTCCAGAGGATTTTACCACTTGGCAGCGCATTATACGTGTAGATGCTATTCGAGCAAATACAGAATGGGCTCTATTTGCCCGTAACCAGGCTGAAGTCTCTAAAGAAAAGGCACTCCAGTCTGCAATATCTGTTGGGTTGAAAGATTATGACCATCTGGAGCCTTATATGATTTATCATGCTGCACGTTTAGTTGCATTGCTTGAGGCATATGCACTCTATGATCCAGAGATTGGGTACTGTCAAGGAATGAGTGATCTCTTGTCACCAATAATTGCAGTGATGGAGGAAGATCATGAAGCGTTTTGGTGCTTCGTGGGTTTCATGAGGAAGGCGCGGCACAACTTTAGGCTCGATGAGGTTGGAATAATAAGACAGCTGAAAACCGTCTCGCAGATCATCAAGCGCAAGGATTCACACCTCTATAGGCACCTGCAGAAACTTCAGGCTGAAGACTGCTTCTTTCTGTACCGAATGGTAGTGGTTCTCTTCAGGAGGGAGCTCACCTTTGAGCAGACCATGTGTCTCTGGGAGGTCATGTGGGCTGACCAGGCCGCGATTCGAGCTGGGATTGGAAGGTCCACTTGGGCAAAGATAAGGCTTCATGCCCCTCCAACAGACGACTTGTTGCTCTATGCTATCGCGGCCTGTGTCTTGCAGAGGAGGAAGCTGATAATCCAGAAGTACAGCAGCATGGATGAGATATTGCGGGAGTGCAATAGCATGGCCGGGCAGCTAGATGTCTGGAAGCTTCTAGATGATGCACACCACTTGGTTGTTAACCTTCATGACAAAATCTGATGCGACCGCTTTCCTCTGTTATAGGTTTGGTCGAACATATATGCAGACATGAAAAAATTTCCGAGGTGTATTTAGTAGTCTGTTACCTACTGTTCGCCACCCGGAATAAAAACCCTTGCATGGGTATACGTATAGAGAACTTTGTAGCTTCAGGTGAAGATGAAGTTGTCTCACCTCGGTTAAGCTGATAAACCATTGCATATCACCCTGGTTCTGTCATTGCAGTCACCCATAGCTCAACTTCATGGAAAATTTTGTTTTTGCTTCTAATAATGTCTGTCCTTGGCAAAAGCAACATTTTCCCTAGAGTCTTTTATAGGAAAAGCAAGTTACAAGATGTTGGGTGTAATGCATGCGGAGTTATAACTAAATCAAGCCTTTGCTGTCATTTGACACACCAGTACCACTTCCTTTCATGATTTTTATGCCTGAGATCACATGGCAGCAGATCATTTTCTTCATTCCTGTTCCTGATTTATTCTGTAAGTATAATTCATTCCTGTTCCTGATTTATTCTGTAAGTATCTGTTTGGTACCCCAGCATGGCAAGGTATAAGGTGCTAAAAATTGTGCGAAGCACATGAGCATATGCTTGCCAAAGAAAGCATGTATACTTTGATCTGGACAGCTTGGCAGCGCCTCATGCGAGCTGGCTGAATCATGCCGCATTGTTGTGTACTATTGGGGGCACTGCCGCAGTGCGTCATTCCCACAAACTGAACATCTGCGTCCAGTCACTTCCTGGGCGTCCTCTTACGTGGAACATGGAGAGGAATAGGTCGTACAGCTCAAGGGACACCTGCGCCAGCGTCCAAATGTTTGATGTGATCTTACCTGAAACAATGCTCCGCAACATGAGGGGACATACAGCGGTTGCCATGGCCCATGGGGCACAACACAACACGTGTTCAATCATTTTCTCCACTTCTTATGTCTGGTGGTCAGAATGCCTCTTCGGCCCATACACAACAGTGAGTTTTCCAGGTGAGGTGCTTTTAGCACCTAGCTTTCAGCCCTTTTCATTTGTAACTATAAACATTAGTAGAAGTTATACATGGATATAGAGGGGCCCTGCGGTACGGCACTCTGCAGCAGAGTAAATTTCTTGTAGTGTTTTTTTAATGGAAAAAATGATTGAGGGCCAGGAAAAATAGCTTCTCCTAATCTATTTCCAATATAGAACTAATTTCTATGAAATATTTATCCTATCAGAAAGAGCTCTCTATTAAATAGACAATAAGCTAACTACAACTAAAGTATAAATAAATACTACCCATGTGCCAAATGATTTAAAACTATATTGTCTTTTCCTTTTCTCATCCCATCTACCATGCTAAAATCTTGGGAAACATGAAAGATAAATGTGAAATGATTCTCTAAATTTATATCTAATCTACTTCATATAATTAAGTTTTACGGTGGTTGGGAAAAATAGGAGCCGTTAATTTTAGGAGATCGAACGATTTAGAAATAAGCGGTATCACGGTACCAGTACTCGGATGGTGGACCGGTACACATGTTTTTATTTTTTTAGTTCCACAAAGAGCATAAAAGCTATTAAAAACTAAAAAAAAGAGTGGCATCTCACGATACCAGTGGGTACCTTTCCAAGAACTGTAAAGTCTCTGCTATCTAAATTACCAATTTTTCTTTTGTAGCATATAATAAATTTGAAATTATAACTAAATTATCCAATACTACTTTATATAACCTAGGACAATATTATTTTATCTGAATCACCTACTTATCTAATATAAAACATGCATCTAAATTATCAACATGTGCCATGTATTATAAATTAAAAAGAAATAGACATATATGTTTCTAAAAACCAGTTGCTACCATTATTAAAAATGTGTAGCAGCTTCCTAAGCATACGGCTAGTTTCTTTAATTTCACGACCCCTTGACCGATCGGCTAAAGCATGAGTTATATACGTACATCGGTCCCCCATTTGCACTGTATAGCAATTATTCACAAGGACTGAGGAACAACAAGGAAGGCTGTGAAAGCTCAGGGAAGGGCGTACGCCCGATTCTGTTGGCCGCCCGCCGCACCCTGTGGTCCAGCGCCACGCGTACACTGCACCCTGGCCATGGAAGAGATTGAGCCGACTGACGTGCGACGACGACAAGGCGATCTAATCCCTGATCTGGATCATCGCACTGCTGCAGCTCCGTCGTGTATCTCCGATCCGTTGTCGTCGATCTCCGGCTGGCCGGGACTCGAGGCTTCCAGCTCGCAGCTGGCCTGCTTGCCTTGCCCGTACGTGCCCGGGACCAGGCAGGAGTGGTCGCTATAGCTGTTGCTGGTGGCCACATGCACGCCATGCATGCATAGCTCGGTTGCATCCGTGCATGTATACATATGCGTTGATCCGTTCCATGCAATCGCCTCACCGTCAGTCGTTCCGGCTAATACATGCATGAATGATGATGATCAATCCTGCAGTTTGATTATTCATCGATCAGCATCATCGTCTTTGATTATCATTTTCTACATATATACATATATCCATATCCTCACGCACTTATTACTACCGACCACGAAAGCATGCATGCGTGAATCATGATGGGCAGACGGCTTTGTAAACTATTACTAGTACTACATTAGTACATACGCTCCAAATTATTATTACAGTATTGCTAGTCACTAGTCAGTAAGGCTCGCATCGTCGTCGTGTTCGTCCGATCAGGGCTGGCTCAACGATTGGCAACTTACACGATGGGCCCTTAAACTGCCAATAATCTAAGTCTCATATATAGTTTAGCACAGTTGGGTATTTAGTTTTGTTCTGTTGAACAATGAATATCACTTGAGATTAAACTGGATATTTGATCCATAGTCTAGGTGCAAAGTTTTGTGCGATGGCCATTAGTATTAGCTCACCAAGTGGAGCTGAAGCCATGGATATGATGAGTCTCAGCTTCGAGCTCGTAAATGGTGGGAATCACAATAAGAGAAGTACAGAATCACAGAACAGAAAACCAAAACTGTGTGACCCTAGTGCTAATTTACTGAGTACTGGTATGGGTATTGGTAGTTGGGACTTAAGCTTGAGCCCTTTCCCACCATGGGCCCTAGGCTGGCGCACCTCTCGCACTACCCCTCTGACGGCCATGCGTCCGATCCTCAGCGGAAGGGACGCGATCGAAAAGCTAGCCCAATCATGCATGGCGCGCTCGATAGCTAAGCTACGTAGTGGAGTGACCCAGCATCGCAACTTGCCCTCGTCTGCTTGGCTCGCTCGCCTCGATGGATCGCTCGCTCGCTCGAAGCCTCCGACCATACACACGCCGGCCTGGAAAGGCCAGCACTACCTACCTGCAGCTGGTGGTGACGACTGGCCAAGTGGCAACAAGTCATCAGAGCTAGTATTATAGTATTATAGGCTGGATGATATAACCAGACTGCAACAGGTACCACATCAGATTTTTGATGACGTAAAAAAAAAAGAGAAAAAAAACTTGCAGCCAATTGAAGCACAAACTCCAAAAAACTTTATGAGAGAAAGAGACGGACCAAACAATAAATTGCACAGTATGCAGCAACAACAAACCATGCATTATACGAGTAGTCTTTGTACTAGCTGCATATGACGTGGCATTTGTATACAGCCAACAATATACACAACTATTAACCTTGCTCTCGGTGTCTCTCTCCTGGCATGTTTCTTTCATTCCTAGCTAGCTTAGTGGTATAGTGGACGATCGATAGATGCAGCGTTTGATGATCAGATCCTTTTGCTATCTGCGCGGGGTCGATCATACCATCATCATCAGTGGGTGCAATGTGTGTTGCATGCGTTGCGTGGATAAAGATCCCTCGTCCTCAGCCACTTGAAACTTTTCGATCATTTCCTCCCAAATTAATTAAGGAATTGCAGGCAATAAGTTAGAAATTTTCTCCAACTGCTGGGGTTCTCTTGTTCTTATTTTCCCATCCATATTCATGCACGCTGGTGTTGTTATCAATGAATCTAGATACATACACAAACTATGTACACAGAGTATATATTACATGAATCTCTATACAAAATCTAGAACCCTTGCGATTTGAAACGAAGAAAGTAGCTGCCATAGCGTGTGGTTTATTCGGCAACGCTCTGGCTCTGACTTTTTGTAATAGAAGAAGCTACTAAGTCTTTAGAAAATAATTTAATTAAAGATTGTTATTTGTCCGGTGGACCTGAAACTGCGTTTGGGCGATAAAGCCATTTTTTTATATCCGGAAAAGAGGACGACAATCTCTGCTCCGTCCTTGCAGCTAATAATAGCTTTCCCTGCTGGATGGACCCGTCCTTTTTGTGTTGGTGGCCTCTCGATGGAGACTCGGAGAGGGTAGTGCACATATATATGTCGATCGTCGTCTATCTATCGCCACCACGTACAGGCCGGTTCATCTCATCACTCCGCTAACTAGCTATGTCAGTGCTGACTGCTGAATCACACCCCCGGCATCGATCTATCTTTTACGATAGCACACATATACACTGCGTGTGTCACGCCGGGAGCAAGCAAGCTCGAATGGAGTCCACACTGCAGTACTGTCACTTTTAGTTTGTGCGTTGCGCCGTACGTCGTGCGTGCCCGGTGCCCATGGGGCCTCCGATATATCCCGTGCGTGCGTCTTTCTGGCGGTCTTATCCTCCTCAACAGATGTCGATCGAGTTATAGTTCTTTCGTTCTTCACACACAAGGACCGGCAGCAGGTGCACCTAGCAAGCTAGGGCTAGCTGGCCGACCATCTCGATATGATCGTAGTGGAGTACTATGTATGTACCTTCAATTCTTCACTCTCTGAAGAGCTAAGAGCCCGCCTGCTGCACTCTGCAGTCTGCAATCTGCACGGCCGGCCGAGTCGCACATGCATGCACATGTGGCCGTTGTCCGGGAAATATAATCTACCATGATCTGATTGCAAGAGCTAGCGGCCGGCCGGGAAAGCTTTTGTAGCAAAGCAGCAAGCTTTGTCGCTCGCTCAGCAGTCAGCGCACACACATGAAATCGTACTAGCAGTGCAATGCGCACCCTACCATATACTCTAGACGACAGACCGAGAGTGGCCACCAGACCGAGACCGAGATAGATAGATAGATGGTGTGTGTTCTTCCAAACGTCACGTCGTGCGTGTCGTGTCGTGCCGTGTCGTGTCGTGTCACGTCGTGCGGGAGAGTCGTGCGTGTGTCACATTATTTAATTTGTTCAGGTTGAAAGTAACAAGTCCAGTATACAGTATGTGAGTGGAGAGGCGAGATAACAACGGCCCCCCACGTGCAAATGGAGCAGCAAATAAACGAAGAGAACACGGCCGCCTACGTGTATATACATACATACATATATACTAGAATAATGTTATGAGAGATATATATAAAATTAAGTAGCAAACATTTTCATACACATATTTTACTACTAATAGTGAATCAGGTTTTATTATCTTTTCATGCACTCCGATATATTTGTGACACATTATATATCTGTCTCATTCTTTCTCCCATATCATAGATGTTTTCCCTTTACATCATTGCTTTGCATTTCTTTAGTTTGTGTTTAGGTGACACTTTGGCTTCATTTATGTAATCTCTTGTTGTTGGTTAGTTGTTGCACCCCATGTGTCGTCGTTATGACGCCATCGATGGGCAACACGTACTATAATTTTTTTGTTCATACATCATTTTGAAATTTTATCCAAAACTCCACGACGGCTGTATTTTTTTTTAAATAGCATGTATAGCAGGCTCTATGATGCCCTCTTAACTACCATACACAATATCTATATTTGCTTCATCATCCTAGCTACACCATGTCATTTATTAATAAGACGGCGTTCCATTATCTCTATTAATTAAGAAGTAGACTACATTATTAACATTTAAATATGCTATAAATCTTTCAAACAAAGAAAGAAAATTGCATAAAGTAACAAAATAATACATAATTTATTGTGTATAGAGCTAGGTGGTTCTCTTCGGCTGTGTCTGGTGGTGGTGGTGTTCTTGTTTCTCTGGTAGGTCGTCAAAATCCTTTGCTTTTGTCCTTTATTTTGGTCATTGTAAGGTTTAAATCTTCTTCTTAGAAGAATGTGCTCAGCACGTTCTCAAAAATCTATAGTTTATTACCATGGCTTAGCACGCTTTTTTAGCTAAAAATAAACTTTAACATAACAACCATTACGTGTGAACCGTTAAGGAAACATTTTCCCGTGATTGTAAAAAATGTGACCAACCTAGGAGTAAGAAGAAATAGGCACCAAAATGAGGACTCAAACTTAGGGTGGTTAGGCGGTTTTTTATTAAAAACAAATAGGTATCCAAAACTCTGTGATTGTCACTCGAGTAGACAGCGGGACGACACAAAATAAAGCACACAGCAAAGATCTGCGCGCTGAGACCGCACCGGATCGAATCGGAGCGGATAAGATCATCAGGAGCGTGTACACGCCCTCCACCTGATGAGTTGTCGGGCTCAAGCAATAAGAGTCGTACTTGTTGATTAGTTGGCCATTTTATTAATTTGGAGAGCACTGTACTGGTCCTCTGATCTCTGGTGGATGTGCATGCATGGCGCCAATGCCATGTAAAGCAGTAAGGCTATCCCAATAAGTGTTTCAAATGGATTTTTTAAAATATTGTTTGGTACTGTTTGATATAAATGTTATATTATAAATAAAAAATAAAATAGTGATAAAAAAAAGAATTTAAAAAGTGTTGTTGGAGAGAACTTAATAAGTAACTGCAAGAAGGTCCAGTCCATCGTACTGTGGCAATTAATACTGCAATGGCCAGCCGTCCCGAGCATGCAAGCTCCCGAGCATCGTCGCCGTCGTGCTCGACGATCGCTCTCCGTCTACTGTCGTCGCCGTGGCCGTGCACCAACACAAATGCAAGTTGCATTGCACACTGGCTCCTGCTCGACAGCAACGTGCAGAGCGCCGCCGTCGTCGTCTCGCATTGGACGGATCGGATCGGACAATTCAGTGGTGTACAGTGCAGTGCGTGCGAGGACGAGAGGCGCGGGCGCGCGCGGCCCTCGTTCGCTTGCTTGCTGCTTGCCCAGCTATATATATATATATATATATATATATATATATATATATATATATATATATATATATATATATATATATATATATATATATATATATATATATATATATATATATATATATATATATATATATATATATATATATATATGAAGAGTTTTATCTACATGCGCATGTAGCTACACTCACCTTTAATAAATCAACAAGGGTATGTCAGAATACTCATTTATCAGTTTGAGTATGTTTACATATTTATTTTAAGATATTTCAAATGTCACCACACGAAAAAATTACAAATCAGTCCCTGATTTTAATTTATTATGATAATACATTTATATTAATACATATAATGTGGTATATCCACATACCTCAGGTATACTCGCATACCTCATGCACATACCACCACAGATGGCCTCGTATCATTGCATACTCTGTGTACGTAACTTTCGTTCGACCAGATACCCTCAAAATATTGAGATACACATGTGAGTGTAGCTACATGCGCATGTAGAAAAGAATTTTCCTATATATACATGCGCATGTAGAAAAGAATTTTCCTATATATATATATATATATATGAAGAGTTTTATCTGAATTTTCCTATATATGAAGAGTTTTATCTACATGCGCATGTAGCTACACTCACCTTCAATAAATCAACAAGGGTATGTCAGAATACTCATTTATCAGTTTGAGTATGTTTACATACTTATTTTAAGATATTTCAAATATCACCACACGAAAAAATTACAAATCAGCCCCTGATTTTAATTTATTATGATAATATATTTATATTAATACATATAATGTGGTATGTCCACATACCTCAGGTATACTCGCATACCTCATGCACATGCCACCACAGATGGCCTAGTATTATTGCATACTCCGTGTACATACCTTTCGTTCGACCAGATACCCTCAAAATGTTGAGATACACATGTGAGTGTAGCTACATGCGTATGTAGAAAAGAATTTTCCTATATACACACACACACACATACATATAGAGAAAAATTTCTTTCTACATGTGTATGCAGCTACAATCATATTCAATAAACCAACAAGAGTATGTCCGCATACTCATTTATCAGTTTGAGTATGTTCGCACACTCATTTTAAGACACCTCAAATGTCACCGTACGAAAAAATTACAAAACTACCTCTAATTTTTATATATTATGATAATCCCTTCATATTAGTATATGTAATGAGGTATGTCCCCAGGTATCCTTGCATACCTCATGCACATATCACCACAGATGGTCTAGTATCGTTGCATACTGCATACTCCGTGTATATACCTTTCGTTCCACCAGATACGGCCTAAATCTTGAGGATACACAGGTGATTGTAGCCGCACGTAGAAAGGAATTTTCCTCTCTTTCTCTATATATATAGCAAGAGTTTTATCTACATGTGCATGTAGCTATATTCACCTTTAATAAACAAATAAGGGTATATTCGCATACTCATTTATCGGTTTGAGTATGTTTAGGTATTCATTTTAAGATACCTTAAATGTGAACACACGAAAAAAATTACAAAATAGCCTCTGATTTTAATTTATTGTAATAATACATTTATATTAGTACATATAATGAGGTATGTCCACATACCTCAAGTATACTCGCATACCTCACGTATATACCATCACAGATGGTCTAGGATGATCACATACTTCGTGTACGTACCTTTCGTTTGACCAGATATCCTTCTTGAGATACACAGGCGAGTGTAATTACATGCGCATGTAGAAAGGAACATATATACACAAGGCCGTAGAAGCTCGGCTTTGGCGCCGAGTCGCCCTGGGAAGATGTTCCCGGCGAGGGGCTTGCTTTTCGCCATGGTCGCGTCGCGCGGGGAGGCCATAGTGGCCGAGGAACGAGTGACGAACCCCCGGTGAACCCAGCGATGAGGTCCGGCAGCGCGCTCCTTGATCCGGCGCCGTCAGCGGGGTAGAGGGCTCCGCTGAGGCGCGCGAGCTGCGCGGTGTCGAGGCGCGCTCGGAGAAGGTGAAGTGGGGGCGTGGGGAGGGCCGGATGGTGGCCGTCGACGGTGAGGTCGGGCTTGAGCTCGGAGCGGCCACGGTAGGCGCACGGTGGCGCGGGCAGGGGCGATGGCGGCGGTTAAGGCGCGTTGGGGATGGTGGAGCGGAGCTGGGCGATGCAGGGGCGCTCGCTGCTTGGAGTGGAGGCGGCCGGAGGAGGCCGGTGCGCGAGCTCGGGGTGAGCTTCAATGGCGGGCGACGGCACCGCGGGGTCCCAGGCAAGGCGAGGCAGGGGAGAGGGCGAGTGAGGCGCGGGGAGATGAGGGCCGAACTCTCCGCTCCTCGTCCGGGGCCCGAGGTAGCGCGACAGAGGTGAGGGCAGGCCGGGCGGGGCGACAGAGCTGCCTCGCCGCGTGGCCATGGCGGGCAGCGGCGCGGCGAGCGTCGTCCGTCGCGTGGGCGCGGACGAGCGTGGAGGAAGGAGGGCCGGGGTGCGTGGACACGGTCCGTGGACCGAGGGTGACTGACAGGTGGGACCGGGCGAAGAAAAATAGAGGAAGCCTATGGACCAGGTCCACGAGGGGGTGTAGCAGTGGGACCCACACAAGGATGTCGACATCCTGACCAGCCGGGGGTCTGACGTGTGGGGCCCACATGTCAGTGACACAAGGAATGGAAAGAAAATTCGAAAATAACAAAATGGTGTTTGACTGCTAGAACCCTTGTCTGGATTTCGAGTTTTTGAAACATTTAACGGCCGAATTGGTGAAAATTCAAAACACAAGAAGTGATCTACACTTCATGATCTACAACTTTGTTTTAGTTTGTGTTACCATGTTTTATTCAAATTTTTGGAGAAATTTGAATTCAAAAACTGTAACCCAGTTTAACCAATTGAAACCCTCAACTTAGAAATTATAAAAGTCTATTTTAGGTGCATTTTCATGAAAACTTTTCTATACCAATGTTATTCACAATTTCGTTACCTACAACTTTCATATACAAAGTTTTGTATGATCATGTCTTTTGTTTGCTCAAAATTTGAATTTTCCATTCAAGTCTATTTGGACAAAATTCACTAGAAGACAGAAAATGAGCTAAAACACCTTGCAAACTTTTATGCATGTCAACACACAAAATACCAAAGTTGTAAAGCATAAAATTTTTTACAAGTTTTATATAGAAAGTTTTGGCTAGATCAGGCTATATTTCAAACTACAATCACATTTGATTTTAAAGGTTTGGTAAAACTGTAGTTTCAAATCATGCGGAGTACTTCTTGTTTTCAACTTTTGAACCGCCAAATGAAGTCCAATTAATTCAATGCCAGATGCATTTGAAAGGTAATAAGTTTAATTTCATTTCTCACAAAGAAAGATTTTGAAGTTGTATAGTCAAACCGAAAGTAATTTCAGAATGAAGTTTGGAAAAGTGTGTCGATCCTACACTTAGCAAATTTCCGGAGTGTAGACTAACTGGGTTTGGTTTGAACTTTTGGGCCCCTTAACATCTGATTTTGAGAATGATCAAAATAGGATATTTGAAGGCAACATCTTAAAGTAAAACTTTTGTATTTGATGTCTTGCATGAAAATGATTAAATGTTTAACTACTCAACCAAGCAATTTAAAGTTTTGCATATTTAACTTGAAAACTTTTTACTTAGTGATTTATTGACCTAGTTATTGTTATCCTCTAAGCATGATTAAGTCCAAATCCTTAATTAAAATTAATATAATTACGTGTCAAGGCTTTTGAGATGCCGGGGGCATCACATGGACCACCTTCACCACCCAGCAGCCCCTATCAGCAGATATAGCACGCCTCGGATAAAATTCTTTGATAACAATACAATGTAGGAATTGGGGAGAGCCGACCGTAGGAAGCCCGGTCAAAGCAGCGAACCTTTCGGTCACTGCGACGTAAGATTAATGTTTATTTATGCTCATTAGCTTATTCTATCTGTCGCAGTTTACGCTCAATTCTCTCTTGATATTTAAACAGTTCCGAAGCAGGACCGAGACGTGCTACGTTGGCTCCTATGGCTACTAGAGCCAGGACACTTTCTCTCTGCACGTGCCACGGATCCGGGATCTTCTCAGGGATAAGGTCTGCTCTCTTCCCAGGCGTGTTCGCTCTCAATTTGAAGACCTCTTCCTTGCTTATGATGCGGAAGTGGACGCATACTGCGAAACAATGCAAAAAAACCATCAGCGGATAGTACAGAAGCAGATTGACCTTGCGGAGATGTTTGCCGACATGAGCGACAAGGCCTTCCCTGCCCACAACGAAGACGACGATGAAGGCCTCTCCAATGATCATGGCAGCGTCCCCGACCCTGAACCATCACCACTGCGTCAGCGCTCAAATCCACCCATTCATTTATTTTGTTATTTTTTCTCACAGGTTCCTTTACTGACATCATATTATTTCTCTACTGGTTTAGAGCATGATGCAGAGCAGGACACGATGACGGATACGCAGCTCGGGGAGGACAGACAAGAGGACCCCTTCACAGACACTCAGTTGGAGGAGAGTTTGCAGAGCATTTACGACAGAAAACGCGAACACCGTCGAGCGTTAGAGGCCGATCCCGACAACAGCACTCAACCACCCCCTGCCCCCGACCAGGATGCACCCATCAACACCTCCACTGATCGTGCTACAGAACAGGCATGACATAAACTAAATATGATCATTTATGCTATCTGCAGGCACTTGTTATGCATAGCATCCAAGAGTTTTATGCAAATATTTTCAATGCAGTCATATTTTCCTTACACCTACATCTTTTATTTACGATGCTGAAAACTTTTACACACATTTCTATATTACTTTATGCCAAAAGTCTTGCCGATATATGTGGCGGAACCGCCGATTTAATCCGGGCTAAGCACACCTGCCACCTCTGGCTTGCAGTGCGATTAGACCGAACTAAACCCGGTCGTCCGTCGAGAGTCATTCGACTCCCGATGTTACCTTTTCCCAGAGGAACCGACATCATACACATCTAGCCCACAATGGAGCCACAACAGATACATCATCTCAGGCAGTTAAATATAGCATATATAAACTTATTTTTCAAACCGGTTCGAAATAATAACACAAGTTTCATCATATTACCATACGAAAGGCAAGTTTGAAACAGATAGCGGAAGCGAATTGGAAAACGTCTCACAGCGGACCGAAATACTTTACTAGTCTTCATGCAACGTTGATCGAGATGAGCAGCACCGAGCCCACCGGTACTACTCTCCTCCAAGCAGTTGTCCAGATGTCGCCGGTACCTGTTCTCAAAAGGTGGGGGCGAACCCTGAGTACTAATTACTCAGTAGAACTTAATGGATTGGCTTACGGCTGACGCAAAGCTTTCATACTAGCATGTGGATCCTTAGCCATTGATTTTAAACAGTGGTATATCAATATAGAGTACCAAGATTCATCTTTTGCATATAACTCCATAATAATAACTTGCAGAAATGTAAACAATACAATACAAACATGTAGTATTTGAAAACATGAGTAACAGATATAATATATTCAAGTAGTTACTACGCTGAACGTCAAAGGTATTGGCATTCCCACACCTGGTGGGCATCAGCGATTCGAATCGATTTTAATTCCCGGGAATAACTATCATGCCAGGGGTATATGCTTACTAGCCATCGCGTTCCCACATATAGCCCCAATCTCCACCTGTCTTGTCCCAAGATTCAAAGCGCCCCCACCTAACCCCCGGGTTATGCCCCCTCGGGAGCGATACCACAGTTCTCTGGGTCAGCCCTCCCTCGAGTACAAGCGCCCCCGGGCCCATCGGCCTCCAGCAAGTGGATGGGCGGAGCCTCGAAAACTTCGGACAAACCCCGGTAAGACTTTACCGGTCCCATTCCCCGGATAAGCACTCTAGCAATGTTATGCCGACCAATAGGCGAACAACGGACGGGCCTTACACGACTCGGGCGGAGCCAAACGCACACCACATAATAAAATTATTCTCCGCCCGGTCTCCATTTAAATCATGAGCATAGTATTACTTTCTCAATAGTAAAAGTTTTGTAACCTTTGAAATCACCTACGCGACGAGTGACTCCTTTCACTCGTGTCTACTCGCACCTAGTAGAGCCTAGGCAACTCGTTCTACGAACTCTATATATAGGTGCTAGGGCCAGGGCGGCCAGGAGATCTAATGCAATTGTTTTCAATCAACTCCTAATGCGGATGCGTAATGAAACAATCAATCATCATATTAGCTGGGAGAATTCATGGTCCTGCCTACCTTTGCTTATTCTTATCAAGCCAACAAACTAAACTAGGTTAGTTTGCCGGGTTGTGAGGCTTTGCCCCAGGCAACCCCTTGATCACTTGGACAACTCCTCCTTCCAAACACGACTGATGGGCTCTCCAGGTCGTGTCTGGGGCTTACTTGACCTTCTGGACTACCGTTGCTCGAAGTAGTTCCTCTCAATTGCTTTTCAATCACGTATCTGCAATAAGCGTTGCTATATGAATGCTATGCATGACACAGTGAATGAGATGCACGATCATCAAGCATACAACTGATTAAGCAAAATATGAGGCAAACATCTAGTTACGCATGTAATGGATTACTAGCTCAATCGAAACATCCCGACTGGCACTAGCATTAATATTACTTTTATAGACCCAAAGCAAACGTGTATGTGCAATCTCACAAGAACACATATACAAAAATCAAGTTGTCAATCATAAGGCTAACATGGTGATGTGAGCCGATAAAACATGCAATAGTTATTTAGTCATTAAGATTATTAAGGTAAGTGTGGGGGTTTTTATTGGATATACTAGTTTCACATTTTCTATTATTTACGTAAATTTGCATTATTTCTACCATTTTCAAATCAGAGTCAAAACCTTACATGCACCACCTCCTACTCTAGCAGTGAGCCATGTTCATAACCTAGAGCTCATATCAAGCCCCTAAAGTCACATGGAGCATTTTTCTCCATAGCAACCTTTTCCTAAATTAATATATGCTTAAATACAAGACAAGGGCAAAATAGTAATTAAATAGTCAATGCTAGGGCTACCAAAATTTATACAGAGCTTACACATGTTCACAAGGCCTCTGCCCAAATTTCATAATTTTTGAAGCTCATTTTACCCACATTTCCTATTTATCAAGGTTTTTCATGCATGCACAATAACAGGGGCAAAAAGGTATTTTCATACCCAACCAACATATGCATTCGGTAGATCTACTTAATAGGAGTACACTGCAACAAAGTTTGCATTTTTCTGATTTTTATTTGATTTATTACGAATTTTCAAAGTTCTCTGTTTATAGAAATTCAATAAATCGAAAACCATAACAGTCAGGGACCAAAGCGTGAATATCTATTAACATCAGGGGCTAGAGCGTAAGGATTTGATGACTCAGTGAATAGCGCACAGTACTTGAACGAAAATGAACAAAAGCGCATGGGTCTTTTTGAAAAACAACCTTCTTCTTCCTTCTTCCTCCGGACAAAGGCACAGAGGCGCGCGGCGTGGGGCATGCCCGCGCGGGGGCCGGCGTGTAGGATGCCGGACTTGGAGCCGAGCCACTTGCGGAAGGTGTCCCAGGCGTAGGGCTTGCTTTCCCCCAAGACGGCGTCGCGAGAGGAGCCCGGAATGGGCGGGGAACTCCGGTGGACTGATGATAGCCACGGCGCACCGAGCTCGACGACGGCTGCTCGATTCGGCGGCTCAGGCAGAGGAATGGAGCCACGGCCGGGTCCAGGAGCTGCGCGTGGATGAGGGCATCCTGGCGGTGGCGGTCTGGTGGTAGGGGGAAGGTCCGAGGTGGGGCGTCCACGATGAGGTTGGCGGAGGACTTGCGACTCACGGTGGCGTGTGCGTGGGGAGGGCGCCTGGGGCGGCCGCGGGCTTCGAGGATGGGCGGGTTCGGTAGAGGATAGTTCGGCGAGTGCGGTGCTTGCGCTAGGAGAGGCGGAGGAGACTAAGGCGGTGGGGTGTGAGCTCAACTCGAGCTCGGTCTCGGGCCGCCCATGGCGGACGCGCTCTGGGCGTGCACATGAGAGGGAGAGAGGCAGGGAGGGAGCGAGTGAGGTGAGGATGATGGAGGGCCGAGGTCTCCGTTCTTGTCCGGGGTACGGGGCAGCGCGGCAGGGGTGAGGGCCGGCCGGGCGGCGCGTGGCCATGGCGGCCAGGGCCGGTGCCACGGTGGCGAGCGGGAGGAGAGGAGGAAGAGAGAGGGCGTGGGTGGACCGGGTCCATAGACCGGAGTCAATGACAGGTGGGTCCGGGATGAGGAGGAGGGAGAGTGGTCTATGGGCCGGGTGTACAAATCGACGGGCGCAGGGACCAAGTGGGACCCACAGTGCCTGCTGCCCGCGGGATGGGATCCGAGGTTCTGCCATGTGGGGCCCGCCCGTCATGGAGACAAGGAAAAAGGAAATTTTTGGTAAAAAGGAAAAGAGCCCTTTGACCAGCTGAAGACATGTTTTAAATCTCTGTTTTTGAACACATTATGGTCCAATTTTGCCAAAACCCCAAATACAAAAGTTGTTCTAATCTTCTAGATCTACGACTTTGTCAAAATGCACAGTACCCACTTACATTCAAATTTTGTGAGTTTTAATGAATTCAAATCAGGGGTTCATGTTTGACCAACTATTTCTTTAACCTTATAAATTCTGTTTAGCCTATTTGTGTGCATTTTCATGCCAAGTGAACTATACCAAAGTTGCTTAGTATTTTATTTCCTACAACTTTTGTATTCAAGTCATGGTCAAATTTAGAACTTGGTTTCAGAATATTTTGAATTTACTAAACTGTTCTCAGTTTGGCAGATTTCATTAGTTGGCATTAAACACTCTAAAGCTCCTAGCAAACCTTTGTGCATGTCAAAACTCATAGTATAAGAGTTGTTACGCATTAAATTTACTACAAGTTTGGTATTAAGTCTTTGGTCTAAATCACATTACATTTTGAGCTACAAGGGTAAATAGTTTCAAGAGTTTGTCGTATGGCAGATTTGGCCTATGTGTGGTCTCTCTTGTTTTCAAGCTTTGGGATATCGAATGAAGTCCAATGAGATCAAGGTCTAATGTATTTGAAAGTTTATGAGCTTAATTCCATTTCATAGAAAGGAAGATTTTGAAGTTGTATAGTCAAATCGGAAGTAATTTCAGAATGAAGTTTGGGAAAGAGTGTCGACCCTACACCTAGCAACATTTCTTGAGTATTGGCTATCTGGGTTTGGTTTGAACCTTCGGGCCCCTTAACATCTGATTTTGAAAATGGTCAAAATAGAATCTTTGAAGGAAACATCTTGAACTAAAACTTTTGTATTCGATGTCTCGCATGAAAATGTATGAATGTCTAACTACTCAACCAGGTAACGTGCGACTCTCTATTTTTGGATAGAAAATTTTTGACTTAGTGATTTCTCCACCAAACCTCATCACTCTCTAAGCATAATTAAATCCTAATTCACCATTAGTGTTCATGTAATCGTGTGTCAGGGCTTTCGAGATGCCGGGGGCATCACAATATACAGCCCACACGTGACACACAAATCATCGATGCCTTCCACGCACATCGATGAGTCTTGTTTATGCACATTAATGTTGAGTTTTACGCTAATGCATTGTGGCGGAACCGCCGATTTAATCCGGGCTAAGCACACCTGCCACCTCTGGCTTGCAGTGCGATTAGACCGAACTAAACCCGGTCGTCCGTCGAGAGTCATTCGACTCCCGATATTACCTTTCCCAGAGGAACCGACATCATACACATCCAGCCCTCAATGGAGCCACAACAGGTACATCATCTCAGGCAGTTGAATATAGCATATATAAGCTTGTTTTACAAACCGATTCGAAATAATAATATAAGTTTCAACATATTACCATACGAATGTCAAGTTTGAATCAGACAGCGGAAACGAATTTGAAAACGTTTCACAGCGGAAGAAAATACTTTACTAGTCTTCATGCAACGTTGATCGAGACGAGCAGCACCGAGCCCACCGGTACTACCCTCCTCCAAGCAGATGTCCAGATGTCGTCGGTACCTGTTCTCAAAAGGTGGGGGCAAACCCTGAGTACTAATTACTCAGTAGGTCTTAATGGAAATTGGCTTACGGCTGACGCGAAGCGGCTTACCAGCAAGTGGATCCTTAGCCTTTAGTTTTAACAATAACATGTGTAACATAAATAATAAGACTTCATCATTTGTATAACCTTTATCACAACTGTAACTTGCAGTAATGTAAACAATTCAATTCAAACATGTGGTATTCCAAAAACCGTGAGTATTAAACACTGAGAGTTTGAGTAGTTACTACGTTGAACGTCAATGGCATTGGCATTCCCACACCTGGTGGGCATCAGCGATTCGAATCGATTTTTAATTCCCGGGAATAACTATCATGCCAGGGGTATATGCTTACTAGCCATCGCGTTCCCACATATAGCCCCCATCTCCACCTGTCTTGTCCCAAGATTCAAAGCGCCCTCACCTAACCCCCGGGTTGTGCCCCCTCAGGAGCGATACCACGGCCGCACCGGGTCAGCCCTCCCTTAGGAGCGATACCACGGCCGCACCAGGTCAGCCCTTCCTCGAGTACAAGCGCCCCCGGGCCCATCGGCCTCCAGCAAGTGGATGAGCGGAGCCTCGAAAACTTCGGACAAACCCAGGTAAGACTTCACCGGTCCCATTTCCCGGTTAAGCACTCTAGCAATGTTATGCCGACCAATAGGCGAACAGCGAACGGGCCTTATGCGACTCGGGCGGAGCCAAACGCACACCACATAATAATAATAATAAAATTATTCTCCGCCCGGTCTCCATTTAAATCATAAGCATAGTATTACTTTCTCAGTAGTAATAGTTTTGTAATCTTTGAAATCACCTACGCGACGAGTGACTCCTTTCACTCGTGTCTACTCGCACCTAGCAGAGCCTAGGCAACTCGTCCTACGACTCTATATATGGGTGCTAGGGCCAGGGCGGCCAGGGAGTCTAATGCAAAGGTTTTCAATCAACTCCTAATGCACATGCGTAATCATCAATCAAGATAACATTAGCTGGGAGATTTATGGTCCTGCCTACCTTTGCTTATTCTTATCAAGCCAACAAACTAAACTAGGTTAGTTTGCCGGGTTGTGAGGCTTTGCCCCAGGCAACCTCTTGATCACTTGGACAACTCCTCCTTCCAAACACGACTGATGGGCTCTCCAGGTCGTGTTTGGGGCTTACTTGATCTTCTGGATCACCGTTGCTTAAAATAGCTCCCGCACTTGTTTCTCAATCACGTATCTGCAATAAGCGTTGCTATATGAATGCTATGCATGACACAGTGAATGAGATGCACGATCATCAAACATACAACTGGTTAAGTAAAATATAAGGTAAACCTCTAGTTACGCGGGTAATGGATTACTAGCTCAACCAAAACCCCCCCGACTGACACTAGTATTAATACTACTTTGATGGACCCGAAGTAATCGTGTATGTGCAATTTCACAAGAACATATACAAGAGTTAAGTTGTCGATCATAACCCTAACATGGTAAGTGTGGGGGTTTTTATTGGATATATTAGTTTCACATTTTCTACTGTTTACTTAAATATGCATTATTCCTACCCTCTTCAAGTCAGAGCCAAAACCTTATAAGTGCTACCTCCTACTCTAGCAGTGAGTCATGTTCATAATCTAGAGCTCATATCAAGGCCCTAAAGTCACATGGAGCATTTTTCTCCATAGCAATCTTTTTCTAAATTAAATATATGCTAAACTATGAGACAAGGGCACCATAGTAATTAAACAGTATAGGCTAGGGCTACCAAAATTTATACAGAGCCTACACATGTTCACAAGGCTTTTGCCCAAATTTCATAATTTTTGAAGCTCATTTTACTCACATTTCCTATTTATTAAGGTTTTTCATGCATGCACATTAACAGGGGCAAAAAGGTCTTTTCCTACTCAACCATCATATCCATTCTATAGATCTATTTAATAGGAATACAATGCAACAAAGTTTATATTTTTCTGATTTTTATTTGATTTATTACGAATTTCCAAAGTTTTCAGCCTAATAAAACACATTAAATCGAAAATCATAACAGTCAGGGACCTAAACGTGATTATCTATTACATCAGGGGCTAGCGCGTAAGGATCTGATGACTCAGTGAATAGCGCACCGTACTTGAAAGAAAATAACCAGAAACGCAGGGGTGCTTTTGAAAATCGACCTTCTTCTTCCTGCCTTTCTTCTTCCTCCGGCCGAACACGCAGGGGAGAGGATGGCGGCTTGCGCTGGCGGCTGTGGGCACGCACTTGGGGCCGAGCGGGTCCGGAGAGGTGTCCCCGGCCGTGGGGCTTCGTTTCCCCCTAATGGCGTCGCGCGGGGAGGAACGAGTGGATGGGGAACGGGTCGTGAACCGAGGCACGACGGAGTGACAGGGAGCGGCGGTGCGGCCTCGGTCCGGTGATGGGGAAGGGATCCAGGGTCTTGGGGTTCGCAGCGGGGATGGAGGCGATGGTGGCGCGCGCGTTGGATGGGGTGGAGAGGGCCCAGAAGAGGAGGCCCGGTGAGCTTTGAGCTCGGACTCGGCCGGCAATGGCGGCCAAGCTCCCCCACGCGAGGGAGAGCAGAGAGGAGAGGGAGGGAGAGCGGAGGGGCGAGCGGATGGGCAGTGACCGGAGTGAGAGCTGAGAGCGAGGGGAGGCCGTGGCCACACCCTTTAGCCGGCGCGGGCAGCGGGCGGCGCGTGGCCGGCGGCGTGGCGTGCTCGCGAGCAGGGCGCGGCACGTCACGGCGCGGCAGACGCGTGGGCGAGCCAGCGCAGGGAGGAAGAAGGCGACGCGGTGCAAACCGAGTCCGTTGGACCAAGAGCCACTGACAGGTGGGACCGGGGTGAGGAGAAGGGTGGGAGGTCTACGGACCGGGTGCACGGAGCAAGTGAATCGGCGGAATGTGCTGGCGCTGGCAGCCCGACAAGTGGGGCCCGCTCGTCAGTGACTCAAAGAAATTCGAAAAACCCCGAAATTGGAAAACTGGCTTTGACTTTATATACAGGTTTTGGAATTTGAGAATTTTGGACACCCTAGAGGCCGAATTTGGGAAAACCCAAAATACAAAAGTTGTTTTACTCTTCCAGATCTACAACTTTGTCAAAAGGAGTAATATCAGATTCCAAGTTGAAATATGATTAAATTTGAATTGAACCTGCTGACTCCAGTTTGACCAAAGTTTAATACAAACTTAGAAATTCCTAAAGTCTATTTTATGCTCATTTTCAGAGAAAGAGTATTATACCAATGTTGTGTGGTTTTTAATTGTCTACAACTTTCTTATGTGATGTTTTGCATGATAAGGACTTTTGTTCCTTTGAAATTTGAATTTTCCATTCAGGTCTATTTGGACAGAATTCACTAGAAGATAGAAAAGGAGCTAAAACATCTTGCAAACCTTTATGCATGTCACCACACCCAATAACAAAGTTGATCTACCTAGAATTGTCTACAAGTTTGTTATAGGGAGTTTGGTCTAAATCACATTTTATTTGGAACTAAGGTCATAAGTGCACTCAGGGGTTTTGCATATCTCACTGGAAATTTCTGACTTCGTGATTTACTAACCTAGTTGTTGCTCTTCTCTAAACATTACTAAGCCAAATCCTTGACTACCGCTAATCTAATCACGTGTTAAAACTTTCGAGATGCCGGGGGCATCACAACCCACCCCCTTAAAGAAATCTCGTCCCGAGATTTGTGTGAGGTACGGGTGTGTTACCTATCGCGTATGGTAAGGAGTATGGCATCGTGGTTCGTGCCTTTTTGAATGCACATGGTAACATCCCAATTTCTCACTTGTCGGCTTTGTCAACTAGCTTGTGAATGGTTAGTACCTCTTTAACACAAGTAGTCACAGAGCATCCTCTAAGTTAGGCTCGGGTGGTCTCTCTAAGATACTGGACGAGTCGTGCCATATAAGAGAGCGAATGAACAAACCATGAAGAGAATGTGGTCAGCGAGCAAGTGACTGTGATTGAAGCAAAGGAATGGAGTCATTTCCTGATTGTGATACTAATATTTGAAACACGGTAAGTATCTGATTTATCCAGATAATGAAAGCAAGGTGTACACAGTCAGAAATTTAATACGGCAGGGTCTTTTGATGGAAAGGAGTATCATCGGATGCGTTTTTGAGAGACACATTCATTCTATTTGATGGGGACTGTGTCCACATATAAAATTTCAAATCAACATGCCTTCAAAGAGTAAGATGTGGTGAAGCGTAGCACATTCTACTCATCGGGACAAGAAAGGCACAAGAGTGAGAAGATAGGCCGCATTCGCCTAAACAAGGTGATGATCTGTACGATTTCTTAGCGTTGGTCATGATTGTTCAAGAAAATGGCAATAGCTGACATGTTCTTACTAGCGAAACAAAATGCTAGCAATCTCCCTTCTAAGAGGAAGAAAACCAATCATAGCTAAATGACGATAAGACAAGAGCACTAGCCGAGGACAAAAGCTAGTATGGAGGATGTTCGTAAAGTACACTCTCGGGGAATAAGGTTCAACGAATGGATAGAAATATCGACGGAGTTAGTGAGAACGAAGTTGACTGTTCCCACCAATCTTCGGAGGCAAGGTCAAACATGGATATGAATTAATACGAGCAAGTCCTAGGGTTGAGACGGATCATCCCCATTAGTCAAGAAAGCAGGGTGAAACAAGGCAATGGAATGATATATACAGGACAGTGGAAATGAAATCAAGCATCCCCACAAATCATGAGTAGCAAGATTCGAGGTCAATCAAATGATAAACTCCGCTTATGAATGTTCCACGATTGAAGCGATGTCATGCCTTCACATGTCCTAATGCCAGCGCGAACCTAGTAGCACAACCATGTGGTGGCCGTACACATAGGACTCCAGGTCCCGTCGAGGCATCCAAGACTGCCTAAGGAGACATCACAACAAGGGTGGCTTAATCATTCCACCTACAGGGTCATGATCACTACAAGGTTTTGGTTAAATAAAGAGGAAGTCCGATGTGATATAAGAGTTTAGGGCGCTTGAATCCCTTTGTAAATGAAGTTCCTTGATTTACAAAGCTTGTAGCAAGTAATTAATGAATAGTGGAATATAGTGCAAGTAGGCTAGGATTTCTTCGATCACAAGGGTTCGAAGCGCATGAACGACAAGGGTTTTAAAAAAAAAATTTACCAAAGCTCAATGTGCTATCACTATAAGAATAGGAGTACATCTAACCATAGGAATGAGATACAAGTTGACTCCATAGAGTCGGACACCCGAGGTCTTTCGGATTTACGCCTGTTAAAACCTTCTGATACATAAGCTTGTCCCCAAACTTTATCGTACTAATTGGTACCCAGCTAGTACTGCCTAAACGTGAGATTGATGCGTCCTGGACGAAGACCAGTTTCTTCCTTTAGCCATGTCGGTGCAGTGTTAGGCTTCACATGGGAGATGCCATGGAATAGCAGTCTTGATCTTCCACCGAGTATAAGAACATCGCCAGATTCGAGGTTGACCTTAGTCGCTCTATCCTTGTCTCGAGTATCGCCGAACAGGAATTCTGCCGTGTCGCCTAGGGAGATTGAGATGATAGGTAGACCTTGGTTGATGCTTCTTCCTGATTCATCCTTATCTTGATGGAGTCCGAGCTTCCCGACGTTGTTGTAGTAGTTAATGATGCATATGTCAGGATTAATCTGAGGAATTTCGCTTGCAGTTGAATTTGCAGTTTGAGCAATTATCTTGAAAGCTTCTGGTATCACAGGGACTTGGGCACCATCGCATGGACGTGTTGGCCCATAGAAACCTGTAGTCGGATCCCAATTCTTCCCTAGACACATCATCCATAGCTTCATCTTGGCTCTATTCTTGAAATTAGGCCTATAGAATCCTCCTGGACCAATACCTAGTTGTCGACACGTACGAACTATCTCGACTTGATCTTCAGGCTTGACGAATCCCTTCAATAAAACTAGGCCAGGTCGCAGATGTTGAACTGAGGCCGTGTTAGTAAAAGATTCTCCCACTTTTCTCTTCCTCTTGAGACTTGCAGGGGCTGTTGTTTTAGCCTTCGTGGGCTTGGGGTGATCAGGGCATAAGTCGAAGGGCTGCGACATCTGTAGCAAGAAGAATAAGGCTCCCGTAAGTTCGAGGGTTTTGAAAACTTGGTGTGGGCATAGTGTTTTCCGCGTTTACATGTTTAGAAAATATGCCGATAAGTGATTTTTCGCAAAACGACGGCACAAGGCTAAGGTATGTTTCTAACGTGTGTAGCATCGGTAACTTCGAGACGGGTTTGATTTTTGGACCGATCGACAAATTTATTGTATTTGACCTGCATTTATTAGACGTTTCATAATTAGAATGAATTAGTTACAGAAAAATTGCGACAACCCAAGCATACTAGTCGAGTCGCTTGCTTAGTTTCTACTAGTTCTTATTTGTACTTTGAGTTACGTGTCAATTCAATAGTAACACATACTCAACGCAATATGCTCCTAGTCACTCTTAAGCAACAAAAACAATGCATGAGATAAGACAGGATGTCATGATGCATGATTCGCCCTATTCGGTCTCACATCACACACCCTATGTACAATTTATATAACTAACGAGTATCCGGTGACATATATGCACGGCACTCCCTAATGCAACTAGTCGTTCTCTACTCATTCTTAATTTCGCACATGGTTAGTGTACCTGCAGCAAAATGCATGCTCAGATCAACATCATCACCATTACCAATCATTACCACTCTACCTTAGAAGTGGTATCCACGAATTTCTTTAAGCTACGTCTGGTGGACGACGTAGTGGCGCCATTTCTCCCAACACACCTAGTGTTCCTCCAGTACTAGGGAATTGTTGGGGAGAGAAACAGTGGCCAACAAGATCTAACTATAATTTTGGTCGAAGGAAAAGTGATCACTAAACACTCCAGTGGCGTGACCACCCCCCTTAAAGAGTTCTACCCTATCAGCATGAATGCAGGGTTCGCAACAGTTCGCAAATCCCAATAGCGCTCCGCCAGTACTGGGGATGGCTATGGCCGAAATGTTGCTTCCCAAAGCACCGAATATGCATATGAGTTCTATCTAAGTCAGAATGTTAGCGATGTCACCTGGTATTTCACTAACATCCTTAATATGGGCATATCGATACTCTCATTTTTCAAATACTTCGAAAAAGGGTTTTCGAAAATAGGTTTGTAAATCAAAACTGGATGATATGTCTGTTGTCTGTGTATGATCGGCTCTGATACCAGCTGTGGCGGAACCGCCGATTTAATCCGGGCTAAGCACACCTGCCACCTCTGGCTTGCAGTGCGATTAGACCGAACTAAACCCGGTCGTCCGTCGAGAGTCATTCGACTCCCGATATTACCTTTCCCAGAGGAACCGACATCATACACATCCAGCCCTCAATGGAGCCACAACAGGTACATCATCTCAGGCAGTTGAATATAGCATATATAAGCTTGTTTTACAAACCGATTCGAAATAATAATATAAGTTTCAACATATTACCATACGAATGTCAAGTTTGAATCAGACAGCGGAAACGAATTTGAAAACGTTTCACAGCGGAAGAAAATACTTTACTAGTCTTCATGCAACGTTGATCGAGACGAGCAGCACCGAGCCCACCGGTACTACCCTCCTCCAAGCAGATGTCCAGATGTCGTCGGTACCTGTTCTCAAAAGGTGGGGGCAAACCCTGAGTACTAATTACTCAGTAGGTCTTAATGGAAATTGGCTTACGGCTGACGCGAAGCGGCTTACTAGCAAGTGGATCCTTAGCCTTTAGTTTTAACAATAACATGTGTAACATAAATAATAAGACTTCATCATTTGTATAACCTTTATCACAACTGTAACTTGCAGTAATGTAAACAATTCAATTCAAACATGTGGTATTCCAAAAACCGTGAGTATTAAACACTGAGAGTTTGAGTAGTTACTACGTTGAACGTCAATGGCATTGGCATTCCCACACCTGGTGGGCATCAGCGATTCGAATCGATTTTTAATTCCCGGGAATAACTATCATGCCAGGGGTATATGCTTACTAGCCATCGCGTTCCCACATATAGCCCCCATCTCCACCTGTCTTGTCCCAAGATTCAAAGCGCCCTCACCTAACCCCCGGGTTGTGCCCCCTCAGGAGCGATACCACGGCCGCACCGGGTCAGCCCTCCCTTAGGAGCGATACCACGGCCGCACCGGGTCAGCCCTCCCTCGAGTACAAGCGCCCCCGGGCCCATCGGCCTCCAGCAAGTGGATGAGCGGAGCCTCGAAAACTTCGGACAAACCCAGGTAAGACTTTACCGGTCCCATTTCCCGGTTAAGCACTCTAGCAATGTTATGCCGACCAATAGGCGAACAGCGAACGGGCCTTATGCGACTCGGGCGGAGCCAAACGCACACCACATAATAATAATAATAAAATTATTCTCCGCCCGGTCTCCATTTAAATCATAAGCATAGTATTACTTTCTCAGTAGTAATAGTTTTGTAATCTTTGAAATCACCTACGCGACGAGTGACTCCTTTCACTCGTGTCTACTCGCACCTAGCAGAGCCTAGGCAACTCGTCCTACGACTCTATATATGGGTGCTAGGGCCAGGGCGGCCAGGGAGTCTAATGCAAAGGTTTTCAATCAACTCCTAATACACATGCGTAATCATCAATCAAGATAACATTAGCTGGGAGATTTATGGTCCTGCCTACCTTTGCTTATTCTTATCAAGCCAACAAACTAAACTAGGTTAGTTTGCCGGGTTGTGAGGCTTTGCCCCAGGCAACCTCTTGATCACTTGGACAACTCCTCCTTCCAAACACGACTGATGGGCTCTCCAGGTCGTGTTTGGGGCTTACTTGATCTTCTGGATCACCGTTGCTTAAAATAGCTCCCGCACTTGTTTCTCAATCACGTATCTGCAATAAGCGTTGCTATATGAATGCTATGCATGACACAGTGAATGAGATGCACGATCATCAAACATACAACTGGTTAAGTAAAATATAAGGTAAACCTCTAGTTACGCGGGTAATGGATTACTAGCTCAACCAAAACCCCCCCGACTGACACTAGTATTAATACTACTTTGATGGACCCGAAGTAATCGTGTATGTGCAATTTCACAAGAACATATACAAGAGTTAAGTTGTCGATCATAACCCTAACATGGTAAGTGTGGGGGTTTTTATTGGATATATTAGTTTCACATTTTCTACTGTTTACTTAAATATGCATTATTCCTACCCTCTTCAAGTCAGAGCCAAAACCTTATAAGTGCTACCTCCTACTCTAGCAGTGAGTCATGTTCATAATCTAGAGCTCATATCAAGGCCCTAAAGTCACATGGAGCATTTTTCTCCATAGCAATCTTTTTCTAAATTAAATATATGCTAAACTATGAGACAAGGGCACCATAGTAATTAAACAGTATAGGCTAGGGCTACCAAAATTTATACAGAGCCTACACATGTTCACAAGGCTTTTGCCCAAATTTCATAATTTTTGAAGCTCATTTTACTCACATTTCCTATTTATTAAGGTTTTTCATGCATGCACATTAACAGGGGCAAAAAGGTCTTTTCCTACTCAACCATCATATCCATTCTATAGATCTATTTAATAGGAATACAATGCAACAAAGTTTATATTTTTCTGATTTTTATTTGATTTATTACGAATTTCCAAAGTTTTCAGCCTAATAAAACACATTAAATCGAAAATCATAACAGTCAGGGACCTAAACGTGATTATCTATTACATCAGGGGCTAGCGCGTAAGGATCTGATGACTCAGTGAATAGCGCACCGTACTTGAAAGAAAATAACCAGAAACGCAGGGGTGCTTTTGAAAATCGACCTTCTTCTTCCTGCCTTTCTTCTTCCTCCGGCCGAACGCGCAGGGGAGAGGATGGCGGCTTGCGCTGGCGGCTGTGGGCACGCACTTGGGGCCGAGCGGGTCCGGAGAGGTGTCCCCGGCCGTGGGGCTTCGTTTCCCCCTAATGGCGTCGCGCGGGGAGGAACGAGTGGATGGGGAACGGGTCGTGAACCGAGGCACGACGGAGTGACAGGGAGCGGCGGTGCGGCCTCGGTCCGGTGATGGGGAAGGGATCCAGGGTCTTGGGGTTCGCAGCGGGGATGGAGGCGATGGTGGCGCGCGCGTTGGATGGGGTGGAGGGGGCCCAGAAGAGGAGGCCCGGTGAGCTTTGAGCTCGGACTCGGCCGGCAATGGCGGCCAAGCTCCCCCACGCGAGGGAGAGCAGAGAGGAGAGGGAGGGAGAGCGGAGGGGCGAGCGGATGGGCAGTGACCGGAGTGAGAGCTGAGAGCGAGGGGAGGCCGTGGCCACACCCTTTAGCCGGCGCGGGCAGCGGGCGGCGCGTGGCCGGCGGCGTGGCGTGCTCGCGAGCAGGGCGCGGCACGTCACGGCGCGGCAGACGCGTGGGCGAGCCAGCGCAGGGAGGAAGAAGGCGACGCGGTGCAAACCGAGTCCGTTGGACCAAGAGCCACTGACAGGTGGGACCGGGGTGAGGAGAAGGGTGGGAGGTCTACGGACCGGGTGCACGGAGCAAGTGAATCGGCGGAATGTGCTGGCGCTGGCAGCCCGACAAGTGGGGCCCGCTCGTCAGTGACTCAAAGAAATTCGAAAAACCCCGAAATTGGAAAACTGGCTTTGACTTTATATACAGGTTTTGGAATTTGAGAATTTTGGACACCCTAGAGGCCGAATTTGGGAAAACCCAAAATACAAAGTTGTTTTACTCTTCCAGATCTACAACTTTGTCAAAAGGAGTAATATCAGATTCCAAGTTGAAATATGATTAAATTTGAATTGAACCTGCTGACTCCAGTTTGACCAAAGTTTAATACAAACTTAGAAATTCCTAAAGTCTATTTTATGCTCATTTTCAGAGAAAGAGTATTATACCAATGTTGTGTGGTTTTTAATTGTCTACAACTTTCTTATATGATGTTTTGCATGATAAGGACTTTTGTTCCTTTGAAATTTGAATTTTCCATTCAGGTCTATTTGGACAGAATTCACTAGAAGATAGAAAAGGAGCTAAAACATCTTGCAAACCTTTATGCATGTCACCACACCCAATAACAAAGTTGATCTACCTAGAATTGTCTACAAGTTTGTTATAGGGAGTTTGGTCTAAATCACATTTTATTTGGAACTAAGGTCATAAGTGCACTCAGGGGTTTTGCATATCTCACTGGAAATTTCTGACTTCGTGATTTACTAACCTAGTTGTTGCTCTTCTCTAAACATTACTAAGCCAAATCCTTGACTACCGCTAATCTAATCACGTGTTAAAACTTTTGAGATGCCGGGGGCATCACATGCATGGCCTCATGCAATCAGCGACAGACTCGCGATGCTTCTCCGTCGCCCAAGTTTGATGTCACACCCAATCCTGTACGTGCGATTTTAGCATGTCCCTAACACGTCTCAGTTCTCACAGCTTCTCAACTGTTACCTCATTTGTTTGTTCAGGTTGGAACCAATACTGGACACAAGTTTGGCCCACAGTTTGCCCAGACTCCACTTGGCCCTGTTAGTTTTCCTACTTACATGTTTTATGCTATGTACCTAATCCATTTTACGACATCTTTTGAGAAGATTACTTGACTTGTTTTTTAATCTCACCAGGATTCTTCTACGATCCCCCAACCAGAGCAAACCACTCGCAATCATCCAGTCCCTTCAGCTATTGACCTTGCACGCGCCCTCCGTTGTTTCTTGTGCACCGAAGACGGAGGAGACCCGGAACTGTACGACATGCACTCACTCAATCTGATCATTTATGCCCCCTGTCATCAACTGTTATGCATATCAACCAGTAGTTTTATGCAAATACTTTTCCATGCAGTGCCTTTTTTCCAAGCAGCTACATCTTTATTCACACTACTATTTTTATGCCAAATGAGTACCTGTTTCACCCAACTGCAATTGATCCTTTACGTGTTTTTTCCATCTTCCGCAGTCAGCTGATGGAATATAGCCGCTTTGGGGGATTCGCTTATGATGCTAAGGAATCATTTGCTGAAAAAGATTCTCTCGAGAACTTATACATGCAAGCATTCATCGATTGTATGCACCATGACGATGTATCAACCCTCCCTGCACCTATCACAGACCGGTTGATCCTTGACGTCGATGTTGGGGTACACACTCACTTTCATAGTCCATTGCAGCTACCATCGCACATGAGCTAACCTAATGTTTCTTCACAGGTGTTGACGTCACTTAAGCACAGCAAACCTTATACTGCAAGCGACAGTATCGTGTGTAGCTTTTCCCCAGAATGAGTATCGTGGGTTTTGTCAATCCAAGGAACGAACTAAAGGTAATCTAATTAACAAGAGTTTGAGATAAACTTAAAGGGGTAAAAGATGTAAAGTTAACTCTAAACCAATCCTTAACCTATACTAGATATGTTAATATATAAGATAGACGATTAGAACATCATTAGAGAACTAATTAAAGGGTATTAACTGGCTTCTAATCAGGCTCTAAACAGATCCAAAGCATATGCGATAACGGGCATCACATCTAAGATAAAACAGCGAGATAACTAGTAGCTTAAGGCAAACAAGCACGTTCAAGCATATTCATCATAGCATAATTAAATCATGATCAACCAATCTAATCCCCTAGATCGAGTTTAACCTTTCCCCGGGCTCTACTGTCACTAGTAACCAGGTAATCGACGAGAAACTCTCAACAGGCATACATAATTAGAGAACGCGCTTCTAATTACTTTACATAGTCTAATAACATAATTAAAGCAACTAGAACTTCTAATCACCATGATCACAAGAACTAGAAACATAACTATATCATTAGTAAACTAGATTAGAGATCAATAACGCTAGATAAATAACACCCTTAATGACATGGTCTAATCAACAAGCATCTAGATCTAAATCTAATTAGAACTAGAACAAGCATAATTAGAACAAGAACTTGATAATTAGACAAGAACAAAGCTTCATTGATTAACTGTATCAACATTACATCCATGATCATATCTTCCTTTGATGATACAATTAGGCCTCCAAAGCTAAGTAATTAGAGCACCGTGCAAGGCCTCTAATCACCTCTAGGAACTAGAAGAACTCTAATCCTAGACTAGAAACTCGACCCTCTGCTCTCTCTAGTTGGTGTCCCTCTTTCCGCCGACTTCACGCCTTGATAATGAATTAGATGCCTCGCCTCGGGGTCTAGACTCACTATTTATACCCTAGAGAAGACATGGGAGAAAAGACAAGTCGATCCAACGTTCGGAGGGGTGGGGTCGGCCGACCAGGAGGGTCAGGGTCGGCCGACCCGGACTCTTCCTGCGTCGTCTCCTTTCCATCTTTCGCGGGGTAGTTACTTAATGCTTAAGTAATATTTGTGCGGGGCCTTCGGGACTCTTATGCTTCTAGAATCTTCGTAATGGGTCGAGCTTCGATGAATTCTTCCGGCCTTTGTCATATTCATCCTCTTTAATGAATAAATATCTTTATTTTCTTGTAGCTCTTTGAAACTTCATTGAATCTTCTGGTTAGGGAGCCTTGATCTACACAGAGGGGCTATGAGTACACCAAGTCTTCCTTGTTCTCCATCTTCAATCCATGTCATCTAGCGGTCTTTTCTTACTCGAAGTGGATCATGGTGAATTCCGTGAAAAATTAGTCTAAAACCTGTAAAAAATCACATGTAGCATATTTCCAAGACAATATTGCAAAATCCATAATTATCGGTGATAAATGTTAGTGAAAGATATAGTTGACGCATAAAATCAATGATAAATCATATAAAATGATGCATAAATTTTGTACATAAGCCGCGTCAACAACATCCCCACTCTTAAACCTTGCTCGTTCTCGAGTAAGTCAAGTTTTACAATTAAAGTTCACTTATAATCATAAATCAAATAATCAAACCAAATTTAAAACTCTCAAATTTTTCTATGTTTAGACCAACAATTTATACAAGTAAATAGATATTCATGTAGGCATACTCCACAACATATGTAGAAAGAAATCAAAAATTCATCAATAACAAATCTCCTTATTTTTCAATAAATTTTCAAAAAGGATTAAGTATCAAAGATTAAAATATATAAGCCCAAGAACTACTCTCATCTTTCCAGGCTCTCAGTGTATATATATATATGTGGAATAAACTATAAGAATCTATAAGTATAGGCTTATCTGGAGCTTGGTATGAATCCTAATCAAAATTTAATCTCGATATATTGTCAAACTAAGAAAGGAATCTGCTAGTATTACTGAGATTTCTCAAAAAGGTAATGGAATTCATAATGATGAAAAGATTAGAAGAGAGTATATATAGAAAAGTAGACATATGCAGATAAATTAAATGATCTCAAGGCACAAATGAAGTCCTTGTTATCGGATTGCATATGGTTGGAAGATTTTCTGGAATTTTTTTTTAAAACAACCAACTAAGTTATACATAGGTCTTTAAGAAAACAAAGAAGGGCGGTATATTTACCTAATTCTACTTTTGACCACTTGGTCTCTATTTTTTTCTCTTCTTTTTTTCTTTCTCTTTCCTTTTTTTTTCTGCGACCACATGGTCGTTTTTCTCCCTTCTTTTCTCCTTTTTTTTAGAACAAGACCCCCATCCCCACTCTTAGATAATACTCATCCTTGAGTATTTAAAACACCAATATAAGTGGGATATAACTAAAATATTTATTTCCAAAATTCCAGAAAATGAAATGATAATTTTGGTTTCAAGAGGGATATCCAGCGAAGTTTGTAATCTTTCTGATGTAGAGAGTTACAATGCATGGATGAAAAAGCTAGCAAAAGAAAAGATAAGTAAAAATGAATGACCAGCTTTGAAATCTCATTCCCTAGATTCAAATCTTAATCCAATTCAATCAAGAATTAAATTTGATAAAAAAAAACTACGGTTTAACGATAAAGCTCTAAATAGGTAGGGCCTATATAAAATAATCATAAGAAACTTAGTCTTAATTTTGATAGCTCAAAATAAAATTTTAAAGGAGATCCATTATGACAAAGAATTGAAATCTAAACTTTGAATAACACGTGGGTCTTTATGAAATATCATATCTACTACATAAATGCCAATAATAATTCAATTAAATTGCATTAATGAGAGCATAAATTCAGCTTAATTAATGACATATGATTAAAAAAAATAAACATTTTATTTTATTTCGTCTCATCATAGGGAAATACATAATCATGATAAAACTAACTCACACATAAATAAAAATAACTTATAATTATACATAAATTGATAAAAGAAAAATAACAAAAATAAAATTGATAACGAAAATTAAAGAAATAAATAAAAACTAAAGCAAACCAATGATCTTCACTGTTGACGCCTCTGGTTCTATAGCCTCAAATGGTGCAATTGCTCTTCTATGGTTTGAGTGTTTCGCTCAAACTGATCGGTATTTGCTCTAATTTGATCAAGTATCTGATAATTTTCTGAAGCCATATTTTCTATGCCATAGAATGCTTGTTGATACATGCTCTGAGTTGCAATAAATTCAGAAGTATGGCGTCTTGCACTCCTTGGAACAAAAGCTGGAGGAGGGAGAAAATGTGTTGAACGAGTGAACACTGGGGTAGAAGTAGGATCAAACGAGCTAACTGGCCTTGGATTAAGCACATGCACTTGAGATGATGATCCTGCTCTAAACTCTTCAGCCATAAAATGCTGACTAGATTGTGCAGATGGTGTCTCCCAGGAGCCCCATCCAGATGATGGCGGTTGCTGGCGTGATTCTCTCCTTCCTCAGTCATAAATTTCTCCAACCAATCAATCCTTCCTTGTGCAAATAAGGCAAGTCTAGGACTAGGAATTCTGAAATTGGTTTTGCTAACAAAGAAACCAGTATTCTTGTTTCCATAAATATATTTTCCTTTCCTTAAGGAATTTTCATCAATGCTAGCCGGTAACTTTGTGTAACTTGGATCAAACACTAAATCGGGTTTTAGCGCAGAAGCGAGGATAGTAAGATAGTGTCCAAATCCAAGTAATCCAGTGTTTTTATTCCTTTGAACAATCCAATGGTTAATCATGGAACGTATTGGATTAATCCCCATAGGCTGACAAAGTGCAATGTAAAGCCATTTCATTTCAGCACTCTGTACCTTAGTGTCATCTAGCCTCTCTATGACTCTGACAGTCATGAATCTATGGATGATTCTGATAATGGGATTAATTATTCTCATTATTTCCTTGGAAGAATTTTCAGTAATTTGTAACAAAAAACTCTCTAGAATGTCTTGGTTAACTTCAATCGTTTCAGGTGAGTTCTTCCAAAATCCCAACAAAGAACCAATCATACCAAAGGACATTTCTACCCAATCTTCCTTCAATCTAAATCTCAAGGCAGGGTTATAATCAGAGGAACTGATTATATCCATAGTGGTCATGATTTCTAAAGCTATGTCTCTCTGGTAGGTAGCAGAAATATGAATGAAATTGCTCCAGCCCAAATTCTGAAAAGCTTTCTCTATGCTAGGAGCAAAATCTAGACTGCCTAGGAAATCGAAGTCTAAATCATAATTAGAGGTGATGCGATGCTGGCAACTGTTATACCTCTGCTCTTCAATAGCGGTACGGAGCGAGAATCCTTCCTGCGAGTACTTCCATTGATCCTCTTCAACCTCCATCACTTGAGGGGTTTGTTCTTGAGCTCGGGTAGAAGAACGGGTCCTCCTTCTTGTTGGCTCTAGAACTTCATCAGTCTTGACGGAGAAGCGGGAAGAACACCCACGTAGGCCTTGATCGCGATGAAGACTGCGATCAAAGTCGGAACTTCCCATCTCAGAGACAGAGTATCTCCTTGATGTGGGCCTTGATGAACTCTCCTCCTTTCGAAGAGGGCTTCCTCTAGATGTGGTACTCTTGAAGGCTTTCTTGAGGAATTTCTTCATCTACCTCTCAAATATTTCTCTCAAAACCAAATCTCTACTTCTTCTCCTGGGGGGTTTCTGAACTGGCAGTAGTGGATCTGGTGTTGAAAAGCAGCGACATCAACTTCTAATTTATAGGCAAAGAGGTGGCTCAAAGGGGAGGTCGATCTGGTGAAGGGCTGGCTGGGGTCGGCCGACCTGGGGGAGTTTGGTCGGCCGAGCCAGGCTTCTTCTGGACCTGTCGCGTCCAAACTTCTGTGGTGGTATATACGTGAAGTATGCGAGTATACCTGAGGTATGTGCACATACCTCGCTGTATGTACTAATATAAATATATTATCGTAATAAATTAAAATCAGGGGCTGTTTTGTAATTTTTTCGAGTGGTGATTTTTGAAGTATCTTAAAATAATTATGTGAACATACTCAAATTGACGAAGGAGTATACGAATATACCTTTATTGGTTTATTAAATGTGAGTGTAGCTACATACGCATGTAGATAAAACTCTTCATATGTATGTATGTATGTATGTATGTATGTATGTATGTATGTATGTATGTATGTATGTATGTATGTATGTATGTATGTATGTATGTATATGTATGTCTGTATGTATGTATGTATATACATATGTATGTGTATATGTATATATATATGTATGTGTGTGTATATATATCACGGTAGAACTAAAATGCGCATATGCTAATTGAATTTTAAGATATGGTTGATTTATCTCCAATTATTAGTAACAGCAAATCTCCTTTTTTTACTCCTCTCCTTCGAAGATATATACTGTACTTTATTTGCGCGAGGGAGAAGATTGACGACCGGCCGGAACAGAACACAAGAAACTAAATCAGCATATAGAGTTTCTTATGCCTAGTAGTAGGTAGGGATGCAAAGCGTGGGGAGAGAGGAAAGGGCGGGACAATAATCGATCTAATCCGCACACGTACGCGTTTCTTTCCGGCGGGAGGATCGCTCTCCGATTCAGTTGCCAGCGCGCAGGCGCAGACAAGATAGAGGCGGCCGGACGGAGAGGGATCGTGAGACCCGATCCAAATGCAGCAGCAGCAGCTCTGCACCAGTCGTTAGAGATTCTCCCTGTCAGGTCAGCTGAAGCCAACGGCCGGATGGCAACGTAACGGCTCCTGCAGCCAGTACAGCCTGATGCCGTGATGAACAGATGCTCCGTCAGGTCTCAGGTGCTGCTGCTGCTGCTGCTGCATGATTGAATTCAGCCCCCAGCAGCTGAGCTGAGCAAGTGAGCAGAGCTAGCAAAATCATCGCCTCCGTCCGATCTCGTCGCATTGTCGCCGTCGATCGACATTGGGGGGCCGGGTCCTGCTGGCCGGAAAAGCAAGAAAGGCACTCAATGCTGGTGCCAAAACAGGTCTCTCCTCTGCTGCTCTGCATTATTTGCGATCGACAAGGACGTATGTACTAGCTGGTGCATCTGAGTCTGATGTTGATGATAATTAAACACGCACACACGCTTGCATTAGGATAGATAGAGATTGATACACATACCAAATATACATGCATCCACCTTCACCTAGTAGTAGTAGCTGGAAAGCAAAAGATAACTGTCTCCCTGGTGGGTCGATCAACTCTCTACATGGTATGGGACACTAGTACACTACCTAAATACTATATATGATTAACAGGCTCATCGATCGACATCACAATATTACATGCATGCAGATGCAGGGTAAGCTCCGCCCGTTACACACATGATGACATCAAGCAAGCCGCGGCTCTCTGATCTGACTGACGGATGGCACTGACGAACACTGATCATATCGACAGCAGCAGCAGCAGCTAGCAACCGCACCAACAACATACATGGGTACGACATCTCTAAAGCGGGAAGGAACATGCATGCACTTGCTTTCTACTACACGCGTACGTTGCAAGGGCTCACCGGCGCCGGTCGCTCGGGTCGGGTACATACAGACACATTGGTGGCAGCGCATTCGCCTCCCATCCCATCCCATCCATGACCCCTCACGCCGCCTGACGACGTGGCACCGGCCTCGCCTCCAGCGGGGCAGCCATCTCGCACGACAGCCTCAGCACCTCGGACAGGTCCACGCCGCCGGCCACCGGCAGCCACTCGAACTCGTGCACCAGGGTGGCCACCCAGAACCCGACGGTGGCCATGGCCAGCGCCTTGCCGGGGCAGCTCCGGCGCCCGGACCCGAAGGGCGCGAGCCTCAGGTCCGACCCCATCACCGGGAACCCACCACCGTCGGGCTGCTGCTGCTGCTCGCCGCCGGCAGCCACGAAGAACCTCTCGGGCTTGAACTCCTCCGGGTCGGCCCAGACGGCCGGGTCGTGGGTGATGGCCCACATGTTCACCATGGCGGTGGTGCCGGCGGGCACCAGGTGCCCGCCCACGTGGACGTCCGACGTGGCCAGCCGCGCCCACGAGAGCAGCGGGCCCGGCGGGTGCAGGCGCAGCACCTCCTTGACGACGGCCTGCAGGTACGGCAGCGAGGCGGCGTCCGGCTCCGCCACGGCCCGGCCCGGACCCACCACCCGGTCCAGCTCCTCGTGCACCCGGCGCTGCACGTCCTGGTGCAGCACCAGCCGGGCCAGCACCCACTCGATCAGGACCGCCACCGTGTCCGTGCCGCGAAAGATCATCTCCTGCGAGACGAGTTGCACACGTACAGATCGATCAGATGACACAAATCGATCCGCAGCTAATAATAATAATAAAATACTCCTGTAGCACGGTGTCTACCCAGAGGACGGCGATCATGTCGGCGTCGGGGAGCTTGTCGTCGCCCTGGAGGGAGAGCAGGACGTCGGTGAAGTCCATGGCGGCGTCGGAGGGCTTGAGCTTGAGGCGCGCGCGGTGCTCGTCGATGATCCGGCCCACGAAGCGGTTCACGCGCGGGACGAGGGCGGCGCACCTGGCCCGTGTCCGCTGCAGGTCGAAGCGGGCGAGCCAGGGGAGGTGGTCGGACCAGTTGAGCTGGCCGAGGAGGTCGTACCCTTGGTCCACCAGGCTCGTGAGCTCCGCGGCCTCCTCCTCGTCGTCGTCACCTTCCCCGCCCGCCCGAGGCCGCCGCAGCTCGTACCTCCGCCCGAACACCGACCACATCACGTTGTGCAGCGACGCGCGCTTCAGGAACCGCCGCGGCACCACGACGCCGCCCGCGTCCGCCGCCACGGCGCCCACCATCTGGCGCGCGATCGCGGCGCGCTGCGGCGCGGATCCCGCGATCTGGCGCGGCGAGAAGAGGTGCGCGGACGCGACGCGGCGGAGCGCGCGCCAGTAGGCGCCGTGCGGGGCGAAGCCGATGGCGCGGTGGAACAGCAGCCCGTACGCGGACTCCTTCACTGGGCGGTCCGCGAAGGCGGCGCTGGCGAGCAGGTCCCTGGCCACGTCCGGGTCCGCGGTCACCACCACGCGGGTCTCGCCCAGCGACAACGCCATGAGCCGGCGCCGCGCCTTGTTGTCACCACCCGCGGCCGCGGCCGCCGCGAGCTTGCGGTGCGCCAGGCCCGTCATGAGCGCCATGCTGCCGAGCACGGGCAGGCCCCGCGGCCCCGGGATGGCGGCGCCAAGAATGCCCACGCCGCCCCGCCTCGCCCACCAGTACCACCCCCACGCGGGGCCGCCGGGGCACGCCCAGTGCAGCAGCGACGTGACGACGCACGCGGCCACGAAGACGGCCGCGAAGCCCAGCAGGCGGTGAGGGTGGTCGCCGCATTTCGCGGCCAGCGAGAGGTACAGCAGCCAGCCGCAGTCGTCTGAGGACGACGGCGCCATATGGTGGTCCGGTCGTGTGGAATGGAACTGACGAGTGGGAAGAAGAAGAAGAGTTAAGACCACCAGCAGAGATCGAAGGAGCGCTGCTAGCTGGTTCGATCGTTCGTTCAGGTCTTGGAGGACTACTGGACATGGCGGCCCCTTCAATTTATAGCAGCGGCAACGGCCGGCGAGAGGAGCTAGTATAGAGGCGTTGCAGACAACTGATGAGGGCGATGTTGACGACGCTGCCTTGTTTAATTAGGCGCGAAAAGGTGCTTTATTTGTAGCTGACAAATTGCAGTTTCCAAGCAAGCACAGATGAGTGCGTGCTTAGCTTTATTTGTAGCTGACTAATTAATTGCGATGTGCAAACAGGCAGCAAATAAAGCTAATCTGCGAGCGAGCGAGCGGTGGCGCAGAGACCGACCGACCCACGGCCCAGCGACAGTAGATCGAGGCCGATATTTCTGCTCGCCTCGGCGCACACGGGCATGTGGGCGTGGCATGGGCTGCGAGCGTCGCGCGCGTGGAGCCTTGCATGCCCCGGCGAGAGCTCCGGCGGGGCCCCCGGCGGCGTCGCCCGCACGTGGCCGGCCACCGTGCCCGACCACGGCGATCGAGTTGAGTCGGTGACAAAAAGGTGTCGACGGCACGCGGGGCGGGGCACCTGACGCTGCCGCGTTGCGCTGCGGTGCTTCACATCGACCAAGCTTTGCATTATATACCGTACGTATTGCTTTCGTTCCTTCCAGTTCCTCCACAGCTCCACTGACCACGTCGATCCGGACGGAGATTATTAATCCCTTCAACCATATGCACGCATGCAGATGCGGTACTCATCAGTACATATATCTCGCCACTAGACTCTCGTTTTTTCTTGAATCTCGAACCGAATAATACTAATAATAATCTTGATATATATGTATATATGGCGTCGTACGTACGTAGGACTGATGAAATTGTGACGCGATAACAATGAGCACGGCAATACTGCATGTCGTCAGCAGCGCGTCACGAAAATAAACAAAGTTAAGGAACAGATAAACAAATAAATAATGTCAGCAGCAGCAGGGCGCTAACACTGTACTGTACGAACGTGCGGGGATCGTGACGATGTTTCCCTGACTTCTTCAACCGACGTGGTTACGATCGAACCAACGAACCAACACCACTGTCAGATCAGTCCATCACCGGAATGGCAATCTATTATATGGGAGTATGCTTATGCGTACACCTCTTCTTTCAGCTGTCATGTCGACATATTGATGAGGCGCGCGAACAATCAACTCCGGGATCACCTAAACTAGTTTTTAGTTCCAACTAAAAAATAGTAGTCAGACGTGTGCTAATACATGGTTGGATTACTAGTATTTTCTATAATTAGCTGCCAATTTGCCATAATCTAGGTTCTCTTAGCTAACAACTAACTTTTAGCTAAAGTATAGGTTAAAAGTTAGCTTACCAATTAACTGGGCTGTTTGGATATTATATATCTAATTTTCAACGGCTAATTTTTAGTTTGCTGTATCCAAAGGGGCCCTCGATAACGACACAATCAAGCTAGATACTTACAGTTGCGCAGTTTTTTCTTCTTCTGTTTCTTAAAATTTTGCAGGATTATTACACGACCTAATAGTACCATATATATAGGGAGATGCATTAGGATGATAATCTAATTCGTTCTCTCTCTTTTTTAAAAAAAAAAGGAACTTCAGTCGATTCTATCAAGATGATATAATACACTAATATGACATGACAACAACTATCATATCACCATAAATTACACCACATGACTTAGCCTTCAAATCCAACCACCTTCAAAGCAATGCTTGGATCCCGATAAGGCTCTACAATGCAACAACAACGCATCAAAGGAGAACACGATACACCACGCACCGTTGTTGTGATGATCCAACCAATTCAGGCTAGATCCTATGTTTTCACCACAGAGAACAAATCATTGAATTTCAAACAATTGCTTCAACGAGACCTCTGCCAGGTACAACAAATTAAGGTCAGACCTATGGATTTCTCTCTGGAATTGAAGAAACCATACACAAGGGATACCCACGGAGCCTGGCGAGGGACACATGGGGAGGAAGGGAGGGATGGGGTTGTGGAAGTGGGCTGGAGAGGCCCGCGGTAGTGGGGAGTTAGGGTTTGGGGGTACTTGCGTGCCTCCATGCTTTTGGGGATCTTGAATGGTGAATGGAAGCCTCCACCTGAACATCTAATTGGTTTTGGTTCTTAAAAGGAAAGCTTTAGTAAATAACAACGGAGCTAGTGTATTTTTTACCCTCTCAACACATGAATTTCTGGGCTTTATGCCATTTCTCCTTGAGTCGAGCCACCGATCGACCCCACTATTGATATTGACCGGGCCGATATGATGATCCTAGGCTAGAATGTTGTATGTGATATAAAATATTATATGTATGTGATAATATAAATGTAATCGATGTGTATTCGAGACGCATTTAATTTATTTACATTTATGAAATGGTGAACAAGTGGGGTCTAGATGTATTTATATGTTTTGAACTTGTCAGGCTTGATAGTTAGTTTATGTAATTGAATTGAACAATGCAAGGGGTGTATATATGTATGTGCCCTGGTTCCCTAGGCTTATTGGGGTTACATGACATTGGTTAACTCCTTGTTATGCCATGCATGCCTAGATCTAACAATGAGCCTGTGAGCCGGCAAGGCTTGCCTCCTTTGTCGTGTTGTGCTGGACCTAGCCGTCCCCTCCGTTTGACCATCTATAAGCGTAGCGGTGGCATGGACATTCCAGGTGCGCCCTGTCGTCTTTGAAGCTTTGAACGCTGCAGAGGCTGACAAAATTAAAGAAAAAGAAGTTAACTGTTGGATTAAGATCCAACGGTCAAAAGAAAAATGTAGTGTACTAGTTGATCTGGTTGGCCTTTATAACACCCGGATTTGATGTAGACATGTCCAAGGAAAGAATTTGTTGCTGAATTAAAAAACGCTCCGGATCCAGAATGAAAGGGTGATAAAGAAACATATACTATATAGTAGCAATACTTCGTCGGCTTACTCCAAGAGCATTGTATCTGCTGTATGAGTGTATGAGTGTGCCCTTCCAAATGTACATACAGCCAACCATGCATGTCGACAGAATGAGATTGCCTGAACCTGTTCATCGGCTCTCGGTCTCGCCCTTTCCAGATCTGGCTAGGTACCATTATTGCTATTACGGATGAACTAATAATGAGTTGCTCGAGTGTTCATCGTATGTGAAACAGTCCGCCAAATGCAGTTGGCAGTCAAGAAGCTTGACAAATATTGCAAGCGGCACAATGCAAACCGGCTGGTTGGTGCTTCAAAAGGTGCCTTGTTAGTGCCATGTCTTAGCACTTGCGCAAGCAGCAAGAAACCCAATAATAATAAGCATATTTATGTAGATTTTGTAGTATAATATAGATTGCTTTGGATTGATCAGCCTCGTGCTGGCTCTCATCAAGAACTTTCGTTGGATCGTGACTGATCACTGATGTGAGCACAACAGGTAGTTTAGGACGAGTCAAAACCGCTATTGGTGTGTATCTCTTACATCGTCACCAACATCAAGTATGTCTCTCAAGTTTATTGTTTGTCGTCACTGTCATAAGGAAGCAGCAGTTTTCTAGTAGTATTTCTCTATATAGTATATGCTAGTAGCAGTACTAACAACTGCATGCTGGCAAATAAAAAGAATATACACATCTACCTCTAGCAGGCTGCTGGCTGCTTTCTTCCATTCAAGAAGTAATGCAATAACCCGTTTACAGCGGCTTGTCTCCCTCGACCGCGCGCTTCGTGCAGAATTATGAGAATATTTCTGCTGGCGTACGTGTGGTGTGTGTATTTCAGACTAGTGGTGGATGGATAAGCAGAGACTCTGTCAGCTCCGAATTGGTTGCAGCTTGTTTCAGCATCACAAAGAGAATCAACTGGCCAAATTGGCACCTAATCTATAAATTTAAGGAATGACCTGTATCAGCAGCTTCTCAAGTCAACCGAGGAGAGCATTATGCACCATTTTAATAGACATCTCTTCCTTGTATAATTAGCTAGCTAGCTAGCTATATGCATTATATCTGGTCCTAGTTTTTGTTGTGGCCAATAACACACATCAAGCTTGCTTGGCTACGAAACGTGTTAATCTATATATAAAAAGAAGACTCGTCAGAATGATGACTAAGCTCAAAGGGGATATATATATATATATATATATAGTGGTGATATGTGCATGAGGTATACGAGTATACCTGAGGTATGTGGATATACTTCATTATATGTATTAATATAAATGTATTTTCATATATATATATAATGAGGATGTACTTCAATAGGGCATGGATCAGAACGATCCAAAAGTCTGAAAACTTGTGTGTTCACCCATCAAGATTCTGCAGATCTCCCTCTCCATTAGTCCATAGAATATGCTGCTTCCGTTGAGTGGATTCTCTTGTTGTTTCTTTCTCAATGTCAAGCTGCAACCACTCATCTAAGGTTGCATGTTTTCGGAGCTAGGGAAAAGTAAAGGACTATCCATATATAGTAACTAACCTTCATCGGTGGCTCGGTGCAGTATAAACAAACTACTGTATTATATTCGATCGCCGCCAGTCCGATCCGGTACGATACGGTGGAAGTCGTGCGTGTTGTCCTGAGTTTGAATTGGGTAAAGGCCACCACCAAATACTACAAGTTTTTTTGAAAGAAACATAGTACAACATATGCGTGTTTTTTTTAAAGAAACATAGTACAACATAGGCGCTCACACACGTACACTCACTCTATGAACATACATGTACACGCATGAGCACCTCCGTGGAATTGGGTTGGACCAGCATCTCGAGATTCATAAAGTCACCACAGACGCCTCGTTATCGATTGGACATCGCCTACCATTGAAAGAATAAAAACATTAAATCATGCGAACACGGTGCTAAATTGATGACTTGAATCTGGATGAGCAGGTTACACCACAAGACACCTAACTAGCTGAGCTATGCTAAGTCCGCAACCAGAAGCTTCGATACCTGGAATTAATACTCATCATCATCCAAACAAAAGCAAGTAATCTGAACGCATGATGATACATGCATCCTACTCCCTGCCTCCTATTGAAATTAGTAAGCACATGTTTATTCTAATTATGTCGTCGTGTATATATGTGATGCAAATATAACCATAAAGATCATAATTATGTATTTTTCAAGACGAATCTAATTAATAACATCACTTTAATATGCTACAAAATCACATATGAAAAAAACAAATTAAATAAAGGGAAGCGCAACGGCCTTCCATGAATAATTGAATAGAGGCAGCAGACATATAGTCAACTTTTGGGTCCGTCTGGCCAAAGGAGCAACGTACCAAGAAGAAGGAACAGATCTTGACTGATCCGTGCATGTACATGTGCATGCCTGTCCAAATTGCATACGGAGTACATGCTTTCCTTTTAGGGTCAGTGTACCCTATCCCTATTGCAGATATATATAGTCAACTGTTGGGACCGTCTGGCGTCTGCCCAAAGGAGCAACGTACCAAGCGAGGACGAAAGAACAGATCTCGATCGATCCGTGCATGTACATATGCATGCATGTCCAAATTGCATGCATGCTTTCCTTTTAGGGTCAGTGTACCGTATCCCTCTTGCAGATATATAAGAGGGATACATCCGTACATGCACATATACAGCGTACCTAAGCTAGTATAATATGGCTTGCATTTTGAACGACACGGCATCCATAGAAACTGCGGCACCGTCATCAGAGGCATGATCAGTTAGCTGTATTTTCCCAACAAACCTAAGTATTATACTGTATGTAGTTTTATACGATACTACATACTACTACTAACTACTCCTATATATAAATTAAACGACGATCAATGAACAATCCGACGATGGATGGATCCGGCAGGGCCCAGACATCATGCGCTTCAATTCGATCAGTCCCATCAGTGGCAGTGTGCACGCAAACTAACCAAAGTACTCTCTGTACAGGAGGACGGAGAGAGCATGCATTATGATTGGCCGTTGGCTTATCACTTCTCTAGTTCTCTTTCAGAGAGCGCAAGGCCATTCATCCGAACTGTTGTAGGTTCCATCGCACAGTTATCGAAAAGCTCTATGTCAGATTTTGTCGGATATACATATATTCTGAGTTTCATCCAGATGAAATCCTTTCTTCACATCAAAGATTTTATCTCTCTCGGTCTTTCTTCTCATAAATACATTGTCATGTGTATCAACAAACACATATACTGATGTGTTGTAACACATTTTATGGGAATAAAACTCCCACTGAAAATGAACTGACGAGTATACAAACCTTCAGACACGCTTAAATGGTTGTATAGAATATTTTCCCGACGCCCTACCGGTTATCATAATAGTAAAACACTCCATCTACTGCATGCACGTTTGATTGACGCCATCTGCCAAGTTTACCTAGTTAGTAAGCCTAGCGTTACCAGAATTAATATACATGTAGACCTCGTGCAAAGCACTGGAATTTGAAAACGAAATGCGACGACGGCTTAATAGGGCGCGTGGTCGCAGCAGGCAGACAACCAACAACAACCACAGAGCAGAGCAGGCACGCAAATCCTGTGGGCTGCTGTTACTAGCTCGATCGATATCTCACACAGTCTGTCGACCTGTCTAGTGTTTGTAGCACCACCACCAGTCCACCACCACCTGGACGCAGCATAGACCGACCGACCGACGACCCGACCGGTGGAGATCTTATCGGATCCAGACGTGGGGCCGCGGGCTGTGCCCAGGTCAAGATGTGCATACGCTCGTGCACCGCCTGTTGATGGCGATGGTGTCCCGTGCCTGGGCTACCGTACCGCGCCCACTGCCACTGCTCTCCTCCTCCTCCTTCCTGCTTTCCATTCAGCCATTCATGGTGTGACCATGCATGAGCTACCACCAACCAGTATTATTATATACCAGTAGCACCACTGCAAGCTGCCGGTGACGGCTGCCGCTAGCTGTCCCTGACCAGCAGTGCATACGGTCGAGCCGCCGCTGTCGTCGCCGGAAAAACGGGCCAGCCGGCCGGTGGTCGATCGCAGACAGCGTATCCAACCACGTCGCGGTCGCCCCCGGCCCCAGCCCCAGCCCCAGCTCCACCGATCAGCTGCTGAGATGACCACGCACCATGACAGGGCTAGCAATCCAAACTACGACTAGTAATTAAAGAGGACCAATGCAAGTAATCTAGATAAGGCTACTGCTGATCATGCACGAGAGTCCAAGTAGCAGATCGAACGAAGCTCATGCATCTATATTACTTATTAAGGTTGTTTATTATTCCATCTGGCTGCTAGCTCATCCAGCAGGCATGCATGGTTCATCGATCAGTATACAGATTAATCAAAAGGGATTGACACGGAGGAGGACGAAGGCCACTACTCCACTCCGATCCACTCCATGTGTCTATATATGCGAACAAGACGACAGCCAGTGGCTCCGCTAGCTGATCCACCTGTTGCAGTCGTTGCAATGCAGCTTAAATTCTTCAGGCAAGGCCATCGACTTGAATACTCCTGCTAGAGAAGGTTCCATGTCCTTTTAAGTACTCCAGCTTCTATTCTACTAGTACATGCATGTGGACGTGGATGATGGATCAGTTTTGTTTCCTTCCTGCCGCTGCATGCGTACCGTACCCGCCTTGGTCTCCTTCCTTTGTCACTGCCTCTCCCTCCATCGAATGCGATCGGTGAACTGGACAGGTGACAGGCAACAACAATGGCCAATGGGGGCGCCAAACCGTGGGCTGCTGCCTGGCAACCAGCTTCCAGCGTGTACTACGATGCATGCACCGCCAGGCTGCCAGTACAGATTGGTCGTTCTTGCGGCTTGTACTGCACAGTGCGCACTGGTAGTAATAATCTAAATGCAAAAGTCATCGAGTCTTCATATCTTGTCAATGTATTTGGATCATTAGAGGCCTTACATAAAATGTCGACTTCACAAATATATCATTATCAATAATGGTATACACTTTGTAGATAATCTCTATGTCTGAAATATAGAGTAGATTTCTCAGTAGTAGGCAGTTAAACTGCTGCTATAGACATGGTCTCTGGACTGATATATTCACATAAGAACATAACGCAGCCAATGTCTAAGACTCCACTACCCTATGTACAACCAAAACTATCAGGAATAATGGTTATCACTGTAAAGGTATAAACCATAGATTCAAAATATTAACTTCACGGAAAACACTATGTACGTAATCATCAAATTTGGATAAATATGATGTAGACCTCTCAGTGACAGACGAATAATTCGTTGCAGTAGGCATGGTCTCTGGGCAAAATTATTCATAAGAATAAAACGCAGCCAATGCCTATGACTCTATCACCACTTCGAAACGATACAAGATATTATTGAAAAATTATGCATTCAATCCTAAGTCAATTAAGGAGCACTCAATTGAGAGGATTTTTTTAAATGCATTTTCTCAAGGAATTGCAAAAATTAACAGGTCGATAAATTGTTAAAGTCATAGACTGAAACAAAATTGCACTAATTACATAGCACTATAATTGGATAGGGCTGTAGTTTTATGAAATCTATTTTGATTCAGCAGAAAAGAGCCACATTTTGCGAAAAATCTAGGTTTTCTCACAAATTTCCCTTATTGACAATTAAATGTTAATTTTAATTGTGAGAGATTAGTCATAAAAACCCTTCGACAAATGAAATTAACTTAATCATGAGAGTGTTGGTGTAAACCCTTTTGACATTTAAGTCCTATTTCTATTTGTGAGAGTTTTCGGTATATTTTGTTAAAACATATGATCACATGCAAATATTCATATACATGCACATATGATAATGAAAACTACATCAGGGGTCTAAATAGTAAAGACACATGCTGATAATTTTGCAGAATGCAGAATCCATAAATGATAGGGACTCAAAAGCATAACTACAAAATTTTACTGAAATTTAAAGAAAACAGCAAATAGATAAATAGGTTACAGGCCGAAACCGGCTTGTACACCAACTTTGGTCCACTAGGGCCCATGAAGGGGCGCGGATCACTTGGGGTGGGGGGCCTGCCTGGGCGAGGTGGCTTGTGGGCTTGCTTGGGCGGGGCCGGCTTTCCGGGGTGGCTTGCCGCTCCTGTTCGACCTGCTTGGGGAAATGGAGGCCCGCGGGCTGAAAAGGGTGAAGACCGGCGGTTAGGGTACCATCGCCTCCTCTCTCTCCCAGTCCACCGCCGCCGATGCTTCCCTATCCTCCTACTTCGCCGCACGTCGATGGAGTCCGCCGCCGCCGCCATCAAGGAGGATCCAAGGTCCCCGGATGGACTCCCCCTCCCAGCCCCTTCACCGGTGCCTCTTAGTGGGGCCCTCCCTCTCATCGAGGAAGGATACGCCACCGCCGCCACGGCCGTTGGTGAAGGGGAGGCACGGGCGAGGACCCACGGCCTCGACGGCGTGGCGGCATGACGCCCGAAGGTGTGGGGCCGGGAAGCGGACAGCGTTGGTGGCCGACGGCGCAGGAGTGAAGGTAGAAGCGGCAGCGCCGTTCTCGTTGTGGCGAGCCAGGATGCCTCTCCTGGCCACCATGGTGGTGCGCGACGCTAGGTGGACCAAGGTGCGGCGGATCCGTTCGTGCATCCTGTAGGGGTCGAGGACGCCGATGCGGTTGACGCAGTAGATTTCATTGAGGATAGCGGCGAAGATCATGGTGACCAGCGTTTGAGTGGTAAGAATTGGCATCTTACTCCGATCGTCGTCGTTCTCTTCCTTCCGTCGTTCAGTGTTCAACAGTCCCCTCCGTGTTCTCAATTGGAAATCACGCCTCTGTTCTTGCATGGTTGGCGGCACAAATCTATTCTCGTAGGCTGAACTCATCGATTGTTCTCAGTGGGGAGCGCTGTAGGAGCAATCACGAGCGCCGGTGAGTTGAAGACGGTGTGATGAGTAGCGGTCGTCCCCGGCGGCGAGGATGGCGAGGAGCTCGCACATGGAGGAAGAATCGCAAAGCCACTATTGTTCGTCATTGTTGTCCTGCCTCGCCGGAGTTTTTCTTCCATTCTCTCCACCGGCGATCTTCTCTTCTAGGTCTATTAGTCTGTTACTCGGTTAGAGCAAGTGCATGATAACGTGTTAGAAGTAAAGATGATTGAGTGAATGGAGAATGATTATGTTTGTAACTTTTCATTGATCTTGTACATATATAGATGGTGAAGGGGTGGCTTCGCACCCCTTCGGGATTTACAGAAAGAGCGTGAAGAGTCACAACTCTTCACTAATAGACATCTATTCACTAGTTAACTAACTACTCTAGTCTTGATCACGAACAGTCGCATCCCTTGACGAAAGGTTATGTCCCTTCACGAACGGGTGCCTCTTCGTATGGATGAGATCACCCTTGTCTTCTGGTTCTCAACAGTACTGACCTGGGGGCGGCTATGGTGTGCCGTCCAGCCAGCCGAAACGGGCAGGTTTGATGGGCCTCCACCGTGTCCTACTACTGGGCATTTCGGCCCAGCTTGCTTCTTCAGGGAGGCCCATGCATATTAGCCTAGTGGGCTCTGGAGAAATATCGCCGTTCCATTTCATTCCGACAAGCGACAAGGTGCTTACTGCTACTGAATAAAAACTTGCAGGATAGAATTGCCTGTGCTCCAGGATCTTTACTGACAGATTGTTAAGAGCGAGGCAGCAATACACTGGAATCATGAGAATCGGTTCAGTGCTTGTAAATTATATTCGGGGATGCACTGGGCCAAGCCTTCCCAACACCCTTATTAACAAACGTGGTTGCAGACACCGAGACACATACAGAGAGTCAGGACTACTGGTGATGTTTTTCTTTAATTATCCACTTCCGTGAAAAATTACACATGAACAAATCTACCACACACGGCGCGCGCACGCACACATAAAAACAAGTGAGGGCATCATATCAGTGAAATCAATCAACCATGGGGAGCAGTTCCTTCCTCTCCAATCAAGTCAAATTCCTGCACTACCTCGACTTCTACCACCACCGTGTGTCCACGTCAATGTCGCTGTCGTCGTACCACTCACTTCATGGAGTAAGAGGATACTAGGCCGAACGATCTCCGGTCAGCTCGTGGAGCCAGCGTGAAATTCATCCCGAACATCTCCTTGAGGGCTTGCTCGGGCTCTAGGAGGTCGATCAGCCTCGCGACAAGAGACGCGCTCTCCCTGACGTGCTCCAGGTCGGTCTGTGTCCATATGAGGCGGGACAGCTGAAGCCTTCGTTGTTTGGTGCTCAGATCGATTCCCCATTTGATGTAGACACGCTCTTTCTCCGCGTTGGAGGGCAGCTTCTTCAGCATCTGCTTGTAGAGCATGTCCCTTTCCCGGCGAAGATTCCTCAAGCTGTCGACAGAACAGGTTCAAGTGTGCCGTCACATACATGGGGTTTGAAATGTAGTGTAAAAGCCAAGTATCGATTTCATAGTAATTTCATTACAGAAGAAAGTATGTGTACCTTGATGCAATTGCGGGATTAAGTTCACATTCTGCTGCAGGTTGTGCACCGAATGAGCTCTTGATGAAGGACAGTCTCCTGTGCTCCACTTCCATGTATATGTTATCTGCTGGATCTCCCTTGAAGAGGAGGAAGAAGTAAGTTCTGTGCACGATGGAGACATTGCATTCATGCCACAACTCGATAATTTGTTGCTGCTTTTTCTCAAAATCAACTGCCGAATGCGAAGGAGATTCGATTGGACTCATTATTGAGTCTACACCAACGTCTCTGACAGTTTTCTTGGCCATCTTGTCATCTGCAACGGCCTGCTCCTTGAATCAAATATATGGAGTTATGAAAAGTCAGTTTCGTAAGCTAAACCAATCAAACGTTAGGCAAAAATATTTACAGATTGCAATCTTTGAGCTGATCAGGCAATTCTAGTTCTCATGTTTCAATTGTAAGAATATGCATAGTCAGAAAACGAATCAGACGAGTAAACAGCATGATGCTGATACCAAGCTTCTAGTAAATTGTTAAGCAAGCTCATGACCTACTGGATCTATCACGAATGGAAGCGAAATCTATGAAGAGTCCACTCTATCCACTCTTACCTGTGCCTGAAATTCCTCAACTAGATCTTCATGGGGATCTTCTGTATTTTCTTTCAACTCCACGACGCAACTGATGTCATTGACAAGAGTTTCTTGTTCTTCGTCTCTGGTGCTCATTTCCTTGACTACCTCATCACTGGTGCTCATGTCCTTGACAACTTCATCAGATGCTACTTCAGAGGAAACCACGGAGCAGTCCAGTAAATGGTTCTCATGTTGGCAATCATCATTCTCCGAATACAAGCTTCTCCTGACCTTATCAACCCTTCTGGGAGCATACCTAAAGATTTCATCAGGTGGTGTCCCACTGGTATTATCAGAATCATCAAACCAACTATTTGGAATCACCGTGAAGGTAGCCCTGCAGCTTTTACTTCTAGCCAGTGCACGGTCCTTGGAGTTCATTATGCACCTTTTGAGACTCAAGCATTCATGAGGGGGTTTGCCAATGTCAAAAGAATGGTTAGCATCACATGTATATAGTTTGACAGCATTTTCTATAATTCTTTCTGATTCACATTGATACATTTTGACCAAACCTTCCTCTATCTTTGTTATATTCTCAGTCTGTTGCTCGTCATTGCTGGGATATGATCTGACATGATCTTCTATTTTCTTTGGTATGCTTTCGAGCCCTTGCTGTTCATCAGGTTGTGGGACTGCATCATTGCAGATCACCTCCACATCAGATGTTTGGATCTTGGTGTCCTCAGGGAGTAAATGGTTGAACTCATGGCTTCTGCTTCTTGCATGCTCATATATCTCTACGCACTGGACTTCCCTGCATTCCTCTTCAGAGACTTCAGATGCAGTTGTTGATCGTGATTCTTTCATATGATATGGCTCTATGCCATCAGAGCTATGGTTGCTGGGAGTATGCCAAGGTGGGATCAACTTTTGATCCCATATTTGCCGAGGAAGTTCCCTTGTTTCACCAAGGAATGCTGAGTCATTACGATCGCTACTGCAGACAAATGATCCACTAAATGATGCAGAATCTTGATCTTGATGAACAACCCCATAAGCATCAGCAACTGAAAGTGCCTCTTCCGACACATTTCGTGCTAGTGATTCTGATGACTGACTATGCTCATCCTATCAGGAGTAAGTTAATTTGTTAGATGCCGCGCAATAGAATGACTCTAAAGGGAAGTAGGTATAAGAGAACAAATACCCATCGCTTTGCAGCACGCTCATTGCCATGGCTGTCGCCATGACCTTTTAACAAACAATTAAGTTGAGACTGAACTTTGTCCCTTTCCTCCATCAATTCCTTAAGCTGTTTTTCAAGCTGAAGAAAAAAAGTTGACGAGTGCACAGTGCATAAGAAACTGGGGTGGCACAATTAACAGTGTTCTGAGGACTACACAATCTTAGAAGTGAGGGAATGTACCTTCGTAATCTGTGCATCCTTCTCTCTCAAAGCTTCAGTGTGAGTAGTGCAAGAAGCTGACCCAGGAAACTTCAGTTCATTTTCTAATCTTGCAAGTTCTCTCTGTAGATGCTTCACAAGTGCTTTGTCAGACATGACCACGTTGACCTGTGCATTTGTAACGACGTCCTTTGCACAGGTTGCAAACAGAAGGGTGTTCCTGGATTGCTCGATATGAGTGTGTGCAGGGCTCATTGTGCAGACAATGGCTGTTCTAGCATTGCCACCAAGAGAGGACTGCAATATACGGGTCAGCTTTGAATCTCTGTAAGGGATATGGCCATTTCTTCCTTTGCTGCAGCGCAAACATATAATTCAGACTTGAGTAGATAAAAACGATACCGTCGAAGGGCATGCCAAATGAAAAGATTCAAGTATTAAAACCAAGTTTTACCTAATGAATGTTAATTCAAGTGGAAAGGGTATATGCAAATGCAAACACCTAAAAGTTTTGGAGCAGAAAATTTTGAAAGAGACAGAGAGAGTATGAATTCACTGTTGTAGAGGAAAACAAACCTGAGTAAACGGACAACTTTTCCCAGTGTAAGCAGACTTCTATTAATATGACTGCCTTCTTTTAGCCTCATACCAGCCGAGGCGGTCTGTGATGCGCGCTCACTTCCTGCCAGATCAACAAAGTTCTGTCCACGAGAAGAAAAGGAATATAAACCAAAGAACTTTCCTAACCAAAGAAATATAATGTAGAAGGACATTTCTGTACCACGCAAGCCACAAGGGTGCTCGAGTTGCCTCTCCCTAGAAACTGCCTAGCAGAACTTTCAATTGTCTGAAATTAACAGGATATATCAAAAACAAGGTTTTATAAAAAAAAAGAATAATTTAGAACATATAATATAAGAGGAACACTAACCAATCTGAGTATTTGATGAGATCTGGAACTTGTTTCATTCAAAGCAGTTTCTCCGATTTGCCTTTGAGCTGGAGCACAAAAAAAACATTGAATCAGATAAGGTGGGGGAAATGGGGACACCTCTTTTATTTCTAGCAAGTTCAGTGCCACACCTTCACATACAGCAAGAAGGTCCCTAAGATGCCCATAATCTCTCAACGTTTCCTCAGTGAGCTTTTCTACAGTAGTCCCTTTCTATTTGAAGTGAAATAACAGTATCGAGAACATTAAATAGGAGGATGAAAACAAGAACAAATTACGGTTCGAGAATATAGTACCTCTGGATCATCAAGAAGTCTAAGAGGTGTTGGGTCATGGCTCAGAAGGTCCCTCACAGCTTCATTGTATATCTCTATGGCCGAAAATTTCAAAATGAACTCTCTCTCAGGATGCTGCAGCATCAAAAAAAAGGTTCAAATACAAATAAAGACTAGTTAAAGACACTAGGTTTCACAAAATGTGACAAAAGCCAACAATGATCATAGCGACACCTTATCTATGTAGTCATAGATGTCAAGCATACTATATTCCGTAATTCCCGTCATTGTGTAAGTCTTTCCGCTGCTTGTTTGCCCATAGGCAAATATGCTTGCTGCCAAGTACAAATGCATTCCAAAACATGTGTTAGCTCACATCAGTTCATATATTGGAAAAGGAAGCGGCAGAACAAAACGAGTTCTCATGTCCATACAGTTAATTCCACTGGCGACTGAAAGAGCAACTTCTTTTGCTCCTTCCTCATAGACTTGGCGTGTAGAGCAACTGGGGCCAAACACCCTATCTGATGGGAACAAGAAAGAAGCACAATGTGAATGTGAGAAACCAACTGCCAATAAAAATGCCCAAGAAACTTGTTTGAGCTACAAAACGCCGACAATTTTAGTGACGAGACCAGCACCAGCATCCCCAATTTCGCAACAAAATTGAGCTCTGCAGAGTGCTGCTGCTACTCACCGTAGGTGTAGGCGGTTGGGAACATGGCGCGCTCAGGGACGGTGCTCCGGAACATGACGGTGGTGGGGCTGACGCACTCCCAGTCGGAGCTGTCCCCGGCTTCCCTGTCGTTGAGCGGCCTGAGGCGCACGGACACCATAATCCTCTCCTCCTTGGCCTCCGCCGCCATCTCCTCGCCCGGCGCCCCCATGGCAAGACGCCGGTGTCCTCCCCCTGCACTGCACGCTCCGGAACCAAGAGCAGTATGAGAGCCTCCTCCCCCCCTTTCTTTATGCCACCAGTTTCAGCGTCGACCCCCTCCCTCCTCCGGAACCAGACAACACTGGCATTGCCCGGAAAGCGACGCTCCTCCCCCGCTGGCTGGGAAAACGGCGAGTTTCGGACGCGTGCGGTAGGTGCCCCTGCCCGGACCGCGCGCGGGCGAATGAAAGCGGCGTGCCACCGGGCGCTGGACGGCGATCCGGCGAGAGACCGCAGGCACACGGGCTGCACGGCAGCAAGGCGATAGGCTCCTCTCGCTCGCACATGCCACCGGCATTACTGCTGCTTTTTTGACCAGCTAGCTTAGCACGCCATGCGGCGGACCGCGCTGGAGCCCTGCGGTGCTGCCGCGACGGACCATGGTCCCCGCCGCGCGCCTGGCCGCTTCTTAAAATACTAATCGTTTTATGGTTTTGTCTGTGCGCCTCACATGGGGGGAGGGGAGGAAGACCCGGCCGCGCGGTGGTAGCCAAACAGACAGACCCAGCCATGCCAAAGCCACGATTTTTCTTTAATGCTCACCAACTACTAGCATCCCATCCGGCGCGAGGTTCTGTCAGCGGACGAGGAGGGAAACAATGGAGGCGAGAGGCACACGTTACCTGCCGCCGGCGAGAGGAAGAGGCGCGCGGGAGCTCGTGGCCGGCGGAACCGAAGCTAGGCGCGGCCGGTGCGGGGGACGCGGAGATACTTGGGGTAGATCTGCGGGGGGGAGCACCGAGCACGACCAATGCGGCCGGCTAGTTGCCGTCTCTTCTCTGTGGCTGCGGGGAGGAAGGGAAGGGCCGAAGGGGGAACTGGCAGGTCATGGCGCGGTGGCTGGCCGGCCGCCACCGCCAGACGGTGGTTTGGTGAAAATTAAAAAAAAAAAAAAAGAGGCCTTCTGCTGCGGGTACGGGGACCTTTCTACCCGCACAGACAGGACGGGCCATCGGCCAATCGCGGTCAAGGGCGCGCGCGTGGGCCCGGCCGAAAGTTCTAGTGGGACCACCTTGTCTGCCTCCGATGTCCTGTCTCCCCGTTGAACGGACGGCGCGGTCCTAGTCTTGCCGAACCAGTTCATTGCTGGTTGGAATGGCAAAGTTTCGAGGTTGCGTCGCTTGAGTGGCAAATCGTAGAACGGCAGCGGAGGCCGGGAGGTGTGTTTTTCTTCATTAGAATATACTACTATATGCTTCATATATATTACCTTATAAACAAAGAACAGGTAGAAGTAGCAGAGGAAGCTTCCTGGCGTGGAACATGAACTATTCCCTGCTCGCCCCCCTTAAACATTCCCAGACGCAATATACAATCTCTGGATCCTCCTGGTCAGTGTCACTTTCCTGGTTGTTAAAACAGAACATTCTCATCGCTGTCAGAGAGTCAGACCACCAGAAAACATCCGAGAAACCATTCTCTATTCATCACATTATATTACTAGAAAATATAAAATCCAGTGCACACCAGCTCCAGGTCTCAGGAAAATTAAAGGAAATTGAAAACGGGGCAAACCATCGAGCATCACCGCCGACTTGCTTGGCATCTTGTTTGTTTATTTGTTTATTAGCAGTAGGAGTATCATTTTCGAGCCATATGCATTGCACGGACTTGGCGCTGTGTGGGTAGTACTACATTGTAATATTAACTACAGACTACAGTGTCGTGTTAAGCTGAATAAATCAACAACAAAAGCCGCCTTCTCCATGGCGATTTTTAAAAGGATCGGACAGGAACATTAGTAGACGATGAAGATACTGCTGCTACTGTGCAAGAAGGCTTTGCTTAGGCCCTAAACAATGGACGCTACCTGATGATCTGCAGGTAGCTGCTGCACATCCATGCATGCGAATTAAAACTAAATCTTCAGATCCGCGTAAAGCTGAAAAGCACATCTAGCAGCATCCGCAGACGGCCAGCAGACCCCAGTAATGGCAGGCAGGCACTGGGTACTGCTGGTGTCCGGTTAATTTAATCCCCGTCCTTGATTTCCAGCGCACAAAAGTAGATCGGGTCGAGTAGAAAGGCGGCAACGCGCGCGGAGGGAAGAGATCAAATAAAGATGTCATGCGGCTAGCGAGTGAATAGGATTCCCCCGGCCGTGCCCGTGCCCGGCCTCCTCTCGATCGGCTTTTCACAATGTTTGTTATACAGTATATCTCATGAAAACTGAATTTTACGCCGGCCTGATTCTGAATTTTACGCCGGCGTTTAATTTAGCTGAAGCTAGCTTTTGGTCGATCAACTGCAAGGTTTAATTTCTCTGCATGCTGAAGCCTGAAGCCTGAAGCCTGAAGGGGGCACCGGTCAGACACTACACTTCTTGCGTTTCAGCTGAACGACGACACTACTTGCGTTTATCTGTTCGGAGCATCTATCAGTATCAGGTGCTGTGTCACTGGCATAGTGCCATGCATGCTTTGCCTGCTCGTGCAGTGGGTCATCACCTCGCTTAGCACCAGCAATCACCACTGTTAAGTAAACATTGCAATTAGTGCGTGTGGTTATTCGAGCTGTCGTGACTCGTGAACGGCACTCCACATGCCATGATACCGCAAACGGCCGACTGTTCTTGCTCTGCTGCTCGATCGTACAGTTCAGCTAGGCAGCTACCTGCTGCTGCCGCGAAACTGAAAGAGCGTCCATACCCATCGCCCATGAACGCCATGGTTCCTTGCACGTACTTGTTGGGCGTGGGCGTGGCGGGTTGAACCCTGTTGAGACGGAGACCTACCGAACCCCAACTGCTGCTACTGGCTCCGAACAAGGACAAATGGCCGGAGAATCATGCATGCCTGCTTCACGTTCTGTGCTCTCGCCATGTGCCGGCCGCTCTCCATCCATGATCTAATGCATGCATGCATGAACCGGCCCGGCGGCCGGCAGCTCGATTGATCATGCGCCATTATCCGTTAATGATTCACAGTCGATCTGGAGCATTGCATTGCAAGTACTATCATCATCGTCATCATCTACATGGCAGCATTTCCTAACATCATCATGCGATTGTGTGTATACTAATTGGCGGAGAGGACGAGAAGCTAGTACAGATATAGTATATGGGAATAATTGCAAGGGACGATCGAGCAACAAAAACAAACCAAGAACCCAATCTTGGTCAACGAGCAGGGAAGGGGAAGAATACGGACAGGTAGCAGTGTCGGTGACGACGCTGTTTTTTCCGGCGTTTCGTTTCAATGGATGCTGCCGTAGCAGCAGCAGCAGCAGGCGCCGCGTACTGCGCGGCACGTCAGCCGCTTGCCGCGCGAGAGTGAACAGGACAGGAGGAGCGAGCGAGACGACCCTTTCTTTCATCATCTGTTTCTGTTGGCCCTGTCTCTTTGACCTTGTGCTCTGCCGATCCCCATCCGCATATTAATCACAGGCCGGCCTGATATGATGACCAGACGGCGTGCGTAACGTACGTAACCCTTGGCTTAGAAGTTTCTGCGTCTACTCTGGCGGTGTTAGATTGCAGGAAATAAGCTATGATTTTGCTCAGAGTTTATGAGGGTATTATTGCTGTCTGCTTCAAAAATCAGAACCCAGCTGTCAGAAAGCAACAGCATATATAGGAACGAACATCTCAGTTAAATCACTACTAGTCGGTAGTCGGTGGGGGTTTGACGACTCTGTGATTTCATTCTATCGAAAAGATGAAAAAGTTGAGAGTGTGTAGCACAGCGCAGGCGGGTAAAGATAAAATTTATAGGTCATTTAATTTTTTTTGACATCAAGTTTGACAGGTTCTTTTATTCAAAAAATTTCAAATTTATCATTTGTTTGAATTGTGATTTAGTTTAGCATATAATATACTTTAATTATTACTTGTTTTTTTATATTTTTGTAAATTTTTTTAAGTAAAACCCGCCGGTCAAATTTGGTGTAAAAAAAAAATCAAACGAGTCTTTCGGGATAGACATGCTCCGGACTGGATATTTCTCTCATGATGCGTTGTGCCATTCATTGTGTGATGCAACTCTGAATGCATGCCTCTGCTGCTGGTTGATGAGAACCTGCACGCATGGACCACGGCAGGCACCGATCGAGTGCCAGCCAGCTGCCAGGTGATGGAGATGCTATCGATCGATGTGGCCGCACGCCGCTGCATGCGCAAGCACCATCATCTCTCGTCCGAAGCCTCTGAACCATAGTTATGTTATCGTCGCGGGGGTTATAGATGCGTTGGCTGAGATTTCGCGGCTTCGGACAATTTGGAACTCGTAGCAGAGCCTCTTGCGCTCTACTGCTACCGCCCTTTTGCTTTTTTGCGACTTTGTGTGAGTCACATGATATATCATCTGCTGTAGAGGTTGAGCCGTCTTTGGCAGACATCTGACAGTCGGTGCCGAGTCGGATTCGTACTTGGTTTCTTTTCTCTCTCTCTCTCTCTCTCTCTCTCTCTCTCTCTCTTTTGTACACTCTGCACGTAACCGATGGTACTCCTACCATGGAAGTGATCCTAATATTTTCCTTGAGAAATTCATAGAGGATAAGAATCTGCTCAGAAGAAAAACACATTCTTCAAGAGCCCTATCTGATCAAAGAAGACATCCATCAGTTTTTTTTTATTCAAAGACACCCATCAGTTGATCAGCATTGTATAGCATAATAAGAAATTTTTTTATTTTTTTATTTATTTTATTTATTTATTGCAGAAATAAATAGAGGATTCAAAAAATTACAAATCTATACCCGCCGGACCATCCGGCGGTAATTAAAAAACGCCGCCCTATCCGGCGGTTTAATGACGTGGCATCCTCTCTGCCGCCGGATTTGAACCCCTGTCATCAAACCGTCGGCCGAAGCGGCGAAATTAAAAAATCGCCAGACCACCCGGCGATATTTAAAAAACGCCGAATGGGCCGGCGATTTTTAATTCCCCATGGCGGTATTTAGGTCCTGTTGGCGTTTTTTAAATAATGGCCAGCGGTATTTAATCATTTTGGCGTTTTTTAAATAATGCCGGCCCATCCGGCGATTTTTAAATAATGCCGGCCCATCCGGCGATTTTTGCTCCATATTTTCAAAAAACAAGAGATGGTAGTTTGTTAAATAACCAATATGAGTATACGTACAAGCAAAATGTCAATTAAAAAATTCTTTGAATGTGGGCATAAAAACTATTGTAATTAGTACCGGTAAATTTGTATTTCTTTATTTTATGACGTAAAATATTTGTTTTCTTTTTCTTACTATGGAGGACAAAAAAACAAATTATGAGAGTACACGTTACATTAAATTGAAATCACAGCGTTACATTGAGTACGACATAAACAATTGATGCAGAAGTTAAAACGCAACATAGATTGAACTCGGATACATAATTCTCAATGTTGACAGCGTAGATTAACGACACAAATAAAGTTGGACACACTTGCGATGTCTTGTCGTTGTAGCGCGTAACTCGCGCTACACAATTGACTTGGCTTAGGTAATTTGAAATGCTAGAAACGTAAAAATAGTAGGAAGTTCGTCTAAGCGAATTGGTTCGGATAGTGCTGCGACGGGCCTCCGAGATCATAGTAGCCGTAGCCTCCGGATGGTGGAGACTTAGGGGGCATACGCTGCCGCGGATGGTACGGGCATTTGCAGAAGGGGTCAGGGCACAGGGGATCATCTTCGAGTCCAACCACTATCGCGTTAGCGTCAGCCTCGTTTTTCAGAGAGTTGATGCGACACTCAAGGTCGTGGATCTTGATCTTCAGGTGGTTGATATAGTCTTCGACGTAGGCATGGTGTGGAGGATCTACCCACTTGGTGAAGCGGCATGCTGTGTCAGTGGAATCCTGCAATCATATATATATATATCTTTTTAGAAACAATTTGAGTTATGTCAGAACAAAGTGTAGAGAGCGAGTTTGAGCACACACATAGCCAAAAGGGCATCTGTAGAAGCGACGACCTCCATCGATGAACTCATCGAACACCTGCACGACACAATACTCACCACAACGGCACGTAGGCCACACCTCCGTGCGATCATCGTAAGGCCTAAGCCTGCGTTCGCCAACAAAGGCGTCTTGTCCCTCTAGCGGGAAGTCCTCCAGTGGATGTGGAAACATGTTTGGGCCTTGAGGACCTCCCCAGAGGAAGTGGTGGCTACGACGTCCTCCACCCCTCCCTCCTCGGCCTCGGCCGCGGCCACGCCCCCTTCCTTCCGGCTCGGCCATTGCTCCCTCGCTCTGGTAGTGTGTTATGTGTGTTCTTTGAAGGTGTGCCGTGTTTTTGTAGTCGAGATGGGGGTTGAGTTGTCTTCTGAAAACGAAAAAGTTGTTAGGTCAAAGTGAAAATGGTACTGAAAAGGCCACGCAAGTGTTGTCACGTCGAACGGAAAAGGATACATAGGTGTTATCACGTCGAACGGAAATGGCTACATAGGTGTTGTCACGTCGAACGGAAAAGGCTACATAGGTGTTGTCACGTGGAACTGAAAAGGCTACATAGGTGTTGTCACGTCGAACTAAAAAGGCTATGAATGTACCTGTAACTAAAAAGGCTACGTCTTGTGCTGTCACGTAAAACTGAAAATGCTACATAGGTATTGTCATATAGGAACTGAAAAGGCTACGCATGAACCTGTAACTGAAAAGGCTACGTGATGCGCTGTCACGTCGAGCAGAAAAGGCTACGGAGGCATCTATATCTGAAACGATTGGCTACGTGTTGTCACGGCCTACTGCAAAGGTGAAAGTGATAAAATACATGATGACAAAAGTACACTGAACTAATGCAAGTCAACTCTGGAACTATGATCTAGCTACGACCCCTCTTGCTCCTGCGTGCAGCTCTCTGGACAGCCCAAGTGTAGCGTGACCCGTGACTAAAGGGGTCGGGTGCCTGTCGAGTACGTCGGCCAGGGACTGCATCGGGCGCTGGCGGCTCCTGTGACTGCTGAGTTTCGTGGGGTGCCGCCTCCTGTAGCTGTGAGTAACCAATCTCATCATGTCGCGGCGGCGACGCGAACAAGGACTGCGCCATCTGTTCTGCTGCACCTGGTGGACTGTCAGGAGCGTGGCCGGCTCCGTAGCTGTCGTCAGGGGTCGTGCCAGCTTCATATCCTGCAAATCAATCGCATGGATTAAAAATGTAAAGTAACACTGTAACAGGCATGACGAGTATGCTGCATGTATGTGAATGCCACTTACCCCACTCAACGTCACGAGTCCGTGATGTCCCTGCAGCGAAGACGTCGTGATGGTAGGTAGGGTGACGAGACGATGACCCAACATGGGTCCCGTACTGCGTACCTGTTGCACGGAACATGCATAAATAATTGACGAACTCGTGTTTAATTTAATTGACCTCTACAAGAAATACCTGGCGGCGGGTAGGTCATCGGCGGAGTCTGCGCAAACAGTGGTACCGGAGGTCGTACCGGAGGGGGTCGTGGCGGGGTTGGGTTAGGGGGAACAAACATCGGCTGCGGTGGTGGATAGCCAACATCGTCGCCACGGCAAGACAACGACCTAGTCACTCTTCTGCACAGCTCCGCTATCTTGTCGTACGCCGCCTTGTGATCTTGTGGGGCCATGGTGAGGGCATTACGGCTGTACGTCATGACGTCTGCATGGATCTGCCGGAGCACGTCATGCTGTTTCAAAAAGATTGCATTAGTTTGCCATGAAGTATGAACTTAGATGTCTTCAAATGCGGAATCGACAATCAGGAACGAAACTTACAGCTATATACGCCCCCTGGTCTCGCTGTGTAGGGTAACTGTTCTTGACGGACGGTGTGCGGCGGGGCAACTCCTGTGGCGTCGACAAGACACGAAGTCGTATCTGTGGGAGGTACCAACGGAGGTAGTGACCCCAGGCTGCATCGTCATGTGGCCTACCCTCCATGACGAGGTCATCCAAGGCCATGGACCACTTCGCCACGAACTCGGCAAGACGTGGTGCCCAGATCTGGCCAACGTTCTGGCCCTGTCTCGTAAACCTGAAAATAAAAATAGTTTTATCGGTGGACTGAGCATGTGAATTATGTGAAATATATAACTTTACGGTAATGTACAAGGTCGGCACGAACCGGTGCACGTGTGGCGGCAGTAAGCTCTGAGGGACGACCACCTCCTGCCGCAAGCCTAGCTGACGGAGCACGCGGTGGACTGCGTGCTCCTCGACGTAGATGTCAAAGACAAGTGGGCTGCGCATTCTCCAGTAGTCGGCGTCGCGTACGCACAACGACGACAGCCCGTCAGGTGCACGACTCTCCACTGCCTCGTCAGAGTAGGGCGTCCAACGAACGTCGTCGTAACGGAGGACGTCGAACTGGCCTACGAAGTCAGGGTAAGACTTTCTAGTCTACACGTGGGCGTACGCGAACTGCGAAAGCATTCAATTACACCGTTAGTACAGAAAATTAAAGACACACCCAAATAAGTAAACGAAGAACAAGCCACGTACTCGTCGGTCGCACCACAGAGAGCCCATCGTCGGGCCGTCTACGTCGTCGCGTATATACGCGTCGTACGGGCTGTGCACGACCGCGGGCCGACCAATCTGAAACCTCTCGTGGGCCCAAAGCTGCAGAAGTAGCGGGCATCCCCCGAAGATGGGCTCCGCTGACGAACTCTTCAAACAACTCGTGCACAGTCCGCGGTACGTCGCAGCTAGGACAGCGGACCCTCAGCTGAACTGCGGGATCGACTCTAGTGGGCTGTCGGCGACGTAACGCGCGAAAGGCAGTAGGTTCTTGGGCACAAAGTTGCCCGCAGAGCTGCAGAACATGACCCACCCCATCAACCACAGCACGTACGCCTCCAAATGCCGCGCAACCTCGTACTCTGTGGCACCTATTCGAATGGTGCCGGCCTGTAAATAGTTGCACATAAGTAAGAACCATATGAATTTTAACTATGCCGGTTGCGGTCGAATCTACTCACCTTGAACTGAAGAATCCACCATTTTGGGGGCCCGCCCGTGTACGTCGGTGGGAACTCCCTGTAGGGCTGTGCGTTGCCGATACGCTCGATGGCACCGAACCGAGCGAGCAAGTCCTCACGCCAGCCCGGGCCGACGTCCGTGGGGCCCATGGCATCGCCCCTCAACGGCAACCCAAGCAGGTACGACACGTCCTGCAACGTAGGCGCCATCTCGCCCACGGTGAGGTGCAAAGTGTGTGTCTCCGGTCTCCACCTATCCACCGTTGAAGCAAGGAGAGAGAAGTCGTAGCTGAAACGCGGTCCGTCTCCCTCGACCATGCGAGCAAGTGGGAGCAGACCAGAAGCGCGCAGTCTAAAAAAACGATGAGCATAGCATTGTATAAATTTGAAAGAGATTGAATATATCTGAACGGGAGAATGAAGCACGTAAAGCGAACCTCGGTAGCCAACGAGGGTCCAACGCCATCGTCTCCATTGGAACACGTGCGCGAAACTGTCCAAGGGAGCTCCCCAATACCGCACTGAAGTACGACCGGTGCTTCTTGTCCGTCGCTGCATCGAGCAGGTCGGGGGTCACGTAAACCTGTGGGGCATCCATCCCTAAAAAAGATTGATATCGTTAGTCCACATTATAAACCAAGTATAAACTAACTAATACATTAACATAAGACTGCATGTAATTCAAAATAACATCACATAACAATAACATAACATTGCATATCATAGCATCGAATTCAAAATATTAACAAACTAAATGGCATAGTCACATAATATTATTACAATCCATGATAGCAAATCCACATACACAGAATTTCAACTAATGCAAGAGTAACGTAGCAGAGAAAGGTTCCAAACATTATGTTATTACAATCCATGACAGTAACTAAAAATCATTAAATGACTTCATTTGTTCCTCCACGATCGCGTCGACCGTGACTCGATGATCCTGGCTCAGGTATGTTCGACACGGTTCCTTGAGGTGTATTAGTGCATTTTTTGTAGCTGTGTCCGAACTCATTACATTTCGAGCATATGACAATTCTTGGCCCAGCTTCGGCGTCATCCATGTTGTTACGAATGCGATGAGTCTTGCGTCGCCCTATCTGTTGTTTCATGTCAGGGTGAGGATTGGGTATGAAATCAGGAGCACCCTCTGCAATACTAGTGAAAGTCCCCGCAATGGCGAAACCATATATCTCAGAAGTCCAGGTGTGATAGATTGCATCCTTCAAGTAATAGGGGGACACAAACATACGAGCGTTCAAACCTCCTACTTCCTAACATGCAGCTATGACATGTGTACACGGCCTGTGGTATAACCTCGGCTTGTGGCAGGTACAAACACAATGGTTATTGTACAGAACACATTCTTGCACGTGCCTCTCATGATTGCCTCCTCTTTGGCCTTTGTCCCGACAAATGATCTCAAATCGATGCTCAGCGACACCCATGTTCCTGACACGATATCCTGCGGCTTTTTTGTTTGCTTTGGCCATATACTCAAAGAATTTCTGCCCATATACGAGGCGGTGGTCTAGAAACACATTCTTTGCTGCTGGATGACGTTCCCGAAAGTATTGTGTTGTACGGTATATGTAAAATTCCACAATCCCGACAAGTGGCATGCTTCTGCTTCCACGTAACACCCAATTATACACCTCGGCAAGGTTCGTAGTCATAATACCATAACGTGCACCTCTTTCATCATGCAACAAAGACCACTTCTCCTTTGGCTCATGCTCAATCCACTCCGAAAATGACTTAATCGAACGACCAGGCCTCCGTCGCACATTAGGAGCATCAAGGCCCACATTTTCTATTGCAATTGGCTCATCATCTTCTAAATTCGCACCTCTAGTACTTACTTCCGTAGCCTTCTTCTTTGTGACTTCATCAAGTTTTTTCCACAAAACATTGAATTTCCTTTCTTGATTCTGACTACACAACCTCTTAAAAAGTTTTGTTAGTTTCTTGTTCTTGAACTGCTTCTGAAAGTTAGCTCACATGTGTCTCATGCACCACCGACTCTTCAGATCGACCCACTTTGCTATTCTTTGACGTTGTACACATCCTTCCTGTAAATCTTGCACCGCTTGCATAATGCCTCCATGTCGATCATGAATCACACACACATCTCGCCGATCCTGAACAATACATGACTTGATCCGCTCTAAAAACCAGTACCAACTGTCCCCATTCTCACTCTCAACAAATGCAAAAGCCACTGGGAGCACCTGATTGTTTCCATCTGCCGCAATTGCAGTCAGAATTATGCCCTTGTACCTCCCTGTTAGGAAGGTCCCGTCGATGCATATCACTGGGCGACAATACTGGAATGCATTGATACATGCCCCCAAAGCAAAGAAAGCACGCTGAAGAATACGCTTTGTCCGGTCCTGAGGCAAATTATAGTGCTTAATCTCAAAGTAACTACCCGGATTCCGGTCACATAGTGTGTTCAGCACACGTGGCAGGTTGTGGTACGATGCTTCATACGTACCCCATCTCATTTCCAACGCCTTCTGTTTTGCCCTATAAGCTTTGCTGTAACTTATTTTGTACTGAAAGTCATCCTCTATGCTATTGATTATTGCCTTCGGCTCATATCCAGGATTATTTACTATCTTTGAGTACATATGTTGAGCCACAAAATCAGCTGTCAAGTTACGGTGATGACTCTCAAGCTCTTCAAGGACGCATGTATGATGTTCAATTCTTGAAACGGTCCAGAAAATATCATACTTTCCCAAGAAAGCATGGACCCTAAAAGGACAATCATCTCGTATGCACTTCACATCATAGAATTGTGGACTGCTCTTTTGAACTCTGAACTCTTTCTTCAGGCACTTAGCCGACCATCTTTGCACGGCCTCTTTCAGCTCTATCTTGCTATGGTAAATAGCTCCCACAGATACTTCATTCTCACTATATTCCCATGGAACCATTTCACCTTCATTTACTAGCAGTTCTGAGTGATCAAAATTGCTCCATTGACTTGGAACCTGGTTCAATATTTCATCTTCACTATCTGAATCTTCATCAACAGGGACATTGGCCTCGGCATCATCCCGCTGCATCTGTTCAACCAAACCTACAATTTCTTCACCCTCATCTACCTCACCCCTTGGTTCCCGTACTGTTTCATTTGCTTCACCTTGCTTACCTATATCAACGCCCACCTCGTTAACATGATTCATATTATTTTCCACCACTTCTTCAACTGTTGTGGCCTCATCACAGCCCCGTGAGCTTTCTGGTTCACCATTCATCTTCTCGTATGCTTGCACAAAAAGAATCAGAGGTAACCCATGACGCAAGCTAACATCAACAAACCTCCTCCATACGGCAGTGCTTTCTATTTGCACTAATTCATAATAAACAGGAGATGAACTCCTAGTTGTTACTGCTGAGATGCTCAATTGACATTCATCATAATCCAACTTAAAACACTTCATGAACCAGTTATACACTGAACGAAATGGCCTCTCAATTGCTTTGACCAGCCCTTTTGTCACTGACCGAAACCCACTCAAATCTACCCCAAACTGACCGTAACGTATCTCTCCTTCACCAAAATATATCTGAAAATATGTTTTCTGTGACATACCTGACCACAAATGCAACAACCAAGACAGTACTTAGCACATATGTAACCACATTTCTATATAACACTAAATTTTTCTTATATTATAATGATTGAATATTCTATCTAAATTTAAAACTGGTAAATGTGCTAATGTCAACTAAAATAGTATGAGTATTACATAAAACGAGACTAAATCCGCTAATGGTAATTCAAACTAGTGCTAATATTATATAAAATACTACTACTGTTACCTAATCTATTAATATTGTATCTAAACTACTACTAATATCAAAGAATACTACTAATGATATTTAAAATGCTAAAAAAATACATGTTTCAAAGAAAATTTACCTGCAACCTTGGCCTCCTCTACTCTCCCTCTCTCTCTCTCCCTCTCTCCCTCCTGGGCGGCGCGCCGGCCGCGCCCTCTCCCCTCCGCGCCCTCTCCCTCTCCTCCTCTCCCCTCCGCGCCCTCTCCCTCTCCTCCTCTCCTCCTCTCCCCTCTGCGCGACGCGACCGAGCGGCGGCAGGACCTTGCGCGGGCGGCGGGCAGCGGCGAGGAAGAAGAAGGAAGAAAGAAAAAAGAAAGAGGCGACCGGCGGGTGTATGGGCCTAAAATCGCCGTCCCCGCCGGCGGTATTTAAAAAACCGCCGTCCCCGCCGGCGGTTTTTAAATACCGCCGCCCAATCTGGCGTTTTTTGGTCCGCGGGCCCACCGGTCGCTGCGCATGCCGCACTGCCAACCTGTTCTGGCGGTATTTAAAAACCACCGGTTGATCCGGCGTTTTTTAAATACCGCCGATTGGGCTGGCGGTTTTTATATACCGCCAATTGGTACGGCGGTATAGGTCCATATTTGCAAATTTTTCAATCGCCCATTTATTTTTGCAAAAAACGATTTAAATAAATATAATGGGCCGGGCCGCGGGGTCGTGCGTTCTGCACCAGGATGTTCTGTTGGGCCTTCAAGCTTCAATCTAGTACATAAATCTTACCAGGCCCGGCCCGAGAGTTTGGCACGGCTGCTGCCTCTCTGACACCGGGGAACGGAGTTCGGCCGCGCCGCCCCCACAACTCCCGCCTCGGCCTTGGCCCTCTGCCACCATCGCTCCGTCCTCCGTGCCCGGTGTCCGCTCTTCCGCGTCCCCTCCACGCCGCGGCCGGAGCGCTCCACGAAGCAGGAAGGCGGCAGCGGGGCATCGAGGTCGGGCTGGAGGCGACGGCGCCTTCGTAGGTGCCCGAGGTCGCGCGGCCGCGTGCGGTGTCGGCGCCCTCGTGGGGGCAAAGGTGGCCCGAGTTCGCGGACGCGTGCGCCGTCGGCGCTGGGTGTTCTTGGTCCAATCCGTTTGATGGTAGCTGCTTCACCTGGAGGTAAATGTTCCGCCTTTCCTTGGCATGGTGTCAGTTGATTTGTTCACGAACGCGTCTGATTTAATTACACGTATGCGTTAATGTTGCAGACTGCACTTCAATCGATCACTGATGCATAAAATTGAATAATGCCCATTATTGAATGTGTCCTGCTCTGTTTTGGTGCTAGACTGTCGGTTGTCACAGGGAGCAATTTGGAAACTGTAATACGAGAAAATTGGAGGAACCATAAGAAAACGTAATACGAGAAAAATGACAACAACTATCACATTGGTGTGACATTGCTAGCCTATTAGATCGTGCTCTTTATCTTGTTTGGAACAATTCTTTCGGTTACCGGGACGTAGTCCAGCGCTATTTTCCTTGTGTCAGATATCCTCACCCATTATCATGCAACTAACACCTTTTCATTTTGCTAGAGGCTCTTTTGAATGCTGTTATCATATATATGCAACTCTCTGCATTGTCTTGCCTTTATCCGCACTCTAGCTTCGTTATTATATGCCATGGAAGGGCTGTTTGAATACCCAATTTCTTCTAAAAGAATCAAATACACACATAGTATGCAGTACATATGTATGTGCAAATACTCCAAACAGCAAATCAGAGTATCAGACCACCTTCTTCGTTTCCTGGGCCTTTGCCCCTTTCCACGGCCCACAAATCTGGAAGCCACTGCAGCCCACAAGCCACAGACTCTGTTTCGTCCCCAATCTCGCGGACGAAAGACGGCGGTGCCGCGGCGCCTTCTCTTGTTCTCCGTTCCCTGGCAGGCGGCGGCGCCTTCTTCATTCCTCAGCCGGCGGGAGGTGAGAAGCCGAGCTGAGGCAAGGCAGCGCCCAGCCCAGCGCCCCAGGCTGCCAGGTAGAGAGCCGGCGGTCGGGGTGGGCGAGCCGCGGCTCTCGAAGAGGGCCGGCGCCCCGTGCCCAGCAGCCGGAGTGCCGTGCTGCCTTGCTTGCAACGCTTGGCACCGTCTCGGTGTGCACTGTGCCGGCGTCTAATGCGTACTGTCCACTCTCTGCTATGTCTGCTCTCTACTGCAATTTTTTTTAAAAAAAATTTTGGTCTTTCTCTGAAATTTTGAATGGGGTATGAATTTGTGAAATTTATTTGCATTTGGTCAGAAAACTTAGGGCCCTCTGGAATGTGGAAATTTTCATAGAAACAGTTCAATTTCATTGGAAAAACACAGTAAACTTAGGGGCCTTTTGTAGTATTTGCGATTTTGAATTTTGTTATGATTGTAGACTGCATAGTACCCTTGTTGGCCAGTGCGATTCTGCTTGGAATTAATTGAGTCTTGCAACTGCAAGCCATCTCATTAAGTAAATGACTTGCATTAAGTTTGAGGCAATTTATTTTATGTCACCGTATTGATTTGTTGATCAGTTAGTATTTCTATACGGTAAACAATTTTATGTTCTGATCGATTGTGAGAATATATTGAATTACGCTCAATTACGTTTACGTGATATATTTGCTACCGGCATATACTATGTGCATTAGCACCATGAGGTATCATATCATGCATGCCAAATAGTAGTTTCTATGCAATAAAAAAATAGCCATTTTAACTTTAGAATACCCGAGTTGGTTATTTGAACATTTTAAGAAATGACCGTGCTATCATTTGCATTGCAGGTAAGATCCCAGTGAGTAGCACTCTACTAACACTTTCCCCTCAGCCATGGAGGCATAGCCAATGGTTATACTCTACCTCTCTTCGGATGCAGGTTGGTTTTGTGCCTCATATGTTACGCATGCTTCTGATACTACTTGATTTTGAAAAGGTGTCGTTCTTGCGGATCTAAGCCCGAGAGCTCACCACTAGCGAGTACTAGGTGTAAAGTTCTTAGCATTCGTGTAGATCTAGGAGAGGGAGGAATAGAGGGAGAGCGTTTCACCTTCGGTGCCGGGGAAGGGCGCGGCCGGTGTCGTATGGGCAACGGTGTTGGACTGTTCGCGTAGGCGGAGGTCCTCCGCGTCCTTGGCTTCTTGTTCCTTGAGGCGGCACTCCTCCGCCTCCTTTGCTTCCCGCTCGCGTCTCCTCTCGAGCTCTTGGGCGTCGCCGTCGTTGCCGTTCACAGGGTCGGCCATGACGTCGGCGGCGAGGGTCGGCGGTGGCGCTTCCAGTCACTTGGTGCGCCGGGAGATTGGGTCCCTCACGGTCTGTAGGGCTAGGGTTTGTGGCGGCTGCGTTAGCGTTGGCTTCCGTGCCGGCCCCATCGCCCTCTTTATATGGCGCACTGTGACCGGGGGCCACAACCAAAAGAGGAAGGTCGCGTCCCCGATCAAGGCGCGTAATCATCTCCGGATCGGTCTCTTGACCGTTCCCGAGATCAAATCCAACATTCTCCCCCTTTGATCTCGTCTTATCACGTCTTGTCAGTTTCAAAATTCATTCTATGCTTTGTCTCTTGATAGATCAATATACTGAGACCAATGCGTTCAAATTGCCAGTTACGCGCAATTGAACTCATTGACTACAATACATCTCTCTATCTCAAAACCAAGCTTTCTGTGAGATGGTTGTTTCAACAGCCCTCAATCTAGAATCATAGACCTTTCTGTAAACCCATGCCGGCTAAGTGTTTGTCAAACACTTTGGGTGAAACGCCTTTAGTCAGCGGATCCGCAAGCATTTCTTCGGTTCCTAAATGCTCCACTTCAATAGTGTGATTCTGGATTCTTTCTCTCACAACATAGAACTTAATTTCAATGTGCTTCGACGCACCACTAGATCTATTGTTGTAAAAGTAATCTACTGCCGACGAATTGTCGCAGTATATCTTGAGTGGTTTTTCAATGCTATCTACCACTCTCAATCCGAGTACAAATTTCTTTAACCACATGGCCTGTCCCGTTGCCTCATAACAAGCAATACTCTCAGCGTACATTGTCGACGATGCAACGATGGATTGCTTACAACTCTTCCATGATACTGCCCCTCCTGCCAGAGTGAACACGTATCCAGACGTGGACTTCTTGGTGTCTTTACACCCTGCCCAGTCTGAATCTGAATAGCCTACTAACTGTAAGGCGTCTGTCTTTCTATACGTCAACATGAGGTCTTTCGTCCCTTGCAAGTATCGCAAGGCTTTCTTTGCAACTGCCCAGTGAGCTCTTCCTGGGTTTGACTGGTATCTTCCAAGCATCCCGGTTGTGAATGCCAAGTCAGGTCGTGTGCACACTTGTGCATACATAATGCTTCCAACTGCAAAAGCATATGGAACCGCTTTCATCTGATCCTTTTCATATTCATTCTTGGGACATTGAAAATTCCCAAACTTGTCACCATGTGCTATCGGAACAAGGCCTGCATTACAGTTATGCATGTGATACCTTTTCAAGACATTTTCAATGCATGTCTTTTGAGACAATCCTAGCATGCCTCTTTTTCTGTTTCTGGAGATTTGAATCTCCAGGACATAGGATTTCTCCCCCAGATCCTTCATATCATAATTCGAACATAGAAATCTCTTTGTCTCTAGCAGCAAATCCATATCGCTGCTAGCTAGTAGGATATCGTCCACGTACAAGACTAGGAAAATATAGCTTCCGTTTCGGAACTTTGCATAAATGCAATTATCCTCAACGTTCTCTTTGAAATCAAACTCTCGAATGGTCTCATCAAACTTCAAATACCACTGTCTTGAAGCTTGTTTCAATCCATAAATGGATTTCTTTAGGTGGCATCCCATATCTTCTTTTCCTTCCACGACAAAACCTTTGGGTTGAGCCATGAAAACATTTTCATTAAGCACTCCATTCAAGAATGCTGTCTTTACATCCATTTGGTGTAATTCCAAATCAAAGTGAGCAACTAGTGCCATGATAATTCTGAAAGAGTCTTTTGACGAAACGGGTGAGAAGGTTTCGTTGTAATCGATTCTCTCTCTTTGAGTGAAGCCTTTCGCCACTAATCGGGCTTTGTATCTTTCGATGTTCCCTTTGGAGTCTCTTTTGGTCTTATAGACCCATTTGCAACCTACTTTCTTTGTCCCTTTGGGAATCACTTTTAAGTCCCAGACTTTGTTCATATCCATAGATCTCATTTCATCCTCCATAGCGGCAAGCCACTTAGATGAGTCAGGACCCCTCATGGCTTCCTCATATGTAGTAGGATCGCCCTCCAGGGTTATGTCCTCACTAACATATACCTCGTAATCGTCAGGAATCGCAGTTTTCCTTACTCTTTGTGACCTTCTCAAAGGCACATTTTGTTCTTCAACTTGAGGCTGCTCCGGTGGTGGGTCATCGGGCACAATGTCTTGTTCTGGTTCCATAGCCTCAGTTGCAGCGGGAGCCTCAGGCTCAGGAATTGCAACAGGAGACGGAGACTCAGGAACCGGTAACTCAGGGACCGGTGCAATTTCTGGTTCATTTATTGTCGTGCTCGACGAACCAACATCCACAGCAGAGATCGCAACAACAGTTGGTTGAACTAGTGGTGCTTCCTCAGCCGGCATCGAGAAGTATGGTTCTTCCACCATTGGAAATGGGACATACATCCTCTTTTCTTGAAGGGTCACTTCTCGAGGTGCCGTACCCCCCCCCTCCCCGGATCATGTCATTTTCAAGAAACACTATGTGTCTTGTTTCAACAAATTTCGTGTGTCTATCTGGACAGTAAAATCTAAAGCCTTTCGACCTTTCAGGGTAGCCAATAAAATGGCAACTCACTGTCCTTTCGTCTAATTTACCTTGTGAGGGGTTAAATATCTTGGCCTCAGCTGAGCAACCCCACACATACAAATAATTCAATGTGGGCTTTCTCCCAGTCCATAACTCGTATGGAGTCTTGGTGACAGACTTACTGGGAACCCGATTAAGTATATGAATGGCGGTTTTTAATGCCTCCATCCACAGACTAACCGGAAGAGTCGAGTAGCTTATAATACTTCGCACCATGTCCATTAAGGTGCGATTTCTTCTTTCTGCTACTCCATTCTGCTGAGGTTCACCCGGTGTAGAATACTAGGCTACTATTCCATTTTCTCGCAGGAACCTTGCAAAAGGTCTAGGAACTTGTCCATACTGCGTATGTCGACCGTAGTACTCCCCCCCACGGTCAGATCTTACGATCTTTATTTTCAAATCAAGCTGATTCTCAACTTCAGCTTTAAATATCTTGAATTTGTCTAACGCTTCTGATCTTTCTTTTATGGGGTAAATGTAGCCATATCGGGAGTAATCGTCTGTGAACGTTATAAACGAGTCATAACCGTCCACAGTCCTCTCCGGGAAAGGACCACAAATGTCTGTATGGATTATGTCCAATACTCCCGAGCTACGATTAGCGTTTTTCTTAATTTGTTTCGCAAGTTTTCCTTTGATGCAATCAATGCATCGGTCTAAATCCGTAAAGTCTAACGGATGGAGAATATCTTCTTTTATCAATCGTTCTATCCTCCCCCTCGAAATGTGGCCTAAGCGACAGTGCCATAATTTCGTCGAAGTTTCTCCATCGTTTCTTTACGTTTCTTTGTCGTAATCGTTTCAGGTACAGAATCGAATGCATCAATTTCATTCACAACATTGCATTGGGAAAGCAAATAAAGCATGTCTCGTCGGATGGCGAGACCAACATCCTTGTTATTATAACGAATAACACACTTATGATCCCCAAAATGACAATGTATCATCTCATCATCAAGTCTAGAGACAGAAATCAAATTCCTCTTTAAAGAGGGAACAAAAAGAACATCTCTCAATAACAGTACAAAACCATCATCTAATTCTAGAGAAAGATCTCCTATGGCTTTGATCGGGGCTTCTTTTCCGTTAGCTACTCTAACGTTTCTTCTGCCCTTTTCCAGCATCCTCCTTGTTCGGAAGCCCTGTAAAGAATTCGCAACATGTACAGTTGCACCCGAGTCAATCCACCAAGCATTAGTGGAAAAATCTAAATACAGGGATTCATCAATAAAGGTCACTTGATCTGTACCTTTTTCTTTCTGGATGAGAGACCTCAACCAATCTGGACAATCCTTCTTGTGGTGCCCTTTTTGGTTGCAGTGCAGGCAAGTGTTGTAGGGCATAGGGAAAAACTTGTGAGGATTCTTTCCCTTGCCATGGTTATGATTCATGGCAGGGGGCTTGCTCGAGGATTGTCCAAGATCACCCTTAGGTCCTTTCTTGAAGACTGGCCTGGAGTTCTTGTTCAATTTCTTTGACTGATGCGATGCATAGTTGAGTGAGTCAGTCTTGTGACTTTTGAGCCTCTCTTCTTCTTGCAAGCACTGAGCCATCAGCTGATCAATTGTCCATCTGTCCTTGACAGTGGTGTTGTAGTGCACATGAAAGGTTTCATATTCTTTTGGAAGTGATTTCATAATCATGTGCATCACAAAGTCCTCAGGCAAATCTTTGCCCAAGTACTTGTTCAGCTTCGCGGCAGTGCTAGTCATCTTTTGGATGTAGGCTCGCACTCCAGAGCTATCACACCTTGTGTTGGTCAAATCATCTACCAAAGCGCTAGCATACGCCTTGGAGGATCCGGTAAACTGAGTCTTCAGTCTATCCAGAAGCTCCTTGGCAGTAACACACTCTGGTATGGACCCCTCAATAGAGTCATCAATAAGGTGTCGAATAATCTTCAAACATTTATTGTTTGAAATCTCCCACTTTCTTTTCTCGATGCTGTACTGCATCATCTTCTGTTCATAATGAGCATCGCCTACAGGAGGCTCAGTGGGTGTATCAGTCTGGAGTGCATAATCCAAGTCACTCAAAGTGAGCATCATATCAATATTCTTCCGCCAAGAGGGATAGTTATTCCCCTTGAGCGGATCAATCTTCCCCATTTGAGTGAGGAGCATCGCAGCATTAAGCCCTTCATCAACAATAAAATATAAATCAAATTAGATCATGATCAAAAGTAACATGAAATCCTCATGCATGAATTAAAATCAACGTTGGTCGAAATTAAATCATGCATAAAAACGATCTCTATTCTAGATTCATCGTTGGACAAAAATAGAATAAATTCAGAAAAAATAACCATGACTCATCATCAAATTTAACGTTGGTTAAATATATAATGATAAAATCATATAAAGTCTAATAACATGCATGCCTCTAAAAGATTATTCACGTTGGTTTCAAAAAATTCAGAGATAATGCACATTAAAAAAATCTATCATCAGCAGCGGAAACAAGGTCTAGATCAAGAATCTAAATTCTGTATATTTAACTCCAAGCACATATTTCTAATAATCATGCAAAAAGCATTTATCAATAATCTGGAAATAAGAAAATGCAGGGGGGAAAAAAAAGGCCCCTGCGGTCGAATCTGGCCGAAACGGCCCAAACTGGTCCGAGTACGCTGCCCACGGCCGCTCAGGCGGGCGGCTCGTGAAATAGGCCGTGGCCAACCTGGGCCTAGGCTGTGCATCTGGCCCAGCCCGGCCGGCGGCCCTACGCGCCCCCGCCTCCATCTCGGCCGTCCACGGGATCCGACAGTAGGGGTTCGTTCACCGGGGTATAAAATCCCGAAATTCCCGGCCGGCGGAAACCCTAGGCCCATTTCGTCTCTCTCCCCTCCCCGCGCCTCTCTTTGCCCACCGTCGTCCTCTTCCCCTTTCACCACCATCGCCGATGAGATCGAGAGAGAAGGACGAGCGCGGTCGGGCGGCGCGCCGACCGCGCTCGTTGGCGCGCGCGCCCGCCTGAGGGTGGACGCGCCACCGCCGAGCGGCCCCGCGGCGGTGTTTTCTCTGACCGGGCGCCGCGTGCGCAGTACGCGGTGGCCAGCGCGAGCGCTGCCTTTTTCTTGGACACCGGCGATGCCGGCAGGGCCAAGGTAAGTGATTTGTATCGATTCGCACGGGTTTGGGGAATTTCTAGGGTTAGGGTTTTGAAGAAACCGCCCCCCATTCTTTCGTTTTTCTTAAATCCGAGCCTGAAAGACTCTAGATCGTGTCGATTTTTCTTTGAATCTTGCGATTCTCGTTCAATTTTGTCGTGATCCGAAGATCAGAAACCCGCTAGGGTTAGGGTTCGGGCTCTGCCCGAGCCACTGATACCAAATGAAAAGGTGTCGTTCTTGCGGATCTAAGCCCGAGAGCTCACCACTAGCGAGTACTAGGTGTAAAGTTCTTAGCATTCGTGTAGATCTAGGAGAGGGAGGAATAGAGGGAGAGTGTTTCACCTTCGGTGCCGGGGAAGGGCGCGGCCGGTGACGTATGGGCAACGGTGTTGGACTGTTCGCGTAGGCGGAGGTCCTCCGTGTCCTTGGCTTCTTGTTCCTTGAGGCGGCACTCCTCCGCCTCCTTTGCTTCCCACTCGCGTCTCCTCTCGAGCTCCTGGGCGTCGCCGTCGTTGCTGTTCATAGGGTCGGCCATGACGTCGGCGGCGAGGGTCGGCAGTGGCGCTTCCAGTCACTTGGTGTGCCGGGAGATCGGGTCCCTCACGGTCTGTAGGGCTAGGGTTTGCGGCGGCTGCGTTAGCGTTGGCTTCCGTGCCGGCCCCCATCGCCCTCTTTATATGGCGCACTGTGACCGGGGGCCACAACCAAAAGAGGAAGGTCGCGCCCCCGATCAGGGCGCGTAATTATCTCCGGATCGGTCTCTTGACCGTTCCCGAGATCAAATCCAACAGATTTCAGTCTTGTCATGTGGCCACCTAAGTATGATACCCCTCAATTAAGAGTGTTTGGGATTCTGTTGCTGACAGGCTATTTATAGACTACCTGTTTAATTTTCCACTCCATGAGCTGCTCGGCAGGGAGTGAAGGCTGGACGCCTGAGCTGCCCTGTGTGGTCGTTTATTTTTCCTTGCGCGTGGCGTTTATGTAATCTAGAGTGTTGTTGTAGAGAGGGAGGACTTCATGCCTCCCCCTCTTGTGTTGTTCTGTTTCTTTCTATCTTAATGAAATGACACGCAGCTCTCCTGCGTCGTTCGAGAAAAAAATTCCGCATGGTTTATGAAGTGTAATTTACTGAAATAACATCATCTTTTGATTGTCTGAGACACGTTGGGCTGTTTTCTTTGGTTAGCAATATTATAACATCTACGTTCCTTTTCACCATGGAGTAACATTTGATGTATAGACATAATGGCATAGGCATTCCACAGCTGTTTGATAGTTCAGGCATCTTAACTTCTTTTGACATCACAGAGGCACATCCAAACCAAATCCCACCTCTGACTTGGCTGCGACTGCCTGAAGCTTCATCGCGTGGCACCTGCCATCCCTCACTCCTGGAGCCGTCGGTCTATGCTGGCCTCCTCCGGTGCGCATCACGGAGCCGGTCGCTGTTGCTGACCAAGCTCACCCACTCCCACATGATCCGTGTTGGCTACCGACCAGGCCTGTTCCTACGCAACAACCTGCTCGCCTCCTACTCCCGTTGTGGTGATATGTGGCATGCCTGCCTCCTGTTCAACAGGATGCTACACCGGGATGTCGTCACTTGGAACACGCTCATTGCCGGATACTCCAGCCAGGGCTCCACGCACTTGGCACTCAGCTCATTTCGTGACGCACGGCGCGACGCCATCACTGTGGATAGGTTCACCTACGCCGCAGTGCTTGCTGCATGTGGTGGTGCCAGGGATGGGAGGAGCGGCAGGGCCGCGCATGGGCTGGCTATAGTGAGCGGGCTTGAGCGGACCGCTTTCATGACCAACTCGGTGATTGACATGTACTCCAAGTGCGGGATGATTGATGAGGTGAGGCTGGCGTTTGATCGAGCTGAGGAGCATTGTCGGGATGAGGTTTCGTGGAACCTGCTGTTGTCAGCATATGTGCGCATGGGGTGGCCAGAGGTGGCAGTAAATGTGCTTGTCTGGATGCACCGGTCAGGGGTGAAGCTGGATGCTTTTGCTCTGGGTGGAATCCTGAAGGCTTGCTCTGAGCTTGAGGATTCAGAGGATGTACGCAGGATGCTGCATGGTTGTGTGGTTAAGGTTGGTTTGGATTTGGATATATTTGTCGGGAGTGCCATGGTGGACATGTATGCAAAGAATGGAGGATTGGAGGAGGCCATTAAGGTTTTTGATTGCGTTCCAGACCAGAATGTGGTAATCTACAATGCCATGATAGCTGGATTTGCTAGGTTAGGTAACGATCCCTGCCCTAAGATCAGAATGGAATCAATCAGGCTTTATTCAAACTTACTCCAGAGGAGGATAAGACCGACTAAGTTTACATTCAAGAGTGTGCTTGAAGTGTGCAATTTGGCGAACGCTGTTCGATGTGGGAGGCAGATACATGCCCATGTTATACTCAGTGGGTTCGAAGGCGACGAATTCATTGGAAATGCACTGATTAATCTATATTCAAAAGCACGGTTAGTTAATGATAGTCTGAGATGCTTCCACAGGACTCCCAAGCGAGAGAGTTTTACATGGGCATCTATGATTACAGCATATGTGCACGATGAGCATTCTGATAAGGCACTAGACTTATTCAAAGAGCTTCATTATACTGGAAAGGAGCCAGACCAATTCATCATGTCAAGTGTGATGAACGCTTGTGCTGATCTGAGTGTGCCAAAAGCATGTGAGCAGATACACTGTTATGCAGTCAAATCTGGATTCGATCGATTTACTCTTTGTGGCAATTCGCAGATTGAGATGTATAGGTGTACAGGTGATCTTAAGGCTGCAAAGAAGACATTTGAGAGAATACCATGCCTGGATACTTTCTCGTGGTCTCAAATGATCTTGAGCTGTGCAGTGCATGGCCATGAAAGAGAGGCTCTGTTTCTATTTAAGAAAATGGGGGACTGTGGTGTTATGATAAATGAGTTTGCATTTCTTGCTGTTCTTGTTGCTTGCAGCCATCAAGGACTGGTAGATGAAGGTTTCAGGTGTGCATTTTCTTTTTCTCCAAATGAGCAACATATTTTATGGTTTCTTTGTTTCTTAGATATGTCGTTGCATTCTGCCTGCCTACCTGTAACAACATACTTGTGGCAGTCAAGGGATTTACGTAGTCATCCCACATAAAAATCAAATGCGACAACAAGGTGGAGATCAGAGTCTTGAAACTGTAGATATAAAATTAGCAATGCCAATAGCAGATAGAACAAAGTCTTCCTAAAAATCAGTTGACATCAATCCATATTTTATAACATGAATTCTTGCTCCTGCAATAATCTAAAGTAGCATGCTGCATTTGCTGGCATGCATAACCTAAAGACAAACCCAAGGTTTTCCATAAGATGGTGTCATAATCTCCCGCAAGGTAGCAAATTATTTGTGCATGCTGGCTGCCTGAGGCATGCATTTAACTACCAGTTTCAAAACCTTGTGGAATTGTCAAACTTGAAGTAACACCACAATTAACTAGTCCTAAGCCCATATGTAAAAGTTGGAGTGTTTGGGTTTGACATAACGTTTTCTGTTACTTGTTACCACTTATATTAGCACATAATGCTAATCATATTGCAGCCTTAAAGAGTTTTAGATGTCTACAACTTGGCATGTGGTCCTAATTGCCGAATTAACCATATAACCGCACAGGAATGGACGGAATGAACACATGTTCCGTTTCTTTTTCACTTCTTTCCCACTTCTGAATATCGTTTGTAAATTGATCACATGTTTTTTTTTCTATTGAAATGTAGGCATTACGAGAGCATGGTGTCAGAATTTGGCTTTGTCCCGGATATTAAGCATATAGCTTGCATGGTTGACCTCCTAGGCCATGTTGGGAAGGTGGCTGATGCTGAAGATTTCGTAATTAGGACAGGATTAGAAAACAATGCGGTACTTTGGCATGCACTTTTGCGTGCCTGCAGAATCCATGGGGACAAAGATAGAGGTATAAAAATAGGAGAGAAGCTAATGATGCTTGAGCCATTTGTTGCTAATTCCTATGTCATACTGTACAACTTGTACATGGATGCTGGCAAAATCTCACTTGCTATGAGGACAAGAGGCCAGATGAGAGAGCGAGGAATGACTAAGGAGGCTGGGATTAGTTGGGTTGAATTTGGAGGATCCAGCCATCATTTTGTCGATGGAGACAAGTCTTGCTCGGAAAAAGGTGCAACTTTAACAAAATTGGAAGAACTATTGGTAAAGGTGAAACAGAAGACCGAACATGGTGGAATGGACGTCTGGAAGTTAGGATTCCAAAGCCGAAAGGTCAGTGAGAACTCAATCAGCAAACATGGTGAATTGTTAGCGGTGGCTCTTGGGCTGTCTACTTTGCCGAACACTGCTACTGTAAGAGTTATGAAGAACCAGATAATGTCCTGGGAAAGCCATGAGACACTGAAGTTGCTATCTGAGAGTGAAAACAGAGAAATATTTATCAGAGATCCAGCTCGATTTCATCATTTCACTCAAGGTTCATGCTCTTGCCGAGACTACTGGTAGTCCGAAGTCATATATGCCTACTATGGAGTAAGGTTCGAAGAACTGTCACTGGAATAGTTTGATCATTATTACAGGTGCGGCTGGCATTAAGTGGAACCATACATGCAAGTAAATCAAGCCTCCTTGCAATTGGTTGGGTAAGATGACACAAACTTTGGGTTACAGTCCACACAGCAGAGGCACCGATACAGTACATGATTGTGGTTGTCTGGTTGATGATACAACAACGGAATGTCTGGTGCTGCTGGAGATGTGAAAGTGTCTCGCTATTCAGCTAGAAGGGGCACGACGGACAAATTTGGACAGGCACACAGGAACAGACGAAGTAACACGAGCAGCTCCTGTTTTCAGAGAGCTGTTTGCGGTGGCCAAAATAGCTAATGCTACTAGGCTATGGTGGGCAGGATACCAGCAGACCTCAAAGCTCATGCGCAGTGCAGTCTGGTCCAGTGGTCCTCTTTATGCTGTAGAAACTTAGAGCTAGAAGATACCTGACATCTTTACATTTTTCAAGCTGATGAAGATGTTTCAGGCGACATGCTTGCTCTAAGCCTTTGCTTACAAGTTTTTGCGACAACTACGGCATCTAATCTAGTGGCATTAGACTGCACAAATGTTGTAATTAGCTCATAGTATCCATAGTTTTTAGGAGTATGATTATACTAATTTTGCATAAGAAACATTCACGCGACATAGCTGAACGATTTTGGTGGTAGAAGGTACTAGCGGATGTGGATTCGTTCAGTGCTGTGTGCGCTACGTGTATAGATATATGATTCCGAGTTTTTCGTTTGTTCTGCAGAAAAGTGAAAATTGGAGCCAAGTCACTCAAAGGAGCAGGAGAGTGAAAATTGGAGTAATTAACATAACTATGGAGGCTGGAGGGAAAGGAGCTGTGGCGGCACATTACTATGGGTCACACGCACCACACCATCATAATATTTGTTGCTAACAACGTAACCTATGAAGGCCTGAATTATGTTAGTATGAGCATAAGTCAGATTTCCGTATATGTTAATGTTCATCCTGTGGTGATGTTTTCCTTGTGCTGATTTCGTTTGCAGAGAGATCTCTGCTTCAGGTTTGAACCCTGAAACAACGTGTGTGCATCTGGATGCACAGTTTGAGCGTTCCACAGCCCACAGCCATGCACAAGCTAGTGAAAGGCCGAACGCTGAAGTCGGCTCGGCCCAGGCCGGCCTACGCGTCCCCAAGCGCGGCCAGTGAACAGATCGCTGGAGGAAAAGAGAGACCCATGAAGGCTGGCCCCATTTTGCATTTTTGCTGGACAAGCAGCGTGCTCATAGATTCCTGACGTCATCAATCAAATAGACAATGTACTCCCTCTTCTAGACTAAATTATTATTGGTCACTTTGGCTTTGTCTAAGTTTAAATTTTGTAACTTTGACCTAAGTTTATTTGGAAAATAATATACTAGCATCAAGGAAAACAAATAAACGCACTGTCAAAGGGTGAGTTCAATGGAGGGACTTTGATGTTATAAATACTGATCCCCCCCCCCCCCCCCAATAAATTTGGTGCAATTGAAAAAAATGTCTTAGGACAGGTAACGAGTAGCTAGGGTTTAGATCAGAGCAAGTTTTACGTATCTCTGGTGCACACTGAATACTACCTCCGTTGTACGAAGAGCGTCAATCCATCTTTTTTAGGATAGATTAGTGCTAAGGTTAATTAACGCATGTGCCCCTAATTTTCATTGGTTCTGGTGCATTAAATGGTGCCATGCATACAATAGCTATAAAAAAATTGCTAGATTGAGAGTATGTGGCAAAATTGTAAAACGATAGATTGACATTCTTAAGTAGTAACTAAGAGGATTCCTGGCGATATATAAGTATACATGTACAACAAAGTAACAAACCAAAGGAGGATTCCTGGCGATATAATACTACAGTACTAGTATCACTCTAGCTAGCTGCGTAAAAATGGCCATGCATATATGCCTCGCTTTAATTAGTACAGTACAACTTTTTAGCCACACCGATCGAGCAACATTAGGACATCTTGCAACCGATATTCTTTCGTCCATAATCGTCCTAGCTCCTATCTACCATGACGGCATGACTTCTAGCTGCCAACAGATACTCCCTCCGATTTTATTTTTTTTTACGTTTTCTAGTTCAAAGTTGAACTACGCTGCGACAAATAAAAGCAAACAGAGGTAGTACTGGTTAGCACGTAGTAGGCCCATAAATAGGTGCATGCCGGGTACCGGCCTTTACAGTTCGTTACTGCAGGCACATGATAAGCATAGACGCTGAGAGCTCCTTACTCTGCGGCATGTTGGTACAATTCCTCTGCAAAAAGCGGATCGGATCAGCACGGCATCGTCGCAGTCTGTCTGTCCCCATGGATCGGCCGTGCTCGTCAGAGACGACGCCGCAGCATGCAGCAGAAGCCGCAGGGCAGCTAGCAGCCAGCGGCGGAAAAAGCGGCCGACACTGCCATACACACACTCACACGGCAGGCCGGAGCGCGACACAATCAATACGTAGAGAGAGAGGCAGAGTAGAGAGCAGGCACCCGAGTACTGATGTACTATACCGTGTATTCGTACTGGTGTTAATGCTATAGCTCTATATTTTTTCACATTGCTACGTTTGTCGGCACCCATCGCTTTGAATCTTAACGACCTTCTGATATAATGCTTCATGACAAGTTGTTTCATATCAACGCGGCACGGATTAATTTCATACCGCATTGTACCGGTACAAACATAAAAAACCTAGATCCGGCACGGCCCTAAAACACGGCGGGCTGCTGCCGTGCCGGCCCAAGCCCGGTATGGAAATTTTCATAACTAGAAACTCGTATTCTATATATTTAAAAAGAATTTAAAATTTCTAAAATGGTCAAATAAAATATTTCTATATAAAAAGATGCATCGACACGGATTAATTTTGTGTCGCGTCATGCCGGTCTAAATATAAACTTAGACCCAGCACCGCCCTAAAGCACGGTGGGCTGTTATCGTGCCATGTCAGCCCAAGCCCGGCACGGAAATTGTCATTGCTATTATGATTCTAAATAAACTAAAAAAATCATATTATGCATATTTAAAAAGAATTTTAAAATTTCTAAAATGCTCAAATAAAATATTTCTATGTAAAAAGATTCACCTGATGTTTTCTATATTTTTTTATAATTTATATAGATTAATATCCAAACATTCAAAGGTCACTAAAACACCGGTTTTTTGAACCGTGTCGCGTTGGTCTAAGCACGGCTCATCAGTGCCTGTCGTGTCTGCTGTCCAACGTGATTAGTTATCAAGCACGGCACACCTCATGGTGGGTTGGAGATGGAGGATCAAGCACGACCGGGGCTCTGCGGCAGGAGATGTCTGCATGCATGATTGCATCCAGTGATCCAGTACACCACCACCACCGGAACATTCCAAGGGTGACGGCGGAATAGACCGTCCCTGAAATTTTTATGGTGGCCCTTGAGCCTGGACCGTCCAGCAACTATCGGAGCAGTTTGCATTTTGAATCACTTCTAACTCTTCCATGGGACATCTCCAAAAACGGTACCGGCCGGCACAGTCAAGGCACGGGCGCCGGAGCCCCGAGCCCGTCACTTATGGTACGGTATGGTGTGCATGTGTCGAAATTCTTTTGAGAGTGTCCTTATGCTTGGGATTGACAAATTTTGCAGCTCTAGATTCCTAGGTATGAGAGCTGCCGCTCCATACATGCATGCATGCATCCCTGAATATTTTTTGTACAGCTCGAGGTGCATGCTACGTTGTACGCGAATTCATTAGTTTATATATACGTACAAAGTTCAGAAAATATAATTAATTAATGCACAGTTATATATATTCGAATCATGCTACGATAACCTTACTAACCCGCCGGATGTCAATGCTCGTAAGGCGTGTTAGAGAAAAAAATAAACGTCTTCTTAAAAACTAAAGAAACATCCAGCACAATTTGTGTAGGTACTAATAATAATTAGTTGTATTTAAATAACCTTAACAACAGTAGCTACTGATTTTTTTATGGGTGTCTCCTTATCGAGTGACTGACTTTTAGGTTCCATCAGTCAACAAGATTGGCCATTGGATTCATATCCAATGGTTGAGATATTTTTATAATCTCTCCTGCTATCTTCTTCCTTCCCCGCCCGACACCTCTCGCCCTCACCCTCTTCTCTCGTCCTCATCCATGTCGACGCCCGCCTCCGCCTCCGGCCCCCTCCCCACCTAGCTTCGGCAGAGCTCCGCCGCCTCCACCGCCGCCACCACCTTCCTTCCACATCTCCGGCGGGACATCGAGCTCCTTCGCCCCACCCTCCTTCCCCGTCTCCGACGGCTGCCACCGTCGGATCCGCCTCCGCCAGTTAATCCGGCTTCGCCGGAACAGCACCGTCGCTCCCCCGCCGCCAACCCTTCCCAACCGCAGTCCTCCCCCGCCCGACCGGCGGTGCCCTCGTCGCCGGTCTTAGCCGCCATCCACCCTGCCACCACCGTCGGGCCAGCCAGCCTCCCACGTCCCTCCCTCTAAGGTCAGAGGTGGAGGAGACCTCCACGGCGGCCGGCCACCCGAACCCCAACCCCGAACCATAACCCTAACCCCGGCGATGAAGAAGCTTATGGGGACGATGGACATCTTCCCCGGCGAGCATGCACGGCGACGGCGAGGCACGGCACGGCGGAGGTGAGCCCCATTCTTCCCCGGCGAGCTCCTCCCTTTTTCCACCTTCTTCCCCTCCTTCCCGGTGGGCGGCGCGTTGTCAACTGACGAGGAATGTTTCTCTTTTTTATAGCATAATACTGTATTCCCTAGTAATCGGTTGTTGTTTATGTAAAATAACATAGGAAGGTAATTCATCTTATCTCCTGCGGGTGCATATGATGTGCAAGGGTGATGAGATTCGGTTAATTATATATTAGTTATGTGCAAAGGGAAAAGAATGCTGAATGCATTCATGCGGCGCATATGCATGCGTGCATGAACTTTCCTGTGCAGCAGCCAGCACATGCATGTTTGGGACAAGAAATATAGCTAATTAAACAGGCTAGTGGCAAATTATTAAGTAGTAACATGAGCTACGCTGACCTCCTTTCCTTTGTAGCTAGATACATAGCTAGTAGCTGCTCAGGTACGTAAATTAAAGAAATGAAATGCGGGCCGGGTGGCGGGGTATCATGGATCAGATATCATATATATTGCAGGGTCCGTACCCTGCTAATAACCGGCCGGAAAGCTGAATCGATGCTGCTAGCTGAAATGGGATCCAAGATCATATTGCACCAAGCACCGGCCGGGCGCGTGGGGGCACAATCCAGAAGTTAAGGTGGTGAATATATTTAAGTAATCGATACACACCCTAAAACCATTAGTTAAGCTATTCCGAGTATAGGCAAGGGAGAAGATTAAGCGCATATATAATATACCAAGTGATCGATGATGCTCAATGTCACCACTCTCTGACACAAATTAAAGATGTTTCTGCTGATGCTGGCAAAGATCTAGAAATAAAGAAGCTCGACAGACCGATTATGAGAGATCATCGAGCAGCAGAAGGCGCATTATTTATCTGTCCGCCATTATTGAAGAACTAACGATTGCGGGCCGAGGGGTACGGTTCGATCCAGAAGGACATGCAGGACCAGAAGCTAGGGCCGGACGACGATGATAACGCCATGCATATATATGTATGCAGGGCATGCACGTACAGAGGCCGCATCAGCAGGCATCGAGAATTCGAGATCTCGGCGGGCGGCACTGATGATGAACAAGAGCGAACTGGATCGATCGACCGACTGATCAAGGATGACGACGGTCACGCGTACGCGCGCGCTGTTACAGGAGATCGAGAGCACTGATCATGCACGCATGGATCTGACCAGGGGTTTGATCTGACGCCCTTCCATATATATCCTCAATCGCGCTGGCATCAATTGAACGTAGCTTGATGCATCAAAGCTAGCTAGAGAGAGATCAGATGAGGGACGAATTGAACATGCTCCGGCCGGTCCATCTAGCTAGACGCCCACGGTGTGGGGGATAGATATCTCTTGGGTCCTCGTGGCGTGGATTCAAGATATGGGTCGTTTATGGGCCTCAAAAAGCCGGACGTATATTTCATCGCCGTCTGCTTTAGCTTAGGCTCATAATGGCGAAGGATGAGCAGAACTTGACGATCAAGGCAAAGATGGTGCAATTTAGGAAGGCATGAAAAGAGTACATGGCTCAGAACTTGACGATCAAGGCAAAGATTGTGCAATTTAGGAAAGCATAAAAAGAATACATGGCTCGGACTCTGCTTCCAAAAAGTACGAGACTTGAAGATGGAAAGTGTATAGACCGTAGGTTCTATGTGATCTGTTGTAATCTAAACCGATTAGAAGATATAGAAAGAAACTGACGTGTAACCCAAGAACCTATCAGCCTATATAAGGCGGGTGGGGGACACCTACGTAGACATCATCATACAACGCAACATCTGACGCACACCAAAAATCCTAGCCAATCGTGCTCTCGTTGCAATCTCGAAAACTCAGATCAATACAATCAGCTACAAACAAAACGTAGAGTGTTACGTTCTCCGCGGCCCTAACATGTATAAATCTTGTTTCCGTCGCGTTTTACGCGAACCATCGAGCTACGGTCGATCTCGCCAACCACAAAAGCACTGCATGATACATCCTGTGGTGCACTGCCAATACTAAACACCGACACACGGCCACGGGCCAAGCAAGGTATGTAGGCTGTCTCTAAAGCGGGTTATCCATATAAACTGTTTATAGTAAAAACCAACGTTATAATGCTATTGTATATACAGAGATCGTTGAAAAATTGATAGCCAAACCTATTTGACAGCCAGCGCGTGACGGTCTGCACTGCACTCTGCACTGAAAGCGAAGGCTCTCTGCACTGCACTGCACTCTCTCCTCCCTCTCCTGTCCGAAGAATCTGATTTCGCGGTGGGTTTTGCATTTTGCATTGGGAGGTTTGATGAGGCGGCACGTGACTCCGATCATCATGCAGTAGTCCTGCATCAAATGCATGCATCGTCCTGCTCCTCTCTGGTTGTTTACCGGGCCGGCCGGGACCATATGCATGCATGCCCTTTCATTCCCCACCCTACTCGCCTCTACGGCTCGACCTAGTTATAGCTAAAGGATTCCCCAGCCAGGCCATCATGAACCAGCGAAGAACCCTACGCGCTAGCTACCTACAGTACCTGTAGGAAGCGGGATGGATGGTAGGACTAGGAGGAGCAGCTTCGTCTTTCCCCGTGTTTGATTTTCTGGTTAAAATTTAATTTCCGTCGTATCTAATGTTTGGATTCTAATTAAAAATATTAAATATAATTTAATCATAAAATTAATTACATAGATGAGTACTAAACGGTGTGACAAATTCATTAAGTCTAATTCATCTCGCTGTTTATTCCTCGTCCATATAATTAGTTTTTTAATTAAACTATATTTAATACTTTTAACTAGTACCCAAACATCCGATGTGACGTGAGCTAAATTTTAGCCCTTTGATCCAAACACCCCCATGCGCTGTAGCCTGCACTGCACCGTCTCATCTCTCTCGTATCAGGCCATTCCCAATGGCCAATGGGAATTCCAAGGTTTCATTTTCATTGGATGATACGGCATATTAACATAGTTGATGTCATAGTAACGTGGTTACGACGGGAGAGGAGACCAAATTCAGAAGACTGTCTATAGTACGAAATAATATATATTGTAGCTCTATTTTAGATAAAGAGATAAGTAATTAAAATAGTGATAATCGTGGATAGACGATCTGTTACATAAAATTTACGGTTATCCAGACTAAAAGTGATATGGCATTCATGACGGTGCAATGAAACCCTGGCTGAGAACGAGGACACGGACGAAGCAGAATGAAAGAGAGGAGAGAGAACGACATAAACACGGGATGGATGGAGAGCTAGCTAGCCCCCTTATCTAGGGGGCATGCATGCGTTACTGTAGCGACGGCGGTAAAGATCGATCGATGAGACGACGCCACGCTGCTAGCTGCATAGCTACATGCATGCATATGCATTAGCAGTACGTCCTTGTTGCGTCTGCGTCTGCCATCTAGCCCATATATATCATCAATACGCCTGTACGTACGTGCAATGTAGAAATAGCAATCGTAGCCTGCTCTCAAGTCCCAAGTCATGATCGTATCGTATCTACTGGAAATCGATCTATCGAGAGGAACAGTGCTGCATGCAAGCATGTCTCCTCCTTCCTGCTCGATCTGCATCCGTCGCGTCACTCCTTGTTATTGCCTTCTTAATTTCCTCCTTTTTTTTCAGACCAATGGCTAACGGCGAAAAGAGGGGGTGGGGCAGGAGTGTCACACACTCACTCCAGTACATCGCAACGTACCCCTTCCGACCGCATACCCTGCTGCACATGTCTCGCTCTCACACACACGTCTCCACATTTGCACGCTAATGCATACTACTGCATTGTGCGCTCTGTATGTAACATTCCCTCTCGGATCCCACTCTGCTTTAAAATATAAAAATAAAATACACGAACGGTTTTTAAATTTATCATGTTGTGTCAACTAAGGTTCCGTTTAGCCGAGGAGCCTTATGGCTCCAGCTCCGCACGACAATAATCCTGCTGCAGCTGCCTGACGCACCACTGCAGCCGGAGTCGTTTCCCGTCTTTCTCTCTCCTGCCTCTCACGGAGCCATTCACGCCAGCGCAGCAGGAGCTAGTTGAGAGTCGCTTCTCCGGTTCCAACTCCTCCGTGCTACAGTGCCGGAGCCAGAGCCGATAGAAGCCCTCCCAAACATGCCCTAGGTCCCCGAACTTAGAAAACCTTAAATCCAGATCCTAAATTTTGGAAAAACCATACCATCTGGATCCCCAAAGTTGGTTCGAGTGCTATTCGGATCCCAAAACCACCAATATACTTGTTGATAATGCATTGACTGTGGTTTTTTTAAGTAAGAACTAAAAATTGGGTCTCTAAAGTTGGCTTGAGTATCACCCGGGGTCCCAAAATCATCAATCAAAATGTTGATTGTGTGTTGACCGTAGTTTTCATTAGTAAGATCCACTTATCAGATCCACATTTCTTTTCATTGCCATCGAATAGGACATGTGGGACCTTTTGTGAGTGAAATAATTTTTCAATTTGTGTTCATCACTCATCTATCCCCCGCTGCCATCATCCATGGTGAGTAGGAGTGAGCGGCGGTGGCAAGCGCATACAGGAGTGCGCGGAAGAGGAGGACATAGGAGGGCGTAGAGTGAAAAAATAAAATAAAATATTTTATTTCACTTAAATGGGACCCACATGTCAGATATGAGGAAGAAAAAGATATGTGAACTTAAATGCATATAGGCCGCACTTATTAAAACCACCGTCAACGCGTGGATTGATGATTTTGGGACCCAAGTGATACTCAAGCCATCTTTAGGGACCCAAATTCGTAGTTCTTACATAAAAGAAACACGGTCAATGCACAATCAACGAGTAGTTTGGTGGTTTTGGGACCCGAATGACACTAAAAACAACTTTAGGGACCGAAATGACATGTTTTTTCAAGTTTCGGGACCCGGATTCCATGTTTTTTTAGTTCGGCGGCTTAGTTCACACACCATGCTAAGTTCAAGGACTGTTCTTGTATTTCATTCCTTAAATAAATACAATGCATTCAAAGACTCTCTTCCTAATTAATGTAGTGTCATACCCCTCATCCTTTGCTAGTTCAGGATGGAAGTAGCACATATATCTCGTGCATATACAGAATCTCTTATATATTTTAAGATGGAGATAGCACTCACATTACACATACGCTTATTAACTATAGCATCAATCTGTTTTAATTTGCACCGGGTGTTTTATTTCATACATAGGGAACATCTTTCGGCTTGCATGTAATGACCAGCATGAATCCTCCAGCTAGAAGAATTGTACGGCTCCATATTACAAGTACGCGTTTTGAACCACCACCTTTATTTGATTGATAGTTTAACAGTGTCCTAGAGTTCCTGGCCTGGCTCCCAAAAGAAGATACTCCATACATGAAGCAAATCTAAAAGGTTGCGGGAATTAGATGCTAAGTAGTACTGGTTACTTGAATATATATATCAAAGTCCAAATACGATACGGTGCAAAAAGATCAATATACTACATATATTAAACAGGTGTTTGCTGCTTTCTAAGATACGTGTGGCAGATTTGCACTAGATACCCGCGGTACTATTGATAAATAACCCACAGCCTACGATGTGGATAAGTTATTGTTTGGAGTCTTTGGACAAGCTGTACCATGCTGTGTCTAATCTTATGTTAGATTAGGACTCAAGTTCATTACTATTATAAATTTACAGATGATGGATGCCCATTGCGACTGCGAAAGTGGCGAAAGCACAAGCGTAGTGACACATCTTCCACATAGTAGCTATTATGTAACTTCCAGGTGATGCAAATGCTTACTCCAAACAAAAATAGAAGATGACCTTCAGGGTAATAAATCCAGGCATATTCAAATGTGACAGTGCACGTATCTTTCAAATTTTAAGGGCAAATCAAGTACCAATTTTAAAACAAAAATAGAACTGAATCAGCATTAATTCCTATCAACGAGATATATACCTGTAAAACATTAATATCCATGCTTCTAATTTATTTATCTACCATCCTTGAATTCTTAGAAACTTATTACACTACACAAAACCAACAATTATTTGACGCTTCCTAGTCCAAAAATGAACTAGTAAGCGTCAAATAAAAAAGAACAGGGGGAGTATACAATTTACTTATGCATTCCATGCATGCACTAGCATATCATAGCAAACCATAAGGACGATCTAGCAAACCATAAGGACGATCTAGAAATATTAAGAGCTAGATAGCTAACTGTTAACGATTTAGAGCTAGATATTAAGATGCTAATACATTGGTAGGCTCACGATCAGTCTTACTTGAAGCTTTCAAATGATCCATAGAAAAAGACATGCATAAAAATAATGTAACAGTCAACAACCTTGACTTTAGTATATGCATGATCCAGAGAATAGGAAACGAACGTATGAAATTTCTTTTACAAAGTTCCAAAGGGGGTAACTGATTATTGTTCCACCTAGCCTTTCGATTGAAAGGAACAGATCAAAGGCAAAGAGATTAGGCCGGTCGAATCACCATGCATCTTTTCAAGTTGCGTGACAAATACATTATATGCATCTGATGGCGACGTTAACGACGTGTGTATATAAGAATATGGAAATCTGTAACTGATGACCGAGCACTACGGCTTCTATAACTGATTAATTCACCTGTTTTATCCACAATTATTAACAAAGGCTTACAGTGCAGCCCCCCTACCCCCAGTATTCTACTTTTTTTTTTAGAAAATTACACAGCTGGTAGGTTAACTCCTCTTTCTCAGATGCAGCACATATGAAAATAATCAGCATACTGTTGGCACACAGTTATATCAGCCTTTCTTTGGACAATATTCTCAATAATTTCCAGATTTGGTAATTTAGTCAAAACAACGTAGTCAAGTAGAGGTCAATTAGTACAGTGTCCATGATACTCCAGATCTGCCTTAGGTCATGTCTTGTCCTAAACTATTGCTTCATCATGTTCCTTTAGAATACTCTATGTTCCTTAAAATCAACCACTAGCAATAAACATATATAATTGAATACCAATAATTTGACATAAATCTATACATATATAAGCATGCTAAAGTTATTGTGTCACATGCATCAAGATAGAACATCCGTAGGATTCTATAGTATAATTATATAAGGCTAAGAACTTAATTCGTATTTTTCTATGAGATGGAAATTAAGGAGAAATTATAATACTATCAAGTTTCAGTATAACCATGACTCAAGTTATTCCAGTTCAATCTGGCCGGGAGTGGAGGTGTCGGCAACTGCACTTAAAAAGGGAATAAACCTCACCAAAAAATTTGCAGCTCTTCAGAATTTTTTTCAAAGCTGAGAAATATAGTTATTGTTGCTATATATGTTCATACAAATCCGCCATCATATGTAGTTCCGGTACAAGTACGACGATACCACACATTAACACACAAATACACAACATCAATTAAGAGAAAAATACCAAGTCAAAGAATTATGATTATATGGTTTCAAGGTGCAGTAGCATTTTAATCAATACTCCCTCTTGTCATTAATACATAATGTTTTAGTGTAATTTCCACTAAAAACGTCCTATATTAATGTGACCGAAGGGAGTACAATATTCTCTAACACAATATTCACCCACTACATGTGTTAGCCGTAAAAGGAAAGGAATGCATCTACTATATAACAACACTACATTTCTAAGAAGAACTTAACACCGGTACCATATGAATTTAGGATATTGACTAAACTGTTTATTCATAACAAACAATCAAAATCAGGAAATTCTTAAATCTATATATATGCACGCATACCATTTCAAAACCATATAATACACCACATACTGATAAGAGACATGGTTATGTTGGAAAAATATGTATCGTCTACAAGCAGTAGATGTCCTTAACCAAGCATAATAAATTTATCATCAAATGTACTTTGAACTCACAACACCAGTACTAATAGATAAACTGTGATTATTTATATCCGATATCCAATAAATGTTGATGGTGATTATCATAACACATCTGGTTTCCTTATTGTTCATTGTTCCGCAAGCAATAACCGTGTTTCTCAAGAAATTTTAAATGTATATAAATAATAATCTCAGAATATGGAGATATATACATATGTACGGTTCCTCATCCTTGTATATAAAATATATAATGTTGCCAATGGAAGCAATAATGCATATTTTCAGTCCATGCATGGTGTTGTACTGAAAAAAGTTCGATCTTGATGGCCTACCATTAACTACACTAAAATAATACTTAAAATTGAAAAATAGTATAGAAATGTGCCAGACAGAAAATGAAAACAAAACATCCCATTGTTTGGGAGAAAATGGATAAAGACCTAAACCGCTTTTTTCTTTTTTTTTGCTAGGGCCAATATCCCGGTGTATATTGAAGTAATTAGTCATGTGCTCAAACTTCAATATATGCAACTGTATTTTCAATCATAGGCCCTGCACAAGTCTATATAGCAAGTAGTATAACCGGTTGAAATGACACTTAAATGAGGGTGGCAAAAATAATAAATGTGCTTGAAATGACAATTGCATTGTGATGTGATGCCATGATATGATGTAACGGGATGGGATGGGATCAGACAGTCACGAATACTGTTTGCTGTTACCAGACTTGGATGCAAACGCTAATCAGGGCCAGCGTTCTTCTCCAGGCATCTCGTTATTTGATTCTTCCCGAGACAGTACACACAGATATCTGACTCGATCTGGCAGCCTTCCTTCCTTGAGCATATGATGACTCGAAAAAATCTCTCTCCTCCCTCCTCTCTCTACCCAGCATAAACGCAGCAATCATTCATACCAAATTTTCCAACCAAGAATCAGCAGTAGCTACTAGCTAGGGTTCAGCTTTTGAAGAGAAAAGCTAAAGCAAAGGTGTCACACCTTACTACTACCGATCGAATAACTAGAAAAACACAGGAGTCGATGAAATATGGTGGTAGGAGTACTCCTGTGTGTGTATATATATACTTGGCAAATACTACTAATAATATATATGGGAAGAAACCGAAACTATATACGCATGCACATTCTATACCTGCAAGACATGCACCGCCAGGGGACAGCATCATTGCACCACCATGGAACAAGCTAAGATTAAAGGAAGAAACAATGGCAAGAGGAGGAGAGAGTGTATCAATCAAGATAGCCGCTCTTCCAAGGCACCAGCAGCAGATTACCTAACTACTGTCGATCAGATTTAAAAAAATTTATCATGATTAACACTGCTCCTCCCTCGCTACTCCAAGCTAGCTTTATACTTGTAGTAGTGGTAACCTGATGGGCTAGCTAAGCTAGGCAGGTAGCTACTACTACAGTAGTAATATGATCCTAAAGAAACTAACAGTGATGAATCATCACCAGCTAGCTAGCTCATCAGTTTATGCATCATCATTATTGAGAGTTTGTGGCTGGAGAGAGAGAGAGAGAGAGAGAATCATCAGGGAAGGGATAGCAACGTACTGACAATTTGGATTGGAGATGGTAATTAATACTTCTACAAGTAAATTAAGCAAATAATATTGAAGAGAAAGGATGGGGGACATGTCTAAATTAAAAAAGAGTATGAATATGGAAAAACGAGGGACGGAAGCCAGTCGTCAATGGATCGGAGGTGTGTCGTTTTGATCACCTCGGATGGCCGTGGTAGAAAGGCGCGCCGCCATAGGGGCCGGGCGTCGGGTAAGGGTCCATGACCACAGCCGATGACGAGACGGGCCCCGCGACGCTGCCTTCGCCCGCCGCGGCCGTGCTCGGGGAGGAGCCCTCGGCGGCGTGCCGGAAGCGGCCCGCCGCGGCCGACGACGACGTGTCCGGGCCGACGTCGTGCAGGATGCCCTTGAAGAGGTGGCCGGCGATGCTGACGGTGGTCTGGTACGCCACCTCGGCGTCGGCCGCCTCGTCGACGGGGCCGAGGCGCACGCAGCGGAACACCGCCTCCGAGCTCACCTCCCGCGGGAAGCGCTCGCCCGCCGCCACCACCAGCTCCTGATGGTGGCGGTGGTGCTGCTCTCCTGATCAATCGCTCAGAATTCAGATGGCATGGCATGGAGTGGACAGTGCAGCGGGGTGCGCAGTGCGGTGCAGTTTGAATTGTATTGTATTATTGTGTACCCGAGGAAGTGGTGGTGGCCGTGGTGGAAGAGGGCGGTGCACCGGCGTCGCGGAGACGCTTGGACGGCTCGGCAGCGCCGGTGGCGAGCTGCTGCTGCTGCTGGCGCTCGCGGCGCTTGGCGGCGGGCACCCAGGTGGACCTGACGTGCGTGGGGCAGTCGAAGCCGCGGCTCTTGCAGCAGGTGCGGCAGCGCATGTGCGCGCAGTCCTTCTTGGCCTGGTTGCCGCAGTCCTGGCAGCTGATGGTGCCCGCGGCGGCGGCGCCGGAGGCGGAGCCCCTGCCGCCGCGCGAGGAGCCCGCGGCGGGGTCATCGGCGAAGCGGATCATGTTGGGCGCGTAGAAGTGGTGCTCCTGGGCCGGGTGGTGGTGGTGGTGCGGCCATAGCTGGAACCCGCTGCCCCGTGGCGCGGCCGCGTAGAGGTATGCAGCGGCGGCGGCGGCGGCCGCGGTGGCGGAGTCGGAGGCGGCCGAGGAAGGGTTGACGTGCGGGTGGTCGTGCTGGTCGCCGCGGCCGCCGTGGCCTCCGCCGCCTAGAGGGAAGCCCGCCATGCGGCCAGATCCATAGGCCCCGCCGCGTCCGGCTGCTACTGGGCCGCCGCCCGCCGCCGCGCCGGCGTCCGCATGGGCACGGACGGAGGCCGCGAATTCCGAGCTGGCGTCCCCGCTGCCTGCTGCGCGTCCAGGCCGGGCGGCTCTCTCGGCAGGTAGCTGTAGCTGGTTGCGTGTTGGATCGTCGATGAATCGATCGATCTAACTAGATAGCTAGGGTGCGCGTGCAGGAGTAGTGGGGGTTCCCTAGAATTTTGGCGTGTCTGGCAGCGTGAGGAGAGAGGACGGAAGTGGAGGCAGCTGTGGCTATCTCGATCGCCAAGGGAAGCAGGCCAGGCGAAGGAGGAGGAAGGCAGCAGCAGCTGAGCTGAGGTGGTTGCCTTTTAATTTCTCTTTGTGTGTGTGGTGAGGTAGAGTCAGTGTGATGGGGGCCTGGCCTGGAGTCTGGAGAGGCGACGACAGGGGAGGGGACCTGCCACGCCGCCAACGATCCTGCACGTATGTAGTACTGCCCCCGCCCCGGACCCATTCAATGATTACCACGCCGTGTTCGTATTTGGAATTACCCTATTTCCTTCCTCGCGGGTAGAGAACTACTCCACTCTCTCCCTCCCTCTTGCCCCTCTCTCCCTCTACGAGGCTAGACGCCACGGAGAATCGGAGCGGGAGAGGGGCGGAGCGGCTCGCCGACGAGATCCTCAAGCGGCCGCCGGCGTGGTGGCGGCAGGGGCAACTGCGCCACCTTTGAGTTCGGGGTTGAGGTTGGGTTGGGGAAAGGGGGCCACCGGCGACAAGGAGACCTCCACCTTCGGTGATAAAGGAGAGGCCTGCGGCGGTAGCAGCAGGACCTACGGAGGTGGTGGGCGATGCGACGGCTAAGACCTGCGGCGAGGGCGCCACCGGTCGGGGTCGGGGTCGGGGATCGGTGGACGGTGTTTGGGAATGACCGGCCGTGGGCCAAGGCAGCCACTAGGTTAATGGTGGGCGGCATCGATGTGACGATAGCGGAGGGCGCAAGGCGGAGCGGCGAGGCGGTGGGAGCCACCGTCCACGGGTGGTGACAAAGATGTGTAGTTTAGCTATGAATTTAAGGGGTTATTTTTTATTGTATGTCTACCATCACAGCAGATTGGGTAATTAATTTAGATATAAATTTAAGGAGTTTTTTAGTTACCTATATGGTAATAACAAATGTAGTGATTTATATACAAATTTAGGGATTTTGTTTAATATTGTATTTGATAAAGAAAGAGGTGGTAATTTAAATGTAAATTTAGAAGTTGTTTTACGCTGTTTAAATTTCATAACAGAATAGAGACCTACCAAGTATTAAAACTTTAGTCTATCAAATAGAAGGACATGTGATTCTTTTCTGGCACTTCTTGTAGGGATTAACGTGTCCAATCAACCAAGTGCTTTTGCACGAGCGAGTCATGTTAATAGATATAAATATTAGAGATTGTGGATAGATTTAGGCTCTATAACTAATTAGAATAGCTAATATTCGCTCCTCTATCTTTGTATATTGTTTATTCAGACTGTAATAGAACACTTGTATAATCATTTTCTTATATAAGAATACTTTGAGCTAATCTGTTGTGTAGTAGAAGGAGGTTAATTAGAACCATGCATAGATGCACTTTCATTTGGAATTTTTACAATAGTAGATGTTGGTAATTTGAACCCAAAGTTAATAGATGTATATAATGTTAGGCGTTTGTGGCTAAATCTTGGGCCACAGCTAATTGAAGTCGCTAATATTTGTTCTCTCTTATTTACTCGCACAATAAAATAATACTCATACAAACATTTACTTATCTTTATTCGTCTAAAACAGAATATAGTTGGTAATTACTACTTTGAGTTAATATTTTATCCGGTATAAGAGGCGACTTTTTTATCCAGATAGATACACAGTTTTATTAATCATTTTTTAAAAAGTAGATGTTAGTAATTTGAATACAGATTTGAGGAGGAATTCTATTAATTTTGAATAATGACATAGATGGACAATTTACATGTCAAGTTAAAAATTACATAGATTAGCTATTGTATTGTAAAATATGATAATTTAGTTTGAATCTATGGAATTATATTAAACTATATTTCATAATTCATTAGTGAGTAATCTAAATATAAATTTATGTGTTGTTTCAAGTCACCTTTCATAATAGCATAACAGCATAGTCAAGTAATTTACACATGTGTTTAGAGGGTTAGTTTAAGTTATCTTTTATTTATATATATTTGTATGAGTAATTTAAGTGGATCAATATAATAGTTTGTGTGTGTGGTTTGTATACATGCATGCCTACTTATAGACAGTAGACGTAGGGAAGAAAGTGCTAGCAAAAATTGTCTCTATAGTATATATAGTTTGGAACGGAGGGAGAGTAGGTCCGATCCCAGCAACATACATCTTAACTCCGTTCACAAATGTACGACATGGTGATTTTTTCTTCAAAACTGCCTTATTGAAAAAAAATATTCCGATATGTAAAACTACAATTTATACTCAAGCTACTTTAGTGATAAAACGAATCATAACAAAATAAATAAAAAATGTAAATTTCTTTTGAATAAGACGAATGGTTGAAGTTTTTTTAAAAAAAATCAACCACGTCATAAAATTTATGGATGAAGGGAGTACTCCCTCTAGGTCCGAATTAGTTGTCGTTTTAGAGAAAACTATAAGTCGAAATTTTAAAACTTTGACTATATATAATTTTATATTATTAAGTTTTGATTCTTGAAACTCATATGTATATGTTTTTCTTAAGATGTACTTTCATAAAAGTACAGTTTTTTATAATATTGATTTATATTCTAATAAAAATTGGTCAAATTTATATTTTAAAACCGCATCGATGTTTAAAACGACAACTAATTCGGACCTGGAGGGAGTATATGGCAGCGTTTCCTCTGTCCAGGCATCAAATCCTCACTCGAAGTTGCGCTTTTGAGAAACATTCGATACGAAGAATACGAGAGGGAAAGGAAAAAGAAAAAAAACAATACTAGCTAGTGTATACGCGGCGTCATGCATGATTAGCTAGCTGGCGGGTCTTTTGGAAGCCTTTCTCTCACTTTCACTTTCTCAGAGGCGATAACGGTTCTTCGTCGCGCATTATTAAACCTAACGCACTGATCTAGGTGCGGCGGGGACTCTGAGCCGAACGAAAGGCCGGCGCCGGCACTGCGATCTCCTCGAGGCCGGCGCTCTGCCGCTGATCTGCCCTGCCCTGCCCGCCGTCGCTTTGCGCCTCCCATGTCATCCGTCCATGCGCTTTTATTTCCGCCGGCGCCGCCGTGGCGATCGATCGTCGAGAGCTAGCAATGCGAGCAGCCAAGCAGGCAGGTCCGCCGGGTGGTGGATATAACGGTCCGGATCTCGGATAGATTAAAGAATGCATGGGCGCTCTGCTGCTGGGGGATCGGAGGGACCGACCGACCGAGCGGGCGGGACAGCAGGCGATCTAGCGGAGATCTGTGTGACGTCGTACGCGCCAGCCCCTTGATTTCCGGCCTTCCGGGGAGAGGGAGCAGCGAGCGGGTCCGGCGACGGCGAGCATCGTCGTCGTCCCTCTCCGCCCCGGCCGGCCGGCCGCACGCCGGTTTGTAGGGCGAGCGCGAGCGCCATTATTGTGTTGTCGGACCTCTCGTCAAGTACAAATCGAAATAGAGGAAAACATATACTACATTGTAAGCTCTCACGCTCGGTTTTATTGTACTCAGAAAATCGATCGATCGAGTTGGTCGCGTCCTCAAAAGTAGACATCTCTCGAGCCCTGCTAAAATGCAACCGTACGTTTTTATGTATGGAGACAACAAAACCATTTATCTCTGTCGTCGTCCAGCACAGCACTGGACATATATGCGTACTGTAGTAGCACTGACATGCATGTTAAACAGTCAAAATTCATCTGCCAGAACCACATACATACATATCTATCTATCTATCTATCTATCTATCTATCCTCCAGCCAGCAAAATTTTTTTACTTCTCTATACAGCGCGAGCTGACACATGCTCCCTGATATCAAACAGCGATGGTACCGCGTGTGCGCCTCGGTTACTGACGAACGATATATCGATGGTTTAATTCCTCTAATCTTTTACACACCGCAAGTAAAATTAATCTACTGTGGGCCAGAGAGTGAATTCTGGGGGCAGGATGAGGAGGCATATGCAGCGCTAATTAACCAACCACCCCCACGCACGCGGCCGGCCGGGTAGATTCTTCTACTGCGTGCCGCCAAACAAGACTGTTCCTTGCTTTTTGGCTGCGAGCTTCCATCGTTCGTACAAGTACATGTGTGTGTGTGTGTGTGTGTTTTCCCCCCAAACAGTGGGATTCAACAGTGATACATGCAGCAATGTTTCCTCCGCAAACAGACAGAAGTGGTTGCATGCGGGTGGAGTAGAATATAATGTAGATTCACAGACAGGCCAACGATATATCTCTCTCTGGTTTTGTTCATCGATCAGTAATTAGAACACTATTTTATGAAGACGAGACAAACACTTTTATTTATTACATCTGAAATATTACAGTATTCTTAAGCACCTCGATCGTTGGCTCGGTATTACAGTATTCTTTAAGTACCTCGGTGGCTCTGTATTACATGGAAAAGACTTTGCTACCAAACAAGACAAAAGAGCTTGCAAAGTACGCGTACGTACGTAGGTAGTATATGCACTGCAAATTAAGGAACTTTATTGGCTACTAGGTGGGAGCTATTTACACAGGTCGTCCTAAACATCCATTCCACACTCCAGAGAGGTGGGTACACAAACACAAAGAAACTCCAGCGCCCTCCCCCGGCCCGGCCCACATTGTAGGGGTAGGGGGGGGGGGGCAGTACGTAGTACATCTTTATATTACAGGCACAAATAAGACAATGTAAACGTTGCCAACAGTTGGATTTCATAGGGTGGCATGCAGAACGATTAAAACTGTGCAGCAGACCGGTGGTAGCGGTAGGCCATCGAGCTGAGATGATCTATGAATCCCTGCAGCTGCAGGCCACCAAACAAAGCCGGCCAGCCGTCATTGCGCTTGAAGCTGTGGTACAGTGCTCCCGATATATATCCTACCAATGCAGTACAGTAACACTGCTGTACATTTCAACAGGAGTCATTTAATTACTGTGTCGTTGTTGTGATGATACTAGATGTTTTTGCGGTGTAACATACTATGTTGCATTTTTAGTTCTGAAGTTACTAGTACAGTGCTCCGCCAGTCCGCCTGCTATAAGGATGATACCATCATCAGGGAAAGTGTGTGTGAAAAAGGAGTTATTAGTAGGTTTTTTATTAAGTTGGACTAGGTGGAAGAGTTTTAATATATCAGACGACGGCCATCCTACACACTGGAGCTGGCGATGGCTCTAATTGGCCTAGCCTCAAGAAACAAGAAGACCATTGTAACTAATAATAGGAAGGACCATCATTCATCAGGGTGCCGCATGCATGCATTGCGCTGTTGTTGTTGCTGCATGCGCCGTACGTCGTGTTTATCGAGCTTGGAGTGTTTTTTTTTTAAAAGAAGGTATTAATAATAAGTTGACCCTTACCCTATTCGTTAGCAATGCAAGGATGACAGTGCGTGCAGCCTCTGACGTATGGCAGGTGCAAGAAGGCAAGCGGCGGGGGCAGGAAGCAGGATGCTGTCATGACAAGTGAGAACTGACGATCCTTACTTAGAAGCTAGTGGTAGGTCAATACTATTTACGAGCTTGGTCGTCTGTCTCTGATGCAGTCTGAGGTGGATGCATGCATGTTGCATGGTGGTGGTACTACTTTTCGTTGTCGTAGTACGTGGTTCGCGCGTGAATGCTATGCTCCTACCGCGTTTGGCCGGCAGGGCAGGGCAGAGTCGTAGGCCTGGACGCGCTAACATGCATTTGCATTTTTTTTTTTCCCCTGCAGACTACCACCATCTGAACCTGCTGCTGCGTGCTTGTTGCGGAGGACTAGGACCAGGACCTGCATGCCTGCGCTGCATACTGCATACCGCGGCGCGGGCGGAGCAGGAGCTCGGCTGTCGTCAGAGACTGACCCGGCATGTGCCGTGGTTTAATGCCCTTGTTGTTGTCTTGCTTTAGAGCAGCAATGGAGGATGGATCGGAGGGAGAGGGAGCAACGACGTGCTCCGGCGCATCTTCTCATTGATCTGGGTGAAGGCGTTAAAAGCGAGCGAATTAAGGAGGGGGGGGGGGGGGGGGGGGGGGGGGCGTTGCTAAAAAGTCGGGGCCCCAATAATGGCGCGTCCTAGCCTCGAGCCGTGCACGCGGTACGACCTGGTTGACCTGCTGACTCCGGGACCTCCCCGAAAGGGAAGGGAAGGGCAGCCGAGGCGAGCCGCCCCCGCCTGCAGGCACGGCCAGCGCCCCTGGCCTGCGACCCAATGGAATCCGTCCGATCCAGCGAGCTGCGCCATGCCCTGCCCTGCCCTGCCCGGGCGAGGAATACGAGAAGGGGGACGGGCGGCGCGCGGCGCAGAGGCACGGGCAAGTAGCCATGCATGCAGTGCAGGCAGGCAGCCAGGCGACTAGGCGAGTGCGACCAAATCCGGCGGGCGCGCGCCGCGGATCCCCTCCACGCTCGGCAACGGCAGCCGCCGGCCGCGTGAGCCAGCCATGGTCATCCTGAAGTGCTGGTGAGGCCCAGCAGCAGCAACTCGCACACAGCCTTCCCCATGCGTGACCCGCGTCTGCGATTCGGATACGGACTCAATCGCGGCCCAGTAGTCCTGCTGGACTCGTCCGGCAGCAGCCGGGCTTCAGGCCCAATCTAGCGAGTGCGCACGGCCCGCTCGGATCTCAACGGAGCGGGCTGGGCTGCCAGCCCATTTCTTGTCCAAAGCCCGTCACACACACACCTGTTTTTCTGGGGCACGGTCCAAACAGAAGCTCACGAATCTCTGCATACGTATTCGGGAGATTGACTCGATCGGCAGACCTTGATTCTGTTACAATTAAGTCGTAGTGATGCGTGCATGGCAGGGGCGATCATATCGGACAAGGTGTCGAGCCAAAACGAAGATACTCGACCCGTCTGACCGTCCGTCCGTAGCGGTGTCGCGCAGTCCGGTCACGTCCGGACTCCATCGATTAGCAAGCAAGCACGTGACTGACAATTTGTGGTTATATATATGCACACCACAGAACGATAACAGTGGCGCAGGCAGCCGATGGTCAGCGCTAAACAGCCAATCAAGATCAGAAAGCCTGGAACGTTTATAGATGTGGGGCACGGTACAATATACAGCATGACTGAGAAATAGCACCCGCCAATCTTGTCCCACGGCGTGCCCCCTCCCCCTATCGGTAATTCACTAGAATCCCGTTCTAAATATATAGATATAGGGCGTGGGGCTAGCCTCAAGTTGTGTTTTTTTTAAAAGGCTGATCAATTGTGATATCGATTGAAAAAAATGTGTGGGCGACATAAGAAGTGACGTGGAGGTATTTGTGTTTTATAAAATCCTGAGTATTTGATTTTTCTTTTATTTTCAAACACGAAGGTTATTTATTTTGTCTATTACATACAGTAAGTGTATATTTTCAAAGATAATCATTTATCCCTTGCTTATATACATGCAGGAAATAATAATAATAATCACGGAAATGATGGCAGTAGGATTTCGGCAGAACCAGAACGATATATATCTATACGACACATACTGAAACTGTAATTAATTTGAGGGCACCCGCCGCGCTCCAGCGACCAACCCACTGGCATGGCGTGTCGCAGAACGGCCGCGCGCCAGGTCACCAACATTATTTATGTCGTCCCCTCGGCGCGACGTCAGCGTCAGGCGTCGTCGGCGCACTCGGACAGGAACTCGCGCACGGCGGCGAAGATCTCCTGGGCCCGCTCCGGCACGAAGAGCTCCGACGCGTGGAAGCCGTCGTGGTCGGTCCTGGCGACGACGTGGACGCCGCCCTGGTCCCGCAGCCAGCGCGCGAAGTCGCGCTGGCGGTCGACGAGCGGGTCGCCGCGGTTGCCGGTGACGAGGCAGCGCGGCAGGCCCCCGAGCGCGTCGGGCGGGAGCGCCCTTGCCGGGTTGCAGAACTCGTGGTCGCGGTCGGCGCCCGCGGGCAGCGCCAGGCTCCAGAGCCGGTCGCTGGCCTCCAGCGGCAGCATGGGGTCGTCCTCGGACCGCTCCTCCGACGCCGTGCGCTCCACGCCGCCGAGGTAGGGCTGGTGGAGCAGCAGCCCGCGCAGGCGGAGGGCGGCGGGTGCGGCGCGGTCGCGGTCGCGGAGGCCCGCGAAGAAGGCCATGTTGGCGCCGGAGCTGCTGCCCATGAGGAAGCACCGGGAGAGGTCGGCGTGCCGCGCGACCCAAGGGTCGCGCGCGCCGCGCAGCCACGCGAGGGCGGCCGCGGCGTCGTCGTAGGCGGCGGGGAGGCGGTGCTCGGGGGCGAGGCGGTACTCGAGCGACGCGACGAGCGCGGGCACGGCGGCGGCCAGCGCCTCGCAGTGCGCGTGGTAGAAGACGGACGCCGCGGAGAGGATGACGAAGCCGCCGCCGTGGAAGTAGAGGACCACGGGGAGCCTGGCGGGAGGCGGGGACGGCAGGTACAGGCGCAGGTACGTGCCGCGGGCGGCGTCCAGCGGCACGTCCCTGGACACGGCGCCGCGGCCGGGGGTAGGGTCCGGGGTGGCCGGCACCGCGGGGACCTCTGGCCGCGTCACCGTGCCGTCCGGGTGCACCTTGATCTGCATGAAGAGGTTGTTCTCCTTGGTCAGCTGCGGCGGCGTTGGCGGTGCCGGGCAGGAGGAGGAGGCGTCGCCGGTGGCGGGGGTGATGTCGCCCATGGTCGATCGGCTTTTGCTCTGTTTCTTGGGTGGTGATGCGGAGCGGAGTTGGAGTGACGGCTGGCGATGGTGGCGGGATGGGCTGATGGTGAACCGGGCGTGCGGCGCGACCACGTTTATAAAGGCGGGGGGGGGGGGGGGGGGGGGCGTGGATTCCGTCAAAATCACCGCGAAAAGCGGCAGTCGTGTAGTGGAAACGAGGAGGGCGTTTTTGTTGGCGGCGTGATGGCGGGGGCGTGGCCTGGCACCTGACCTGATCGGAAGCGCAGGCATGAGATGAGATGAGAGTAGTGGCAGTGGCAGTGGCCTCTTGTGGCTGGAGTGGAGCGCCCCGGCGCGAGTGCACCAGCAACCGCGCATCCGGACGCGATTTTGATGCCGGACAGGCTCTACTGTTTAGTTACGTTCGAAGGAAAAGGCTCTACTGTTTAGTACTTTGGTTGATCGTCGTCTGGAGAAATATTTAATCAAATTATATATGTTTTAGACTTTATTTAGGTCTCAAATAATATCTACGGATAAAAAAATTATTATCTAGATAGATACTTTTTCAAATTTAAATATGATTAAACATGGTCCAAACAAGCCCTAGAAATTGATGGTCCGCTTCGGTGCAATGCAGGAGGAAGGAAACGTGGCATGTGCAGCGGCGTTTCTGCTTTCACATGACAACGGTCCAGCCGTGCCATTGCATACGTCAAGGACGCGGCGCTCCTCTGCCTTTATTGACTGACCCTGAGGCTCCGCTCCGCTCGCCTTTGCTTTGCATCGCCATCAGCACAGGCGATCGCCCATCAGCCAGTTGCTGGAAAAGAGCAACTCTTCTGAGGTTCCGGAAAATTGTGCAGATGATCTATATTTACAAAATACGTAGGATTTATGTTGGCTACCGGGCTGGCCGCCGGCGTTCTCGACGTCAACGACCACACGGCCAGCGAAGCTGCCTCGCCTCCTTCGTCAGTCCGGTCCGGTCAAGTGCCAACCCATTAGCTTGCCCCTCGTTTTACCCAAAAAACAATGACACCACGCAGTCCTCTGCGTCAGTGCCCTCTCCCTTCTTCTGACCGATGGACCGGGTAAAAGTCACGAGGAGAAAATGAGGAAAAGGAGTACTGCCTGTGCAGACAGGAGGGACAGACAGGCAGAGGGTCTCATTTTCTGACCGCCAACGAACCAACGAAAGGGACCCCAGGCCGGCCGGCCGGCCGGGCCACCAGCCATCGCCGGCAACGCTGCGGCGGTCACCTTCTGTCTCCATCCCCATCACCACCGGCCGTAGTGGCGACTGGACTGCCGCGGCTTGCCTCGGCATTTGATTATTGGAGCTGTGATCACTGTGCAGAGTTGACTTGATCCATTGATTGCCTCATTTGTTGCGTGCAATCCCAAGGCTTGCATACGCCATGACACTTGGGCGTTGGGCCACGGTACAAGGAGGACGACATGGATCATGGAAAATTCCCCCCTTTTCAATCTGCTTCGTTCCTTAGGTAACCCCATGACGAAACACATCGTAAATTAATCCCGGATCGATGCCAACGTTTTAGCATCTTTAATTTTCTACTACAAAAAGCGCCCGTGAGCTGAGTCCAACTATCTGACAGTCAACGCCTTCCATTTTTTTCCCCATTAAACACTGGCCAAAGTCATTAGGACCAATGACATTATTGGTGTTGGAGACTTGGAGGTACTACTGACCACTTGTTGTTGCTGCTGCATGGAAATTCTAGGCACGCCGACCGCATGGCCCAATAATCTATGGCACATCTGTACACTAGCCCCGGAACCACGAGCCCACGCTAATACAGGGCCTTGTCCACGCAATGCTGCGCCACATGGGCCTTCACATAAATGGTCAGTTCCTTGTATATCTGCGTCGGCCACGACTATGTTATTCAAACACGCCATGTGCATTTTGCCTGCCATCCCGAGAAAAAAAAATGAACGAGTGCCGGTCAAAAATTAATACATATATCCTCGTTAATACAGTCCAAACCTCGTCCTAATCAAAACATACATGCATCCGACGCAAAGTCTAATAGTGAGATGGAAGAGAAACACATTTGATACAGCAACACAGTATATTATCTTAGTCACGGTACGTGTCCCTTGCGCTTAGGCTATTCCCAACATATTGCATTTTTCTTTTGGTATCCAAAATTTACATGTCATATGATATTGTAAGATAAAGCTATCGCAGTGCATAGTATCATGGATTGTTTCTTAGCATTTCTTAAAACGCTAGATGTATGTGAAAGTATAAATTGTGAGCGGCGCAGACGGTTCAGATTTTAATTCGTATTAGCATAGACGTACGTGCGACACACATGCCTTGAAATCATCTCAATATGTATACTTTGATGACGTATCTATGTGGATCGCGTGAAGAGCGGATGACATCGAGAAAAAGGGAAGAAGATGATTGGTGAGACAATCAAATAATGTGGAAAATAAAAGGGAAATAAGAAATTAAAAGGGAGGGGTCCGCTTCATCGATGTATTATTTTCATTAATTCCAAAACAAGGAAATTACATGGAGAGTATGGGTACTGAATGATGTGAGAAAATAAATGGCTAAAAGGTGGAAATATTTTCCATCTACCAGTTTTAGGGCATTCCTAACCTTTTCCAATTCTCTCTAACCTTGGCCAATGTGAGGAATATAAATATTTTTATTGGGCGAGAAATGGTATTATGAAAATCCGCTCTTTTATAGTATCACGTGCCCAAATGCTATCTCTCTGAAAATACAACTTTTTTTCTCTTACCTTTAAACTCACTTCACATCAGCAAAATGCAGATGTGATATTTTAAATGTGTATATGGGAACCGTCATGCCCGCTCGCCCAGAAGTTCCCGAAGCAGATTCTTTGCGCACATGCCCAGCCTCAGGCTATCCCATGGCGTGGTCGCTCACTCGTGTAGCGCGCCGTCGACGTCGTTGATTTCTCCAGCCGGCTGGGATCAGTCGGAGACGAATCACAGTATCGACAGTCCAAATCCATGCCCATCGATCCTTCCGTATCACGGCGGCGCACACCACGAAACGAGGACGCCCAAACAAAGCAACCAAGGCACCGTATTGCCCGCCAGCGCCGAAGCGACCAAGCCTGCTGCGACAGCTAGTGCCTGGCCCACTCCACACACAAGCTGTGATCAGTGGAAGGATCAAATGACGGATCAAAAGACGTAAGTTAGGGTTCATTTGTTCTATTCTCAAAGTGCAACTTATAAAATCTTATAAGAACCGAACATCATAGAATTTTTTTCACTTGGATATATTATGTGGAACAAACCAAAGTCATGGAATCTAATCTATTTGGAGATAGTGGAGGGGATCTCAGGAGTCAGGACCACGCAGGGGAGGAGGAAAAGCGGCGACGAGGACATGCAGAGCTTGTGGAGGGGACAACGATAATGATTACGTACTTGCATGAGGGAGGATGGGTGGCCGGGGATGCACCCGAGGAGGAAGGGCAGTACATGCGTGGGGATCGGAGGAGGTGTGGCAGTGACTGTTGACGTTGAGAACGTGTAGAGGAGTCATCGTGTCAGTCGAATACTCAAATGGTCGGGGCCGACGCTGCGAGCACCAAGAGGGAGCTCCGCTGATAGCACAGAGCAGAGAGATGGGGAAAGAAGAGGTGGAGGGGATAGGTAGTACAAGTACAACTATCCATTATTATCCAACACGCTAGATTCTTAGTACATGCTGTTTGGATTATCGGTTATCATAACAGGATTACAGGACTTGTCGGAACTGGATAAGACCATTGATCTTAGCGCAGATCTCACTAATTCGGGCGCGAGGGGATAAGGAAAATATCTGAACATCATCCTTCCCGTATCTGTAAATGGGCCAATGGCGATAGGGTGGTGTCGTGTGAACAATTCAGATATATGGACTACTACGCGGCAGAGTAGAGGTGAGGGCTGGACAGCCTGGGCGTGGGCACGGCCACCAGCGGCGTGGCCTTCTTCATGACGATCCCGAACCTCTCGGCGAGGTCGAGGCGCTCGCCGGGCGGCAGCTCCCAGTCGAACGCCTGCAGCAGCATGGCGAGCGAGTAGCCCGTCATCCGGTCTGCCATGGCGATGCCGGCGCAGATCCTGCGCCCGGACCCGAACGGGAGGTACGCCATGTCGCCGCCGCCGTTGAAGTCCCACGACCCGCTGCCGCGGCCCGCCGCTTCTTGGCCTCCGCCGTTCCCTGCTGCGTCGTCATCGAGGAACCTCTCCGGGATGAACTCGGTGGGGTCCTTCCACACGGCGGGGTCCCTCATGATGGCCCAGACGTTGACGAAGACGCGGCTTCCCGCCGGGACGAGGTATCCGGCGACCGTGGCGTCGGCGCTGGGGCAGTGCGGCACCATGAGCGGCAGCGCCGGGTGCAGGCGCAGCGTCTCCTTGATGACGGCGTGCAGGTAGCGCAGGCGCGGGAGGTGCGCCTCCTCCACCACGGCGTCCCTGCCCACCACGGCGTCCAGCTCGTCCCGCACCTTGGCCAGCAGCCGCGGCTGCTGCATCAGCTCCGCCATGGCCCACTCCACGGTGTTGGACGTGGTCTCCGTGCCGCCAACCACCATGTCCTGGGAGGGAGGGAGTACAGTGGGTCATGTCGTTGCTGTTGCCTTGTTGGACGCGTCATCAGCTCAGCCGTAGATAGCTGATTGGCAGCAAAGCACGATGATACAGTAGGCTGCAATCTACCGTGGAGATTACCGACCATGAGCAGTGCCTTGACGTTGGTCATGGTGAACTCGGCCTTCCCGTCTCCGCCTTCCTTCTCGAGCTTGAGCATGTACCCCAAGAAGTCGTCCTCCTGCTGCTGCTGCTGCTGCGCCTTATCATCGACCCTCTTCGCAATGATCCTAGCGAACATCTGGTTGAACCTCTCCTTGAGCGCGTCGGACTTGCTCCGTATCCCCTGCAGGTCGAACCGCGCGAGCGCGGGGAAGAAGTCGGAGACGTTGGGCGCGCCGAGCATCTCGGTGATCTCCGCGACGAGGTGCCTGAACTCCTTCCCCACGGCGGCGCGCTCGTCCTCGGCGCCGATGGTCCCGCCCCACAGCGTGCCGGTGATGACGTTCATCACGGTGAGGAACATCTGCGCGCCGACGTCGACGGGGCTACCCTCCCCGGCCCGGCGGTGCAGGTGCGCCAGCGTGGCGCGGAACTCCCGCGCGCGCAGCCCGCGCACGGCGTCCAGCCCCGCGGGGCTGAGCATCTCGCGGACGCAGGCCCGGCGCAGCAGCCGCCACGTGGGGCCCACGGGGTTCCACACGATGTTCTGGCCCCCGCCGTAGGAGATGGAGCGCGCGGCGTCGGGCACGTCGCGGCCGGAGAAGAGGAGGTCCTGCTCGCGCAGCACCTCGCGCGCCAGCGCCGGGGAGCTCACCACCACGCCCAGCTTGGAGCCCAGGCGGATGGAGAAGATGGGCCCGTGGCGGGACGCGAGGCGCGCGAAGTAGGCGTGCAGCTCCGGGTCCAGCGACGGCAGGCTGCCCACGAGAGGGAAGCCCGCGGGGCCCGGCGGGAGGGTCCCGCGGCCGCGGCGGCGCGCGAGGAGGAGGAAGAGGAGCGCGGACACGAGCAGCGCCGCGTAGAGGAGCGTGGCCGCGGAGTCCATGGCTGGGAAATGCCCGTGCGGAGCGATGATACGACGGGTGGGGTGCAGATATGCGCAAGCAGGGCGGGCCGGCGATATTTTGGCAGCGGGCATCTACTGCCTCGCGGGGCTGGGGCGGCAACGGAGATGCCGCGCGTGTCGCCTTCCGGCCGGCGGGCCGACGCCGTGCCTGGCCACTCAGACACTCAGCAGATCTTTTCGGTGGTGGCGTGGCCGGCGCCGGCGAGGTACGGTACGGGAGTACCGATGGCCATGGTTTTGGACTATCGATGGCCGGCGCCACCACCTCGGCCTCGGCTGACCACTAATAACTCTCTCTCTTCTTTTTTTTTATTAAAAAAAAGAAAAACGGTCTGAGAAATAAGAAATGGAATGCGGCAGTCCTTTTGTCTTTATTGTGCATGGTCGTTTTTTTTTTCCCTCCGCGCGGGGCACGCGCGCTCTAAAGAAAATATACATCATTGCTCGGGGCTTGGCCGGATGGGTGTGTCAATGTGGTGGCGGTGGGATCTTTAGTTCAAAATGAATAGAAATACGATTTAAAGCGATTTGCCACCGTGTGATGTCATGTGACAGAGACATCTTCATTTCCACGTGTCCACCAAGTGCCAAGACGTTTTCAGGCCCAGAGCTGAGTGGAACCCTTCTTCGTTCGGCTGCATGGGCTGAAAAATCTTGATCCGCGAACCTCTGACGATTTGGGCCGGCCCCTGACTCCCATCCATCCGGTCCAAACAGCCGCACCTCTCCGTCCATGAGCTTTCTGAACCTGTTCATGAACCATTTATATTCCCCTAAAAAAAATGAACCATTTATATGGACCAATTAAGCAAATTGAGCTTCAGGCTTTTCAGCAACAGGACTGTGTGCCCAAATTCTTGAGGTTTTGCCATCGCCTTCGGTGCAGCGGCGAGATGAAACCAGGCGGTGATGTGACCACGATCACCTAAACAATACCCGAATTTACTGCAGCCCGAAGAAATCCTGACGGCGATCGAGCAGCCCGCTTGAGGCCAGGAGGAAGCCACTTCTCTGACAAGCCCCATCCATTCGTGCCCTAGCGCTTCAGACTTCCACTCCATTCTTTTTTTTTTTATCGTCGTGTAGAGTTGCAAGGAATACATCAGCATTACGTGTGACTGTCAATGTAGCACTGCATACGTCGTACCGACAACGGCGCAATCAGCACTACGCTTCGTAGTTCGTACCCTTTGGTTTCATCCTTTGTATTATCAGGGGTTCTTGCATCTTTGTCACGGGCATGGGCGACCACGTCATAATGTCGCCTTTGGCCTCTGAATGTTCACTTCATGGGAAACTGGACTGGCCTACTGTACAGTTGATGTGGGTGCTCGTTGCAGGGTCCATGTACAGCCTCGGCGTCTCGTTCCTATCATTCCTGGTCTCCACTGCCTACCATTGATTTATTTATTTTTACGTTGGCAAGATATTCCCTCCAATTTACAAACAGTACCGCGTACGTTTAGGGCAGGGATCTGCCAGATAAATCTACCCGCTGCACGTCTCCAAGCACAGCCTCAACTTGCACAGAAACGATAGACTATTTTATTCAGTTGAAAGCAGCAACCTGCTGAGCATACTCAACAGTTTGGTTCATAGGAAGCATAGCATGGTTTGTTCCCACATTTGATTCTAGTTCTACAACTTGTGATGCCGAGAAACTTCAGGGTTCTACCACACATGACAAGACCCTTACTTTTAAGGGCAAGGCACCTCTATTGCACGATGTAAATATGCCTCATGCAAGCTTATCTCTTTTCACAATCTTATTCGTGTATGTAACCTATTCTCTCTAGTCTCTACTAGGAGTAAAGCATCCCCCCCCCCCCCCCCCCCCCAACTCTCTCTTTAAACGTACATTTCTCCTCTTTTTTGTAATTCGATAATCTGTCTTTCCCCTATCTTTAGAAGTTTGATCCATTTGAGCCTTGGATTGTCAAATCGTTGACCGAGTTCGAGCTGCACATGCCAAAATCTTGGTAGTCCAGCAGCCAATCTGTCGTTCCATCCCATGGCAAGGGGCCCTCGACGTTGCCAAGCTCATTGTTGCTGCCCGCGAAATTTAGCCACGCCTCAATGGACAGGTCTGCCCCGGACAACCAATCCACCAGCAGTTCAAGGTCATCTCCACTGCCGATGTTGGTGCCTGACTCCGGCCATCTGGACTGCTCGGATGAATCAGTGGGCCGCGGAACCTCTCTATGGCTGCCTTCCTTCAAGCTCAGCTCGTCTCTGGTGTCGCTGGATTTAGCAGACTCATCTGTAACAGTGGACTGTGAGGAAGCTGCCTTGGAGTTGGCTAGAGGCTGGTGCGTGACTGGGTCGATGCCCATCTTGACGAGCTTCTTCTTGATGTGCGTGTTCCAATGGTTCTTGATCTCATTGTCTGTTCTCCCAGGTAACTTAGCAGCGATCTTGGACCATCTGCACAGAGATGAAAGTCATCAGGAGCGAAGAGTACGGTAGACGGTAGTAATATTATGTTTTTGGAGAAGAAGCGCATGAGTGAAAAGGGAGCTCCTAACCAACACTTCATTCATTTTGCTGCCTGCTGAATTTGAAGCAAATGTATGAATCTACAAATTTCCATTTTTTTTGCATACGCATACTTCATGGTTTACAAGTGGAGTTTGTGCCACGCGTGAAGAGTTTGAGAATGACCTGATCGGTGAAATTACTAACTCCCTTCAGTTTTTGGGGCGCTCTTCAACTCACATGCAGGTATGAACTCCACATCAATGTATCATTAACTATGGACTCAAAGTGCAACAACTAAGAAAAGAAAGCCATTAAATTTGGTGTTTTTTTAGATCACTTGGCAGTTGCAAGAGCACCAAAAGCATGAAGCAACCAAGAGGCTATCACTAAACTACGGACAATAACAAAACAAAAACAAAATCAAACAAAAATGCTATTCCAACAATAACGTGTTATACTACTATGCAAAATGTAGTAAGCTCAATCACCATGAAACTGCCTTTTGAAACATAGCAAATGTTTATTAACCATGTAAACTTGATTAACTGATCCTGGTACTCGGGGACTCGTTTCTTTCTCAAGACTATACAATGCTTAGAGAGAAGTGTATTAATCAGTAGATGTGGAGAACCAGGGGGTATTGCAACAATACCACATGCCCCAGTGGTCGGTGACTTTGGTGCTCATGAATTCAGTTGGTTCTAAACTTGTGCCATCATTTTACAGTAAGCAGCACCTGCCATGTTTCGTGTAGACCAAGTGCTTATCAATCAAGATGCACTTCAAGATGTAACCAAGAGAATGCACTCAGGCCAAGATGCAGATGCAAATAGCTTATTCTACCATAGCGCACATAAGAAGATGGATTAACACACAAAAATCTGTATATGCATCCATGCACACATGTAATACAGTATATACCATGCAGGCTGGTATACCTATTTCCGAGCTTGGCATGGAGGTCAATGACAAGCTGCTCCTCGTCAGCGCTGAGGAGGCCACGCTTGAGGTCAGGGCGGAGATAGTTAGTCCACCGCAGCCGACAGCTTTTGCCGCAGCGAAGAAGCCCTGCCAGTTTAGGCACTGCCCGCCAGCAGCATCGGCCATGTGTCAGTATAAAGCTAATGAGCTTCTTGTCCTCCTCCGCTGTCCACGGCCCCCGTTTCACCCCCTGCTTGTCACAGCAAGGCTGTCTCCCCATCGATCAATTTACTATCAGCTGGTAGCTTGCACCAGAATAAGTAGTGAGTTAACAAGGCTATTGGCAAGCTTCCATTGCATTTTATATATGTGTGAGCCACCAACCTCTGCAGACAAGCATCAGACCAAAGGGCTGTGAAAGCTCCGTTGCAACCGCAATGGATGTCTGCCTGCATATGTGTATAGCTCTGTGATTTCACAAAAAAGAAAGTCTTGTGTTTTATGCTTTTCTATTTGCTGATGCAGATAGTGATGGAGATTTGGTTAATTAGTGTAATCTGGAAGTAAGAGTTCAGACTGACCTATAATAAACTGTACAGTGTTTGTTATAAATAAAAACAGTTATCAATTGTACTGCAGCACTGTAGGGTACTACTAATAGAGTTGATAATCATGTTCACTAAAATGTAACATGTCCAAATCTGTGACTACTTCAATATTCCAGATGGTACAAGAGGGAGGTACAAACTTTATTAATTAGGTGCTGAAACGAACAACATTCAAGTTGCAGACAGGTTAGCTACAGTACCCAGTTAAGCTATCCATTTCTAAACACAACAATTTGTCTGCAAATGGTGCACCAGGAACCAAAAGTACAATTCTCTTAGAGGTGCAGCTCACCGTGTATCCGAAGCTGCTGCATTTCAACAAAGGGGTATATATGTGTGTCGCCCGCGTTGCACAGTAACAGATCAAACCATGACGAACATCCTGACCTGCATGTGTGCTCTGCGGGCTGCATATCTGACATATGTGTATGGACCAATATGATGACATTAAGTACCATGATACAGATGTTGCGTAGAAATTTGTCAAGAAAGCTGAAACATTAAGGCAGTCAGCATCCTAGCTCACTGACACTCGCGATACGCCGATACCAACATACAACCCACTGGGTAAAGCTTAGCCTCTGCCTCCACCCTCTGCACTTCTGCAGAGTTCTATTCACATATCAAGTTAGTACACCAGATGAGAAAGGCAGCAACTAATTAAGACGAAAGCGGTGCATCACCCTGATTCTTTTCTCCTTATTGCAAAGATGTGCCGCTCACTTTCATGTTTGGTAAAAAAGAAAAACAATACACAACTGACTCATTGTGTAAGTAAAGTAGCTATTCTGTTACTGGATGCAATGAACAGATAAGAATTATAGTTTCTCAACCCACCAGACTCTTAAGAAACTATTTAGTAAAATATGGGGAAAAGGACCCATCTAATTATTTAATTTTACTCAGAAATGACAGCAAGGGACAGCTTAAGAATCTGCGGGTATTAAAGACATCTGCCGACATGAGGAAGAAATGACTGCGCTCTGTAATCATAAAAATAATATCCACTCAGTGCTACATGCTTTTGAATATTGATATAACAAGGGGCATCATCAATCCCAACCACTAAACTTGCAGACGGATGCTATTCAGAGTTTCAGATACGGTGCTGGCCAGCAGCGGACAAATATTTGTGGACAGCTAAAGCCTACTTGAGCTAATTTATGCTGTGTTTGCAAGCAATTGCTGATATAATAGCAGCAATCTTGTGATACACAATGCTAACCCATCCATAATAACACATAATGCATTGGTCTGGCCTTTGCTGATTCTGCATATGCAGGAAACTCCGATCTGCGAAAGGCTGTGCGCTAAAACTTGAGCACCTTATTCTTTGTAGATAAGCATAGCACAATAAGACTGAAACTTGAGCAGATTATTACTTTTAGATGAACGTAATCCAATATGAGGAAGGCCTTCTGCATATTAACAAGTGATATTATGCAACTTACTATATATATATGCCTTGCATAGCGAAATCAAAAGAGGTAGGATATTAACAAGTGATATTATCTCATACAGTCATATATGACTTGATTTATGTGCTTAATTTTTGTACCATATTTTCTTCTTATCAGACCATTTGAGTTTCAGTTTCCACGTAACCCTATCAGACGCATCAAACTTTCAAAGTCTCAACTAGTATGTCTTAACCTATCACTTTCGAGTTGGAATTGTGATTCAGTGACATATGTAGAGGAGAGACACGGAAGCAACTGGAAATTGACCGTCTCACGTAGAGGGACAACGGGCACATTACCCACGGGTGGAGGCTACACAAACCCACACCCGCGAGGTACATCTGAAACCCGCAGCCGCGACCCGTGATGGATAGAAATCTATACCCTCACTGCGGATACACCCGTGAACCCGCAAATAAGAATAAATTGGTAAAAATTGATAGCTTAATGACAATGCATTGTTAATATACGATGGATCACAATCATATAATTCACTATTTCAACTAATATAATTCACATATTCATATAATTTAAAGCTAAATAGTTAACGATAACATATTCATATTCATAAAAAATAAAGAGTACACATGTCAGAGGGATTAAGACAGGTAGGGGATATGCGGGCACAGGTATAGTTTTTTTGTGCCCGCGAAGTTTTACCCGTCGGGTTCAACTTCAAACCCATGCCCGCACCTGTGGGCACAATCCTACTCTCATGACTGGGCAGTTATTTACAGATAAAACCACAGTATGCTGGAACATCTTAGCAAAAAGACTTGGTCATCCTGAATGTTCGGTGGATATGATAACTGCTCATGTCACAAAGAAGATTGCCTTAGGGGATGACATTAAGAGAGAATGGGCGGAGTATCAGCGCATCCCATCAGACTAAATTCACTGAATGACAGCCTGGATTACCAACCTTCCAGCTATCGATGTAGATTGACAAGACACAACACAGTAGGTGGGGGGGGGGGGGGGGGGGGGCGACGTTCTACAGTGATATTTAGGCCTTGAAACATGATCTCCTAGCCGCTTTAATCCCGAATCAAGCGGCTGGGTCCTTGGGATCACATCCCACTAACTTCAGCGCAAGGACTTTCTAGGAAGCCCGGAAATCTACTAGGCCTCCAGCCGTCCACGAAGCATTTCTTCAAAAGGGAAACCGATTTCAAAAGTAAATGTCTCTTCTCCGACACCTCCCAAGCACTCCAATATCGGTTGCTCTATCTGGGTGATAATTATTGCTAGCAAGGAAGGCGTTCCATTTTAGCGGCCCGTGCTGACATCCTGCTGACGAACCGATACCGGCAGACAACATCGTCGTAACAGCGTTTGAGCTGGAGCGTTCCTCTCGCGCATTCATCCGGGCGAGATAGAACGCGACGCTGCCCGCGGAGCAGAGGCTGCCGGTACGACATGCCTTGGCTCACCCCCCACCCCAGCCCCCGGCCCTGTGAGTGTGAATGCAGCACAAGCCAAATTTGAAGTGCTATCGGCAATGGGGACAGGACTGTCGTAGCACCCACTCGATCACTCTCCCTGACCAAATGGCGCGACTTTGCGCAAGCTGTTCCAGACAAACTCTCACCCCCCGAAACGTACTGCTCATCTTTCGCACAAGCCAACTACAGCAGACGGTGAATCAGGAAGCCGCGCGTGCTTCCAAACTCGCATTGTCGCTTGTCGCTTGTCGGGCGCGCGCGAAATGTGGAAAAAAACGGAAGCCCGCTGCCGTCGCTGTGGGGCGGTGGTTAAAACAGCGCGGTAAATCTCTCAGTGCACCGCACCAGGACTGGTTGCAAGGGGTCGGAAAAGGCTAGGGTATAGGAATCTAGGAACCGTAAGCAACTGCGAGCGAGGAGAGGAGAAGAGGCGAGGCGGAAGCTTGGGAGGGGGACAGGTCACACCTGAGGAGACGGCGCGGGGACGGACGGCGACCTCGCACCCTTCCCTTCCCCCCCGGCCTTTTGCACGGGCTCTGCCGATGGCGATGCGCGGAGCGGCGGGGCAGGGGGAGGAGGATCGCGTCGGTCCGGAGATGCGTGACAGGGATGGGATTGGGAATTTTTTTTATTTTTATATTTATTTAATTTATTTTTTGCAGAAATAAATAGATGATTCAAAAAATTGCAAATATATACCGATACCGCCGGACCATCCGGCAGTATTTAAAAAACACCGCCCTATCCTGCGGTTTAACGACGTGGCATCCTGTATACCACCGGATTTGAACCTCTACCATCAAACCGCCGGCTGGAGCGTCGAAAAATAAAAATCGCCAGGCCACCCGGCGATATTTAAAAAACGCCGAATGGGCCGGCGTTTTTTAATTCCCCATGGCGGTATTTAGGTCCTGTTGGCGTTTTTTAAATAATGCCTGGCGGTATTTAATCATTTTCGCGTTTTTTAAATAATGCCGGCCCATTCAGCGATTTTTAAATAATGCCGGCCCATCCGGCGTTATTTTGCTCCATGTGCATTTTTAAAAAACAATAGCATGGTAATTTGTTAAATAACCAATATGAGTATACGTACAAGCAAAATGTCAATTACAAAACTATTTTAATGTGTGCATGGAAACTATTGTAATTTGTACCGGTAAATTTGTATTTCTTTATTTTATAACATAAAATATTTGTTTTCTTTTTCTTACTATGGACAACAGACAAAAACAAATTATGAGAGTGCACGTTACATTAAATTGAAATCCCAGCGTTACATTGAGTACGACATGAACAATTGATACAGAATTTAAAACGCAACATAGATTGAACTCGGATACATAATTCTCAATGTTGACAGCGTGGATTAACGACATAAATAACGTTAGACACACTTGCGATGCCTTGTCGTTGTAGCGCATAACTCGCGCTACACAATTGACTTGCCTTAGGTAATTTGAAATGCTAGAAACGTAATAATAGTAGCAAGTTCGTCTAAGCGAATTGGTTCGGATAGTGCTACGATGGGCCTCCGAGATCATAGTAGCCGTAACCTCCGGATGGTGGAGACTTGGGGGGCATACGCTGCCGCGGGTGGTACGGGCATTTGCAGAAGGGGTCAGGGCACAGGGGATCATCTTCGAGTCCAACCACTGTCGCGTTAGCGTCAGCCTCGTTTTCCATAGAGTTGACGCGACAATCAAGGTCGTGGATCTTGGTCTCCAGGTGGTTGATATAGTCTTCGACGTAGGCATGGTGTGGAGGATCTACCCACTTGGTGAAGCGACATGCCGTGTTAGTGGAATCCTACAATCATATATATCTCTTTTTAGAAACAATTTGAGTTATGTCAGAACAAAGTGTAGAGAGCGAGTTTAAGCACACACATAGCCAAAAGGGCATCTGTAGAAGCGACGACCTCCATCGATGAACTCATCGAACACCTGCACGACACAATACTCACCACAACTGCACGTAGGCCACACCTCCGTGCGATCATCGTAAGGCCTAAGCTTGCGTTCGCCAACAAAAGCGTCTTGTCCCTCTAGCGGGAAGTCCTCCAGTGGATATGGAAACATGTCTGGGCCTTGAGGACCTCCCAAGAGGAAGTGGTGGCTATGACGTCCTCCACCCCTCCCTCCTCGGCCTCGGCCGCGTCCACGCCCCCTTCCTCTCGGCTCGGCCATTGCTCTCTCGTTCTGGTAGTGTGTTGTGTGTGTTCTTTGAAGGTGTGCCGTGTTTTTGTAGTCGAGATGGTGGTTGAGTGGTCTTCTGAAAACGAAAAAATTGTCAGGTCAAACTGGAAATGGTACTGAAAAGGCTATGCAGGTGTTGTCACGTTGAACGGAAAATGCTACATAGGTGTTGCCACGTCGAACTTAAAAGGCTACATAGGTGTTGTCACGTCGAACTGAAAAGGTTACGAATGTACCTATAACTGAAAAGGCTACGTCTTGCGCTGTCACGTAAAACTGAAAAGGCTACATATGTACTGTCACATAGAACTGAAAAGGCTACGCATGTACCTGTAACTGAAAAGGCTACGTGATGCGCTGTCACGTCGAACAGAAAAGGCTACGAAGGCATCTGTATCTGAAACGATTGCATACGTGTTGTCACGGCCTACTGCAAAGGTGAAAGTGATAAAATACATGCTGACGAAAGTACACTGAACTAATGCAAGTTAACTCTGGAACTATGATCTAGCTACGACCCATCTTGCTCCTGCATGCAGCTCTCTGGGCAGCCCAAGTGTGGCGTGACCCGTGACTAAAGGGGTCGGGTGCCTGTCGAGTACGTCGGCCAGGGACTGCATCGTGCGCTGGCGGCTCCTGTGACTGCTGAGTTTCGTGGGGTGGCGCCTCCTATAGCTGTGAGTAACCAATCTCATCATGTCGCGGCGGCGACGCGAATAAAGACTGCGCCATCTGCTCTGCTGCCCCTGGTGGACTGTGTGGAGCGTGGCCGGCTCCGTAGCTGTCGTCAACGGTCGTGCCAGGTTCATATCCTGCAAATCAATCGCATGGATTAAAATTGTAAAGTAACACTGTAACAGGCATGACGAGTCTGCAGCATGTATGTGAATGCCACTTACCCAACTCAACGTCACGAGTCCGTGATGTCCCTGCAGCGAAGACGTCATGGTGGTAGGTAGGGTGACGAGACGATGACCCAACATGGGTCCCGTACTGTGTACCTGTTGCACGAAATATGCATAAATATTTGACGAACTCGTGTTTAATAAAATTGACCTGTAAAAGAAATACCTGGCGGCGGGTAGGTCATCGGCGGAGTCTGCGCAAACAGTGGTACCGGAGGTCGTACCGGAGGGGGTTGTGGCGGGGTCGGGCTAGAGGCAACAAACATCGGCTGCGGTGGTGGATGGCCACCATCGTCGTCACGGCACGACAACGACCTAGTCACTCTTCTGCTATCTTGTCACGGCTCCGCTATCTTGTCACGGCTCCGCTATCTTGTCGTACGCCGCCTTGTGATGTTGTGGGGCCATGGTGAGGGCAGTACGGCAGTACGTCTTGACGTCTGCATGGATCTGCCAGAGCACGTCATGCTGTTTCAAAAAGTTTGCATTAGTTTGCCATGAAGTATGAACTTAGATGTCTTCTAATGCGGAATCGACAATCAGGAAAGAAACTTACAGCTATATACGTCCCTGGTCTCGCTGTGTAGGGTAACTGTCCGTGACAGACGGTGTGCGGCGGGGCAATTCCTGTGGCGTCGACAAGACACGAAGTCGTGTCCGTGGGAGGTACCAACGGAGGTAGTGACCTTAGGCTGCATCGTCATGTGGCATACCCTCCATGACGAGGTCATCCAAGGCCGTGGACCACTTCGCCACGAACTCGGCAAGACGTGGTGTCCAGATCTGGCCAACGCTCTGGCCCTGTCTCGTAAACCTGAAAATAGAAATAGTTTTGTCGGTGGACTGAGCATGTGAATTATGCGAAATAAATAACTTTGCGGTAATACACAAGGTCGGCACGAACCGGTGCACGTGTGGCGGCAGTAATCTCTGAGGGACGACCACCTCCTGCCGCAAGCCCAGTTGACGGAGCACGCGGTGGACTGCGTGCTCCTCGACGTAGATGTCGAAGACAAGTGGGCTGCGCGTTCTCCAGTAGTCGGCGTCGCGTACGCACAACGACGACAGCCCATCAGGTGCACGACTCTCCACTGCCTCGTCAGAGTAGGGCGTCCAACGAACGTCGTCATGGAGGACGTCGAACTGGCCTACGAAGTCAGGGTAATACATCCTAGTCTGCACGTGAGCGTACGCGAACTGCGAAAGCATTCAATTACATTGTTAGTATAGAAAAGTAAAGACACACCCAAATAAGTCAAGGAAGAACAAGCCACGTACTCGTCGGTCGCACCACAGAGAGCCCATTGTAGGGCCGTCCACCATTGAAGCAAGGAGAGAGAAGTCGTAGCTGAAACGCGGTCCGTCTCCCTCGACTATGCGAGCAAGTGGGAGCAGACCAGAAGCGCGCAGCCTAAAAAAACGATGAGTATAGCATTATATAAATTTCAATGAGATTGAAAACATCTTGAAAAAGAGAATGAAGCACGTAAAGTGAACCTCGGTAGCCAACGAGGGTCCAACACCATCGTCTCTATCGGAACACATGCGCGAAACTGTCCAAGGAAGCTCCCCAATACCGCACTGAAGTACGACCGATGCTTTTGTCCGTCGCTGCATCGAGCAGGTCGGGGGTCACGTAACCGTGTGGGGCATCCATCCCTAACAAAAGATTGATATCGTTAGTCCATACTATAAACCAAGTATAAACTAACTAATACATTAACATAAAACTGCATGGAATTCAAAATAACAGCACGTAACAGTAACATAACATTGCATACCATTGCATCGAATTCAAAATAATAACAAACTAAATGCCATAGTAACATAATATTATTACAATCCATGATAGTAATTCCACATACACTGAATTACAACTAATACAAGAGTAACATAGTAGAGAAATGTTCCAGACATTATGTTATTACAATCCATGACAGTAACTAAAAATCATTAAATGACTTCATTTGTTCCTCCACGATCGCGTCGACCGTGACTCGATGATCTTGGCTCAGGTATGTTCGACACGGTTCCTTGAGGTGTATTAGTGCATTTTTTGTAGCTGTGCCCGAACTCATTTCATTTAGAGCATATGACAATTCTTGGCCCAGCTTCGGCGTCATCCATGTTGTTACGAATGCGACGAGTCTTGCGTCGCCATATCTGTTGTTTCATGTCAGGGTGAGGATTGTGTATGAAATCAGGAGCACCCTCTGCAGTACTAGTGAAAGTCCCCGCAACGGCGAAACCATATATCTCAGAAGTCCAGATGTGATAGATTGCATCCTTCAGGTAATAGGGGGACACAAACATACGAGCGTTCAAACCTCCAACTTCCTGACATGCAGCTATGACATGTGTACACGGCCTGTGGTATAACCTCGGTTTGTGGCAGGTACAAACACAATGTTTATTGTACAGGACACATTCTTGCACGTGCCTCTCATAATTGCCTCCTCTTCGGCCTTTGTCCCGACAAATGATCTCAAATCGATGCTCAGCGACACCCATGTTCCTAACACGATGTCCTGCGGATTTTTTGTTTGCTTTGGCCATATACTCAAAGAATTTCTGCTCATATACGAGGCGGTGGTCTAGAAACACATTCTTTGCTGCAGGATGACGTTTCCGAAAGTATTGTGTTGTACGGTATATGTAAAATTCCACAATTCCGACATGGGGCATGCTTCTGCTTCCACGTAACACCCAATTATACACGTCGGCAAGGTTCATAGTCATAATACCATAACGTGCACCTCCTTCATCATGCAACAAAGACCACTTCTACTTTGGCTCATGCTCAATCCACTCCGAAAATGACTTAATCGAACGACCAGGCCTCCGTCGCACATTAGGACCATCTGTGGCGGAACCGCCGATTTAATCCGGGCTAAGTACACCTGCCACCTCTGGCTTGCAGTGTATTTAAGCCAAATCAAATCCGGTCGTCCGTCGAGCTACCCAAACGAGCACTCGATGCAACCATCACCCAGGGATGCCGACATCACACACGTTAAGCCCTCGAAAGAACCACAACAATTACAACAACCCATCATTTCATACAAACATAGATTGATTTGTTTAAAAATATTTACTCAAAATGGGGTACAATCATACCGAAATAGATTTCCAAAATAATCTCGCACCGAAAACCGTAACGTAATACCGATATACTCTTGCAGCGGAAATAAAACATCGAGCCATGACATTGAGCCCACCATTGTCATTCTCGATCATGAAGTTTCTGAAATAAAAATATCAACAACGTAGGGATGAGTACGTGAGGTACTCGTAGGACTTACACGTGGGCGGTTTCAAAGTCCGACACATTTGAGAGTATGCAAGGCTTTTTGTGGACTTGACTCTAACCCGCGCAAGCTTACTAGAAGTGAGTCCTTACTTTCAAGTATCATTTATTTTTAAAGTATAAGCCTAATTTGATTCATTATAGTTATTATCATCATCCATAACTCATATATATTATCATGCCAACATATATGTCATCATAAAGGAGCTTGCAGAAATGTAAACATACAAGTACAAACATGTAAGATAAAAAGCATAATTAAATGAATAAGATATTAAAGTTATTACTACGTTGCCCGTGTGCGATACTGGCATTCTCACACCTGGTGAGCATCAGCGATTTGAATCGATTTTAATTCCCGAGAATAACTATCATGCCAGGAGTATATGCTTACTAGCCATCGCGTTCCCACATATAGCCCCTATCTACACTCGTCCCATCCCAAGTTCGATTCAATCCCGCCATTCCCCCGGGTTTTGCCCCCTCAGGAGCGATACCACGGCCGTACCGGGTCAGCCCTCCCTCGAGTACAAGCCCCCCCAGGCCTAACTCCTTCCAACAAGAATGGTAGGAACCTGTCTCTTTTCTTCGGATGGCACAAGTAAGACTTTCACCGGTCCATTATCCCGGATAAGCACTGTAGCAATGTTATGCCGATCAGCAGTCGAACAGCGAATCAGGCCTTAAACGACTCGGGCGGAGTCCACCAAACCATCCTCATCATTTTTCATCGTAATATGCCCATATCTCCGCCCGGTCTCATCTTTTCATCAGATTATATCATATTGCTTTAGCATTTAAATTTTGTAAACAGTTTTGATTCCTATCATCTCACGAGTGAATATCTTCACCCGTCTTATACCGTCTAGGCATGGCTAAGCATAGACTTCGACCTATCCATTCTACGTAGGTTATCAGGTATTTATGCAGGTGGGGTTTCAAACAACTCCTGAACATAAATACACAATCAAATAAAGGGTGGTGAGATTCTCTAGGTAGGTGTATATGCCTAAGGGGCCTACCTTTATTGTTGATAACTTGAACAAACTAAACTAAAGTTAGTTTTCCGGGTTGTGAGGCTTTGCCCTAGGCAACCCCTTGATCACTTGGACAACTCCTACTTCCAAACACGACTGATGGGCCCTCTAGGTTGTGCTTGGGGCTTAGTTGGTCTTTTGGACCGCCATTGCTTGATGTAGCTCCACGCGTTATCTTCTTTGATCACGTATCTGCAGTAATCGTCACTATATGAATGATATGCATGATGCACTGTTCGAGATGCGTGAATATCAAGCACTCATATGAACAATCATCTCAGGGACAGAGACAATCAAAACGTGATTGATTTCACTACTTAAATAAGAACTCCTCTTATGCCCCTAGGACAAGCGTACAATATGAAATCAAATATTCACAATGCAACGTAGAAATATATTACGTGATTAAGTATCAATGTTTACAGTCATTTTCCATACCACACGCAAGCAAAACATCACATGAGGGTATATTTACACATGCAATGGGCAATTAGTTTGAAACATTACTCCTAGCGCTAGTGGCCTTGGTACTTTTATAGACCTAGAGCAAGCATTCACTCATGCAAACTACATGTATAACTTATCAAGTTACTAATCATAGGGGACACATGTTAAATAGCGCGTTTCTAATTTTTTCTTTAAATGACCATAACATTTGCCATTTCCAAAATAACCTCTAAACTTGACATGCGTAGCTTCTTATTTTAACAATGAGCTATCCACACTAGAGAGAGCATGTATAGATTCCAGTGAGGCATTTTGAGCACACCTCATATAGCAATCATTTTTCCATGTTAATAACATGCTTAAATACATGTCTAGGGCAAAACAGTAACCTCACAGTTAATGCTAGGGCCACCAAAATTCATACTGTGAGTAGATATACTAACCAAGCTAATGTCCAAGTTTCACAATTTTTAGAGCTCGTTTGAACCACATTTTCCATTTAGTCATTTAAACATTCATACACAAGTTCAAGGGTAAAATAGACATTTCGCAGATCCACATCATAGCCATCTTGTAGACCTATTAACAAGGATTACAATGCAATTGAGTTTGCAATTTTTGGATTTTTATTTGAGTTTTAAAGGCACATACAAGTTTCAGTTTAAATAATACAACTAAAAATGGAAATGCATAGATCTAGGGACTCCTTCGCAATTAACTCTAAACCTCAGGGACTGGCGCGCAAATTCTGCAGGACACATACAACAGTGCATGAAATAGAGTTGCGAATGTACAAAAAGGCAGGGGCTAAACAGCGAAACAACCTTTCTCTTTTTCCCCTTCTTCTACCTCGGGCAAGAAAGGAGGACGGCGCGCGCAGGGAGGGGACGGCGGCTTACGCCGGCGCGAGGAGGCGACGAAGGGGCCGGAACGGGGTCGGGGAAGATGTTCTCGGATGTGGGGATTCCTTTCCCCAAGACGGCGTTGCGTGGGGCGGCCTGGACGAGCGCAGAACGCTGCGTGAACCCGCGGCGACGACGGCATGGCGTGCCGGCGGCTCCGTCTTCGATCTGTCCGTTCCGGCGAGGGAAGAGGCCACGGTCGGGCTCGAGAGCTGCGAGATGGAGCTACGAGTCCGAAGGTGGAATCATGGAGGCGAGCGAGGGAGCTCGAGCTTCACGGCGGCAATGGTGGGCGCGCTCTGTCGCGCAGAGACGAGCAGGGGGAGTGGGAGCTCGGTGGGAATGGAGGAGAGGGGATCGCTCTCTGCTTCCTTCGGCCCGAAGGAGCCCGGCGTGGGGAACAGGGTGACCGAGCAGGGGCACCGCGTGCCCACCCTAGGCAAGCCACCATGGCCGTGTGGCGTCGGGCGTCAGGACACGGCGACATCCGGTTGGGGAAGAAGGCGAGGAGGGTCCGCGTGAATATGGTCCATGAACCAGTGTCAATGGCAGGTGGGACCGTGGCTAGAATAGAGGGAGGTAGCCCACGGACCGGGTGTACGAAAAGGGAAACTAAGTGGGGCCCACAGGGCTCGCTGTCCACCCCTATCGGGCTGGAATCCGAGGGCCCTGCCAGGTGGGACCCGCATGTCATAGGACCAAAAATAAATGAAAATCGAAATTAGAGAAGCCCAGGTTTGACTGCAGAAACATCTATTCTAATTCCACGTTTTTGAGCAACCAAATGGACGAATTTGGTTAAGGTGAAAATACAAGAACTGTAGTAAATTTCACACCTTACAACTTTGTTATAAACTTTGACACCATCTGCTATATCAAATTTTGGTCTAAATTTGAATTGAACTTACTGATCCCGGTTTGACCAAGGTTTACTCCAAATTTGAAAATTCAAGAAGTCTATTTTGTGGCCATTTTTATAAGTGATGCATTATAACAAAGTTGTTCAGTTTTTCTTGACCTATAACTTTTATATATAAAGATTTGGATGGTAAGGACTTTTAGTTTAGAGAAATTTGAATTTACCATTCAGGTTAAGTTTAGGTAGATTTCTGCTTTTTGCATTAATTGACTAAAAAATCCATCTAAACCTTTGTGCATGTTACCACACTCAATAACAAAGTTTCTCCTCATTAAATTGGCTACAAGTTTCTTATAGAGAGTTTGGTCTAAATCACATTATATTTTGAACTGCAAGCACATATACATTCAAATGTTTGGTCAAATTGCAGCTCTACTTTATGTAAAACCTTTCTTATTTTAAACTTTTGAGTGACCAAATAGGGTCCAATTACTTCGAGGTCAGGTGCATTCGAAAGGTGGTCAGTTTAATTTCATTTCATAGAAAGTAAGATTTTGAAGTTCTGTAGTAAAATCAAAAGAAATTTCAGAATGAAGTTTGGGGAAGAGTGTCAACTCTGGACTTAGCAAAATTTCTTGAATGTTGGCTAACTGGGCTTGGTTTGAACTTTCGGGTCCCTTAACATCTGATTTTGAAAATGGTCAAAATAATATATTGGAAGGCAACATGTTGAACTAAAACTTTTGTATCTGATGTCTTGCACGAAAATATATAAATGTTTAACTACTCAACCAAGCGTCGCAAGGTTTTGCATTTTCCACTAGAAAATTTTTGACTTCGTGATTTATTTGTCTAATTATTGTTCCTTCCTAAACATGATTAAGCCATAACTCATAATTAGCTTTTTTCTAACTGCGTGTTAAAGCTTTTGAGATGCCGGGGGCATCACACCATCAAGGCCCACATTTTCCATTACAATTGGCTCATCATCTTCTAAATTCGCACCTCTAGTATTTACTTCCGTAGCCTTCTTCTTTATGACTTCATCAAGCTTTTTCCACAAAACATTGAATTTTCTTTCTTTATTCTGACGACACAACCTCTTAAAAAGTTTTGTTTGTTTCTTGTTCTTGAACTGCTTCTGAAAGTTAGCTCCCATGTGTCTCATGCACCACCGACTCTTCGGATCGACCCACTTTGCTATTCTTTGACGTTGTACTGATCCTTCCTGTAAATCTTCCACCGCTTGCATAATGCCTCCATGGCGATCATGAATCACACACACATCTCGCCGATCCTGAACAATACATGACTTGATCCGCTCTAAAAACCAGTACCAACTGTCCCCATTCTCACTCTCAACAAACGCAAAAGCCAGTGGGAGCACCTGATTGTTTCCATCTGCCGCAATTGCAGTCAGAATTGTGCCCTTGTACCTCCCTGTTAGGAAGGTCCCGTCGATGCATATCACTGGGCGACAATACTGGAATGCATTGATACATGCCCCCAAAGCAAAGAAAGCACGCTGAAGAACACGCTTTGTCCGGTCCAGAGGCAAATTATAGTGCTTAATCTCAAAGTAACTACCCGGATTCCGGTCACATAGTGTGTTCAGCACACGTGGCAGGTTGTGGTACGATGCTTCATACGTACCCCATCTCATTTCCAACGCCTTCTGTTTTGCCCTATAAGCTTTGCTGTAACTTATTATGTACTGAAAGTCATCATCTATGCTATTGATTATTTACTATCTGAATCTTCATCAACAGGGACATTGGCCTCGGCATCCTCCTGCTGCATCTGTTCAACCAAACCTACAATTTCTTCACCCTCATCTACCTCACACCTTGGTTTTCGTACTGTTTCATTTGCTTCACCTTGCTCACCTATATCAACGCCCACCGTTCGCTGCGTCTGCCGCACTGCCAACCTGTTCTGGCGGTTTTTATATACCGCCGAGTGGTCCGGCGGTATAGGTCTATATTTGCAAATTTTTGAATCGCCATTTATTTTTGCAAAAAACGATTTAAATAAATATAAAAATAAAAAAATTTCTGGGAATGGGACGCCGCGCGGCGGGGTGCACTACGGCCCAGCCCAACTGGTAGGGGGCCCTATGGGCGTCAAATGCTGGCGCATCCGTACGGCCCAGTCAGCGTGAACATTCTCTCATTAGCCCAGCCCAACCTTCGTGTATAGATCGCGCCTAGCCCAGCCGTAGCCCGTAGCCCAACTGGAGCGGAGCAGCACCGAGTGCCGTGGCTGGCCCCGAGCTGTACTGTGCGCGAACGCGCCGTGCGTGCTCAGCTATACGGACCCGGTACTTGACCAGTGGGGTGGCGATCCATCCCGTTCAAAGTCGTCGTGGCGGGTGGGTGTCGCGCAGCTCCCAAGTGCCACCGCGCTCCACGAGGCGCGCGCATTATTAGCAACTCGCGTCGAGTCAAACACCGGGCCGCGTTTCAATTACTGTAGATTAGATGCCCTACCCCACAGCGACTCGAACCAAACCCAACAACGCCCTCTCCTTTTCTCTGTGCGCTGCCTGCCTGCCCCACCCACAGCTTCCACTTCCACGCACTGATGACACGAGTCCGTCGGCAGTCGAGCTACTACGTTCGTGGCCGTGACATTTGTTTAGGTGCTCCCACTGACAGAGTCACAGTTGGCCTCCTAGTTTTAACCTTGCACCCTAATCCATATCCAACACGCGTCCGAATTTCTAGATATAAACATTTTCAGTTGAAGAGGAATGGACCGAATTGGGAAAATTTGATTCATTTTTCCTTCAATATCTTCTGATCCTTTCCAAATCCGATCGGAATTGAGATTTGCTAAAAACAAACCCTAAATAGGCAACTCAGCCGAAAAACGCATCTTCCTCCGCACCCCCACCCTTTTTACGGAGTGATTCTTCCGGCTCCTTGTTTACTCGGTGCAAACTCTTCGAGACGCAACAATAAAATGTGCATTTAAAGAAAGAAGAAAGATTATATTTTAGAAAAAAAGACATATATGAATAACCGGAGCGAGCAGTAAAGGGATTTCAATGCATTTTCAAGGATATGTTAAAAAAGATCCCGAGAAGATTTGCTTGCTCACATTACGGGCCAAGGGCCCACAGGCGCAGTCCATCAATGCCACGGATCGAAACCGCTGCAACAACCCGACCCCCCGGTCCCGTCCCACACCTCCAGACCACCACCTCCTCTTCCTCCCAGTCGTCACGCCGCGCACGAGCCGGACGAAGACGAAGAAGAAGAACAAGGACCCGTCCGGGCGCCGGAGCCAGGCCCAGAGAGCGAACAGGACAGACATGAGGGGCTCGTCGCGGAGGCCGCTGGCCGCGGTGCTGTCCTGGGTGCGCCGCCAGCCGCCCAAGGTCAAGGCCTTCCTCGCCGTCGTCGCCGGCATGGCCGCGCTCGTCTTCATCCGCTTCATCGTCCACGACCACGACAACCTCTTCGTCGCCGCCGAGGCCGCCCACGCGCTCGGAATCGCCGTGCTCATCTACAAGCTCACCAAGGAGAAGACCTGCGCCGGTCCGTCTCTCTCGCCCCTCCCCTCCCCTCCCCTCCCCTCCCCCTTCCCCTTCTCTTGCCGGCCGCTGTGCGCTGCTAGTCCTACCTGCGGTCGATCCGCCGGGCTCGCCGCTCCTCGATCCATCCAGATTGGGGATCCTGTGGACTGCTTCCACGGGTTTTTATTTGGTTTCGGCGGGGCCTGATTCTGTTCCATCAAGGAAGTAGTACTAGACAGTTTCTGTGTTGTTTTAGGTACACCTACAGTAGTATGTATCGACGGGTTGGGTTTCGACTCTCGAGTCTCGACAGAGAGGTAGTACAGTAATTGTTGTTAGCAATTTGTCGTAGGCGGAATACTGCATGCGACTCGTGCTCTGTTGGGGGCTTTCCGACTGAAGTGAGGTTACAACATGAGCTTGGAGTTTCAATAGCTGATCCCACTCAACTTAGGCTTCCTTCCACTTGTTATAGGAATGCAGTAGTGTTCTTGGATTTGTATGACCCACTGAGGACAGGTACTTCTGGGAGCTGCTGGCCCTGGTTGGTTTGTGCAAATCCGGGAAGATGTGTTTGCTGGGAGGATGCCGCCACTCATCCTCTGGTGCAGAGAGGGTAGTGCTGGTTTTAGTTTCCTTCTGTCCCTACACCTGCCTCATTTATGGAACTGTTACTTTCAGCATCAGCTCCTGATCACTTTTCAAAAATATTATTCTGTACATTAATGCTTTGTTAACGCGAAAAATCAAGGATTTGACGAGGGTTGTAAATCTAGACATTTTGGCATTAAAAGGCAGGCGATGGGCAGGATTATTGGTATAATAGCCGTCCTGTGTAACGATATACAGATGGTCTAACACTCTGTTTCACACATGGCCTCTGGTATTTATTCGGTGTAGACAACTGACTATATTAAGAATGTGCACTAAACTGGCATGTCGTTTTTTTCCCGGGTTGAAAATTGATCCTAAGATAAGTTTGACACTTTTTTCATGGTTGATGATGTTAACATTCAGACTCAAACTCTAGATTTTGTATCTCTTTCTTGACTTTTTGCAGGACTGTCACTCAAGACTCAGGATTTGACAGCATTGTTTCTTGCTGTTAGATTGTACTGCAGCTTTGTTATGGAGTATGACATCCATACAATTCTGGATACAGCTACACTAGTAGCTACCCTTTTTGTTATATACATGATGCGGTTCAAACTGAGGTCAACATATATGGTGGACAAGGATAACTTTGCATTGTACTATGTGGTAAGTTCCACATAATCGCTATCACTGCTTTGATTATATAATTTGTAGAACGAAATTTTGACCTCAGATAATGAATCGTACCCGTGCTCTATTTGTATCATCTGCATCGTTTTTTAAAGGAAAACAACATGGAAGACCCCTGCTATGTTACCTAAATAAATGTCTCCTATGATCACACATAGTATCTAACTAGACTTTCTTTCCAGGTATTACCTTGTTTTGCGCTAACGTTTTTTGCTCATCCCACAACATCGCACAACATAGTGAACAGAATCTGCTGGGCGTTCTGTGTTTATTTGGAAGCGGTTTCAGTGTTGCCTCAGTTGCGCTTGATGCAAAATACTAAGGTGAATCTCTAAACATACATGGGCCCTTGAATCCATATCCAGGGGTGTGTTTGGTTTGATGCTCAAGCTAGCCAAGCCAATTATGGATGCAAAATTCGGCTTGGCAGCCTTCTCCTTTGACCACCTTAGTTCATTTTGGTGGCCAAGGTTGTCGTAATCTCCATGTCCACTAATTTAGTGGACAAAATTTGGCTTGGTTAGGACGCGACACAGCCAAACCCACCCCAAATATCCAATTAATAATAATTAATGATAGTATTTATCTGGTTTGGCTCATTTCTTTTTTGCAGATTGTTGAGCCGTTTACAGCCCATTATGTGTTTGCACTGGGTGTTGCAAGGTTTCTTAGCTGTGCACACTGGGTTCTTCAGGTTTTTCTTCTTTCTGTCTTCCTTCTCCTTTATTTTCTTTTTAAAAGAATTGCCATGCTAGTTTCATCCTTTCTGGACCAAAGAGTCATCTGGTTCCAAGGCCCTAATGTTCGTAGAGTAGGGACTGATTTTTTCCCCACCAGTTAGACTATGCGAAACAAATAATAGCAAAAGTCTGTGGTTCCAAGATGTCCCAGGCTGAAAAAAAATGCTGCGAAGCTGAATTATTAAAAAACAATCAGTACATTATAGACTATATAGATGACTGGTGATTAATGAAACAGCGAGCCATTGTTTTTGCTTTGTCATTATCGTGATATATTCTTGTGTGCAATGCAAAATATGTTGGGAAGTACTCTTCTTTATTCTACGTCATCCTCAGTATCTACACTATCAGCTTAAGTTTATTATCTATATTCCATATTTCACCAGTCCGTTAAGGTTTGAAGGTTGGCATTCCCTACAATTGTATCTGTGCTGCACCTCCAGTTTAAGGTTGTCTAGGAAACATGTGGTGTTTATGAAATGGAAGAGAGATCCTCCATTGTTTCTTACTTGTGCGGTTTTCAGAACAATAAAAGACTGAATTTGTGTTTTGCAGAATTTAACGTTTTTTTCGGTTCACTGGAATAAGTTTCGGTTACTCTGTTTCATAGGTTTTGGATACCCGCGGCCGTTTGCTGACCGCGCTGGGCTATGGTCTGTGGCCCTCAATGGTGCTTCTCTCCGAAATCGTTCAGACATTCATCCTTGCCGACTTCTGCTACTACTACGTGAAGAGGTGCGCATAGTCCAGCGTCTCTCTTACGGTCTTACAGCTCATGCGAGAGCACTGAGCACTGACTAACGAGCGGTTTCTGGTGGCGTATGCAGTGTTTTCGGTGGGCAGCTGGTGCTGCGGCTTCCGTCCGGGGTGGTGTGAAAACTGCAGCAGGATACATAAGCATACCCGTTGGGTTCCTCTGCTCTCCATTCCATGGAACATCCGTTATGCCCCTAGTTCGAGAACCTTTTTTTTGTTGGATTCTAAAGTGGATAGCAGAGCTCCGTCCGCTCTGAATTTTCCCTTTCTCTTCAGTTGTAATCATTTTACGTGGAAACTGTACCGGATACTGTGAAAACTGAAAACAAACGTAGGCTGTCCATCAGACGTTTTCATCCAGGAGGCTAGTGTTGAAGCCAGGTTGAGCTTTCGCAGTTCCAGAGAGTGGAGACTAGGCGGCAGACTCCCGTCCGTTTGAATGCCTGTGAATCTTCAGCTCTCGTTTTACTGGTGCCGTAGCTGTTAATCATTGGTGCTGGGACGATTTGCGTCACGATTTTGCGAAGCCCTTCAGCTGGTTCAATGTTAAGAGGATGGCCCGACAATGCTTCCGGTCTCTGGGGGCCCAAAAAATCAGGCTAACCAAATTTCCTGTCAAAAACATTGTGTGTGGACTTGTCGTGCACAACTCCTGATGCGGAGGTCATCAGCAACCCAGTCCCTGCAAACACCTCAATCAAGAATATGAATATATCCATGGCGGCGACGCCATGCCCGTGCAAGCAATGCATGGTCTACTTCGCCGGCAAGGTAGAAGTCGACCACAAGTTTGGATCAAACTTGTGTTCCGTTCCGTCACGGCGTGGAGTCACCACCTATTCTGTTTCTGTTCCCCACCACCTCGGTTTCCTTCAACTGCAGCAGCAAGAAAGTCCAGGCCGTGTGAACCTTCTGTGGCCGACAAGGGCGGTCCCACCGCCCACCGCCACACCTCCATCCGACGGCCCGCAACCTCACCACCACCCAAGCCAAGCCCCGGACCCACGCTCGCCGCCTCTTTTATTAGCCCGGAGGACCACCGCGCGCACGCCTTCCGCGAAAAACACACGCACGCAAGCCACCGCGTCCCATCCCCTCCCTCCGTGCGCGGCGCGACGCGATGGACGGCTCCTCCAAGGGGACCGGCGGCGGCGCCGCCGACAACGACAAGGCCAGCTCCCCCGGCCACGACCAGAACGCTAGCCCCAACGTCCCCGAGGCGGCCGCCGCCGGGGACGACGCCTTGGCCGCGGCCGCAGCGGCGGCGCCGGCGCCGGCGGCGGCCGCCGAGGGGAGGCGGCCCTTCACCAGCCTCAGCCAGGAGGAGGCCGACCTCGCCCTCGCCCGCGTCCTCCAGGAGCAGGTACAGACGTGCTCGAGATCTCGGGGGGGGGGGGGGGGCCTGCCCATCCTGCGCCCTAGCGGTACGAGGCTTCGCGCGCGGCGCCGCTGATTCGTTCGTCGCGCGTTTTGCAGGAGCGGGCGTACATGATGCTCACCGGGCAGTATGTCGGCGGCGAGTACGAGAGCTCCGACTACGACGACGAGGTGGAGGACGACGAGGAGGAGGGGAGCGACTACGAGGAGGAGGGGGAAGGGGAAGACGAGCGGGCGGGGGAGGGGGAGGGGGACGCCGACCTGGACCTGGACCTGGACCTGGACCCTGCGCAGTACGAGGACGACGAGGCCTTCGCGCGCGCCCTGCAGGACGCCGAGCAGGGCGACGTCGCCGACAGGTTCATGGCGCTCGCTGGGATAGGTGATTGTGAGTGCGCGGCACAGATTTCTAATTCCTGCCACGTTTCAATGTTTCATGTCCAGTTTCCCGTTTTGTTTGGTGTGCATTTGTATGTGTTGCTTATTACTAGTCTGCCGCCGTGTGCCAGGGGGGCCGATGGAGCAGGATGAGGAGGGGGACGAGGACGAGGATGAAGAGGACGGGGATGATCCACAGGTGATGGTTCTTTCTCTTCTCTTCCACCTGATTAGATTGTTATGGGATGCGCAGGCAAGCCCCAACTGGCTGAATTAGCCTTTATTAAGTAGTTTCAGAATGAAAATAATAAGCTTGTTATTGGTAATGGTTAGTAACGAAAGGCTTTTGTTATGGATATAAGTGACTAATGAGCAGGCGCTAGTTGGTTTCTCCATTCCCTGCCATGAGTGGCGAAATGTTTTCCTTTTACCACAATGTTTCTCAGGACGCGGGGATTGAAACGGTACTAGCATCTATTCCTACAGCAGAATCTTTAGCTGGTACTCAGAATCGTGCTGGTTATTGGTAACAAATGGAATGCCAGTGGAAGTTACTGAAAAGGGCATAATTGGGAGTCAATGATTCATGTTCCTCTTGATGAGTTGGCTGTTGAGAAATAATCATATTGCTACTTCCATCCGAAATCTCATATTAAGAAAAACCTTCCTTTTTGGAACCTGTCCTTTAGTATATTCATAGAAAAATCCCCTGGGAATGAAGCTAGTATCTGACATTTAACTATTGATGATGTTATTTCAAACTTTAGGATGCATGGGAAGATGTTGACCCAGACGAATATTCTTATGAGGTAAGTTATCCTTTCTGTTGAAGAGACTAAGATGTTCTCTGCATTTTGATCCATCGTGTCAAGCTGGAAGATGCATTACTAAACATTCATGATTGTGGTGATTTCAGGAGCTAATTGCATTAGGTGAAGTTGTGGGTACGGAAAGCAAAGGCTTATCTGCTGATACCATCGCTTCGTTGCCTTCCGTTACTTACCAGGCCCAAGACAAGCAAGATGGCAACATGGAACAGTATGGACTCCATTTTTTTATGCCTTATCTCCCAAAAACTTTTATCCATGCGTGGAGTGATATCCTGATTGGTCAAATTATCTTGCAGATGTGTTATTTGCCGTGTGGAGTTTGATGAAGGTGAATCATTGGTTGCACTTCCTTGCAAGCATCCATACCATTCTGAGTGCATAAACCAGTGGCTGCAATTAAACAAGGTATAAACCACCTTGACCACCGTCTTCTGAATTCCCTCGCCATACATGATTCTCAAAGAATATTTGGATGAGCTGTACTAAGCTTTGTTCACAAAGTACTCTGTCCTTGAATGGATGCAAATACTCCTTCCTTGATAGATGTCATTTTAGAATATGTGCATCTAAACTTCAAAAACTTTGACCATCATCAATACATAAAAGGTATACAATTTGACAAATAAAAATCATGTGAATTTGCCATGTAAAAAAAATCTTTCATATGGTTATATTTTCAACAAGTTCTTTTAATAAATAGTCCAAAAATGTAATGTCAAACATATTATGTTTTGGAGTACCATGTCAATGCCCTAACCCCTAAACTACAAGCAACAGAAAGATGACTAGATGAGGTAGTAATTTGTTGGAGGTGTATTATTAGATTTTTTTTTTTACCATGGCTATCAGACTGCATAATGCTACACTCCATTCAAAGCTACACCATGTGGCATTCTAAAACAAGCAAAAACAGCTTGTGGTAATCACACAGTTCAAATATGAGTTATCTGAATTGTACAAAACATTTGACATATATCCTTTGGTTTTGTTCCAGGTATGCCCGATGTGCAGTGCTGAAGTTTCCACCTCTGTGAACAAGAAGGCATGACTGTTCAAATGGCATAAAACAGTGGCGGCTTCATATTTATCTGCTGTTGGTGAAATGAAAGCAGCGCAAGTTCTAAATGGTTTTAGATAAACAGGGGGGAATGGCCGGGTCTGCCCCCCTGTTTTATTCAGTTCAACAGCCTTTAGTCCCCCCATGTACCTGCTGCTGACTTTCATGACCATGCCGCTGGTTATTTATGCATTGCATTGCATTAGACGCTGATGGTTCGTGCATCATGTTTGCTCCCCGCATGGGCACATCATGTTTATTGTTTGTAGATGTAAAATAACAGTCATATCAATAGACAATAGCCATTATTTAAATCTTATAGTGTGCCCTTGTCTGAATGGTAGCGTTTTTTTGCTCCCGAAGAAGCTGCTTATGTTGGAATCAGTTGCCGTCCATTATGTATGGTGACTGGTGAGTCAGAAGAGCACAGGTGCTATGCACTTGGTAGAGCAATTTCTGCTTGAGCTTGAGATGCTGTGCGGTTTCTATTGATTATATCTGTGCAGAAGAATTCAAAAAAATTTGCACTGTTAGAAGTATATATACTTCCAGTTAGAGATGATAGACTGAGATGTAATAGTCTAAACCAATAAGTAGTCTTGTACTCCAAATTAATCTATCCCATATGTACCCATATATACATAATGAATCAATATTTTCTACCTACACTACTCCCATGCATTCCAACCATGTCGCTGAGACACGGCTGCTTCAAAACATCACCAAAGAATAGTTGAAGGCAAAGGTCAGCACCATTCAGCATTAACATCATGTACCTAGAACAAAACAATTGATAAAGTGGGATCATGTACTCTGCCAGTGCATTTATTCATTTGGACACAACATAGTCGCGCCATAAAGTTGAATCAAGTGCCGTTGCTTCATATGGCGATACTCCCATGATCCCATCTAGTCAATTGAGCAACCGACGGAGCATACCAAGATGGAAGTCCTGCCTCACAGCCTGCAGCAGTGCAAGCTCATCCCCCAAGCTCCAAAGGACACATCCCAAGACTTGCAAAGAATTTAATATTGGCGGGGAAGCTAGTAGTCTCTCAGCCCCCGGGTCACAAGAACTAATGTGTTTCGTTCACAAGTCAATGGGGTCACTCACATGGCGGAGGGATCAGATAGGCAAAATTAAACATCAAGTTACTACCATTCAGTCATGATGATGTTCACCCAACAAGTTGTAGGTTGTAGATACGTTATCATATAGTTACAATATATGCATGAGGTTAATCCCTCATGAACCTGTATTAATCTAGATTCTAGAGCTAGGGACACTCTCATCATCATCATATCATAATATGAATAACAAGTACGTACGTCAGCGCATGCTTGGGAAGATCCAAATCAGCGAGGAAAATCCCGATCGTCCTGCGGATTTAGCATCAAATCTATCGAAAGACCCATCCTCCAAAGAATACTTGCACCAATGGTCACGGTAAGCCTCTGTTATGTATATGGAGCCCCCTTGAACGCCTTTATGGTGAGGGCCGAGGCAGCCTACAAACCGATGATCACCTGAAAGAAACAGCAAGTTCCATCGGAAAACATGGTACAGCCGTGGGTCGCCTTTGACAAGCTCCACGAGGACGAGGTCACCGCAGAACTCTGCGAGGGTCACCGGGCGCGGCGTTTCCATCTGCCAGCAGCCTCCGAGAACCGTCGTCCCTGCCGTCTTGTTGGTTGGGACAGCGGCGGCAGCTCCACAACGGCGAGGCGGTAGTCTGGGGTAACCAGCGCGTAGAGGACTACAGGGTGCCATCGACACAGATCAGATCCTCGAAGTAGCAGTCTTGGGTGACGGGCGCGGCACCAAGGCGGCAGTGCTGGATGGTTTGGTCCCACGGGTACGTGTCCCAGGTGATGACGAGGTCGCCGGAGAGGAGGACGTGGGTGAAGTGCGCGGGGCGTAGTAATGCTGCGAGGGATTTGTAGTTGGAGGCGGAAGCGGCGGCGGTGCATGCGGCCAATGGTGGGGTGGAACAGGGCACCTGTTAATTATTAGGGCTGGATCGTTGGGTTTCGTGCGAATTGAACCACGATTTTTTTCAGTAAAAGACCTGTCGTTCTCTTATTATTTCGTTCAAGCACTCCCTTCATGATCTAAAAAAGATCATTTCATCAAGCACACCGTACTTGGGCCGGACCAAACGTCCAAACGAGGGGAGGCGTCGGTCGGCGGCGAACGTGTCGGTGACGGTACCTTTTCGGTCTTTATTATGCGCCTCTTCTTGAGAAATTAAATAAATTGGATAGAGAAACAGCAACTGGAAGTCTGAAACATCGAGGGAGCACTCAGTCCCTGTACGGCTCCTGGCGCTGGGTGTGCGGCCGTGTGGTGTGTACACGGTCGGTCGGTGCGGCTGTGTCTGTGTGCATGGGCGGACAACACTGTGGCGGTGGTGGCCGGTGGATCGGGGGGAGCTCGCAGCCAGCAGCAGCAGGGTGGCTCTCCGAGTCGGAGTCGGAGTCGGCAGGGAGGCGACTGTTGCAGGTCAACCGCCCGGCTGTTCCATTCCATGAGCAGCGGGCAGCCAAGCGCACAGAGAGTGACAGAGACAGAGGCCGCCCCCGCCCCAACCAGCGTGCGGCCGGCAACTGCCAAACAGGGATGGCAGCACACAGACAGAGGCTCCCATGGATCAGGGCCGGGCAGGAGAATCCCGCGGGCGCCGGACAGCGACGCGCCTTCGCCGTCCGGTGTGGCCGTGTCCCCCTTCTCCCCTGTTGGGTTCCGCGCGTTGAAAATGGCGGAAAGCCACCCCTCCCCAGGCGGCCAGGCCACATATAAACAAGACAGGCACGGACGCCAACGCCTCACCCACCACCTCTTCTGTATCCTCCCTCCCATTCCGCTGCCATCGTTCCCCAACCATTCTCCCCAGCTCAGATCTGCCTGCTGCTTCTCGCTCCGTCTCATGATCTCTGCGCCTCTGCTGCGCGTGCCCGCCGCACCGAACCGCGCCGCCGTCGGGGCGCCGTTCCGGCTGCGCGCGCCCCCGTCCTCCTCCGGCTCCAGGCCCAGCAACGCCCGCTGCGCCGCGCCTCCGCAGGCTGCCGCCGCCGCCGCCGCCGCCGCCGCCACGCCGTACGACGTCCTGGGCCTGCGCGCCGGCGCCACGGCACGCGAGATCAAGGCCGCGTACCGCCGCCTCGCGCGGGAGCGCCACCCCGACGCCGCGCCCGGGGCCGCCGCCGCCGCGGAATTCGTCCGCCTCCACGACGCCTACGCCACGCTCTCCGACCCGGACAGCCGCGCGCGCTACGACCGCGCCGCCGTGCCCGCGCAGCGACCTCGCCCGGGCTGGGCCGCCGCCCGCCCACGCCGCACATGGGAGACGGACCAGTGCTGGTAGCGCAGACCGGAGAACCATGTCGCCGCCGCCGCCGCCGCGCGTCTGTAGCTCGGTCCTTGTGTACACAGTAGCACCTTCTGTACTAGCTAGCTAGCTCTTCTGTCCTGCCGCCGTGCGGCCATGGCGGCTCACCTTGGTACTTTTTTTTTAGCTTCGGTGGCCAATCCATGCGATTCCCCCCGTTCCTGGAGTATCTGTATGTACGCGTGTGACCATGAAAAGCGATTACGAGCATGTAAATACTTTGTACATCCTTTGAGGTTTCTAGTTTGATTCAAGGAAACGGCCCTGCCTGCCTCTGCTCTCTCCTGGATACTTCTTCCGAGTTCCGATGCCACCCAGGCTTCCAGCACCCGAGCAACATTCGCTTCCATTTCTCTTCCACGACAATACAGTATTCCACAAGAAAAATCGGACTTTTGCTTTCCCTTTCCCCAAAAATACCAATTTCCTCGTACTTTTAGCATCGATGGACTATTTACACGTGGTCCCACCTGTCACACGCATGACGCATCTTCTCCTTAACCACTGTGCGTCTAGGTTCAGTGCATCGCTGTCCTCAAACAACAGCCAAAGCTGCACCTGCAGCTAGAACCAACATAGCACAGACGATTAGGCTGCTCTCACCACAGCACCGTGCGTGCACTTGGATATGCGCTATGGTGAGTATAGCTTTAGACACGTAAAAAAGAGTTGTGTTTTTGTAAAATTTTTGACGGAAATAGCTAAGTTTGTGAAATTTGTCGGTGACACACCTCGGATTGCAAGTTCAAAAGGTGGTCGCCGGAGGCTTTTCCACTCGTCCCAAGGCTAAACATGGCAAATCGCTATGGGCACCGATGGCTACCCAAAAACGAAAATACAACCATTTCTGTCGACATGTTCGCCGATGCGGACAATGCAAAAAACCCCCTTCCGCTGTTAAGTTTTTGTTTTGGTTAGGGATTGAATTGAAGGGATTAAATTTCGTATAGGCCAAAATCTCATAATTTCCTCATAATCTCTTTGTCGAATGGACATGTGCTGGTTTTCAAGGTAGCAATTGAGCAGCAGGCAACAACAACAATCTCAAACGATTGGGGGACATGTACTTAAATCATTGTACATGCACCCATTCTCATTATATTTTGTTTTGCCAGGTGAGAAGGGATGCGTGTTCTTCCACACAAATGAAAAATAAAAAAAATATTGTTCGGTTCTTTCTGTATCTTGGCTGAACGCAACTAGGTCAAGAGATCGCCACCATCATGGATAAAAGGAAATACCCTCCTTTTGGCCCATCTAGAATTATTGGCCCAAACCTTTTCTTATGGAGTTGCTCGTCCTTTCTCCACGCATCCTGACCCGCCTCCGCTCCAACACCACCAGCCTCGGTCTCATCGCCTAGCCTCGGTCTCATCGCCTAGCCTAATAAGAACCACCTACCTTCATCCCTCCTCCCACACACACTTCCACCCAGTCGAATCTGAAGCTCTCTCTTCTTGTGTGCTGAGGCCTGAGAGGGTGCTTGTTATGTAGGCTTCTTGCAGGCGCCGTGTTGTGGGAAGACAACAGAGTTGCCGCGTTGCGTGCAGCCCTGCGCAGCGCTTCGCATAACGAGCGAAGCTTGACTGGGCACCATCGCTGGGCTTGGCAATCTCCCCTAAAGCTCTATCTACCCCGGCGGCACCCCAGGCTAATCTCCAATGATGAATCCCCAGCTTGAACTTTTAACCCTAATGGATCTAAGCTCCCCTACCTCTTATCCGCCCCCCTTTTTTTTTGTTGCGCATCAGATCTGGCTTCTACATGGCTCGATTTCAGAATCTAGAGTCCTACATGGGTTGATTTCCATATCTAGAGGGCTCTCGTGTTAAAGCCAAATCAAGAGCCCTTTCGATTTATATTGTTTACCTTTCTTTCACATGTTATGGATTTCATGGACTAAAAATCATCGATTTTGTCGATCAGTAGGTAAGAGCCCAAGGCTGGGCATTCTGATATGCATGGACCCTCCCTATGGTGTAAATCCGCTGGCAAACTCCCCTAAAGCTCTATCTACTCCGGCAGCACCACAGGTAATCTCCTCCAATGTTGAATCCTCAAATTGCACTTTTAACCCTAATGGATCCGAGTACCCCACCTTCTCTTGTCTTTTCTTTTTTTGTTGTGCATGAGATCTGATTTCTACATGGCTTGATTTCAAATCTAGATTCCTACATGATTTCCATATCTGGAGGGATCTCGCATTAAAGCCAAATCAAGAGTCCTTTCAATTTATTCTTTTACCTTGCTTTCTCATGTTATAGGTTTCATATACCCAAAAATCATTGATTTTGTCGATCGATAGGTAAGAGCCAAAACTTATTTTAGTCACTAGTAAGCTTCCAAGTAAGGCTTACAAGAAATCATTGGGTAAGTGTTTATAGGGATAGCATGTGTGCGCGTGCAATCATCAAGTAAGTGTGTGCATGCATATATTAATATTTGGGAGCGTTCGTTACATTAGGAAATTCCCAGAATGCATGAGCAACAACTGAGGTTATGATTGGATACCGTCCGATTCGGGGATCCTAGCGTCAAGAAGGTTCCATGTGTTGTGGTGCGGGAATCTCCTTGGTGAAAAGAATGAAGACTTTGTATCCATAACATTGGTGTATGCAACCATGGTGGTAGGTACGACATTGAGGAGTCCATACCAGAGCCTACTCTTTTTTTTTTTTTGCAAAACATGGTATAAACTCTCATGCACATGCATGCACATTCGAATTTGACAACTACATGTGTTCACGTCCTACCTCTATGAGCACCCTTGGGAGATTGGGGCGACATATTTTGAGATTGATGAAAACCACACGCCTAGTTGTCGATAGGCATGTCACCTATCGCTGAAAGAAAATAGTCGTATTTATGAGACACTCATGTCAAAGGTTTGACCTCAATTGGTTAGGCTGAAACCTACGCAGTTGGGTTCAGGTCTTTGACTTGAGACTAGGTCTTGTATTTATGGCTAATTCATCTTTCAGTGGTAGACGATGTGCCTGTCAGCAATGAGGCGCTTGTGCTCATTTCGTCAATCTCAAGATATGCCGGTCTATTTTCTTGAATGTGTTTGTAAGGATAGCATGTGTGTGCATGCAATCGTCAAGTAAACGTATGCTCGTGTGTATGAACGTTTGTATTTATAAACACTGGTGTATGCGAGCATGGTGGTAGATATAACGCTATTGGAGTCTACATTTTTCCAAACCACGGTATAAACTCTCATACACACGCATGCACATTCGACTTTTACGAATACATGTGTTCACGTCCTACCTCTATGAACACCCTCGGGAGATTAGGGCGACATATTTTGAGATTGATGAAAACCACAAGCCTAGCTGTCGATAGGCATGTCACCTATCGCTGAAAGAAAATAGTCATATTTATGAGACACTCATGTCGTAGGTTTGACCTCAACTGGTTAGGCCAAAACCTACCCAGTTGGGATCGAGTCTTCGACTTGATACCGGTCTCGTATTTATGGCTAATTCATCTTTCAGTGGTAGGCGACGTGCCCGTCGGCAGTGAGTCGCTTGTGCTCATTTTGTCAATCTCAAGATATGCCGGTCTATTTTCTCGAATGTGTTTGTAAGGATAGCATGTGTGTGCATGCAATTGTCAAGTAATTGTATGCTCGTGTGTGTATGAACGTTTGTATTTATAACTCTGGTGTATGCGAGCATGGTGTTATATATAATGCCGTTGGAGTCTAGACTCCATTTTTCTAAATCACGGTATAAACTCTCATACTCACACATGCACGTCTAGCTTTTACGAATGCATGTGTTCACATCCTACCTCTATGAACACCCTCGGGAGATTGGGGCGGACATATTTTGAGATCGATGAAAACCACACGCCTAGATGTCGATAGGCATGTCACCTATCACTGAAAGAAAAATGGTCGAATTTATGAGACGCTCATGATCATGTTGGAGGTTTGACCTCAGTTGGTTAGGTCAAAACCTATCCAATTGGGTTCGAGTCTTCGACTTGGTACTGGTCTCGTATTTATGGCGAATTGATCTTTTAGTGGTAGGCGACGTGACCATCAATAATGAGGCGCTTGTGCTCATTTCGTCGATCTCAAGATATGCCGGTCTATTTTCTCGAATGTGTTTGTAAGGATAGCATGTGTGTGCATGCAATCGTCAAGCAAACGTGTGCTTGTGTGTGTATGAATGTTTGTATTCGCATAACGTTGGTGTATGTGGGCATGGCGGTATATATGATGCTGAGGAGTTGATGTTGATCTCATACGCACACATGCACATGTATTTACATAGTTTGAAATGACATGTCACCTGTTTCTGAAAGAAAATAGTCATATTTACGAGACATAAGCCTAGTTGTTGATGTGCATGTCAAGAATGACGTATGTTTGACTTCAGTTAGAGTGAACGTACTCAACTGGTTCTGATATCCGACCTAGCATGGCATGCGTGCTCATAAATACGGATGATTAACCTTTCTGTAGTAGCCAACATGTCAAATTGTCAATCAACAACAAGGTCTCTAAAGTGATTTCGTCAATATCGAAGATCCGTTGACTTAGTTTCTCGAATGTTTTCGTAGAATAGGACGTGTATGCGTCCAGTATAGAGCCGTGAATGTGTGTAGGTTAGGGGCGTAGTCCGTCACGTTTGCACCCTCCCTGTTTGGAAGAAGAAAAAAACAAGTCTCAAGAGCCACGAGACACGCTTTGGTCACACCGGATTGAAAACATGGAAGACGGAAGACGTACAGTTGGTGAAAATAATGGACTTTTGGTCGATCAAAATGGTGACATTTGCAGACCGACTGACATGCCAGTGTTTGACATGGGTACTGTGTGCTCCTTTCATCTCTTTGTACTGCGTTCATGCCGTCGATTCTTGATCTGACGGCCATTGATCCAACTGCGGCGAATACGAACGGAGCAGAGGGGAGAGCTTGGGCCGCCGGAACTCTTTCCGTTCACCCCACGATCGCTCGCTCGCAATGGCACAGTCTCGCTTCCAAATTTAGCTCCTCGCCTCCGGCATCACCCACCGCGATCACGCACGGCACGGTGCCCTTTCGTCCGATCCGCCGCCGCCGGACGACAGCCGGCCGGCGGGCCGGCCGCGACGCCGAGCGTTCGTCACTGTTCCTCGCTCGCGGCGCAGCGTTGGTCGACCGATCGGTTCTCCTCGGACTGACCGATCGACCGGCGGATGGACGACCTGAAGGCGAGCCTGGCGCGGCCGATCCAGCTCGCGGAGCAGGTGATCAAGTTGGCGGACGAGGCGCATACGTGCCGGCAGGAGTGCCAGGACCTCAAGGCCAAGCTGGAGCGCGTCTCCACCCTGCTCCGGCAGGCGGCGCGCGCCGACCTGTACGAGCGCCCCGCGCGCCGCATCCTCGGAGACACGGACAAGGCGCTGGACAAGGCGGCGGCGCTCCTGGAGCGCTGCTGCGGCCACGGCTTCCTCCGCCGCGTCTTCACCATCGTCCCCGCGGGGTCCTTCAAGCGGGCGTCCTGCCTGCTGGACAACTCCCTCGGCGACCTCACCTGGATCCTCCGCGTCTCCAACTACGCCGCCCCCGACGAGGACGACGGCGAGGACGACCACATCGGGCTGCCCCCCATCGCGCAGAACGAGCCAATCCTCTTCCTCATCTGGGAGCAGATCTCCGTGCTGCAGTACGGCGGGCTCGAGGCCCGCGCCGACGCCGCCGCCAGCGTCGTCTCCCTCGCGCGCGACAACGACCGCTACGGCAGGCTCATCATCGAGGAGGACGGCGTGCCGCCGCTGCTGAGGCTCATCAAGGAGGGCCGCGCCGACGCGCAGGAGAGCGCCGCGCTCGCCATCGGGCTCCTCGCCCGCGACCCCGAGTGCGTCGACCTCATGATCCTCGCCGGCGTGTGCACATCCTTCGTCAAGATCCTCAAGGACGCGCCCATGAAGGTGCAGGGCATGGTGTCATGGGCCGTCTCCGAGCTCGCCGCCAACCACCCCAAATGCCAGGACGCCTTCCTCCAGCACAACGTCATCCGCCTCCTCGTCTCCCACCTCGCCTTCGAGACCGTGCAGGAGCACTCCAAGTACGCCGTCGCATCCAAGATGTCCATCCACTCCGTCGTGGTCATGGACAAGAACTCACAGTCGCAGCAGGGCCCCTCGGAGCAAGCCGCCGCCGCCTCCACCACCACCGGCACCGCCATGGCGCCAAAACCCACCGTGGGCGGCAGCACTGCCGGGACGTCGAGCGCGGCGGCTCCCGGCCCCAGCGCCTGCAGACCCGTCAGTCTCGCCGGGACGAGACAGCACAACGCGTCGATTTCCGCGGCGAGCGCGCGGGGGAGGGAGTACGAGGACCAGGAGATCAAAGCCTACCTGAAAGCCCACGCCGCCCGGGCGCTGGGCACGCTCGCCACGGGCAACGCCGCCATCTGCAAGAACATCACAGAGTCGAGGGCGCTGCTGTGCTTCTCCATCCTGCTCGAGAAGGCCACGGGCGACGTGCAGTACAACTCCGCGATGGCGCTCCTGGAGATCTGCCGCGTCGCCGAGGACAACGCCGAGCTCCGGCGGTCGGCGTTCAAGCCGACGTCGCCCTCGGCCCGCGCCGTGGTGGACCAGCTCCTCCGCGTCGTGGAGAAGGCCGACTACGACGAGCTCCTCGTCCCCTGCATCTCGTGCCTGGGGTGCCTGTCCCGGACGTTCCGCGCGTCGGAGACGAGGGTCATCGGGCCGCTCGTCAGGCTGCTCGACGACCGGGAGACCGACGTGACGTTGGAGGCCGCGGCGGCGCTGGCCAAGTTCGCGTGCACGGAGAACTACCTGCACATGGACCACTGCAGGTCGATCGTCGCCAGCGGCGGCGCCAAGCACCTGGTGCAGCTCGTCTACTTCGGCGAGCAGGCGGTGCAGACCGCGGCGCTGGTCCTCGTGTGCTTCCTGGCGCACAACGTCCCCGACAGCGAGGAGCTCGCGCAGGCCGAGATTCTGACGGTGCTCGACTGGGCGGTGAAGCAAGGCTACATGTCGCAGGATCCGTTGATCGAGAGCTGGCTGCCCGAGGCCAAGATTAGGATGGAGCTCTACCAGTCCAGAGTAGCCAAAGGATACTACTGATCAAACATCAAACAGTTTTGTTATATAAATATATATATTCAGCTGGTTAACCCTGCCGCTTCACATCAGCTGACTAGTGCACATATATTCAGGTAACTTTACTCACAATCTGGATCTGGTTGACCCTTCTTTTTTAAAAAAATAACACACACACACACACACACAAGCTGAACAGTTTCCATGTTCGGTTGGGACCTAGGTTCTTCATACCGGAGAGAATACCAGAAGGTTTTGTTTTGTAGGTTTTCTAGTAGGTTCATTATCTCAATTGGTGGTGAACAGAGATATAGCCCTTTTTAGGGGGATAATTAGCCCTTGGTACTGAAGGCATTCAGTTACTTTTTTGTTTGAGGATATCAGCAGCTTTTGTAGACTTAGCTTAAAAATGTTCATTTCTTCTGGTGACTAGCAGTAGCACAACCCCATTTTGGGGCAGACCAGAGTATTGTACTCTCACTTGACCTTGCTCATTGATGTATATTTTGGTTTTACTCATTTACTGAGAACATTTTCCTTGACCTGCGAATCACGTGGTTTCTGTGCTGGTGCTAAGAAACCCATCCATGTACTGTGCCGATTCAGCAAATTGTACCATTTATACAGTGCTAAATTCTTCATGCTGAACGCAGTTGGTTGGACGACAGGTAAATTGGACCTTCATTTGAAAATTTGAAAATTGGGAAGAGTCTATTTAGGATTACTCTTGACTATTCGGTTTGTCAGTTTAGCCCCTCTATACAAAATACCAACTCAATTTACTTCCTCAAACCTACCATTTCCAGTTCAGAAAGGCTGAAGGTTTTTGTTACCAACAATTTCTTGTCCCCAATTTCCTCACTGATGAGTTTTAAGGAAACTACGGTAACCATTTAGGTTGCTGAACTATATTGGCGTTGGGCAGACAACGGGGAGTGAAGCACAAATTCTGCGAGTCATAGCAGCTTAACGCGCCCGATTCATCCATTTGACCATTTGGCGTGCCCTTGCTGAAGCTGAAGGTAGACACAAGTTATTTGCTTGGATTCTAGTTCAGAGTAAGATCCTGAGTCCTGACAGCTGACAAGCTTGCAGCCAGGAGTTGGGTAAACCTTGCAATTGGGGGTTTGCAAAGGGGAAGGAAGGATCAACCTGATTCCGATCAAGGGACAGAGAAGAGAGGGGAGCTTAAAAGAAAACAGCCTACTAAAATAAAATAAACCTAAGAGGAAAAGAAATTACTCCAAGCTAGTAAAAGATCGGTGCATCTGAAGGGCCATAGGACTAGATCATCACGGTAACATCTAGCAATCTTCGAGTTTGTTTTGTGTTAAGGCCTAAAGATTTTGGTGCTCCTAAACTTCCAATTATTCCAAAGAACATGAGTCTGGACAGAGCTCCCTTACTCTCCTAATTAGGTGCCATAAATAAAATATCAAAATTTTCATTATCATGCTCTCTGCCCCCGATGGTTCTGGCTGGTGGGTGTTTGTGCTACTAGGATCCAATTACAGTCCGATCCAGACTAGAAGCAGTGGATACCCCGAAAATAATATATTGACTACAAGGACGCAGCAAGAGAGAGTGGCAACATTAAGTATCGCTAATCCCAGTACCTCAAGATTATCTCTGCCATTAGCTCGGGAGGCCGGGGTACTTAGAATACTTGCGGCTCCTAAGATTTGGACCATGGCATTGGCAGTTGCAGCAGCGACTCGAACCATTTCTGCTACTTGAGCTGTGCTTGGGAGGCGTATCGCTGAGTAAGAGTAAGTAGCCAAGGGCACTAAAGGCATACAAGGCTATACCAATGTCCACATCTGTCTACAGTCCTACACATCAGGGAAAAAAGATGATGAAATGATTGAACATCCCAAGTTCAGTTTGTATATGAAGATTGAAGCACCGCACTAAGTTGCTTGCTCAAATCAAGGCACAATTGCTTTTTCTCTGCATAAATGCAGAGCAGAAAGACGGTATCTGGTAATACGAGCCCAGTTCAAAATCAAAGAATAAACGGTGTGCTAGTCCCTTTCAGTTATGCACATCAGCCACCTTAAAAAGAAATAGGAAAAAGTCTATATAACCCTTGAAATATACAGTGGTGGAATATATCATCCCCGAACTACGAAATCGGATATTTTGTATCCTAATGTATCAAAAACCACTAAAATACCCCCCTAAGTGGTTTTGATGGGTGATTTTGATAACGTGGCATGCTGATGTGTTTACCTCACCCCTCCAACTATTTAGTTGGTACATTCTACCCTTGATAAATTTGTATTTTTCGTTTCTCTATGTGTAAATTGAGTTTTAAAGTTTAAATTTTGTAAGGTTATGAAAGATATTATAACTTATGCTAGAAATATTTATGATGATTTTATCACAAATTTTATTAGATAGACATTTAATAATAAATTAATTTTGCTAATACAAAATTGTAAAGAAATATAATCACAAAAAATCACCATTTATTTTTATAGTACAAGTTATGACCCCAATTATCACTCTACAAAATTTAAACTTCAAATTCAATTTGTAGACGAAGAAACAAACCATATAAATTTATTAATGGGTGGAGTGGACCAATAAAATAGTTGAAGGCGTGATTTGAACACACCAGCATGTCACGTCATCAAAATCACCCACCAAAACCACTCAGGGGTTATTTGACCGGTTCTTGATACTTTAGGGTACAAAACATTCGATTTCATAGTTCACGGGATGATATGTTCCATCCATATATACTTTAAGAGTTTATGGGGTTATATAAACTTTTTCTAAAAACAAATCTAACAGCAATAATTCCAAAGAATAATACAAAAACAAAGTCTACTCCTACCATATTCAAGTTGCATATTGACCTTAGATGTCCCTATCGGAGGGCAAACTAGTGATCTTTTTGGTTAATGCAAAGCAGAAAAATGAATTTTGCATTAGTAATATGCACCAAGTTCTTTATTATTGTGTGGTAAAGTACGTGCCAAAAAACAAAGAAAAAAAAGGCTACATTCAACCTTCACGTGGTGAAGTTCTAGAAATTTCTTATCATTCACTGGTAACTTTGTTTTCTCACGCAATCTTACTATTACTAATTAGAGGTTTTTTTTGGAGCCTCCACGTTAATTTTCACGAAACGCACTAGAAAAAAAAGATAAATTCTAGAAATTCTCATAAAAATCAGAAACATTCTAGCATCGATTGACAGATTGGAATATTAATGGCCATAAGATTTGTTTTTTAAGAAATTACCCACCTCTGCCATTATGAAAAGATTTGAATTCAACTCTCAACGAAAGCAAATTTCTTTTTTGGCAGATTTTCTATTTTTAATTTATTTTCTAAGTAATTACCCACCTCTGCCATTACGAGAGGTTTTGGGTTCAACTCTCAATGAAAGCAAATTTCTTCCTTTTTTGGATTTTTTTCTATTTTCAAATTTGCTCTCAATTTTTTGTCAATTTTTTCCATTTATAAATTTACGTTACTAAATGATCCCATAACCTTTTTTTCATCAAGATATTAGAAACATTTCTATGAAATTGATATTTTATGCCAAATCTTGCTATTACTAATTGGTGATTCTTTTTGCAGCCTCCTTTTTAATCCCTACAAAATGCGCTAAATAAAAAATAAAATCATAAAAATTCTCATGTAATTAGAAGCAACATCTTATCATCGATTGCTAAAATCTTAATAGCCATTAGATATGTTTTCTATGTAATTAACATCCCATCATCCATTATGTAGCTCTAATAATAAATCTGTTTTCTTAATAAAGATAAATTATAAAAATTCTCACAAAATTAGAAACATCCTGCCATCCATCATGTAGCTCTAATAATAGATCTGTTTTCTTAAAAAAAGATAAATCATAAAATTCTCACAAAATTAGAAGCATCCTATCATCCATCATGTAACTCTAATAAAATAAAAGTAGTCATCAGATCTATAATAGTTTCTAAACAATAACCCACCATAACATTATGAAATATGAATTAAAATAACCCCTTAAATTTGCATATAAATTACTCAACATGCCATTATAAATGATAAATTAAAATAAGTTCTAAATCTGCATATAAATTACCTAATATGATATCATAAAATATAAATTAAAATAATTTTTAAATTTGCATATACATTACCCACAATAATATTATAAAAAGATGAATTAAAACAGTCAGTTCTAATATTATTACGGATTAAATCTATATCCCTTAAAACTCTAACCCATGCGAGAAGCACGGGCTGATAGACTATTATGCATAATTTTCAACATGGTTAAGCAATAAACCTAAATTAGCTCAAGCGCATTTAATTGAAAAAACACAAGCAGAGATCAACGTTCATACATACTCCGATTGTGTTTTTTCATACATACGAGTAAAAACCATGCATGATTCATCCAAATAGACCCATCACCCATACATCAAGAGTTTGATTATTACTTACGGTGGTTTTGGTTCGAAAACTGCATCTTTGGTGTTTGTAAAATACAGCAGAGTCTAATGGATGTTATAATGCAGGTGTCCCGCCGCCCCGGATCTGCTTCCGCTCGCGCGCCTCGCTAGCTCGCCGTCGACCGCCCTTCCCCATCTTCGCCCGACCACGCCCCTCCTCCAGTCGATTCTCGCGGCTTCCAACTGGTATGGATCGTTTCCTTTTCTCTTTTGTGGTAGCTAATAAACTCGTATTTTTTTGCGTAAAAAAAAAGTAACTCCAACTGATGTAGGATTCCGTTTCCTTATGTTCTACTGTACAAATTCGAGGAGAATTTACATGTTGATTGATACCCTTTGAATCCATCCCATAAATCCATACAGGGCAAGGTCAATCTGCCCAAGCTTGTGGTGGTGTTCGAGAAATTTCACGGGATTAGTTCAAGCCACCTTGTCGTTCCGCAGGTACACCGATCGAGATGGCGAGTCGCTTCATATTCCAGAAGCTTGCCTCTGAGATGTCCAGATCGACAAGCCTCCTCGGCGCTCATGCGTCTTCTGCTAGGGTTGCCACTACTCCGGTACGTACGAATTCCAGGAAAATTTTTATTCAAATTGACAGTATAAACTTACACCATTGACCCGGCATCCACACACGCCCGTATTGCTTTCCGTCACTCTGTTCTTCGTTTCTAAAAATTTACCTTTTCTGTCTTGCAAAGGCCAAAATTTCTGTTTTTTAAGGATGGACCAATAAAATTCTCATCTTGATTTGTTCTCTCAGAGAACCCTCAGCAATCTCTTCCATGGAGACGCTGTTCATCATCCCAGTAATCGTGGTATTCATGACTTTGTAAGTATATCTGTTTTCTCTTCTTCGCTCTACTATGCAAGTGTTTGTTGCTCATATTTTGTTTCCCCTTTTTGCAAATATATAAGGGAGTTTCCCTCGTTCCATTACACTAAATCAGCAAAACGTCTGCATTGTTGACACTCACACATCAGCCACAAGTTCCATCAGCAAAACATTTGACTGCTGTGAACAAACACCCTGTCCAGCAACTGAGCTATTCGGAGCACTGCAACTCCCATGAACATGAACTCATCAAGTGATCAGTATCCAATGACACCAAACTAGCACCCAACCCACATATTTCTGGGAATTTCCTTCACCTTTTGATGATGCAATGCCTCTGATAAACCAGACAGATCCATCTGCATTCAGTAATATATCCTTTCACAACCATGTCCATTTCCGCTGCATTCCATACATCATGTGCAAAGTGTTCCTCGTTACAATTTGTTTTACCTTGTAGTAAATCCCTAAATTCTCTCTTTTTTCCTATAAGTTGTTGATTTTTGGCTTTTATATATTTAACAATTAAGCATAATTTTCCATCTTGTTACCCTATCCCTAGTCCTAGAGGCAGCGTTAAAATCCTGAGCAATATCTCATGTCGATCTGTTGTGCATCCAGTCATGGAGACGAATATGTAAGGCTGCTCGGCAAGCAGAAGATGCAGATTGCAAACCAAAATCATTATTGCCAGTGTAAGTAATAATCAAACCCTTGATGTATGGGTGATGGGTCTATTTGGTCGAACCATGCATGCTTTTTTATGTATGAACACAGGTCTCTGCTTGTGTTTTTTTCGTTAAACGCACTTGAGCGAATTGAGGTTACTATACTATTTTTGAGTTTCATCTCTAACTATCTGAAGTTGCTTAAACAAAATTCTCTTGCTGCTGTTTTTTCTTTCTAGGAGAACAGGAGCAAGCTCCTCATGCTGCCATTATAATTTGTAGTTAAGGTCAAAAGGAAATCTTTACATCAACATTGGAACCAGCTTAATCATGCTGAAAATTATGCATATCGCCCATAAAAAAGTTACCGCAAAATATAAGAAAATTTTGGAACATAACCGCGAGAGTGCGGGGGGGGGGGGGGGGGGTTCAGTTTTTTTTTGGGGTGGGGTGGGTCCTGTTGCATATTACTGATGCACAATGTTTTCAAGTGGGACTTAGTGGTATAGGGACCAGCCTGACTAGTCCAGCCGGTTATTTCAGACATATATTATATATAATGGTATATAGTATATATTATAACTATATATACAATTACAATATAGCAAGCGTCAAGACTCGAGAGTTCAAGACCGGCCCAATCTTTTCTCCTCTCTTTGTTCAGCATGTGGCCAGTAACCCTACCAGGCCTGGGTGCTACAAGACTGGCCCAAATTTTCCCTCTCTGAGAAGCCCATTTGTTCAGCATGTTTGGAAGGAACATAACCGGAGGATTTTTGAACACGCCTCGCTTTCCCCGCTCTAGGTAGCTGAGAGAGTTAGAGAGAATTTGTCTGTATCCAAGGCTGTGACCCAGCTGCATGACCTGGGCTAAAGCCCTTTGGGGGGTTGTTCTTCGCTTTCTTGTGTCCCTGGTTCCATGGTGCTGTGACGTGAACTAGGTGTACTGTGTTGTTTGTTTTCTTTCCCCTCTTAATGAAAGTCAGAGCTCCTGCCGCTAAGTTCAAAAAAAAAAAGAAACCCATTTGTGGTTCCTGACCTGGTCGACCCACCCCTAATCGACCGATTAATCGCGATTGTCGGTGACTAATCAGTTGACCAGGTTTCTGCTCGAGCTGATCGGGTCGGTGACCCTAGTCAGGTTCAAAGGTCCGATTAGTCCTATTAATCGTGATTAATCACGGCACTGCTGGTGCAAATTAAAATTTCTGCTTTGCATTAGCGGAAAAAGGCAGAACCAGTATTAGCACTTAGCAGTATAGCTTCCTCTTCTCTATTAATTCATGCTGGGCAGAACTCCTGCCAGGTGTTTCAATATAGTTTCAATATATAAGAAACAAGAAAAGAAAACGAGCCATCAATTTGCCCCCTGAGTTACATCTGAGTCAAAATCATATGAAG